>OY728146.1:51493243-52743243 GCA_963277665.1 Viscum album | reverse complement strand
ACTTATAAACCATAATTGAAACCATCTTTAAAACTATTTTAGCACCATGTTTTTTTGTAAATAACCATTATCATAGAGAGAAACACAAAAATTGGGTCAACAGAATGAAGATATCATAATATGGTCCAAACAATAATTAAACTATATAAAAATAACATGAACCTAAACTAACACAGAAAAGTATTAGAATATCATATCATAGAAATAAAATAATCTTAATAAAAATCACACTTCTACACAAAAATCCCCAGAAATATATAAAATTTCACATATAAGTTCATTTAGAAATAACAAGAAGTCAAAATCCTTAATTTATTTTCTTATTATCTTAAAAATATTCCTCTTATGAATTTTTACAATCTCATAGAGTGCATTAAAATCTATTTTGGCTAAATATAACCTAAAAACAATTGAAAACACATTTCAAATATAGATTAAAAAACACCAACATAATAAAATGAGTATATATCATCATCAAAATTAGTATTTATAAATATATTTAAATTTAAATTTGAGTTTGAAAATATAAAGTACACATGGCGTAACAAATGAATGGAATTTCATAGAACTACCTAACTTAAACCTTTTAAATCATGTTTTATTCTGATAATAATTCTAGAATATGAATCATGGGGATCTTGACATTCCCTATATATCAATGTCACATGTTTAAAAAATATCTAGACATTATGGTCAGTTAAAATGTCCTTTAGGTCAAGTAATAAGGAGAAAAATAAGTAGAAATGGAAGAATGAATATGAGAAAAGGAAGAAAAAGATAAAAATTATGATTTACCTTCAATAATTTTGAAGTGATACTCTCTTGATCACGGAGAAGGGAGGGAGAATGGACCTTGAATACCTCTTTGTCGACCCTCATGAATAAGAAATGAATTGGGGGTTTACCCTTAATAAAAATTTTCTAAAATAAAAAAAACAACCTCTCTTGATAAGTTCGGAGGTTTTACCAAACCATGAAAAAATAATGTGATTTCCACTGGATTCAAAGTTTCCTAAACCTACACCCATTATCCAAATAGTTTATAGAACTGTTCAGAAAATATTTTCCCTAGAAACATTTCCCAAAACTCAAAATGTATTTCATTAAACACCTCATAATCAAGGGAAAAAAGTAGTATAATAAGTATATACTCATAAAAGAGACTTTGGGATGTGAACTAAGTAATAATATTTCCTTATATTAACAACTTTTTTTCTTCTTGGGAGAATAAAATTTTTATAAAATAAGGGATTAATTGTGATTGACATTAAAAATTAAAATATATATTAGATTTTAGTAATGGTACCTATATCAGTTGAATATGGAGTGAATGTTTATATTCCTATTATGGTGGATCCATTTTATGATATATTTCATAAGGATTCATGGGATTTCATTTATAGAGGGAGTTTTAGTTTTTAAACGACTTAGAATTCTCTGTAAGATTATTTTCATTCATTATATATATATATATATATAAGTTGATATAGTTGAGAAGCTTGTTAAAATATATTCAATATAAAGGATTAAGTAGGTATTGTATGTATCTTTTGGGTTCTCTAGAACTTTTCTCTAAGAAATATAGTAGTACTTTATAATTATGTATTTATTAATGATATATAAATTAGGATACCATTATGAAATATTATTCATTTACATGTATTAATGGTATTTTTTATTAGTTTATATGGGGTTAATGGGTTTAAAAGATTTATTTTCAATCAAGATATCAGTAGATTAGATTATTAATTGATGATATACTAAAGAAAATTTTTCGAACAAAAAATGGTCATTTCAAGTTTTGTAAATTTTATTTGAGGTAAAAAATGATCAAACAATTCTCACGGACATGATGAATCCAATATTTTAATCTTATCTATACTTGTTCTTTATTATATTTATCAATGATATATTAATATATTTATAACAATATGAGGAGCATGAAGAACACATAGCTATTATCTTGGAAACACAAAGGAATTTCAGAATATATGCTAAGATTTTAAAGTTCCATTTATGAATATAACATGTGAAATTGCATAATCATTTCATTTATGAATCTAGTATAGTTCCAGATCCCAAAAACTGAGTTGGTGGATATGTATTAGTAGATACCCATTAATTTATTTGAAATTTGATGTTTCTTTCCGCTTATTGAATATTTCCAACAATTTAATAAATAATTTTATCATCCATTTGTGCCAATTATATTGTTGAATATTAATGGTTTGAATTTACATTGGAATGGTATATGTGAGGTAGTGTTTTAGAAGGTGAATAAGGAACTGAAGTCTGCACCGATTACAATCTTACTACAAACTGATAAGCATTACAATATTTTTTATGGTTCATCTTCTATGGGTTTGGGATATTAGATAATGTAGGAAAATAGATTTTGATGTATAGATCTTTGCATTTTAGGCCTCATGAGAAGAACTATCATACCCATGTTATTGAGATTGTACTATTGTTCCATGATCTTAATTATTGGTGGGGTTATTTTTTTGGTGAGAATTATATTTTCTACACTGATTATAAAATCTTGAATTATATATTCTCTAAGTGTAATTTGAATATTTAAAATAGAATATGGATGGAATATCAACATTCATTTATATTTTAGATTAAGTATACTTCTTGGAAATATACATTCAATGTTATTAAATTAAGTTGTGATATCATAGGTTGATGTTTTTCATGAATTTGAAGATTAGTGGTGGTTTCTAGAACTTTTATAATAGTTTCATTTAGATGTATATAAACAATTGGTTCCTAGGGTATTATAATATATAATTATCACTTCATTTTTAGTAAAGTGATAGAAGGAAGTAGATTATAAATAGAGAGTTTTTCATGATAGAATACATAATAGGGAGAAGATACTTGGACATGCTCTGAATACTAATTTTCTTCTATATTTCCATGGATATCTTTGGATTTTTTGGTTTTTCAAGAATAGGTGGTATTATAATTTTATATTTTTCAGTTGATAGTTTATCCTCTTTTAAAAAAATATTATAATATTCAATGATACTTTTAGTAGGTAGGGATAAATCAAGATATTAGATAATTTATCTTAGGAATCTATACTGGTCTACTGGTAAAGATTGAAAATCATAATTTAGTATGTATGGTCTTGTCATTGATTATTCTAGAATGGAAATGGGATGATGTTACCATTGGTTTTGGGATTAGTTTTATAGGATTTCCAAAAGGAAGGGACACTGTTTGGGTAAATTTTTATTAGTTAACATAGTTTTCTTATTTTTTATAATTTCTTATCCTAATATCTGACCATGCCACTCAAACCAGTGTATTACATACCTTATACCTATATCCTTGTTTACCAAAGGCTTCCTACTAGTATATATAGTTAGATAATAACTTATTTGGAAACTATACCATTTGGTCCATATCATGGAATAATATTTAAATAACATAAAAATTCATAAATAGGTATAAATTTAAAATAAATTAACTGAATTATAGTAGAATGAATTCCAGGATAAATAATAGAATTATTCTATAACATAATGTAACTCAGTTAGATCATACAATCAGAAAAACCAAAAAGAAATCTCTAAATTGTCCAATATTATATATTGTAAAAAACTAAAACAAAACAACATAGAGGACAACATTACTTATCCTCAACCACACCCAAGAATTGTCTCTAGAACCCCTTGAGCTCCTCCAAGTCACTTACCTATACTAGGGTATGTACCCTAGAATACATTTCATCTGTAAGTTTTTCACCTCTACTATGGTGTACATGCAAGGTGTGAGCATAAAAATCCATTATCTATCACCAATGACATCCCTAATATAAATATTATATATGTGTATGAATGTACTAAAAGAAATGAATGTAGTAAGAATCACATGAATATACTACCCAAACGAATGGATGCTCATGAATCCACCTAAGGGTCGAATCAAAACTACTTCAGCTAGTGGATCAATTACTCATTCACCAATATGATTATATCCCCCCCAAAGAACTAGGTTGTAATAACATCTAAATGGTACATTATTAGAAGTATCTAAATAATTAGTTGGAAAACAACCTAACACATCTGTGATATATAATATCAAACCCATGCAAACATCATTCCCAACCTACACATAAAGGTTGGAATTCTTGGTTGGAATCTTGGATAACAAATACCTGGATATTAGTTTCTAGGTTGGAACCTTATCTAACATATCCATAATAAACAACCTATAGGTTGAAACATTGACATATATGTATATATATATATATATATATATCAATAAATTAGAAAAATTACCAATTTAGAGTACATTACCTATAAAAACATTATTCAAAAAGAAGTCTAATCCAATGAATCGTATATATAACCACTAGAAAGAAGAAATCCAGACGAGGGTGTTAGGTCTCTAAATACTCCCTAGAAAAAAGTCTAGACCATGGTATCAAGTATCCATTTATTGGATGACAATACATTCAAACTCAGGTTTCATTCATCTAACCAATATCTAAAAAAACATATTGGTTTGGGTGTCATATGTAATCCAATGGAATGAAAAACACCTAGTCCAAATAATCCTTCTACATCACTGTCATCATTCCCTATGTCCATCACTTTTTATAATTTCAAATAGAATTTCTTCCATAATCTTCCATCCTTCAGGTTAGTTTATCAGTACATTAATATATAACATCAAAATAATATATTCACCATTATGGGTATTACCCAATCGAAATCCAATCCCTCAGCTTTATCCCATTTCACCCCATGAGGAATATTTCATGGAATCTCAATCACCTAGAACTTTGTTATAGACATAAATCACATTGTGTGTGTCATGCATCTCGATATACCCAACATAAGGATCATCTATCGTAATCTCAGATCTCAACTAGTTCTTACCAAATCTGGGTGATGTAAGCCCTTAGGAAACCACAAAAATTTCATTCCATGGTTATAGAGAATACATATCATCTCCAAGAAAAAAGGTTCTCTACCTCTTTATTGGTCACCACTCATATCCATAATAAATAGTTATTATCCTCTTCCCTTAATTATTTATCATTCCATTAGTCTCCTCTCACATGGGTACATAACAATACAAATCATAATTAGCTCATAATAGGACTCACAAGACCTCACATACCCATCTAAATTTACTTTCATTGGTTATCCCTCCCTATGAACCAACTATATCAATGGGAACTAAAGACACCCATTACTCAACCTCAGTTATTTAACTTACCAATATAGATAATTGAAAACCAACCCTCAATACCTAACCAAGTTACTCAAGCCTCCAGAAAAAAGCTATACACTGGTCATCGTATCCTAATTCACTCCAACCAAGACATTTCCCATTGGTAAAATAGTCCTTGGTTGGTATAAGATCCATGAAAAAAACTCAAAGGACTGGATTTAGCTTAATATACCTCACTTGTCTCACCACACCAATGGTAATAAACTTTGTTCTTAATTGAATAATTCACACATATTTATCCTCTTAATCATATCACACAAAATATGATGTTATCTATTAAGGATTATAATTAGATATCTCTTTCCTTTATTCAAATATACATCATTTATGACCAATATCAACAAACTATCTATGATCATAATTACCATCACCACATCCATGAGATTTTAATTCCATTAACAAAAACCATTAATTAATTATAAAACAATTAAAAATTATTAACATAAATAATAAATAATTATTTTAATTAGGTATGATATGGTTATATCTTTATGAATGTTGTATCCTTACTATAATATCATGAATGGAGCATCGGATAAATCCATCCATGAACAAAAGCCTATTGCACTCAAAATCCCAAATTTATACCCACAAATATCCAACTGATTAAATTTTATCTCACTAAAATAATATAATAAACACATCAGGTGACGTACCTCTACTGAATAAGTGATAAACAATATCCATTCATCACCCGTATCATCTTATTTCCACAACATAATAATTACCTAATACCATGGAATGATTCCATAAATATCTAGTGGAATTTCCATCAAATCATACATTGAAAAAAATTGTAGGAATATAGAGAGGATGAGTATAGGAGGAATAAGGTAAAATAAGAAATAAGTAACTAACAAAATAAATCCTCCCAGATTCCATGAATCATTACATTTTCTACCAAACAAAGAAACTACAATGGTTAATGAGTTTGAAAATATTTATTTTAGAGATTGTGATGCTTTATGTGGTACCTAATATGATTATATAAAATCATGATATATGATTAAAATACCATTTTTTGTAAGGGATTAAAAAATGGATTGGATACTTAGGTGAAATTATGTACAACATATCATCCTTTTAATGATGAAAAATCTAACTATACAATCTCAATTCATAAATATATTACTCATGATGTACCCATGACCATGTATATGAATGTGAATATCACATAACTTTTGTCTAGTTTTTTTATAAAAATGACTAACAAGATTCTATTCAGATGGATTCATTCAAAGAATTGAACAGGAGAACATTTTGATTAACTGTATATTGGATGAATATTGGTGAGGAATTTTATTTAGGCCTAGTGTAGCGAAAGAGACTTCTTAATGAGTTAAATTAATTCAAAATAGATCTATTATGACATGGAGTATAAAAAATTATTATATTTATTGATAACACTATCCTATTTTTGTCATTGTTTGGAATCATGTTTTTCTTCATTTATCACCTTAGTTGGTGAAGAGTTTTAGAGGGGAGAATGGTTATATAGTGATAATTAAAGTTATTAAATGAAAATAGTTTTTCCACAAGATCAATCCATATGTATAGATTGAACAAAATAAATAAACAATTGGTATATTTTTCTAAAATTATCCAATATATACAAGGTTATCTACTAGATACTGATAAATTTCTTTAAGAAACATCCAATACACTCATCCCTCATAGGGTGTCGATGTTATGTGTGAATCACTCAATGATTGGAAAGGACTTACTCTAAGAAATGTTCTATTTGAACCATTAGATAAATTATTTATGAAAATTAAGAGACAAATAGAGATTCATATTAAGGAGTTTTTTAAAAAGAGTGATTTACCTACATATCATTGTATTTTAATCCTTTTTTAATTAATAAGGACACTAATCTAGGATCTAAAAATTTAATAAACATTTGATAACAAAATATGAATGTTACAAACATTATATAACCCATTGATAATTTATCGTCGAATCATTTATCATTATATATTAATCATTTAAAACATATTTAATGTTATCTCATTATATTTAATAGATAATTATAACATTTAGTGGGATGAAATAATAGTTATTGCGAATTATCATATAATGAATATTATTAAATACATAGAACCATGACATGGTGAATTTTAATATATCATGCTTTAATATAGAAAAATATAGAACATAGAATACAACACCAACACATTTTTTTAGATATAGGATATATTTCTAAAAAACTTCCTTTTTCATTAGAGCCTCATAGAATTAGTACACCTTCATCTTATGTCACATCATATATAAAAACTTTTGAAACTATATCCAAAAATCATTTTTCATTTCTTTCAATGGTCATTTTTAGAAAATATATCATTTATTTTCACTACATGTTAAATAATGTATAATAACCTATGATGATTCATCTAAAACATATTATGAATATAATCAAAATATCATTTGGGTAGATATAAATTTTTGTTACAAACACATTATAATAAAACATAGTCCCCATTCAAATAACCACAAATTGTAACCCCACAGAACGTTGTATAATTGAAACCATTTATGAATTCTTGAATCCATAAGTATAGGAAAATAGTGACCTCTAGAAATGTGTCAATACTATTTAAGTAATAAAGTCATCAAGAATTATATCTAACAAACACATGTATCTGTATATATATTTCAACCTTCTATATCATATATAAATATAAATAATCATGTAATCCATTTTTCAAGGACATTGAGTAGCCATAAGTCCTGATTCATGTCAATATAGTATATCCTGCTCATATATTCTAGATTCTTCATGTATAGACAGACCAGATGAATGAACACATACCATGTCATTCATCCAAATCTATGAGCATATCACATACCCCTCACCCAAATAATTAAGAAAAACACTTTTTAATTATCATGGTATGGGAATAAATTTTATAATGTTATCTTAATTGAGGACTTTCATATCATACCCAGCATACATAGGACAAATCTAATATTAATTAAACCTTAACAAATTACCGGATAAGGAACATGCCTAACCACCTAATATTAGATCAATATCAAGTATATCATAATAAAGTAATTAAATTATGATGGTTTTCAGGATAGATATGTATTTAACCATCAGTAATTATTATTTAATATGAAACATATACCCCTGGTATACCAAGGAATTAAATAATGTCACCCTATATGGTATATTTATTAGTTTATGAAACACATAGAACTCATTTTATACATCATGAGTTAATCATGTATCTACATAAAAAACCTAATCCATGCTAATATTCACATTAATTTAAAACCTAAAATACTTTATGATGAATATAGATTAGGTAGAAATAAAATTCACACTTTGAAAGGTCTATTATGAGTATACTTCAAGTAATATATGCATACAACATTAAATAATGTTAAAGTAGATACTAAAATTTGTATAACATGAAACATTTTCTATATACCTAAACTCCTTTATTAATACTAAAAAATATTACATGAGAACCTATATAATAATACCTCATATGATACGATCTCTAGAAAGGACTTATGTTTCTTTCACTGTAAAAATTTTATTAAAATAATCCTTATGTTATTCATGAATTATCTCTATATGTCCATTTATTAAATACTCTAACTAAAGTTCATGATCCCCATTTTATAACATTAAAATTTAAAAATATAATCATTATTATTTGGTTTAAAAACATTAAATGTAACTCCTTACATTAATTTCATTTTTTATGAAATATCCAATACACTTTTAGAATGTAAAGTGATTGAAGATCCACTAGATTTGTTGATTATGTTGTAATTTTCATTAACCAATATTTGTAAAAAATTGATGATTATTGATCTTTATTAAGATCAAAAACATGTACCAATTATATTAGGAGTGTGCACATTGTCTATAAATTTTAATAAGATCTTTATTATTGGATATTTTTTATGGATTCATAAAATTTAATTGTGTTTCATACATTAGAATAGAATTATACAATTACATTATATGTAATTATTGATAAATTCTCCTTGATTAAATGTTATGATTTTTTGAACTATTCTTCAATTTAAAATATATGTTCTAAGGAGTGATCAGTATTATAAAAATAGAATAATAAGTGATGGTTAAGAAAAGTATTAATATTCATGATGAGTATGATATCATAAAGGCTAGGTAAATTAATTTTATATATTTTCATAATGTTTTTATTAAGGTTTTTTTTTGTTTTGGTTGCACCTAACAAAAAATAGGTCCATCCTCAATATGGAAAATAGGCTAGATCAACCACACTTGTGGGAGTATGGTACACCATGTAGGATCTAGTCCACAAGACAATCATGAGGAGAGAGATTTCAGGTTGCGTATAGGCCCATTGGAAATCCTTCTCAGTGAAATAGCATCAGACCAGGATGTTAGTGGGCCAACATAGGTGGGAATGACCCATAAGGCATGTGTGAGTGGTGTTTCAGGTATCGAACCCCATATGTATTGGGATATACGATGTTTGGAACATGATCTCCTATTAAGTTTCACTCAACAAAGTCAAATTTTTATGTGGGATGGGAGTAGTGTAGGCACTTTTATTCTGTTAAAAAACATCCACATATAATGTTTATCATCTGATCATTCAGTATGATATGTTTGATCATATCATAAGTTCTTCTTTAACCTATTGAAAATTGAGGGTGCATCATAGGATTTCTCAACTCACTAAAATTTTATTGCAGTTGAGTCTCCCATTCCCCAACATTGCTTTATGTCATGGATGGTTCAAAATATGAATAGGTAAGGTTTATGATAAAATCCCAATCTACCAGGATCTTCACCATAATTCAAAAGGTTTTCAATAAAAAAGGATGTTTATATTTCTAATACTATTTATTTTTTGAGTGTGCTATGTTGCACCTTCATCATACATTATGGAGGGTTTGTTTTTGGAAATGGAATGGATTTCAATATACAGTGGGAAATGCCATTTTTCTTGAGTCTACACCGCAATAAAATATTCTATGTTTATTTTTGGTTCTATAAATATTGAGCGTGATATTTCATAGAGATAGTACCTACACTAAAGTAGACAAAAATTAATAAAATTTGATACATTTTCACTATAAAATAGCATGCTATAATTCAGTTAGGGGAAAGTTGTTTTTGTGAGGGATTGTATTTGGATATAAAAACATACGTTGAACCATCATGTTCTTATTCAGGTATGTCATAGCCTGACCATGAGTAATGGAACATGAATTAAGAATCCATAATTTTCATCATCTATTGATGTCATGTGATCCACATTATTATTATTAGTTACATTCTTGATTCACATATGTTTTATTGAGTTTTAATGCACAATAATTTATGGATCTATTACCTAAAAATGTGGATATCAACACTGCATGTTTCTTAAATTTCATAAGAAACTGAATACTACTATATTTTAAAATATGAGTTATAAAATACTTTAAAACTATTGAGGATAAAAGTGATTTGGTGATTTGATATATATATATATATATATATTAATATATAGTGCACTTGTTATTCTATATGTAATGTAGTGGAAGGAAATAATTCATATATATGGACACTCTCATACATATGAACATGATCCTATATTTTTTAGAAATTTCCTAACAAGATTTATTCTAAACTAATATCATTAAATAATATGAGATATTATGTGAATAATAACTATATATATTTTCTGACATTCTTCAAAGAGAAGTAGATCTTATTCACCAACAGGATAAAGTATATTATTGAAGAACTGATGGATTTAGTATAAATAATAACTTAATATTTTACATGAAGTTTATGAAACCTATTTGAGACAATGTGTGAAAATTATGTTTCACATTTCATCAACAAAATCTATAATGATAGTAAAACCCATGAAACAATTATAGGTCGATCAGGATAAGGAGTGGGTTCTCATATAGAGACTGAACCTTTTTAAAAATATCTGGTGTTCTTATTTTCATGAATTTCATTCATATGAAAAATATATAAATTAAATAGTGAATAAAACTCTAATTGGTAATAATGGATTTATTAAAAATGATGAATTAAAAAAAATAAACTGATACTACAGATCCCCCCCCCTCAACAGTACCATCCCTGAATTGGGACTAACCAGTGGAATCAGAGAGATCTAGGTTCTCCTATGTTTCTATTATTTTAAAGTGTATTATGGATATTCATAATTACATTAATATAATAGGAGTAAATTATTTCGATGGATCTACTTTTTAGGGTTGGAAGAATCAAATTCCACCATATCCTGTTTCATAAGGGTTGGAAGTACGTTATGTTGTAACCGTTGGCTATCCACCAATTTTAATAGATGCTTATATGGATTTTTAAAACAAAAAAAATTAATTTTAATGGAAAATAAATAAATTATATTATATAATATTTCTCAAAAAATGTTTACCATAAGGTGGTGAGGTTTTAGATAGCTACAGAAATGTGGAAAAAATAAAAAATTATGTATGAAGGAGACATAAAAATCAAAGAAGTTCAATTACAAATTTGGAGGGACAAATTTCAAGATATAAGAATGGATGAAGATGAAAATTTTGATGACTATTTCACAAGGGTAAATGAGATTTTTAAACATATAAGAGGTTTTATATACTAACTACATAATTCAATTATGGTTAAACAATTCATGAGAATCTTTCCTTATAGATTTAACCCAAAGATTTCAACTTTGGAAGAAATTCAATATATATCCCTTGATGAACTGCACAATACTCTCCTAAATTATGAGATTAAGAAATATATAGTATTTAAGAAAAATATAATGGAATAAATTAATTTTCAATCTATGAAAACGTTAAACATTATTGAGGACTAAATGATTAATCCCCAATGTGATTTGAATGAAGATAATGAGAGTGATGAATATCAAAATAAATTTATAGATCTCATATCTAAAAAAATTAAAAGGGTAAAAGGTAGGTATAATGGTAAACTAACACTTAAATGATTTAATTATATTGATATTGGAAATTTTGATTTATATTTTCTAAATAAGAATAAATATATGGAATCATAAGAAGAAGAAGAAGAAAAATATTCATAGTGGAAGTCAAAAATAAAATCATGTAAAAAAATAAGGAATTTAATGAAAGAAACAAATATATTTTGTAAAGAAAAAGAGAATAATGCTAAGTGAAGATGAATAAGGGATTTCTTCTATAAGTGATGATTTAGATATTGAATGTCCTCGAAAATACACTAAATTTATGGCACATATTGAAATAAAAGTTGAAAGTTTCGATAGTGAAGAAGAATAAGAAGATTTAGCTTAAATGATTCACATGATAAAAAAAACTAATATTATACATAGAAAGAAACAATGGGATCAAGAAGGAAATTAAATAATATAAAAAGTAAGGGGACTAATTGAAGAATGATTATGTTGATTTTCACAATAGGAAAGATAATATACATTGAGGTGATGAAACTTCTCAAGGTAAAAGTTGATGAGAAAGAAATAATTATAAGAGAATTAGAGAATAAGACAAAAAACTATGTGGAAGAAATTAAGAAGATTGATTGAACATATCTCCAAAATGAGAACACACATGGAAAGGTGAAGATGAATTATGTTAAATGTTTTGATGAAAATGGTGAATAATCTCAAAATTCTCAAAAAATTTATATCAATTATTAGGTAAAATTTAGACTCATTAAATTTGAAAATATTAAATATGTGTAACATAATAGTCCATGTTTTATGAGAAATTATGCAAAAACCTAGGTAGATAAAAACTTTTAAAGGGATTTTACCTTTGTTAATGTGGTAAATTATTACAAGAAAAAGATATGTCTTATTTCCAAACTATAAGTTGACTTTCAATGATAGACTCATCATTTGTATGGAAAATAAAAATTTAGGGCCCACTATTGGTGTTGTGTAACTTTCGGATGTAAATATTTAATATGACTAGAATTTAGGGGGATATTTTTAGATAGTACAATCAATAGAATTATGAGAAGACAAATGAATAATAATGTTCATATGTGGTATCTAACAAAAAATAGGTTAGAATTACTTGAGGAAACTTGTGGAAAATGTTACCAGTAATTTCACTATGTTGAAGAGTATTTGACTATGATTTTATATCAAAACAAAAAATTCATAAATATGAGTAGATTAAATATGAAAGAAAGATAAAAAATTACTAATTATGGATGTTACTTTAAATGATATAAAAATTTTCAAACTTTGGATTCTTCATAGGGGCTGCTCTTCATATATGACATAAGATGATAAAATCATCAAAAATATCAAGCAACATAATATATGTTCTGTGAAATTTGGAAATGAAAGCTTGTTACAAATCAAGAGAATATGTTCAGTTGAAATTAAACTATCTAAACTGAATTCATGTATGTTTTTATTTGTTGATTTTCTCAAACATAACATACTAAGTGTTAGTCAATTATGAAATAAAAGAAATTAAGAAATATTTAGTAAGAACAATTATATTTTTAAGATAATAGTTGATGGAATAATTGTTATAAGAGGAGAACAATAGTAGAAATATTATCTTCAACATCAAGGTTATAATGATATTTTATAATAAATAGAAATTAAAACTCATGTGGCATACTTTTAACATTGTTTTTAAACAAAAAAATCATTAAAATGGCTTCTATATTAACTTTAACTTCAGTTTTATAAATACCCAATGTTTAAGGTTTTGTTAGATGAACTTTTAATGTCGATTTGTTTTTCAAAATTGATGTTAAAAGTTCAAAAAAAAGTTTTGATGTCATGTTTCTTAAAAAGCTATGTCAAAACTTAATTAAAAAACAATTTTACTATTGTTTTTTTAAAACCAACTTTTAAACCATTTTAAAAAAAACACACCCCAAATTCTTCATTTCATTTTCTTTGAAACCCTTTTGATCCTAAATTACGATGACATAGATGACCAGACGGCGATCATAGACAATGATATTAGTTGATTTTAATCAATTTTAATCATCTTTAATGATCATTTATAATCAATATTCTATCCTATGTTTTCGTTTCAATATCCAAAAAAATATTCATGTCCCAAAAACTCTATTCCATTCATTCGACAATAGTTGTTAAATGTTTTTGTTTGTTTTTTTTTCTTGTTCATTTTTGAAATTTTTTTCATTAATATTGTCGTGTTCACCCTAACACCAACTATGAGTGGGTACATCTATATTTACGATCAATTTTCCATTATTGAACTCAAAATTTTTAAAGTCATTTTTTTAAATTATAAGATAAATTATTTATCTGTTAGTTATGATTTTGATTTATCTATCCATTTGTTTGTGTGAATTTTATTGTTAATTAATTTTTTTGTCAAATTTTGTTTTTTAATAATTTTTTTATTTGATGGAATTTTCAAATAGGTTCTTTTTAAAAAATATATATATATATTAAAACTAGAAGCCATAATATATTTAATTTTTTGTTCTAACCAAATTATATATTTTTGGAGCATCATGATAGACATGAAGAAGATATAAAATCATATATGTCATAATATAATTATTATAATTCATTAAAAGCTTATGAATTAATATATCACACTTCTTTTTCAATTATTTTGACCAAAATGAATATATAAGGATAATAATAACCACTCCCATTTTTAATCATCATAACTTTATTGTATTCTTGTGATTTATAGGAATCTCCTTACACTAGTTGTTTTATAGGTAAATAATAAGTAATCAAAAAAAATATGGATATTAAATCAAATTTTTAGTTATAGGAAGATTATTTTATTCACATATTTAAATTGGTGTATATTACCATATGGTAATGATTTTCAAGAAGATTAAAATGAAATAAATATGTTGGACAAAATTTTGGCTTTAATATATTTGAAGATTAATTTATTCTAAATGATTGAATATTATATTATGGGGAAAATGAATGATTAATTGATTTACATCCCATGAAGTGTTAAGTTATAAAATTTTACAGTGTAGACATAATAAAATAGTTATGAAAAAACAACTATGGTATTTTTCTACGACATAGAGTTTGTAAATATTATTTATATATTAGAAAAAAATATTATATGATATGGAATAAAGTGAATAATTTTTTTCCAACAATGATATGAATAATCAAAAAAATGGTAATTCATGAGTTTATTTTGATTAAATTTGAACATTATTTACTATTAATGCATGTTATTTGTTTTTTGGGCATTCAATCCATGATTTTTTTCTTCTATTTTATTATAATTTTCTCAATGTTTTTTAATATTTCATTATGGTAATTGTTTGTTTTTTATTATATGTTTCTTTTTTTAATAAATTATGTATAAGTTTTTGTAAGTTATTTTTTATTTTTGAAGATAGAATATGTATAATTTTTGTGGGATAAATTATGTATAATTTTTTTTATTTTTGAAGTTAAATTATATATAATATGTTTTCATAATTATGTATAATTGTTTGTTATGATCAAATGGTTATGAATAATTAATTATTTTGATTATATTTTTTAATTTTAAAATTTATCAATTTTATATTTATTTTTAAATTTTATATTTTTTAATGTATCCATATTTTATTTTGTGATTTTAGGTATTTAATGGATCATAATTGGTTAAATTTATAAAGAACCATTAATGAATATTAAAAATTAGTTTATGGAATCTTAGAATTTTCTAAATGAAATATAAAAAAAAAGATTTTATTTTCTTTCCCTGTATGAAGTGTTTGAATATGAGAATGTTAAATTCTATTAAAACCAAGGATAGTCCAATTTTCTACATTTTTATACATAATTATACATGTTGGTTCTGGTATGGTGAAAGAATGGAAAATTCAACATAAAATATTGATGAAAATATTCATAATGAGATAGATGAGGGTATTGAAGAATTAATTCATGATGTAGGCATTGAAACCATCAAAAAAACTATTGAGTGATTATATGGAGATTATGAGAAACCATTATTCTCATGTTGCACTAAATATATAGTTTTATCAGTTAATTTGATATTAGTTGACTTGAAATCAAGAAATGGGTAGAGGGATATTAGTTTCTCTGATTTACTTGAATATTTTGAATATCTACTTCCAAAAGGATATGGGCTTACATATTCCAATTATTAGCCAAAAAATATTTTATTCCTAATGGGATTGGGGTATAAAATGATACATGTTTTTCACAATAGTGAGAAGATAAATATTTTAGTATCTACATGGTATTAGATCACATAGTGGATACTCTTAAAATTTTCTAGAATTTAGTGTCATTGAATGATTATAAATTAATTGGTATAAAATATCATGATTTTCATGTATTGATTCAACAACTACTAATGGTTTCACTACATAATATATTATCGACACCTATCAGAAATACTATCAATAGGTTATGTAATTTTTTCAAATCCATTTGTATAAAAGTCATTCATCCAATTTTCTTATATGTATTGTAGAATGAATATACTCTTTTAATTTTTCAAATATAAAAGTACTTCCTACATACATTATTGATATAATGGATCATTCTGTGATTAATGTAACAGCCCGAGATTTTATGAAAAATATTCTTTTTTATTTCACTAATGTCTTGTGTTGTACGCTACACCAAAAGGAGCTTGCACAACACGCATCCTTGACTTGCCTTGCATTACACGCAATCACGACCTTCCTCGATAGCTTGCGTCGTACGCAATACCGTGTTTCACTGAACAACGATATGCTATTAAAATATTATTAAAACTAGCCGTTATGAATAGTAATAACCACTTTTTGAAATTTTATAAATTTTATTTTTCAAAATGGACTTCATTTTTGGATTCGGAATACCGAAATTAGCCTAGGGTGAAATTTTGGTATTTTTCTGAAAACTTTCAATTTTTGATGAATAGTGAAACCACTAAGTGGTAGGTTAAAAAGAGAATTTTGCATAAAACTTAATTTTACCGCTTCTGTGAATGGAATTTCAAAAATCCGACAGACACGGTTGATATCAGTAAGTAAAATGTTGTTCAATGAGATAAAAATAATTTTTTGGTGAATAGTAACTTTTTACTTTTTTTTCCCGCGGTTAATAGTAAATAGGGTAACTAAGGGTAAAAATGATATTACTATTACCCTAACACATGTCCTAATTCTATTGGATAAGTTTAATTCGACCAAAAACAAACTTAGTAATAAAATATGACCATTTAGGCCCACTTGGGTAAGATTAGGACATTTATTATTAATTTATTTAAAGAAGGGTTAAAATAGTTAAAATCAAAGTTTAATAAGTAAATCATTTTTAATATGGGGTTATACATAAGATAAATTCGACTATAAATATTCATCAGAAATCTAAAAATATTTCCTACATAATGATATTTTTTAGACTTTAAATAAATTAATTTATTTATGACACAACGATGATGCAGTAATTACCCTTTTAAGGAAATATTAACATAATTGATGTTATAAATGCTCAAATGAATGTAATTTGAGACTTTTTATGAATTCCACTAATTTTCTAGGTTACTATGATATATTAGTGTTGATTTAATCAACTTGGTTTGAACATATAATTCTGTTATGACTTTCACAAAAATCATATATCAAATAGTGTCAAAATTGACACAAAATAGTTTTTAAATCAGACATTATATTATTAATTGTTATTTTATTCCTAAAAATCTAAGGTTCGGCCAAATGACTTAGATAAGGATATATATATTAATAATAAACAATTTGGGGTTCTTTTGGAATGTTATAGTAAGTGTATTAACCATATAGTGAAAGAAAACAAAAAGACACGGTAAAAGTTAAATTATTTAACTTAGAGTTAAATCTAATTGATAAGGTCAAAATAATACCCTAAACATGTCTAAATCCTATTGGTTGATAGGATTTCGACCCATCCCCACTTTATCTTAGAAATAAGACCCTTTGGAACCATTATAAACCGATTTTGACATTAATATAAAATAATATTTTGAGGTATTCCTAAGGTGCCCCTCTCCTCCCTTATAAAAGGACACCTCCTCCCCCTCCTCCTCACACCAATTTGAGAACTCAAGCTCGGCCAACCCCTGCCAAAATCTCTTATAAACTTCCCTAGAAACATCCTAGTGGTTCTGGACTTCCTCAAAGACCAATTTTAGTTCCCTAAGAGGAGGTCTCAAAGAGGCGCTTCAAAGAAGAGGTAATTACCGTTACCAATTCTTTCATCTTTATTTCTTCTTCCACTTCTTCTTATTAGGTTGTTTCATTATGAAGTAATAACATCAGCATCACTAATATACTGATATGTTATTATAAGTATGAAACAACCCTATTTCACCATCTATCCATCCTACGGAAAAAGAAATCACCGTGCGTGCGTACGTACGAAATAACGTCTCCATGTCGTGGTGTAATCTATTTTCCATCACCACCTTACATGGATGGGTATAAAGGTGTAATGAGTAACTATATATGATTATTATAAAGTGATATTGATACTGAAATAGTATACATACACTTCAACACAATTCCACGACCATGGGAACGATATCATCGCTCGTGCGTACGTACGGAATACCGTCTCCACGACGCGATGAGCTTCATACTCAATGATTAACCATTCATTAATGATTATAAAGTATATATAATAAGTACTAATGAAATATATGACCTAATAATGATACTGGAATTATTTATATGTATTTCATCTACTTAATTCCATTCAATTCAATAAGGAAACGAAAACCGCGTTCATGCGTACGTACGGACTACCGTCTCCATGAACGGTGTATTTCTTTCCATTTACTGATTTATTATATATGTATATTCTGAATATATATATATAAATCATGTTTTATATTCTGGAATTAAGTAATCATGATCTAAGTAATCATATGAATAATTACAAGTTAAAAACACGAACGACAAATGAGACGATTTTACCCAAAATGCTACTTTAACATGAATTTACAAAAGAACGGGTAATATAAAGTCATAAGAGGACCATATATGATATAATAACAATGAATATGATTATGGAATAAGTCAATAACATGATTTAAATCATTATACAGGAGTTTTGGACACGTACAAAGCAAGTCGGACCTAAGGTAAGGGATAAATTTTCAATCTCATTTTTATCCGAGATTGCTTATACGTAAGTATTTACTGGGGTTACGTTTATCATCCATGACCATGATTTCTAAAAATGATTTCATAAAATGTTTACCATTCTTCCATGGATGTTTAAAGTCATTTTTACCCTTTATTTACTTTTTACCACATTGTATGAATGAAATCTTTCATTTGGTTACCATATAAGGTACTTTTTGACTTTTCCGACAAAAGTACGAGGAGAATGTTATTTTTAACTTATACGGCGTGAACGGATTTTTATGGTTTCATAACGCCTCATTTTCAAGAAGCTTACTCTACAATATTTCATGATTATTTTCAATAAAACCCTTATCATTTAAAATTGCATGGAATTTTGTGAAAAGAACATGATTTTAAAGAAGAAAGGAAATTTTCCTCAAGAATTCATTTCAAGTGTTTTGTCCAAACTATTTTACATCTAAGATGACATTATTTCATATGTGTATGTTTCAAGTAAAATTTCTATATGATTTAAATGGATTCAATTTTCTTATGATGAAATGATATCAATTGTTTATGGATTATGTTATGATGGCATGATGTTTAAGAATCCCATTTTATTTCATGGGTTATGATATGATGTATGATTTATGATTTTGTGGCACACATAAGAATGGTATCATTATGAGATGGGTGGTACCTATATCTCCTTCCAATGCATTGGGTAAAGATTTTATATCTCATGAGATAGACATGGCTGGAATGGTAGGTTATACCGGTTCAGTGAAACATGACTGAAACGAGGGTTACTCGATTCAGAAAGGGACTTTGTCCACTAAGATAGTCTTGGAAATTAGTCTTGACTAACAAGAAATGATTCTCTATGATTATGTGTGTATGCCACAAAGTTTCATGTTTTAAGTTATGATTATTGGGATTACATTTCACTACTATGATTTATCCCATGTTATGAAATTATGCTCTCTTTTGCAGGTTAAGATTTCCAAAATTTATGTTCTTATGAATATGATGTGATTGATTTTCTTTTGTTTACCCTTACTGAGCATTTGAGCTCACCCTTTTATGTTTTCTTTTCCCCAGGATATAAAGAAAGGTTTTAGGTAAAAAAAGGGGAAGATCTTTATGGGAGATATTGAAGATCTTTCACCACGATTAGAAGATTACGTTCTGAGTTTCCAAAGACACTAAACTATTACGGTCCTTGTGTGTGTGTTTTTGTTATGTACTAAGTATTCCGCAAAAGTAATGTAATGTCCATGTACGATAAGCTTCGGGTCTCTACAGTTGGTATCAGAGGAAAGGTTTAGTCAACCTTTGGAAACTAGGATGCAAAAACGTTAGTGAGATCCCTAGAGATATTTCTAAGGTATGTCTAGGGATGACCCTAAGGTTAAGTATACGTATAGGTTATAGTCCTAGAATTGCGCTAACGATCATAGAATTAAACCTAAGATGTTAGATATTGAAGGTACTCCCCCTTTATTATGTTGTTTTCCCTAGCATGTTTTTTGCCTCTCACACTATTCTTTTTGGGTTTTAGACAATGGCTGGAACCCGAAGGAACCGTGTTGATCAATGCAATGGACAATGCAATGATTGTCCTCCTAAACAAACAAATGTTATGGGAGATGGAGTGAAAAATCTTATTGCTATACTTACACAAGCTATGAATCATTCTGGACTTCCAAATGAGCAAAGAAGGGAACAATATTCTATTGAGTCCTTCATGAGGCAACGTCCACCTTCTTTCAGTGGGTCTTCTGATCCACTTGTGGCTGAACAATGGATCAGTACTACTGAAAAGATATTTTCAGTTCTTCAATGTTCTGAACATGATAAAGTCATCTTAGCAGTATATCGTTTGGAAGGTGAAGCTGATCAATGGTGGAATCTTATCAAGAATACGAGGCCAAGAGATGAAATTGAGTCCATGGAATGGGACGAGTTCAAGAACTTGTTTTTCAGTAAGTACTTCCATCGTATTCTTCGAACAAAGATGGAGAAAGAGTTTCTTGAACTGAAGCAAAGGGATGATGAATCTGTTGGTACCTATGAAGCAAATTTTACAAGACTTGCAAGGTACGCTTCTGGTATTATCATCCAACCTGAAAGTAAAGTTGATCGATTTTTCAGTGGCTTAAAACCAAGTCTTCGAAGGGCATTTGCTATAAGAGACTTTAGAAGCTATGAAGAAATTGTGCGTTGTGCTATCAAGGTAGAAATGGAAGTTGGTGTTACATATCCATCTCATGGTTTTGACAAGAAATGAAAGATGGAGTTCAAGGAGAAATCTCAGAATAATGGTGAAAAGAAGATGAATGTTTCCTTATGCACAAAGTGTGGAAAGAAGCATGGTGGAGATTTTCTTAAAGGGACTAGAAAATGTTTTAATTGTGGAAAAGAAGGTCATCGAGTAGCGGAGTGTCGAAGTAATGGAAAAAGGGATTCTAATGATGTGAATAAAGAAAACACTGCAGAGAACGCACCACCAACACTTCAATGCTTCAAGTGCAAGGAAATGGGGCATTATGCTAATAAATGCCCTAATCCAAGGGTTAGTGATGATCAACATGAGCAACCACTTAAGGAAAAGGACAAAGGGAAGTCACATGCGATCACCATTGGTGATGTTGAATATGATAACGATGTGGTGGAATGATTAAGTGTTTATGTAATGGGATTCAAAAATAATGTTGTATCGTAAAGTATTTATGTATTGGTCTAATGTGGTATTCAAAGTGATTGAGATATTTTTGGAAATAAGATGATATGCGCATAATGAAGGGAAAACGAGAAAACGAAATGTTTAACAGTATTCATGAGCTCATGATTGATATAAGGACTAAGTGATATCATGGTTTGAGTATATAGAATTTTGAGAATTTTGGTATGTGGAAAGAGTTAACTTTTAATAGAATTCATGTTTTCAATAAGGTTCAATGGGTATTCAAGAGAGTACAAGATTAAGGCCTTTGAATGTTTGGAATGTGACCAACCAGATATATCTTATGATATATAGGGATCAACGATGGTATTAAATCTCTGGTAATCGTTTTCACTATGTTATGAGAGTGGACTGCAGTATTATGGATAAGCCTAAAGATTGGAATGGATTATGTTGGACATAAGTTAGTATTGTTTAAGGATAGAAGTTTTTTCGATATTATTGATGGGATGTTATAGTAATATAGTTTTAGAAAAAGGAAAACCTGCAGGACGGGCGACAACCCATCGCTTCGGACAAGGATGTGGGAATCGAACCCACAACCGAAGTGCGACTGGCCTTTATCGCCTACCACAGGCCTACAGGAAGTCCCTGTTTAGTAGAAACTAGTTTTATTATATTAAGCAGTATGATATATGAAGTATAAGTCCATTTTAGAAACCATATATGATTAATCTCACTATAGATCGACTTATGTATATAATTTTTGCTAACCTTTTGTTTGAGACAGATGGAATGACCCGTCATTCTATCACATGATCTGCTAACACTTCACGAATAACAAATTCAACTTCATTTATTTAAGAGATGAAGTGGAAATTGTTCAAGGCACGAACAACAGTGAGATTGTACCAAAATAAAGTAAGTATTTATTCTAATTCAAATTTTCAACTTTAGGGAAATGATCTTGAAAACCAAAAATGTTGTCCTAGTGATCTTATACCTGATGAATCAGATGGTACCTTATATCATCACAAATCTATGGATTTGTGATTACTGGATTTTCCATAGCCATGTTCTCTACCACTCTCCATCAGAACATGATGGTTAGATTTCTCTTCCATATCCATATTTTCACCTATGTGGAAACACAGTGATTAGTTTATTTGGGTAATCGTTACATTTCATACTTTAGTTTTTAAAGCCAAGTTTTGGTATTCCTTTTTATGATGTGGGTTTCTATTAAAGAAACTTTCGAATAGTAAACCATTTATAACCCCGACGAATTTCGAGGGTGAAATTCATTTTAAGGGGGGTAGAATGTAACAGCCCGAGATTTTATGAAAAATATTCTTTTTTATTTCACTAATTTCTTGTGTTGTACGCTACACCAAAAGGAGCTTGCACAACACTCATCCTTGACTTGCCTTGCATTACACGCAATCACGACCTTCCTCGATAGCTTGCGTCGTACGCAATACCAAGTTTCACTAAAAAACGATATGCTATTAAAATATTATTAAAACTAGCCGTTATGAATAGTAATAACCACCTTTTGAAATTTTATAAATTTTATTTTTCAAAATGGACTTCATTTTTGGATTCGGAATACCGAAATTAACCTAGGGTGAAATTTTGGTATTTTTCTGAAAACTTTCAATTTTTGATGAATAGTGAAACCACTAAGTGGTAGGTTAAAAACTGAATTTTGAATAAAACTTAATTTTACCGCTTCTGTGAATGGAATTTCGAAAATCCGACAGACACGGTTGATATTAGTAAGTAAAATGTGGTTCAATGAGATAAAAATAATTTTTTGGTGAATAGTAACTTTTTACTTTTTTTTACCGCGGTTCATAGTAAATAGGGTAACTAAGGGTAAAAATGATATTACTATTAACCTAACACATTTACTAATTCTATTGGATAAGTTTAATTCGACCAAAAACAATCTTAGGAATAAAATATGACCATTTAGGCCCACTTGGGTTAGATTAGGACATTTATTATTAATTTATTTAAAGAAGGGTTAAAATAGTCAAAATCAAAGTTTAATAAGTAAATCATTTTTAATATGGGGTTATACATAAGATAAATTCGACTATAAATATTCATTAGAAAGCTAAAAAGATTTCCTAAATAATGATATTTTTTAGACTTTAAATAAATTAATTTATTTATGACACAACGATGATGCAGTAATTACCCTTTTAAGGAAATATTAACATAATTGATGTTATAAATGCTCAAATGAATGTAATTTGAGACTTTTTATGAATTCCACTAATTTTATAGGTTACTATGATATATTAGTGTTGATTTAATCAACTTGGTTCGAACATATAATTCTGTTATGACTTTCAAAAAAAATCATATATCAAATAGTGTCAAAATTGACACAAAATAGTTTTTAAATCAAATATTATATTATTAATTGTTATTTTATTCATAAAAATCTAAGGTTCGGCAAAATGACTTAGATAAGGATATATATATTAATAATAAACAATTTGGGGTTCGTTTGGCATGTTATAGTAAGTGTATTAACCATATAGTGAAAGAAAACAGAAAGACACGGTAAAAGTTAAATTATTTAACTTCGAGTTAAATCTAATTGATAAGGTTAAAATAATACCCTAAACTTGTCTAAATCCTATTGGTTGATAGGATTTCGACCCATCCCCACTTTAGCTTCGAAATTAGACCCTTTGAAACCATTATAAACCGATTTTGACATTAATATAAAATAATATTTTGAGGTATTCCTAAGGTGCCCCTCTCCTCCCTTATAAAAGGACACCTCCTCCCCCTCCTCCTCACACCAATTTGAGCACTCCAGCTCGTCCAACCCCTGCCATAATCTCTTCTCCACTTCCCTAGCAACAACCTAGAGGTTCTGGTCTTCCTCAAAGACCAATTTTAGTGCCCTAAGAGGAGGTCTCAAAGAGGCGCTTCAAAGAAGAGGTAATTACTGTTACCAATTCTTTCATCTTTATTTCTTCTTCCACTTCTTCTTCTTAGGTTGTTTCATTATGAAGTAATAACATCAGTATCACTCATATACTGATATGTTATTATAAGTATGAAACAACCCTATTTCACCATCTATCCATCCTACGGAAAAAGAAATCACCGCGCGTGCGTACGTACGGAATACCGTCTCCACGCCGTGGTGTAATCTATTTTCCACCACCACCTTACATGAATGGGTATAAAGGTGTAATGAGTAACTATATATGATTATTATAAAGTTATATTGATACTGAAATAGTATACATACACTTCAACACAATTCCACGACCATGGGAACGATATCATCGCTCGTGCGTACGTACGAAATACCGTCTCCAAGACGCGATGAGATTCATTCTCAATGATTAACCATTCATGAATGATTATAAAGTATATATAATAAGTACTAATGAAATATATGACCTAATAATGATACTGGAATTATTTATATGTATGTCATCTACTTAATTCCATTCAATTCAATAAGGAAACGAAAACAGCGTTCATGCGTACGTACGGACTACCGTCTCAATGAACGGTGTATTTCTTTCCATTTACTGATTTATTATATATGTATATTCTGAATATATATATATATAAATCATGTTTTATATTCTGGAATTAAGTAATCATGATCTAAGTAATCATATGAATAATTACATGTTAAAAACACGAACGACAAATGAGACGATTTTACCCAAAATGCTACTTTAACATGAATTTACAAAAGAACGGGTAATATAAAGTCATAAGAGGACCATATATGATATAATAACAATGAATATGATTCTTGAATAAGTCAATAACATGATTTAAATCATTATACAGGAGTTTCGGACACGTACAAAGCAAGTCGGACCTAAGGTAAGGGATAAATGTTCAATCTCATTTTTATCCGAGATTGCTTATACGTAAGTATTTACTGGGGTTACGTTTATCATCCATGACCATGATTTCGAAAAATGATTTCATAAAATGTTTACCATTCTTCCATGGACGTTTAAAGTCATTTTTACCCTTTATTTACTTTTTACCACATTGTATGAATGAAATCTTTCATTTGGTTACCATATAAGGTACTTTTTGACTTTTCCGACAAAAGTACGAGGAGAATGTTATTTTTAACTTATACGGCGTGAACAGATTTTTATGGTTTCATAACGCCTCATTTTCAAGAAGATTACTCTACAATATTGCATGATTATTTTCAATAAAACCCTTATATTTTAAAATTGCATGGAATTTTGTGAAAAGAACATGATTTTAAAGAAAAAAGGAAATTTTCCTCAAGAATTCATTTCAAGTGTTTTGTCCAAACTATTTTACATCTAAGATGACATTATTTCATATGTGTATGTTTCAAGTAAAATTTCTATATGATTTAAATGGATTCAATTTTCTTATGATGAAATGATATCAATTGTTTATGGATTATGTTATGATGGCATGATGTTTAAGAATCCCATTTTATTTCATGGGTTATGCTATGATGTATGATTTATTATTTTGTGGCACACATAAGAATGGTATCATTATGATATGGGTGGGACCTATATCTCCCTCCAATGCTTTGGGTAAAGATTTTATATCTCATGAGATAGACATGGCTGGAATGGTAGGTTATACCGGTTCAGTGAAACATGACTGAAACGAGGGTTACTCGATTCAGAAAGGGACTTTGTCCACTAAGATAGTCTTGGAAATTAGTCTTGACTAACAAGAAATGATTCTCTATGATTATGTGTGTATGCCAAAAAGTTTCATGTTTTAAGTTATGATTATTGGGATTACATTTCACTACTATGATTTATCTCATGTTATGAAATTATGCTCTCTTTTGCAGGTTAAGATTTCCAAAAGTTATGTTCTTATGAATATGATGTGATTGATTTTCTTTTGTTTACCCTTACTGAGAATTTGAGCTCACCCTTTTATGTTTTCTTTTCCCCAGGATATAAAGAAAGGTTTTAGGTAAAAAAAAGGGGAAGATATTTATGGGAGATATTGAAGATCTTTCACCACGATTAGAAGATTACGTTCCGAGTTTCCAAAGACACTAAACTATTACGGTCCTTGTGTGTGTGTTTTTGTTATGTACTAAGTATTCCGAAAAAGTAATGTAATGTCCATGTACGATAAGCTTCGGGTCTCTACAATTAATCTGGTTCATGAGATAAAAATATATGTGCTTGTTTATTTAAATTAGATGTATCCTTTGGAAATATGTATGGAATTTTTTGAAAGGATATGTACAAAATTATCATTAACCAGAGACCTCTATTATTCAGAAATATGGATTGTAAGTGGTGTTTGAGTTTGGTTATAATAATTTGTATGAATTAGATTATATTATTATCCCAATATCTCAATATTTGGTATTTGATTATGAAGGTATAGGCATTCAATACTTAAAGGTCATTCTTTGTAATAAAGTGATGTTGGGAAATCTATTCGTTTTAAACAAAACACACGAGGTTTAACCATATATATCATCACATATTGCAGAATTAAAGGTATGATATCCAAATTGAAATGAAAATTGGTAGATGATTAAGCATAAAAAGGAATTTGTTTAATGGTTTAAAGAAATTTTCATCATGGATATATCAACATCAGAAATATTAAAATGGTTGATAGGGGTAAAATATCTTAATGTGATCATATAGTCTAGTTTTGATATTAATGGGTACACAATTTACATAAAAAATGGGATGATAAGAGTACTGTTGAAAAAACATTGGAAATGATTTCACTAAAGAAATGAATTTTTCATGTGAAAAGGATAAAATCCCAATTTCTTCATCAATGAAATATTTAAGAGTTCATGAGGATATATGAGAAATTTATTATATTAAATTTTGAGTCAATGTGTTTAATTTTAACTGGGATGATAACAATAGTAATGGGAAACATTGTGATTATGGGTATAAACTAGTATATTTTAAAGTATTTATATGAAAATAAGAACCATTTATCCTATAGAAACATGAAAATAAAATATTTTATGTCGTTGATCCATCGAATGATTAGTGGACTATCGTTTTACAATGGAAAATAATTTATTTGGGTCGTGAGAATGATGATGATGTTATGGATTTACATTTGCATTATTCATCTATTATGTGATTTTCAAATGATAAAAATGACTATATGATAGACATAGTCTATTCTATATGAAATGATTATGTTGAAGGGGTATGGTAAGAGACTAAAATTCTCTCCGAATTATTCAAGTAAATATTTATATTTGATGTACTTTTTGAAATTCGCATGTGTAAAAACACTATTTTTTAATTATATTATGTTTGATTATATATATTTTGATTATTTATATGATTTTTGTGGTAAATTTTATATTAAATTGTTATGGTTAACCATTTTTTGATTGAAAAACTTGACATACGTCATTATGTTTTGGTAAAATTTTCACATATAATTTTTTTTGTAATAATGATATTTAAATTTATAAGCGTTTTTATCATTTAGAATTAATGTTTATATTTATAATTTATCTTGTATATTTTTTAGTTAATAATCATGAAATAATTATTATTTTTTGAAACTTACACTTGTGTGACACTATTTTTTTAATTATATATTTACGTAATCATTATTTTTAAATGTTCACTTTTCTAATATTATACAGGTGAAAATAATTTGTATAAATTTTTCTATTTCAATGGCAGACACATAGTTAGAGGAAAATTTAATGAGGTACATTTTTTCATTTCAAATTATTAAATATCCAGTAATATAATTTTTTAATGAAAGAAAATGTTTAATTTACAAAAGAAATATTGCAAGACTATTGATGTTCTTCCTACAGAAGAGTATTCTCCATATTCTATAGAAAAATCAATTCATGTATGATATAATCACAACTAATTTAGTGAATGAACTTGATAATGTTAGTTATATTAATTATTTTATGTTTTGTATCAAAATATTATTTTTTTATCATATAAAATTCATTATTATTCTATATTTTCAATGATTCTAAGTCATATATGAATAATGAACTTACCCATATTTGTAATTAGTTTTAAATCTATTTGATAAGTATGATTGTGATTTAAATTATTAGGTATGAATATTTTTATTAAAATTAATAAATGAGTATTTAGACAATAATTATCTACATGAATTTTTTATATTATGTTTATTTTTTAAGGGTTGTTATATATTATATAAAGAGTTTGGAATTTATTCATTAGAAAGTTGTATCAAACAAATGATCTCCAAACAATGATTTAAGGAAAACCAAAAATCTCCAATGAACTACTAGAAAAGATTTCATAACCACATAATCCAAGATAAGACACATCATAATTAATGAATCACTAACTCCAAAAAACCATATAAGAAATGATGGGTTATTGTTGTTAAATGAGTTTGTAAAAATTGATTATTTTAAAAAATCACATCATAAGTATTGTTTTACTTTCAGTAAATTGGATTTTTTTTTATTTTTATTCAAATGTAAATTTTTATTTATGTTTTATATCAAAATATCATGTTTTTAAATCTTATAACATTCATTTTTATTAGATATTTTAAATGATTTCAAGTCATATACAAATAAAGAACTTACTCGTCTTTGAAGTTTATTAGAAAAATAAATTTATAAGTATGGTTAAATTTTTAATTATAAGGTATGTCGGTTTTATTTAAAGATTAAAAAAATTAGTAATTAAATAATGTTTCTTTTTTTCTTAATTTTTTATATTCTGTTTTTTAAGGTTTCCTATTTACAAACTATTTTTTATGTTTTGTTATATTTTAAATTATCAGGTTTGTATCTTTTAATTTATTTTTAAAAACTAAGTAATTACATAATCATTATTTTCTCTAAGATTTTATATTCTATTTGTTTTTATAGGTTTCATATGTTTTAGTTATGTCATTTTTAATTAAAGATAAAAAAGTTTGTAGTTATATAATTTTATGCTTTTATTCTGTATGTTACGTTAGATTTTAAAGGGTTTTTCTTTGATTTTAAGTTAGTGTATTAGGAGGAGTATAAAAATATTTTAGAAATTTTTTCAACAAGTAAGTTTTATTATTTTTTATAAGTTATTTATTCTTAATTATTTTTGTTTATATGTGTTTTTATAATTGATATATGAAGCTAATATAGGTCATAAGAAAGGTTTTACAATGATCAATTAATGATATAGAAGACAAATAAAATCAACTACTTGAAATTATTGGTAAATATATTTTAGATTTGAAAATATATGTTTTTTATTTTATATGTGTGTGTTGGTTTATATTTTCAAGTTATTGTTTCATAACTACATTTTCTTCATAAAAAAGGAAGAGTGGAAAGTATTTTTTTAGATTCAAGTTTGGGATAATCATAAATAATATGAAGAATGAATTTAACAAGGTTATTTATATTAATTATTTTAGGTGTAATATCAAAATATTATGTTTTTTTTAATCTTATAAAATTCATTATTATTATTTATTTTCAATTATGTTGAGTGGTACACAATTGATGTACTTACCCATCTTCGTGATGTTATATTTTTACAACTAGAACCACCACAATACATTTCAATTTTATACTGCAAATTTTTAACATTTCCATTGAATGATGTCTTTGTAATGTTTAGGGAATTTTAGGTTCTTATTATTAGTTAAACCTGTAGTTTTACTGTCCAAATATTCAAATGCAACATCTCAGTGTTTAAATTCTATCTTCTGATTCATCTTGGTATGAATTATTCCCTATGAGTGCCTTATCCTTCAATGAAAATTCAACGATTATTTTAATCATTTATTTGAAAATGTTATATTTAATTTTATTAATTTTATTTACAATTGAATTTTTTTTCAAGTTATGTATAATCCTAAGGTGATACAATATTAAGTTTACCTTTTTTATATCATTTTTTTTGTTTTAATACCCAATTATGTTTCTATTTTCCCATTTTCTCCATAGGGATATAAGAATAAAGAATATTGTACCCATATATAGAATATTTTTTAGGTATTAAATGGTATCACTCATCTCATGTCATGAAAAACTCATATTATATCATTCATGGTCCCTTTGATTTTGTTTTCCATAGATTAAAAATTCCTATATTATTTTTTGATCTATAGTTTTTCAATTTTTACTTCCCCTACAACAATCACCTATGAAATTGTAGTAGTGTTAATAAACTTTATTAATTTGATAAACAATGTATAAAATATACCATTTTTGACTCTTTAGGTTTACACATTTTATTTAATTTAAATAACAGGAGGATACTTTCTTCTAAAAATTCAACTATGATAAAATCATTTATAATTAACATCAGATGATTGTTATATTGTTTCATTATAGTGATGAACATTTTATCCTTATATATTCTATTTTTAATGTGTATTTTCACTGAATTCATTGTTATGATTTTAGGGGATATCGAGTGTTGTGTTTTGAAAACTATGAGTTATAGTTGCTAGATATTTCATTTTTATCGCATAATTAATGCATCTGAAGATGAGGAAACTATAATTTTACACATGTAAATTCATAAAACTGAGTTAATCTAACATAAATCAAGGTATAACTTGATATATTACATTATTATTCATCACATTGTAAACTAAACATTCCATATTATGTTTGAATTCATTTTTACCTTTATATTTTATTTATCCATCTATGGTTTGGATTCATTTGTTTACTGTTCATATTATTTATCCAATTGAGGTCCCTATGGTATATAGTAAGTTTCACGTGGTAGCAGGAAGAATATATGAGCCTCATCTTGAAGTTCCATGAAATTATATTTCTATACTATTTCCAATAATACTCTTTATGAATAACTTCCTGATTCTGTGAAAGTTTAATAATTGATCCAATTAATAGCGGGTCATTAATATAACATCCCATATTCTTATAACATAAACTTTCATTACATTACACATAACTGAGGATCTTTAAGGTCTAGTGTCTTGGAAACTAGGAACAAAATACATGAAAATAACATAAAGCATTCTTCTTAAACACATGAAAGGCTTCTCCTTAAGTTCATCCTAGGTTCATTACTGCATCTCATAACCTGGGGACATACATCAAAAGAAAGGGTGAGCAGAAGGCCCAGTAAGGGAAACAAGAGGAACATTTTATATGTGAACTTGATATACTTCAATAAGGACATGAAAAGAACTTTAAGGCATGAGAAAGAAATCATGAGGCATTTCATAATAAAAAAACATTTTTCATAACTTGAAGATGTGGCTACATCATTTAACATAGAAAATCATGAACATATCACCAAGGTCCATCCCCAAGGTGTCATTTGAAAATTACCAAGGTTATTCACCAAGGTATCGTGAAAATTGTAATCTCTAGTGGTTACATCATTACCCAATGCATTGGAGCGCTATCAGGGTGCACCCTTAAATTTTCCTTTATTATCATGTGAGCCACATATATCATCATCAAACATTTCATAAATAACCCATATAGCATAGAATAAATGGGTTTCATTTCATAGTCATAACGTTTTAAAAACTACTTTAAAGACATGATCTTTACCTCACTTTAAACCCACGGAAAGGGAAAGCGGGTCTCATGTATGTAAATCCCAGAATTTAAAATAGAACATTTTGATATATATGTGAATACCCTTGTAGAAATAAGAGCTTTGAGTATTCAATTTATAACATAAAATAATTTTGAGAAAAGAGAGAGGCATTTTGAGACGAAAATTCAGCAGCATAACGGCTATGTTACGGGGTTTTAGAAAACATTGAAAAGAGAGGGGACATGGGTCACCCACTCAAAATTGATCCATAAAACAGTATGGGAACAGAATAAGAAGGATATATGGAAATGGTAATGAAGTTTTAAGGACATACCATTTGAAATGAAAAACATGGAAGGAAGACAAAAATTAGATTTCTCTTATGAAAATTCAGCAGCCTAACGGCGTCACTTAAACTTCAATAAAAATGAATTAACAAGATAAAATAGGGTCTCTCATCATATGATCATAAGAGATCAGTATGATAGATATAGAGATCATACCCCAACATAATAAAAAGGAACTTGAAAGACTTGACATGAAAATCGAACTTGAAAAATGAGAAGGGTGAAAGAATCCCTTAAAAATTCGGCAGCCTAACGGCGTCTCTTAAACTTTCATAAAATGAAATGATGAGAGTAATAGGGGATCTATCATCATATAAAAATGAAAAGGGCAGTAAGAGTAATAGAAAATAACATCCTATAACATAAGAACATGGAGCATAAAAGGAACGACATAAAAGATATTACATGAAAAGAAAGAGAGGGGTTGGATCCCTTACCTTAAAACGTGACTCTTGAAACTCAGAGTTTTGGACCTTGAGGGCTTGGGGGCACCTTGGGAGGACTCCTTGGAAGGTAAGAAGACCAGAACTTCGTTGGGGGAGAGTTGGGAGTGAAAAATAAAGGAGGAAAGGGTGGGTATTTATAGGGAAAGTGAGGGGACAAGGCATTAATGGCCAAGGGACACCTCACTAGTGGTTTTGGAAAAACCATGGGCTTGCCCATGGTATTTTCCCATGGTATTGGCCACTTGGGACACCTCACACCTTATCTTACTATTCATAATTCGACCATATTGAATATATACTTAATACATCATTTAATGATGTCATTAAACACCCGTAACTTAAAAACTATATTTTCACTATTCATCGAAAATTCAACTTTCTCAGAATAATCCCAAAATTTCACCTTAACCAAATATCGATGCTATAAATACATTTATGAACTCCATTTTATAAAAATAATTTTCTAAATAATTTTAATTTAATTTTTAAATTAAAAACACTATTCATCGAAAATTCGTTTTTTTCAGAAAAATCCCCAAAAATTACCATAACATAATATCGATGCTCTGAGTTCAAAAATAAAGTCATTTTTATAAAAATAATTTTCTAATTATTTTTAATTAAATTTTTAATTAAAAAACACTATTCATCCGAAAAAACTAATACTTGACTAATAATTTATGAAACCGTTATTTACCCATTTTATTGAATCACATTACTTAATCTAGGTGTCTGAATTATATTAAAACTTTCTTTGAGTGAAATTACTAATCCATTTGGTCACATTACTAATCCTAAGCGTAAAATCACTATTCATAATTTACTATTCATCAAAAATTAAGTTGATCTTATTAGACCCCAAATTCCTTACTAAACACTTTTGTAGAAGACCATTTTTTGAAAATCATTACACATCATTAGTTATTTAGGGTTTACATAAATATTTTAAAATATCCCTTTTTCAAAATTCATCAATAAAATACATTCTAAAATTATCTAGACATTTGAAATTTCACAAACATCACTAAAGGAAGAAATCTCAATTTATTCACCCGAAAGGATTACACAAGGAAGCTAGGGTCTCGTCACATAGCCCCTTATAACACCGGCATAAGACCTAAGTGTAAGGTGTGCTATGGTGAGAGAATCTGAGGGAGGCTCAGATAACATTTCCCTAGTAGTAATCTCTACTAACTTGAACTTCTCCCATAGGCATTTCCATTCAAGCTTGACACGCTGGAGTTCGGCTTGGGCTTGGTCCAAAGCGAATCCCACAGATGCTACCTCCTTCCCAAGCTCTGATAAGTGGGCTTCATAAGGGTCGAGTCTACTGGATGAAGCCATCGACTCCTCTTTCTGCATTAACCAATAACATCTTGTTAAATCATTAAGATTAAGTTAATATACTACTCAAGATGGAGACCCGACAGGAAGAGGACCAGCGCCCGCCGCGACAGAACCCTAACTCTCGATCTTATGCTGATGTTCTCAAAGGAAAAGCAATTGCAAATCACAGCTCGTAGGATGCAGCGACTTCAGATCTTCAAATTCTTCCTAAATCCTTTCGACACCGAGGGCATTTGGAAATTGCTTTCTCAACTGACGAGGTAAATCTTCTTTCATCGGACCTCCGATTTCTTTTAGTTGGAAAATTTCCACACCGAAGACCTTCCATGAAATATCTTAGAACTTCTTTAGAATCTATAGGTTTTGCGGGCTTTCAAATAGGTCTCCTGAATCCCACCCACATAGTGCTTCGTTTAAACTCTGAAGAGGATTACTATCGACTGTGGGTCAAACGTTCTTGGTCCTTTGGAGGATGTCTAATGAAAATATTAAAGTGGACACCGGATTTTAATCCCTACTCTGAACCTCCGATAGTCCCCATTTGGGTAGGATTTCCAGAACTTCCCTTGCACTTGTTCAAACAGGAAGCATTATTTCCTATTGCCAGACTCATTGGCAATCCTCTGAGGCTAGATGCAGCTACAAAAACTCTTTCAAGACCTTCAATTGCCAGGATATGAATTGAGATTGATGTTTCAAAATCACTGCCCTCGAACATTTGGATTCAGAGTGGTGACTTAGGATTCTTACAAGAGGTTGTTTATGAGAGAGTTCCAGACTATTGCATGAAGTGTTTTAGGCTGGGACATGATTCTCTCAGCTGTGGAAATTTTGAATTAGGCTCTAAAAAATTGAAATCAAAATGGATTGAAAAGGCTAACGACAGTCACAAGGAAGCTGGCCCCTCTGACTCCGCTAATCAAGCAAATGTTAGTGTGGACCGGACCATACAAGTCCCTGGGAAGCAAATTTCGGATTTTACTAACATAGCCATTACTGATTTTGATAACACCACTGCTCTTAAGGATAAATTGCAACATCATGAGACTTCTGAAATTATTAGAAAAGATCACAAAAATTCAATCAGCTCATCTGAAGTTAAAAGAGATGAATCACTTGAGGATAGGGGCACTAATGAGGAGGTTTCAGATGTTTATGATGAATCAATGTTGGTTCGAAAAGGAAAAAAAATTATAGTTGATTCTGATGGTTTTATCACTCCTCATCCCAGAAAAACCCGAAAATATCGTGGTAATGTCAATAGTGAAAGGACTATTATCACAAGATCTCTAGCTGCCAAGGTTATTGAGGTTGAGGTTCCTCCGCAACCTGCACATTCTGAACAATTGCCTGACCCCTCACAATCCTCTGAATGTTCGGATTCAGATTCATCATCAAGTGAGGACAATAATGATCCTGCTCTAAAGGATGCCTATCAGTTTGAGGAGTCTTTGAAATTCCCAGAGGAGCTTGACTCCTGGATTGTTGCACATGATACAGCTTCCTTTAGAAGTTACCAAAATGGTGAATTGACTGCTGAGGCTTATCTTGATATTAGAAAAAGAATGTTTATCAAAATGGCTGAGGAATTTGAGAAAAATCCAAATTTCGATTTTAAGAACATAACATGGAAGTGACTCATTATTCTGGTTCCCTTCTACTTCAGAGATTTCTTTTTGGATCTGGATCTGATCTGCTCAGTGGATAGCCAAATGGGTTTTGCCTTGCAGGAACTTCTATTGACCTCATGCTGTTTGGATTTACCAATGATTTTGAGGTTTTCATTCTGGATGGTTATCTCTTTTTATGAGCTTGATTACAAATCATGGAGGGATGTATATGGATTTATCCTTCACTGTTATGAAGCTTCTATTTGGATATCTGGAAGAACTAGTTTACTGCTTTTCTTTTGACAGCTGGTTTAGTTCTGCATTCTGGTTTGGAAAGTGCACTGGATTTTCTGAACCTCCAGCTTGTTCTTGCCTGGACACTAGTTGATTTTGAAGATTTTCTCTATCTGCTTATAGTGCTGGAATTAAGTATTCTGATTTCCTGGTTTGATCAGTATGCCTTTTGTATATTTGACGGCTATGGCAAGGATACTATAGAAGCAATATGACCTCTTTCTCTTTTTTCCCCTGCTCCGCATGGTTGCAATTCATGCTGTTTTCAGGTGAGGATGGCTCGGATGGATATATTCTCTTCAATATGATAGCTTGCGGATTATATAGATGGACTGCATTTTCAAAGATCCAGATTTGAAAAAACAGAATGGTGTACTGTGCTGATCGAGTCTGTTTCTAGACAGACCTCTGGTTTCTACCATTTTTACATTACTTACTGCTCTGAACTGGATTTCTGGCTTGTCGGTTTTTTGCCTCTCTGCATACGGCTTCTGATTCTGATCAGGGACTTGAATGTTATTCAGTTATGAGGTTATGAAATCTGTGTTTCACAGTATCTATGATGTTGGAAACATTTACTAGAAACTGTTTGAATGAAGACCAATGAGGTGTTTTGACCTTGTTACATCTGTTAATGGTTTCTGGTCGTTTCTGGCTTTGGATGGGTTGGATTGGCTCTTCTGTTTTTTATTTCTGCTAGTCTATCGGACTGTTTTTCAGTGTTTCTTGGTGGTATTTAGTGTGGAATACTTCTCGAGATAGTTCTGCTCATCCTTGCATCTGTTTCCTTCTATCCAGTTTCCAGTTGGGCTTTTTTTGAACAGATTTGACTCTATTTACTTTCACTGTTTTCCTGGATTGAGTTTTTATTGAAACAGAAGTGTCGATGGTGAAGTCTGGTGTTGAAGAGATCCTAAAGATTTCTGCTTCTATTCTTCATTAGTTCATGGTGTTGATGGCTTATAATGTGGAGTTTCTGGACATAGATGCAACTCAATTTTATGGCTGTTGTCTTTGATATGAGGCTACCAGATGCAGAGAGATTCAGCCATGTTTGGATCAATCACTGGAAGTTGAAGTTTAATATTTCAGCTAAATGGATTTGGAAGATCGTTTTGCACTGCTATATGTTGGCGATCTAATGTGGATTTGTTCCCTCTTTGACATTGGTATACTCAAAGCTTTATCTTGTAATCTTTTATTCCCTGCTGGTGTAAGTGCATTACACCTCGTGCTTGTATTGTAACCTTTTATTTTTTAATAAATTCCCTTGGGGGCATGGATTGGGAAACCAATTCATGTCATCACCTTCCTTAAAAAAAAGTTAATATACTACTCAAAAAGATTGGGTCATTACATTTTCCCCCCTTAAGAAATTTCATCCCCGAAATTGATACTTGAGGCCTAGTCGAAAAGGTGAGGGTACTTTTGCTTCATTGTTTCCTCCAGCTCCCAAGTCGCCTCTTCATATTTATGATTCCTCCACAACACTTTCACAAGGTGGGTAGTCTTGTTTCGTAGGACCTTGTCTCTACGGTCCAAGATCTCCACTGGCTGCTCCTCGTAAGAGAGGTCATGTTCCAGTTGTACCACCTCTGGGTTCAGTACATGCGAAGGGACGGGTATGTACTTCCTCAAGAGAGATACATGGAAGACATCATGAACTTGAGCTAGGTTCGGTGGAAGTGCTAGACGATAGGCCACTGCTCCTATGCGATCAAGGATTTCATAGGGGCCAATGTACCTAGGGCTGAGCTTCCCTTTCTTCCCAAACCGCATGACTCTCTTCCATGGAGAAATTCGAAGGAAGACTTTGTCACCAACACCAAACTCCAAGTCCCTTCGACGATTGTCAGTATAGCTCTTCTGCCGACTCTGAGAAGCCTCTATGTGTTGTTGGATGGCATGAACCTGTTCCGTCATCTCTTGCACGAGATCAGGCCCAAGAAGCTTCATCTCACCAGTTTCATCCCAACAAGTAGGAGTTCTACACCGCTTTCCATATAGAGCTTCATAGGGTGCCATCTGAATACTCGAATGGAAGCTGTTGTTATAGGAGAACTCAACTAATGGGAGGTGTTGATCCCATCCACCTTTAAATTCCATTGAGAATAATCTCAACATGTCTTCGAGTGTCTGAATAGTCCTTTTAGATTGGCCATCAGTTTGAGGATGATAGGCCGTACTAAAATTCAATTCAGTATTCAGAGCATGTTGAAGACTTCTCCAGAATTTTGATGTGAAGCTTGGGTCACGATCAGATACGATGGATAGTGGTACCCCAGGCAGCCTTACCACTTCCTTCACGTATATCTTGGCAATCTGATCCAGAGAGAAATCTTCCCGAATAGAGATAAAATGGGTTGTCTTGGTGAGACGGTCCACAATAACCCATATCGAATTATTTCCTTTGGATGTTTTCGGGAGACCAGTTACAAAGTCCATAGTGATATTATCCCACTTCCATACTGGTATGGGTAGCGGTTGTAATACCCCTTTAGGAAGTTGTCATTCTTCCTTTACTTGCTGACACACCAGGAACCTTGTAGTGTAATCAGCAATCTCCCTCTTCATGTTATCCCACCAATAATGATCACGAAGGTCTCTATACATCTTAGTGCTTCTCGGGTGTATAGAGAATGTAGAGCTATGAGCTTCGTCCATCAGTTCTTTATTTATATCCAGAATAGATGGAACACATAGTCTTGTACGAAATTTCAATACACCTTCTTGATCAATATTGAAATCAGGGAACTTCCCATCATTTACAGCCTCAAACTTCTCCTGCAACAAAGGATATTCTTTTTGAGCCTTCTTGATCCTCTCTAGTAATGAAGGTTGAGAAATCATTTGGAATAGGGTTGATGATGTCCCTTTCCTTATAATTCCCATGTCCAGTTTTACTAGATCTTTAATCAAGGGATCTCCTACGATCCTCATTGTTTCCATAACAATAGGATCTTTCCTGCTTAACGCATCCGCATCTTTGTTTGCTCTTCCAGGGTGATAATGAATTGAACAATCATAGTCTTTAATAAGCTCCAACCATCTCCTTTGTCTCGTGTTCAATTCTTTCTGTCTGAAAATATACTTTAGACTCTGGTGGTCAGTGTATATATCACATTTCTCCCCATAAAGATAGTACCTCCATATCTTTAGAGCAAAAACAACTGCCGCCAGCTCTAGATCATGCGTAGGATAATTCTGCTCATGAATCTTCAACTGTCGACATGCATAAGCAATTACTTTGGCATTTTGCATGAGGACGCACCCAAGCCCTTTCATAGATGCATCGCTAAAAATAATGAATCCTTCTTCGATAGAGGGTAGTGTTAACATAGGTGCAGTAACCAATCTCTTCTTCAGCTCTTGGAAACTTTCCTCACATTCCTTTGTCCAGATGAACTTAACCCCTTTTCGAGTCAACTTGGTTAGTGGATTAGAAATCCATGAAAAGTTTTTCAAAAACCTCCTATAATATCTTGCTAAACCAAGGAAACTATGAATCTCAGTTACTGTTGTGGGTTGAGGCCACTCCTCCGCAACCATTGTCTTTGCAGGGTCAACCGAGATTCCTTCATTGGTTACGATGTGCCCCAAGAAAGCCACCTGTTGTAACCAAAACATACACTTGCTGAACTTCCCAAAGAGCCTCTCCTTCCACAGAGTTTTCAATATAACCCTTAGATGATCTTCATGCTCCTCACGACTTTTTGAATATATCAAAATATCATTAATAAAAACTACCACAAAGTTATCAAGGTAGTCCTTAAAGAATCTATTCATTAAATCCATGAAAATAGCAGGAGCATTAGTCAAGCCGAAGGGCATAACAGTAAACTCATAATGCCCATATCTTGATCGGAAGGCAGTCTTTGGAATATCTTCCTTCTTCACCCTCAGTTGATGATCACCAGATCGAAGGTCAATCTTAGAGAAGAATTGAGCCCCGCGAAGTTGGTCAAATAAATCATCAATTCTTGGAAGAGGATATCTATTCTTCACCGTGATCCCGTTCAGTTCTCTATAATCGATGCATAGCCGCATTGATCCATCTTTCTTCTTCACAAAGAGAACTGGTGCTCCCCAAGGAGACACACTCGGTCGGATAAACCCCTTCTCCAACAAGTCTTGGAGTTGTTTCTTTAACTCTTCTAGCTCCACATTTTCCATTCTATACGGAGTCTTTGATATCGGTTGAGACCCAGGTACGAGTTCAATGGAGAACTCTACCTCTCTTTCTGGGGGAGGTCCAGGTAACTCCTCAGGAAATACATCCATGTATTACTGAACAATCGGAACATCTTCTATTTGTATGCTCCCTTTTCCTTCTTCATCATCACCGATTAACTCCATAAAGAATGCTATAGGAGGTGCTTCTAGATAGGGATCAGTTCGGGATATCTCTCCGTGGAAGATAACTGTAGGTCGTTCATTCAAGACTACTGAGATTTCCTTACTTCTACATTTGATCTTAGCATTATACTTTGAGAGCCAGTCCATCCCTAGTATAATGTCGAATTCCATCATGGGAATGACTACTAGATTTGCGATAATATTTTTCTCACCAAAGTAAACACTAGAGTCTCTAAATACTGTTGATGCAAGGATAATCCCACTTGGAGTCTTGAAAGACAACTCTACCTCTAGCAGTTCAGGGATTGATTCTATATTCCTTGCAAACTTGGAGGAAATAAAGGAATGCGTACAACCAGAACCAAATAAAGTACTTGCTAGTTTTGAGAGGACGACAAGAGTACCTGCTACCACATCGTTTGGAACTTCAACTTCAGTTGTTGTGATAGCGAAAGCACGACCTTGCTCCCTTGGCCTCTGCTGAGGTTGATGGTGATTCCCTTCCACCGCCCTCGGATTTGGACATTGATTAGAAAAGTGCCCAAGCTGTCCACACTTGAAGAATGTGACTTCGGGTAGGGCCAGAACCATCTTTCCTCTGTCGTTAGTGTTGGGAAGTTGAGGCTTCACATCACTACGACAATTCCGAGAAATATGGCCTTCTCTTCCACACCTGTAGCACTTACCACTTCCGATCAAGCAGTTCCCCGGATGCTTCTTCCCACATTTATTGCATGTGGCATGTTTCATATGCTTTCCACCTCTTTCCTGATCAAAACTTCTTCCCAGGCTTGGTTCTAGAGTTCTCTTCTTTTCATTAGATTTGTGAGACCACTGTGTCTCCCCAAACTCTAGTTCAACTTTCATAGCACTTCGAACTATTTCTTCATAGCTATCGTAGTCCCTGTTGGCTAGATTCTTCCGCAGATGAGGTCGTAGTCCGCCAAAGAATCTATCAACCTTCCCATTAGGGTCCATGAAAAAGCTTGAGGTATAACGGGAAAGCCTTGTGAAGTTCATCTCATAGCTTCCGACAGATTCGTTCTCCTTCTACTTCAGCTCGAGAAACTCTTTCTCCATTTTCGTTCTCATGGAATGAGGGAAATACTTGTTAAATAAAATTCCCCGAAATTCTTCCCACTCCATAGCTTCCATCTCTCCTCGTGGCTTCGTGTTTTTGATCAGTGACCACCACTGATCAGCTTCTCCCTCTAGGCGGTAAACAGCAAGGGTGACTTTTTCTTGTTCCGAACAATGAAGTACAAAAAAGATCTTTTCAATGGAGCTTATCCATTGTTCCGCAACCAATGGGTCAGTAGATCCACTAAATGTTGGTGGTCGTTGACGCATAAAGGACTCAACAGAAAGTTGCTCCCTTCGTGGTGAGATCGGCCTCTCAGCTTGATTCAAGTTATTACTCATAACTTGAGTCAGTTGGTTCATCATTCGCATGAATGTTTCCATTTCGTCTTCCATCGGAGGGCCGTCAGCACATGGTGCTTTGCGGTCACCATCGACACGGTTCCTCCTATTGCCCTCCATCTTCTAAAAGAATAAAACCTTAGTGAGAAACTTATTTCATTTATGAATCTTTTAACTAAGACTTAATGCTTAGACAATTATACTTCTCTATAATTCCTTCATAATGATTCATAAAAAGCTTGTGATTAACCAAACATATCCCCCGGGAGTGTCGTAACCAAGAGTGCAGCAAGGCCCGTTATTGTGCACCAGTTCCCATTCGAGTCTAGCTCAAAGAGGTGTTTTCGGGTTTTACCCCTATGTACATCTGTGCCAGAGCCACCTCTACCTGCTCGTATCTAGACAGGGATGTATTTTTTTGATAAACCACTTACTCAATACTTACCAAAATACCAGGAGGTTTTTCTATATTTAAACTTTTCTATAGGGTTCTTCCTAAAGTTTTTATATCCTAATTTCCACAAATAACGAAACCATCCTTTGATACCAACTATAACATCCCGTCTTCTTATAACATAAACTTTCATTACATTACACATAACTGAGGATCTTTAAGGTCTAGTGTCTTGGAAACCAGAAACAAAATACATGAGAACAACATAAAGCATTATTCTTAAACACTTGAAAGGCTTCTCCTTAAGTTCATCCTAGGTTCATTACTGCATATCATAACCTGGGGACATACATCAAAAGAAAGGGTGAGCAGAAGGCCTAGTAAGGGAAACAAGAGGAACATTTTACATGTGAACTTGATATACTTCAATAAGGACATGAAAAGAACATTAAGGCATGAGAAAGAAATCATGAGGCATTTCATAATAAAAACAACATTTTCCATAACTTGAAGATGTGGCTACATCATTTAACATAGACAATCACGAACATATCACCAAGTTCCATCCCCAAGGTGTCATTTGAAAATTACCAAGGTTATTCACCAAGGTATCGTGAAAATTGTAATATCTAGTGGTTACATCATTACCCAATGGATTGGAGCGCTATCAAGGAGAACCCTTAAATTTGCCTTTATTATCATGTGAGACACATATATCATCATCAAACATTTCATAAATAACCCATATAGCATAGAATAAATGGGTTTCATTTCATAATCATAACGTTTTAAAAAACTGCTTTAAAGACATGATCTTTACGTCACTTTAAACCCACGGAAAGGGAAAGCGGGTTTCATATATGTAAATACCAGAATTTAAAATAGAAAATTTTGATATATATGTGAATACCCTTGTAGAAATAAGAGCTTTGAGTATTCACTTTATAACATAAAATAATTTTGAGAAAAGAGAGAGGCATTTTGAGACGAAAATTCTGCAGCATAACGACTATGTTTCGGGGTTTTAGAAAACATTGAAAAGAGAGGGGACATGGGTCACCCACTCACAATTGATCCATAAAACAGTAGGGGGACAGAATAAGAAGGATATATGGACATGGTAATGAAGTTTGAAGGACATACCATTTGAAATGAAAAACATGGAAGGAAGATAAAAATTAGATTTCTCTTATGAAAATTCGGCAGCCTAACGGCGTCACTTAAACTTCAATAAAAATGAATTGACAAGATCAAATAGGGTCTCTCATAATATGATCCTAAGAGATCAGTATGATAGATATAGAGATCATACCCCAACATAATAAAAAGGAACTTGAAAGACTTGACATGAAAATCGAACTTGAAAAATTAGAAGGGTGAAAGAATCCCTTAAAAATTCGGCATCCTAACGGCGTCTCTTAAACTTTCATAAAATGAAATGATGAGAGTAATAGGGGATCTCTCATCATATAAAAATGAAAAGGGCAGTAAGAGTAATAGAAAATAACATCCTATCACATAAGAACATGGATCATAAAAGGAACGACATAAAAGAGATTACATGAAAAGAAAGAGAGGGGTCAGATCCCTTACCTTAAAACGTGACTCTTGAAACTCAAAGTTTTGGACCTTGAGGGCTTGGGGGCACCTTGGGAGGACTCCTTGGAAGGTAAGAAGACCAGAACTTCGTTGGGGGAGAGTTGGGAGTGAAAACTAAAGGAGGAAAGGGTGGGTATTTATAGGGAAAGTGAGGGGACAAGGCATTAATGGCCAAGGGACACCTCACTAGTGGTTTTGGAAAAACCATGGGCTTGCCCATGGTATTTTCCCATGGTATTGGCCACTTGGGACTCCTCACACCTTATATTACTATTCATAATTCGACCATATTGAATATATACTTAATACATCATTTAATGATGTCATTAAACACCCGTAACTTAAAAACTATATTTTCACTATTCATCGAAAATTCAACTTTCTCAGAATAATCCCAAAATTTCACCTTAACCAAATATAGATGCTCTAAATACATTTATGAACTCCATTTTATAAAAACAATTTTCTAAATAATTTTAATTTAATTTTTAAATTAAAAACACTATTCATCAAAAATTCGTTTTTTTCAGAAAAATCCCCAAAAATTACCATAACATAATATCGATGCTCTGAGTTCAAAAATAAAGTCAATTTTATAAAAATAATTTTCTAATTATTTTTAATTAAATTTTTAATTAAAAAACACTATTCATCCGAAATAACTAATAATTGACTAATAATTTATGAAACCGTTATTTACCCATTTTATTGAATCACATTACTTAATCTAGGTGTCTGAATTATATTAAAACTTTCTTTGAGTGAAATTACTAATCCATTTGGTCACATTACTAATACTAAGCGTAAAATCACTATTCATAATTTACTATTTATCAAAAATTAAGTTGATCTTATTAGACTCCAAATTCCTTACTAAACACTTTTGTAGAAGACCATTTTTTGAAAATCATTACACATCATTAGTTATTTAGGGTTTACATAAATATTTTAAAATATCCCTTTTTCAAAATTCATCAATAAAATACATTCTAAAATTATCTAGACATTTGAAATTTCACGAACATCACTAAAGGAAGAAATCTCAATTTATTCACCCGAAAGGATTACACAAGGAAGCTGGGGTCTCGTCACATAGCCCCTTATAACACCGGCATAAGACCTAAGTGTAAGGTGTGCTATGGTGAGAGAATCTGAGGGAGGCTCAGATAACATTTCCCTAGTAGTAATCTCTACTAACTTGAACTTCTCCCATAGGCGTTTCCGTTCAAGCTTGACACACTGGAGTTCGGCTTGGGCTTGGTCCAAAGTGAAGCCCACAGATGCTACCTCCTTCCCAAGCTCTGATAAGTGGGCTTCATAAGGGTCGAGTCTACTGGATGAAGCCATCGACTCCTCTTTCGGCATTAACCAATAACATCTTGTTAAATCATTAAGAGTAAGTTAATATACTACTCAAAAATATTGGGTCGTTACAATTAAACCTTGAGCTATATAAAATGAAGTGTCATATTATCTAAGTTAGATTTGAATTGACTATAAGTAATTTTAGGAGACAATAATAAAGGTTTTTAATTAAGCTTATTCACTGGGTTTAAGTGTTTATTTATTTTCTAATTTCGATCTGCATTGAATGTAGCTTATTCTATCCCTGCATTAATATTAATCGATCAAATTAGTGGACAATTTTCATCCATTGAATCTCATTTACTAATCAAATTTCCTCTAGAAAGCTCACCTCATCACCATTATACATTCCTTATTCTAAATTAAATACAAATATAAGGATAGATACTTTTCATCTATGTTTCTTAGTCTTTAATAATTTGGGATTTATTTCTCAAACTGGGACATGGATAAAAGGTAAACATATATACCTTCATATGGTTCGACCATGTAATTTTTAATCATTTTATAACATCAAAATTGGATTCATGATATTAACCTATATATTTATGAGAATAAACCTAAATGAAGTCCAAGGATTGTAAGAAATTGATCATGCACTTAAATTTTTATTCAGAAAACTATTTTACATTTTTTAGATACATGCTAAGAAAAACATATTTACAAAATTCTTCCCTTAAACAATGATATTACTCTACATTATTAATAATACTATGTTATTTTGTTTACATATGCCATGGTGGTGGGTTTACATTTTTTTATTGGTTGAAACTATTCTAAAACATTATATCAATTCTTGTTGAATGTGTAGAAAGATATATAATTGAAATTTTAATATGATGGAATTTATCTCATTAGATGTTTGGATTAGTTTAAGAACTGTAAGAGGAATTATTATTTTTAAAAATATTAATTTTTTTATTTAATCCCTATTTTATTTTATTACATTATATCATATAATCTTTAAATTTTAGGTAAATATTGACTAAAACTAAGTTTACTAGATATATAAAAATATATTTACAACTCATATATTAATAATACTGATACTAAAGTTTTATTTTTTATCATGCATTTGGGTAAAAAACTGTTAGATATATCCCAGATATAACATACAAATTCACTCGATGATTTGGGACCCCCTACTATATTCATTGGAATGTTTTATCTACTTAATGGTTTTCATTGAAAGATTTAATGAAAACCAAGGGAACCCATGTTTATTTTCATTAAAGTAATCCATTTTAGTGATAACTTTCAAAAATAAATTTCTTAAACCATGGCATGGTTTTATATACCTATATCATTTTCTTTAAAACGTATCTCATTTTTATAAAAAAAAATTAATATTTCAACACACAACCACACCCATAAAATTATCCTATTATGATTCCATATTTTTCTAAAACAATTTCCATACCCATTTTTATTAAACCATGACATGGTTTTATAAAATTTATAAACCACTCTTTTTTTTAATGAAAATATGGTTTAATTTCTCTAAATATACATGTTTTACACTTGAAAAACATCATAGTTTATAATACATCATAAATTACATCTATTTTAATAAAAACACATAATGGTTCTAAAAATTAATATCTTTTTATATTGATCATCTATCTAAAACAATAATTCAATTGATGTGGATGTGGTTGTGACACTAATAAAGGTGGAAGGATCACATACCATTTATAAACACATCAAACATTATGTCTTTAAGAACCAATCAGAGAACTCCATTTCCCTGATTATTTAGGATATAGAACTATTTTCATCAATGGTGGATCTTCCATGTGGAGAGTCACACTTTGTTAGAAGTACAACTTTGTGGGTTATCAAGAATAAGTTAACTATTTAATATTTTCTCAAATATTATTAAAGGGTTTTAGATTGGAAAATAATTTTTCAAAATTAGTATAAATATGAAAAAATAACTGATATTCCATATGATTGATGCATCTAAAATATGTTGTTAAATTCTTAAGGCGTGATCAGATTAGAAATATATATCCCAAACTATATTCTACTACAAAAGAGTAGTAAAGTAATTGTGTAGGGTTGAACCCACAATTATAATTAGAAAACAACAAAACTATCAATTCAAAACCTATGGTAATATTCATCAATATCTCTATTTATATTTGGTTTTTCTAGAATTTTGTAGCTCAGATTTAAATTCAGGATAGACAATTTGGTTCAGAGCCAGTTTCAGGGTTCAGGAAAAAGTATTATCCTAAATATAATTTGGGATAAACCTATGGATTATGCTATTGAGTGGTTAAAAGGTAACTAATTTTTTATTGTCAAACCAATTTGATCTACCTAAGATGTAATTATTCCTTTGTCCAAATATAGCTAACAACCTAAGTGTAGTACACTTAGATTTTATGGAAGAGATTTTCATTGGTTTAGGGTCATAAACTGATCAACTCCAATTAGGTAAGGTTTTTTTAGTTACACCCACCATGGTCAAGTATGATCAAGGGAATGAGATAAAAAAATTGTTTATAACCTAAGTACTAGACACATGGCTACTAAATTTCAATTTATAGATTCATTAATATTAAGCACACCCTTACTCTCAACCCCTAACCCTAAGAGGATTATTTATACATGAAGGTATAAAAAAAGAGGGAAAGTTAGAAAAATGAATTTCATATTAGTAAAAAAATTCAAAATTATGCAATACACACTTGAAAATAATTGATAATAAATAAAAAACTAGGATGAATGAACTGGAAGGAAACAATATTTATTGATGATGAAGAGTGATCGGTATTGCAAACAAATGTTGAATCATGAGACAGAATGAAATTAAACAACCCAACAACATATAATGGAAAGTAATAGTTGTGTAATTAATATAAATGCTAAAGTAATGGGTTAAAAAAGAGCTTGGAAGGTAAATATAGAAGAAATGGGAAATAAAATGATATGAAAACCAGTACTACTACTCTCTCCATGCAGGGTAGAATGCGGAAATATTTTTTGACTCAAAAAGTACAAGATTTATAATGTCTTCACATAGTGTATGTTCTTTATGTGAATTCTATATCAACTTCTACATGATGTGTAAGTGTATTTAAGACCATGTACTTCATATCCACAATCTTCTCTGAGAATTGTGTATCTTGTGAAATCTCTGTCATGTTCATTTGATGAGATGAGATATTCGAAAATTTCAATTTCTATAAAGTCTACATGTTTTTTATGTGATTTTCATCATGTAATGCCTTAATTTCATACAAATTCCGAAAGATTCTAATTATTAAGATCTCATTATTTTTAAGGTATTTACATGTTGTGAATGGAATTCACATCTTGTAAATATTCATGAGTTGGCCTTTAGTCCTCATAGATGCTATGAATGATGAATACATGTTGTGATGGTCTTTCATGACTTTTAATACCCTTTTTTTCATTTTCATCAAATTTTCCTTTGAGTATTGAATTCCTAATTCCTGTATAAAAAAAAATCCCAGTTCATTATTGAAAAAAGCATCCTTAAAACTTAAATAAATGTATCCAAAATTTATATATAAATTATACTTATAAAATTACACCATACTTGATCAATTTATTATCCTAAATAATAAAAATAATTAAAATATGGATTCTAAATGAAATTATTTTTAAATAAGAAGAAAATATTAAAACCAGGTAAATAAATCTATGTGCAAGTAGAAAAAGGAATTCCTTCAGAATCAATCCTATAGTGATAGTCAGTCATGCCTCACAATTAAGTTCTTATTTCAGATTCTTTCTCCATTTAATTTTAATTTCAAAAAAATTCCTCAAAAACTATACCTTTTTTCAATTAACCTAAAAATGTATTTTCTATCATCACTCAAAGTAAAATAAAATTGAAGTAATTCTCATACCTTGAATATATTCTCCTACCCATAGTCTTTCATTTATTGTAACATATCCACTTTGTAAATACAAATACAAAATAAATTATGAGGGATTATGTAATGAGGATCAAACATCTCTGAGGATGAGTGGATGCAGAAAATAAGTAAAATCAAGATCAAAAGGAGGGTAAGATCTAAAGTATAATTCTTGATAATTCATGAATAGTTTAATGAAGTTACTCCTCATAGAAAAAATGTGTCTATGCTCCAAACAACTCAAAGTGGGTCCAAAAATATGTTAAGATAGCATAAAGAATGTTTTTTCTTTTATCTTTTTAATTTTATTTATTTTTTTGAAAAAAAAGTCTAAGATAGATCTCGCATACATCACCTAAACACATATGATCCATCATAATATTCATCAGTCTGGTAATGGTTCTTTTTTACTTTCATAATACACAATCCATTTTTTTATATTTCTTTTTTCAAAGGAGTAGGGTGTTCATATAAATTTATGATGGTAATCATGAACCAATTCATATAAATCTAGTGAACATGCCCCAATATATCTATTTAGTATCAACATCCCATGTATGCAAGAGTTCAAAAATTTCTAACACTTGTTCAAAAGAGAATTATGCATAGAACCAAGAGTAGGGTAGATATGGACAACAGAATTTAAACAGATCTATCCTAAAAAAATTATTAATGGATAATATGGGATAAATAGTGATAAATATATAATTGGGTCTTAAGAAAAATGTCCCAACAAATATTACCTCAATAATTTTAATAGTGTATTTAGTCAGTCAAAGACTTAATAAGAATCCAATGAATATTCTGATAGGTTCACATTCCTCATGTATCTCTCAAGAAATATTCTTATAAAATAATACAAAAATATATTTCTAGAATCATATCGAGAATAGGAGTGTAAGATAACAGTAAATTATGAAGGGAATAGAATCTAGTAATAAGATAATCAAAAGAAATATCAAGAATCAGGAATTAGAACTAAATTACTCAACTCATTAATCATGCTAAAAATATAAACAAGAATAAAAATGGATTTTAATGATCACTAACTGAAAATTTTCTTTTATTTAAATGGGTGAAATTATAATTCAATTTAAAAAATGGTTTTAATGAAAAAATTATTCCAAACTAGTGAAAATAGTCAACAATCCAAGTGTATCGACAATAAATATCAAGAAAGACTCCCCCAAACATATAATGAGATAGTTTCTACACTTTTCTAGAAATAATCATGGTAAATATAGAAATTATAGGATAGGTAGGAATGAAATGGAAATTTTGAATTGAAAATTGGGAATCAAGAGATCCATATAGTCAAAATCATGCAAAGGGGAAACATGTTGGTTGTTTAATTAAATTTTTGCAACCTAAAAAAATTATTAGAAACATAATACTAGCACTAGATAAATCATTAGTACACAAAGATTAATCAATATGTAAGAATAAATTTTGGTAGGTTCACAATTAGTAATAAGAGAAAACGGCTTATATAAATCCAAGAATGCACTACAAAGAAGTTTGGGATGACTGATGAAAAAAATGATAAAGAGGAAAAACAAAAATCCTAAGAAAAAAATGAAAATGAAGAATACAAAAAATATGGGTTAACTCCCATAAATATCTAATTTTGAAATCATTAGTAAGAAAAATGGACATAAAGAATTAATCAGTGTCATCTATTAGCTAATATTTCATGTATCTCCTAGAAGAATGGGTGGTGATATTGTCAATCTTATGTAGGTGTTTGGCGAGATTAACCACCTTAGAATTGGTTCACCCAATATTCCCATGTGGAAGTTGTAAATTCCATGAAAACTGTGTATTAGGATCATATTATGCATGAATATGGAGTAATATATTTTTAATATGTCTTTTTATGTCAACAAGATGTTGACACATGTCATGTGGGAGTCCAGATGTCATCTAAATAGTCTCATTAATGATTATAGATGATTTTTCTAAGCTATACATGGCTAATATGAATTCATAAAAAATGAAATAAATAAATAAATAAATTCATTCAATCCAAACTATATCTTATCCATATATATGAGTGATGATAAATCATTGAATTTTAAATACAATAGAAATTAAAAAATAGACAACCAGAACAATGTACACTTGGGGGGTAAATAGATAAGACTAAACATCATGGGAATTCTCATTAGTGTCAATATAAAAATCCCCAAACCATGAATAGTGGGGGTCTAGATCAATTTTGACAAATATATAACATCAATATAGGCATGGGATGGAGGTTCAATGTTAAAATAGGTGTTGTGGTGTAGATAGTAGGCATGGTTGAGGATGCAAGGGTGAGGTTATGATCTGTACTATGGTTGTACATCTGGTAGATGGATCAATCTATGTAACCTTGGTGGTTGAGGGAATGGAATTCCCCATTCCCCCATCAATATTTCTCTAATAGGAACTCATGTCGGGTTGTAGGGTCTATGAGCTTAAGAGGTAGGTTTTCTAGGGTGGGAGGTGGTGTGGGAATATATGTAGAATTAGAGAAATAGGTGGGGTGAGAGGGAAGATGAATAGACTTGTGGAGGGAGAGGGGTGGTGAAGTGAGATAGACAGATCAACATGATTCCAAGATGGTGACATATATGCCTTTAATTCTCTATAAGGGAATGGAGAATCAGATAGAAATTAGAGGGAAGTAGTGTAAACAGTGACGATGTGGTAGGAGGTGGTGGCGCGGTAGCAGTATAAGGGGGAGGGATTGTATTGTACCAAGGTAAGTGGATGTGGTGGTGGTATAGAGAGTAGTGAATTAGATGTGGGTATGTAAGGATAGGGTTGGGTCTTTATGGGTAAGTGCCTCATTGGTATCCTCTATATACTCTAGGGCCCACCGATAGTACCCCTTAATCTTTTGTAGAAGCCCCATCTTGTAGAGCATAAAATGGTCAATGGGACCCAACTATCCAATAGAAGAATGGGGGTGAGCGGTGTCAAATGCGTTGAGATATCAAACGATATATGTAATGAAGCTTCCTCCCATCAGAGTGCCATAAGCCTTCCATACATGGGTCTGGTAATATAAGGTGGACTATTTGTACATGTTGATGGTGGGGTCACCCATGGATGAGGTAAGTATGATCACCTCAATTTGGATAATTATACCATGTTAATCTTCTTGGGTAATCTAAGCATGGTCCAAATCCCTATGCATGATCCATAAGGTGGCACCCCATAGCTTGGTGCTCATCTTCGTGAATGGATCTTGAATACAAAATGTGTATTTGGAATTTTGTGACCCTTTTTGGTCCAAGAAATCTTTTCTATGATTCTAGCATCTATAAACCGTCATAAACTCTAGACTAACCTTTTCTACCTATCCATGATTTCCTCCTAGTCAACACTTCATTTAACATCATGATCTAGACATGTTTTATTTTTGATGAATTTGAGGGTAAGGACACACCCCTCATGGAATAGTTCCTAATAAATTTTTAACCATTTTAAATGTACCTTAGATGGTGTTTATACACCCATTTTAATTTCAATATCCCCATAGGGGAAAACATTTTTTACTTCAAAAGGACCCAACCATTGTGATTTCAGCTTTCCTAGGAATAATTTCAATCATGAATTTAATATAATGACTTTATATCCTAGTATCAAAATTAGGCATGTAATTCATTGGTTATGTAATTTATTTGTCTATTATTTATATATTCTATCATTTTAATAGTATTCCTTCATATTTTCTTCCAGTTATCTATATGTATCATTTTTAATTTTCTATATTTTGTAGCATCCTTGTTCAATTTTGTTATGGAACATTAAGAGAGATTCTCTAATTCTATTGGTAGGTAAAAATAATTTCAATATATAGGTTATAATAGAATAGTGTCAATGGGAATTTTATATGTTGTGCGATATTCACAATGTTTTCCATCCAATTTAACACTAAAGTCCTTTCAAATTGTATTCACTCTCTTTTTTAGAATTCGTTTAATCTACCTGTTAGCCATTTTAATTTTACTTATTATTTGTGGGTGGTAGGGAATTACTGTATTATATCAAATACCATATTTTTATGCAATCCATTCACAAAATTACTGGTAAAATGCATTCCCCGATCACTAATGAGTAATCGGGGGAATCCAAATCCTGAAAACATATTTTTATTTAAAAATTTAATGCACACTTTTGTTGAGTCATGAGTAGTATCCTTAGATTCTACCAACTTGGATACATAGTCCTCAATGACTAGGATATAAATTGGTAATTTCATAGTCAAGATAATTGTATCACAAAAAGGGGGATGGGGTGAATCAGTATTGTATTTTTCTTTTATGTTTTATTTCTTATGAAATAACATTCACCTTCTATTAAATATTACATTTCCTACTGAAACAAGTTCAAACACGCATTCATATGAACACAAGTATTTACAAGATTCGCTATTCAATAAGAATAGATACGTCCTTGGTATGTTTTTTAGATGATATAATACCAAAAAGTTCATTGGAAAAATCCTTTTATGTGGAATACAATGGGTAGGATATTCCCTTTCACTCGTGCATCAATATGTAAAAAATTCAGTAGTGTATGTTCTCGTTCTAGCACAAATAATGTAATTCAAATTTCTTGTAACAAACATGTTACTATCATTATTTATCAACTTCCACAAATATAATATTTAAAAAAATCATCACTTTATTACCCATGATCTAGTAAGAACTTATTATAGACATTTTAATAATACCTAGTCTGATTTCCTAGTCCAATTTCCCAGTCCAATTGATCAACCCAATTGCTCAATATGGAAAATCTATCACTCTGTAAGAATATGGTTGAGAAAATTTTGGAACATTATTATCTGAGTTCGGAAATCCTAATATGATGTTCCATTCCTATACGATGACCAACTGAATATAATAATTATCTAAATATGATGATCAGCTAAAATGTTGTTATCTTGTCTCTTCACCTTTATCTTATGTCCAGCATGACATCTTCAAGAAAATACAATCCAAAAACCACTTCTTCTCTCTATAATTTCTTCAGTGCTCCACCTTATCTCTTCTTTTTCATCAACAGTACATATTTTAGAAAGTACAAAGTACTTTCCCTTTTATACCCTCCCCAAAAATAGTTTGGGAAAGATTCATGAAATTTTTCCTGATCGACCAAATTACCAGAATCACAAATTTATTTTCAATTTAATTTGCATCATGAATTTATCACTATTTATCAGTTCTTTTCATCTCTTCTCAATCTTTCTCGAATCTTCTAACAACTCCATCTATACTTCCAAATTTCATTGTAAACATTAGTCTAATTATGATTCTTAATTCTGATTGACTGACCTGATTTCTTCAATTTCATGATCTATTCTAATTGAATATATAAAGAAATAGAATGTTTTAATTCTCTCAAAAAACCTCCGTCCTATTTTATTTCTATATTCCAATTATAAGATACGGTTTCTTCATTTCATTTATCTTCAAAAAATGTAAGAAGATTAATTTATGTCTCTTCATAACTATTCTCTGAACTGACTCCCATTCTAATTTCTTTTTATCAATGGAGAAAAAATATTCTTTCAAAATTTTACAACAACTTCTATTACTTATTTTCATTAAAAGTATAAATCAGTATCAATTCAAATATGATATATCTTGACCCAATTTATAAAATCACTTGAAAAAAATTATAGTTCTTCTTTTTCTTCTAAATGTGATACCAATGATCTTATGCCTAAATAGTTCTTCCTATGATGAATACGATGAAATACTGATTTTAATATACCTTTATCATGGCTTCCTTATTTTCTAAATATGATTCTCATCAACACCTTTCTCTAAGTATATAAATATTTTGTATTTTTTTCTAATAGAAAACGAGTACCTTTATTATGATCATCATATCCAAACTTTAAACAAATATTCCACCCGTAATCCCATTATGATGATCTTGGAAATCTTCAGATCCACAAACTTTATTATTTCAAAAACATTTTCATGTATTATGAATTGCTTCATGAGTTGAATATAATTAATATCATCTTCATAATCATCATATTTTCTAAGGAATGTATTGTAGCTTCGCTATCTTCAACCAAATTTTTTCTTTCCTTCTTGAATATTATTGGCCTCATAACGATTTATATAAACTATTTTCCCTTAATTTCAACAATATTGAATCAAAATATTCATAACTTATATATAATTTATGTAAAATACATAATAGCATATAATAATCAGGTTTATATTGGATCCATGATGAATTTGATTCTCCTCATTACGATGACACCACTCATTTCGGACTCAGGGTGATTCCAATTTCATGAAAATGATGTTCAGTCCTATTTTCACATAATATAAAGTGAGGTGATTTCTTTTCTTCTTAAAATTAATTGGCAACAAAATAAAATACTTGAATATGATTATCATCTTTTTTAGCTTGGTCCTAAAATCCCCCCCCCCTTGGATTTTATTATCAACCTAGTTTTAGAAGTCCCTAAACTTTATAACCTCAATCAATGGATTACATATCCACAATTCTAAGACTACGTGAGATAATTCATTATAGGAAACAAGAATTATTGATAAAAAACTACGCAATCCAAAATTAGTAACTATGAAAACCTTCTTCATATTTCTTATTCTACATTCTTTACTTATTCAATATTCTTGGAATACAAATTTTTTTTTCCTACAACCCCTCTAATAAACAGTTAGAATAGTTCACATACTTACATGATAGATTTAAAGCTTACCCACAACTCCCCCTTTTTACATTCTATCTTTAAGGATAGATTAAAAAACAATTATCCCCCTTTGATAACACTATCCAAAGATAATGTAAGATAGGGGAAAAAACACATACCTTAACCTTGATGATAAATAGGTTGGATTCCCATGGTCAAACTCAATTTAGAAGAAGATTCATTCGATAAGGGTTTCGTGAAAGTCCTGGAAACTTGTTCTAATGTTAGAACATATTCCAGTTTTAATTCATTCTTTTTCACATGCTCTTTGATGAAATGATATTTGATATCGATATTCTTTGAATGGGGATGTTGTATTAGATTCCTAGTGAGGTTTATTTAACTTTTATTATCACAACCCAAAGGGTAACTTCACTTCAATATGTAAATATTCTAAATGAGTCTTCATCCACATAATTTGGATTGTGGTTTGAGTAGGAGCAGCATGCTTAGCTTTAACCATACCGAGAGTTACTGAATTATTATTTCTTTATATTCCAACTTACACAAATTTTCCATAGAAATAATACTCCACCATATGTGGATATTTTGTCATCAAAATTTCCTTTCCAATCCGTATCTCAATGTCTAAACAACTCGATACAATCTAAGACATCATACCTAATTCTAATTTTTTTCCTTTTATATATTTTAGAATTATTTTTCTAGCCATCAAATGTGATTATTTTTGATAACTTTGAAATCTTGCACCTAAGGTAACATCATAAAAAAAATTTAGTCTTGAGGTAGTAAAATATAAAAAATATCCAATCATACTTCAAAATTCTTTCTAACTAGGTTACTAACCTTATCCATATTTTGTCAACTCGGTTCCCACTAACATATTTGTGGAAATTGGTTTTAAATATAATATACCAAACCATTTTATAAGTTCCTTATCATACCTTTCTTGATAAATAAAAATATGTTTCTTCTTTTGTAAAATTTGAAACCCAAGAATGTATTTCATTTCCTCCAACATCAACATTTCAAAAAACTTTTTCAAGTCTTCATCAAATATTTCAAATTTTTTCATCATTGTTGGAAATGATAATTTCATCAACATGGACAGTTATGATGATTGATACTCTAGAAATTCTTTATTGTAAATATCATCATCAACTCTTTACTTCTTGAAACTCATCTTCCTTAAGAAAGTATCCAAATTGTAATACCATGATATTGGGGATTGTTTTAATCCATAAAAATCATTCTTTAACTTAAAAAATTAACTTTTATCTATCCCAATAACAAATCCCCATGGTTTATCAATATAAACTTCTTCATTAAGATCACCATTCAGAAATGTAGATTTAACTTCCATTTAAAAAACTTTGTAACTTAATTGTAAAGAAAAAGAAAGAAAGATTCTAAATATTTATAATATCTCCAACAGAGCAATGGTTTCATGAAAATAATTTCCATTAATGTGTAAATACACTTTTCAAACAAGTATTTCCTTGTTTTTTATCACTTCACCTTCTTCATTCAGCTAGTTTCAAAAAAACCCACATTATACCAATAATATTTTTATTATCAAGATTTGGTATGAGTTCCCAAGTATCATTATATTTTATCTAATCCACATCTTCATTCATGTCCTGAACCCATTATAGATACTCAAAAGCTTTATTAATATCTTTTGATTCCATTTTTTAATACAAATAAGTATGTGTAATGAAATTTGATGTTCTTCTTGTTTTAACTTTCTCATGTTGATCGCCAATAATTTTATGAGCTTCCATTTTCTTCCTCATCCTAAGATGAAATTTTGGGGTTCTTCCACCTCACTAGAAATAGATGATTTTGAATCCTCTTTTTGAGTATGATTAAAATTATATGTATCCTTATCATAATAGTTAAGAAAATTTTCCGTACCCTGGTTATTTTCATTATCTTCATGAGTATGTTTATATTTCTTAACATTTTCAATAAATTTCACATCATAAGAATCAATAATACTTCTTGTTTCTTTGTTGAAACATATGTATCCCCTTTATTTCAAAGAATAGACAAGAAAAATATCATCTTCACCTTTCTGCTCAAACTTTCCCAGGTTTTCACCTTTCTTCTTTATAATACATGGACTCCCAAAAAACTCTAAAATGTTTCAAACATAAATTTTTTCCATAGAATAATTCATATATTTTCATATAAAAGCATGGCATGTAAAAACATTATTTTGGAATATATATTGAAGTATTCAATTCTTTCCTCAAATAGTAATAAGAAATACCATGTTCAAGTAACATAGTTCTCCCCATTTCCCCCAAAATTTTATTCTTCCTTTCATCAAACCCGTTTTGTTGAGGATTATATGGGGATCTATATTCATACTTATTGTTGGGAAAAAATCCCTCAAGTTAACATTGAAGCATTTTTTGGTTTGGTTGAGTTTATTAAAAAAGTGGGTTTTGATGGTGAATTTTCGATTTCTAGAGATATTGCTGACAATCCATGTTGAAAATGAACCATGATAAAGTAATGGGTGATGTGGAGGTGGTAAAAAAAAGAATAGATACAAGGTAATGTCAGTTTCCAGTGTTTGCTAATTTTTTAGGGTCTAAATTTTGGAGTTTGGATCGCATTGAAAAATATGGATTTACTTGAAGATCTCATCAAAATGTGGTAAATTCATGATTTTTGTGAAGATGAGATTTAGGAAGATGGTTTTGCAAAGGATCAAAGGAACCTGAAGGTGATCTCTATGACTAAGAAGAGATTCATGAATGGAAGGGTTAAATAGAATTCTGTGTGGAGCATTTCAGTGGAACAAATGTTTTGAAGAAAAGCTCAGTGATCACGATGAGCAATACGAAATAGAAAATTTATGTGGATCTTTATGAAACAAATATAATTGTGGCGGAAACATTAGAGATCTTAAAAATGGAGCTAACAGGGCGTTGATATTGCCAAAAAGTTCTAGAGTTGGTGATAAATTCGTATAAATAGTCCTTTACCCCATTAAGAATTTTGGAGTGAATCAATAAAAATATTAAGGCTCTCAAATTGAGAAAGAGGTTCATGAAGTTCGTGATCTTCGTGAAAGAAAGAGAAATCACAAAGTCTAATTATGATTTGTGAAATGAATGAACATCGCGAAGGCTATTTGTGATTTTAAAAGGAGGTGTTATTTTTGAAGGCTGAGTGAGATTAATAAAAATGAAAGAGGTTCATGAATTCTAGTTTGATCTCTACAAAATAGTGAGCTTCACGAAATTAGGTGTACTTCACGAATGCTAGTTCGAGCTTCATAATGTAGTGAGATTTGTGAAGGTTGTTCAAAAGGTATTGACTAGTGTTCTATAGTAAAGTGGTAGTACTCAGTGTATGAATGTTGTATTTCAATAGAGAATCAATATAAATTGGAGGATTCATTAATTAGTGATAATGAAGGGGCCTACAAGACCATAAATTGTGAGTGGACCCCTTCCAAGAGTGGTGAGAGAATGAAGAGGAAGACAATGATCCTTCCCACTGGCAGTGAGCCATAGGAAGAGACATAGTGAGTGACTCTTGGGAATTTAGTGAGTAGAACCTAGCAATTAGAAGGGAAGTGAGACTGGGAAAAGAAGTGATATAGGTCTAACCTTATGATTCATAGTGAGCTTTAGTGGATTTGGTAAATGGCATATTTTCATTATATGCTCCTTGGAAGTATCCCAATGAGGGTGAACTAAGTAAAAATATTTGTGCATGTGTGCTTGAATTCCTATATTAAAATCAATGAATCGTCATAAGATAAATAATAAAATAAGATATTCACATAAACACACAAGTGCAAACAAAGTGACCCTTAAAATAAATAGGTCGAGATCTAGTTGGTCAGGAAGAATTTACAAAAAGAATATCCATACCCTGATTCACCACACCCCCCCTCAGGGTATCTAGGACCCTTTTGGACATAACACCAAATTCCATGATTCTCAAGAAACTTTTCAAAATATTCATTTTTTGTATTCACCAACATTTTCAGTTCTCGACTTCTTCACTGAATACTCACATTCTCTCTCAACATTCCTCCTAAAATTTTTAAACATTTTCAGATCATTTGATTTATTTTTCATATACATGACACAAGTAATGTGATTAAAGTCATAAATTAAAGTGATAAAATAATTATATCCATTTGTTGATTTTTTTCTTATCGGACCAAAGATATTGGAATGAATAAGTTCGATGGTTCATTTTGAAAAAATCTCAACTTTTTTATGCATAAAAATTTTAATCATTCCTTTCTAAAAAATAATAAAACAGCAATATATTCTTCTTCCTAAATTAGGAATGTCTAAAACACTATTTATTTTATCTAAATTTATAATTTTTATCTAACACACGTGTCTTATCTTTTTATTACACAATTTATTCACTTCTATCTTGCTTAAGTAAAAAGAGTTTTATACCTCACCAACTTCAAATAAGTTTCCCTTTGTACGTTGTCCTCTTGTAACTATATTTAAATCCTTATAATTTTTCACAATAAATCCATCTATCCTAAAATTTACTTTGTTACCCTCATCACAAAATTGTGAAACACTCAGAATGTTATGTTTCAACCCATCAACATACAAGTATTTCTTGGATTTCAATTTTCTTTTCTAATGATACCCGATCCAACACCTTGGATTCAAAATGATTCATTATTGAAGAATGTCATAGTTCCTTATTTTAAAATTTTAAATTCTTAAAATTTCAAATATAATATCATATTATAGGAAAAAAACTATAAAAATCCATGGTCATTCTTCTTTTATAGCTTTCAAAGATGTTTCAATAACAAGATATTTTTTATCCCTTTTATTTCTTCACCTCTAGATTCAGAAAATTGTTAAGAATATTTTTTTGTGAAGGTAGAAAAATATGAAAACCCTTAGTAAGATTCCATATTTGTTCACATCTTTCAAAAATAATTTCTAGGGTTTGGAACATATTTTTGATTCTCACACCATCATTCTCGGATTTCTTCATAACTTTATTTTCAAAATTCTTATTTTGGGAGGATTGAATCCCCCTAATCCTATTTCTTTTATAACATATGGAAAATAATAATGTTGTTTTTAAAAAAAACACATATTTTTTATATGTATGAATCCACCACATTAACAGAAATATACAAAGAATGAATATTTTGCTCTATAGATTCTATAATAACTAGAATTGTATGTATGTTTCTCAGCATATTTATTGTCTAAACATTGTTGACCACCATCCATTATCTTTCCAACCAGAGTCTTATTTATAAGATCGGTTTTCTTTTCATCCTTATCAGAACTAGAGGTTGTATGAAATTTTCTATATTCATAATTTTTTAAAAAAAATTGGATTAAGATTTTTCAAGAACATCGAATATTTTAGCTTTGTTAAATTTGGACACATACATAACCTTCCCAACGTTTTATTTTCTATAAAAAAATAATATTTATTCTTAACCTTTGGAGGTGAATTTTTTTTATCCTTATTGGGTTTAATCTTATAGAAATTTCACCAACTTTTGAGATATAGTTTTTGAAACTTGTATTCCTCAGTTCTGATTTAGATAGTTTTTGTTGGATAGGTTCCAAATATTCTTATTTTTTCCTTCAACTATAATTCTAGATGATCATTACAATTATTTTCTTCTTCAGGAGATTTTTTCAAATCATCAATCTCTACCCGCATCTTGTTCTTCTCTTATGAAAAATGTTCTTGAATTTTTATTGAGGAACTTTCATCTTCCAACTTTTTTTTCTTTTTAAAGCCTTGAAATCTTTCTTAGACATTCTTTAAAATCTTATTTAAAATGAAATTCAATTTGAGATTCTTCTTCATCAGAACTGTTACTTCTGAATTCTCCATTATTCATTATTGAAATAATAGTATTCTCACCAACATACATAGTAGAATTTTTGGATTTAGATTCACTATCTTATTCTTCTTTATCTTTAGATAATAAACTTCTACTTTTTGAATTTGGATAATTTTTCATATTTCCATGTGGGATATGATTTTCCTTTATCAACATGTTTCCTCAATGATTCCCTTAGCCTTATTTATTCCTTATCAATATATTTCCCTTTATTTATTTATAGTCAATTTTCTACAAAGTTCAAAACAACTAAGCATTCAAAAAAAATTAAGGGATTTCTACTTTTTTATTTACCTATACCTATTCTTACACTTTTAGAAAAAAGGATAAAATTTCATCAAGATTTTTACATACCCCATTTTTGAAGTCAGAATCACCAGCTCCTTAAATAAGAATCTTTTTTGACTACTTTTTATTGGTATCCATGAATGAAATTTCACTATAATTTTTTTTCATTTAATATCTTTATACCTTCTCATTTATTAATTTATGAGAGTGATATGAAAATATTATAGAGATAATGTTTCTAGATCTCTATATTCCAATGACGAACCTTTAGCATTAAACTTGTTGGGAAGAATTCTTAATATCTTTTCAACTACTTTAGAATCCTAAATCTTTTCACCAAGACATATGATAGTGTTGATAAAGTCATTTACCATAGTGAAGAAGTACCCAATATATTCATACCCACCCATTTTCAAGTTGTTATAATTCAAACTCTAGACTTGTAGTTTTTCCTTCTTCAATTGTTTATTTTATTAGTATACATTTTTCAGCTTATCACATATACCTTCAGTTATGGAAACCACATTCACCCTTAGGAATTAACTTTTAGAAATTGATAATAGTAAATCATTCTTGTCACTTCCATAATTATGAAGATTATTATTATCAACAGATGTTAGAGGAACATTTTCATCAATAGGAGAAAATCTATTTGTTGTAGCTTCAAGATCATCATATCCAAGAGACATAATATAAAGTAGCATTATATATTTCTAGATATTATAATTCTTACCAAATAAAACTATAATTCCTATAATTTTGGCATAATTTAGATTATCCATAACAAATACTATATAAAACTTTAGTAAACAATAAACTAAGGGGACCTGGTTCGAATAACAATTGTAATTACCGAGTAAGGATAATTGTATCACTGAGATGGGGACGGGGTGAATCAGTTACACCTTTTTCTTTTATGCTTCCATTATTATGAAGCAACCTTCTCCTCCTATTAAATATTACTTCACTTGCTAAAAAAATTCAATCACATATCCATAAGAACACAAGTATTTATAAGGTTCACTATTCAACAAGAATAGTTATGTCATTGGTATGGTTTGGAAATGATCCAATACCACACAATCCACTAGAAAACAATCATTTTTTTTTGTAAAATACAATGAGTAGGATATGACCTTTCACTCATGAATCACTATGTAAATAATTCAATAGTATATGTACTTCTTCTAGAATAACTGATGTAATTCAATGTTTTTGTCACAAAAATGTTACTATACTTATTTATAAACATTCAAAAATATAATATTTCAAAAAAACTCTTCACTTTATTACCTAAAAGCTATTAATAACTTCTTCTAGACTTTTTATTAAAACTCAGTTTGATTTCACATTCCGATTTCCCAATCTGATCTCCCAGTTTGATTTCTCAATCTGAGTGCTCAATATGAAAAATATATATCTATGTAAAAATATGGTTGAGAAACTTCTATAACAATACTCAATATGTCCGTAAATCCCGATATGATGATCCATCCTAATATAATGAATAGACGAATATGATAATCATCTGAATATGATGATCACCTAAAACATTTCAATTTTGTCTCTTCTCTTTTCATTTCTGTCCAACACAAACTCTTCAATAAAATACAATCAAGAAACCACTTCTTCCCACTATAATTTCTTCATAACTCTACCTTCAATCTTGTTTTTCATTAATAGTTCATCTATTAGAATGTGTGAAGTACTTTCCCTTTTATACTCGCCCTAAAAATGGTTTGGTTGGGATTTCGAAAATTTCTCTTGCTTGACCAAATTACCCAAATCACACATTTCTTTTGAATTTCATGTGCATCTTTACTTTGTCAACATTTATAAATTCTTCTCTAATATTATCAATAATTCTTAAATCTTTTAACACATTTATCTCTCCTTCATAATTTCTTTACAAACATCAATCTGATTACAATTGTTCATTCTAATTGACTAGTCTAATTTCTTCATTACAATGATTTGTACCAATTGCATATATGAAGAGATTGAATGTTTCAATATTCCCAGAAAACCTCGATCTGATTCTATTTCTCCATTCTGATTTTTCTATACAGTTTCTTAATTAAGTTTATTTTGACCAAATGTAAGAAGACAAATATATGTCTCTTCATAATTATACTCTGAACCGACTCCCATTCTAATTTCTTCATAACAATGAACACAACATATTCCTTAAAAATTTTACCACTAAATATACTTTTTATTTTCTTCAAAAGGATAACAGAGTATCAAATAAAATATTATGGCTCTTGACCCAACTGATAAAATCACTTGAAAACTAATCAAATATGTTCTTTCTGTTCTGATTGTGATACCAATTATCTTCTTCACAAAATTTTTTTCCCTATGATTAATATGATAAGATACTGAGTTTGATAGACCGTTATTAGTGACTTCTTTATTTTCTTAATAAAATGATCATCAATACCTTTCTCTGAGGATTTAATGCTTTTAGATTTAGGTCTAATTGAAAACTAGTACTATTGTTATGATTATCCTCTCTAGAATTTAAACAAATCTACATTTGGTAATCCCATTACGATGATTTTGTAAATATTTGGCTTCAGAAATTTTATTATTTAAAAAACTTTTGCATGTATCATGACTTCCATAATTAATTGAACAAATTTAAGATCAGCTTCAGCATCATCATATTTTTCAAGAAAAGTATTGTAACGTCTCTATCTTCCACCAACAAGTTTCTTTCCTTCCAAAACACCATTGGTATGATATTGATTGACATCACATCTTCTCCCGTTTTTTCATTAATAGTTCATCACAAGATTCACAAATTATTTATGATTTATCAGGAATAAAAAATAGAAAAAAAAATTCAGTTTATATTGGATCCATGATGAATCTAATTCTCCTCCTCGTTAGGATTAGATCTCCCATTCTGGACTATAGGTGAGTCTGATTTCACAAAAACGATGGTGAGTCTGATTTTCACTATATACAAAGTGAGGTGATTTATTTTAAACTTCTTTGAAAAAAAATAGAATACCAGAATATGATTATCTTCCTTTTCATCTTGGTCCTACCATAATATACATGAGAGTATGGGAATGGAGCCATAAAATCCATTCCTTATATGTCAATGATTTCGACTTCTAGTTTTAGATTTAGGTTCATTATATTTCTTTTGCTAATGTTTCTCTTTCGTTGCCACCAATCATAGATTTGAATGAAGTTCATTGTATCCTGATGGAGTGCATGCTATAATAATCCACTTTAAAGGATTTTTTTCATGGTATGTTTGGTTTTATGATTCCCTCTAGTTGAAAATGTGTGACACTTATCAGGCACACATTAAGATTCATCTTCTGGGATGCAGTGCTACATTACGCCATCAGCAAAACACAAAAATAGTAGAAACTCAACCAATTAGTACTATGAATAATCAACTAAAAGATCATTTTTTATAGGATAAGTTTGGGAAGAGCGATACTCTGGAAACATAATTTTCAATATCAAAAAAGTAGAGTCATGAATGTGTATTTATTCTGAATAATGTTTCTTAGGGGATGTTAGCCACAATGCTTATATTTTCATCATCCTTAATTTTAGAAAGTGGGAGTCTGGAAATTTGATTAGAAATCATGTTCTCAATCCCTTGGTATCTTCTATGACTATATCAAACTCTTATATCATTAAGATCCACGTATAAGCCACAGTTTTGAAACCTTTTTACTTAGTAGATATTTTAGTGCTACATGATTTTTATAGACCACTACTTTGGATAGTATGAGGTATGAATGAAACTTTTAAAAGGTATATAATATTACTAGTAGTTCCTTTTTAGTGGTCGTGTAATTGAACTGAACCTTGTTAAGAATATGAAAAGTATAATAAATGGGATTAAAGATGTGTCTGACCCATTATCCTAGAACTAGTCCTACAGAGAAATCACTGGAGTCACACATCATCTGGAAGACTTTGACCCAAAATGCTGAAATCATGATTAGAGAAACAACCAATCTGTTATATATGGTGTTAAATGCCTACAAACACTCTCCAATGAAATTTAAATGAGTTTCCTTTAATAATCCTTGTGTAAATGGGTGGGATATTTTCATAAAGACTATTAGGAAGAGGTGATATAATACCATGTGTCCAATAAAAATCCTTATTCCTTTTATAATTATAGGATTTAGTAAGCCTTTAATGACATTAATTTTCACTAGATCAACTTCCATTCCTTACTTTTATATTTTTCCCCTGATTAATATCCCTTCTTGGACCATAATATTGAATTTTTTCCAGTTGAATACTAGGAAATTTTCTTAGTAGTTTTGCAGGACAATGTTCATATTACTTAAGAACACCTCTAAGGATATTCTATAAATAGATAAATCATCCATAAAGTTCTCTTGGAGTTCTTCCTATATTATGAAATATATGTTTCATGCACTTTTGGAAAGTATCCAATGCATTGTGCATAACGAATGACATCTTTCTATAGGAAATGGTTCCTAAATGACATGTAAACATTATTTTGGAGTAGTTTTCTAGGGAAAAAACTATTTGATTATACAAAGAGTATCTATCCATGAAATAATAGAATTAATGATCAGCTAGTCTCTATAGAATTTAGCCCTAAAAGGTAAGTATAAATGATCATTTTGGGTTTCCATTTTAAGGTCTATATAGTCAATGCATACTCTCTATTCAATGATGGTTCAGGTTGACAATAACTCCTAATATTTTTTTAAAAAAAACTATTAATCTGCCTTTCTTTGGGATGACTTTTAGTGGAATCACTCATTTTATGTTAGATATTGAAAATTTTATCCCAACATTGGCACGTTTTAGCACTTCTTTCATGACTACATCCTTCATTGTTGATGTGAGTCACATTTCGGGTTTATGTTTGTAACAAACTATAATTCTATCTATAAAAATTACCTTCTTATAATTATTTCGTATAGTATAAATCACATAAGATCACATAGATAACAAAATAAAAACATTATAAATAAATAATGAATGAAATAAGCTGTATTTACAAAAGTTAAGGAACATATATGAATAGGAATGTAACATGACCTTTAGAATAATAATATAGACCTTATCAATAGTAATCTAGACAATAGAATAGTAAACTCACCAATGAATGTATAAATAAAATTTAGGAATCTTATAAATGAAAATATGATATAATTATATCATAATATAAGTAAATAAATGTTTTGAAAAAGATAAATTATATATTTGTATTTTTTTTAGTTATAGATATTTATTTAAAATTTTATAACTAATATAATGATTTAAAAGAAAAATTATTTTTGTAAAACAGATTCATAAATAAATATATTTTTTTCTTATGATTATAAGATAATTTTATCAGTCCTTAAATAATTTTTCAATGTGTTATAAAATTAGTTATAATTTTAAAATACATATTTCCCATGTAAATGGTGATTTTATTTAAAAATAAAATTTCGCATATTTAGAATATTATTTTCATAAAATGGATTTTATTTTTTAAATTTTAAACATTGATAGATGGTTTGGGTGAATTTTTGGGATTTTCTAAAATACTTGAATTTTGTGAATAGTAAAATATGATAATTTACTATAAAAGCTAAATAAATTAATTATTGATTCATAAATGATTTATGGATGATTTATGCACTAAATATAAAAATATAATTCATTATTTTAATATATTTAGTTATAATTATCAATCTATTCATAGTCTTGAGGAAAAATAATATACTAATGAATAAAATCATGAAAAAACACCCCTCTCCTCCCCTATAAATACCACCCCTTCTCCTCACACCTTTCAAGCATTTATCCATGTTAAAATTCTGAAAAATAATCTTCCCAATTCTCTCCCCCATTTCTAGGATCCCTTGGTCTTAATAAAAGACCAAACCCCTTTCCCTGATGAGGTTCTTAAGGGGGATAATTCAACAGGTAAAATCCTCTTTCATTTTCTTTTAATTTCTTTTCAATTTATTTACTTTTATTATTATTTACTCACCTTCCCTAATCCATATGGAATGAAAATTCCATTATATTATTTATATATAGGAATCTCATATTTTTAATCTAATAATTAATCATCATTTCCCTTCCCCTCTTATTTTGTACGAAAAATGAAAACATCATCTGTGGTGTGTTAATTTATCGCATTCAAGGATGAAGAAGTTTTCAATTTCTATTACATCCTTAAAGAATTCTCATTAAACCATTTTTATGGTCAAAAAACTTTATAATATATGTATTAAATTCTATTTAATGTTCTAGAACCATTATATTTATATAATATTAATTAATAAAACTAATCTAGTTTGTGATGATCCAAAAACTGCCAATCCCTAACATCTTATCTAATGATTCATCCTCACACAAAATTAACAAATGACTTATATAAAAATTTAATATTATGAATGATTATTAATAACATATAACTTCAATTATAGAAAAAAAAATTCATATTACATGATTTTACATACATGTATACAAGTAAAATGATCATGAAAACCAAGGAACCTAATTCTCCCGAACGATGAAATTGAATCTCATAACCCATGAAAAAGTACATAAATGAATATAAAAAAATTATACTAAATCAATTACATGTATATAATTTTCTTAATAAATTAATTAATATATTTAACCAAATTATTATAGGACATTAAGATCAAGTCAAACACTATTTCGTATATATGGTAAGGGATTCTACCTGAACCCCCGTTTTTCTTTTGGGTTACTCTTTATCTCTATTTACCCAAATGCATTTCTTATTTATTTTTGTGTAATTATTCTAAATTATATTTATATATTCCAAAATCATGTATCTATGTTAGTTCATCCTTCTTTTTTGGGGAAATGCCTATTTTAAAAAGGTTCCCTTCATAATTCTTCTCGATAAGCAAGTCCAATTAAAGATAACTTCTTTATTTCTTCCCCATTTTCAAGTGCACTCCATAATATATTTTAATAAACCATTATTTTCATAAAATTACTCATTTTATCATGAAAAAATATCCTGTTTAATTTCATGTTTAATAAAAACAAATATTCCTTTTCCTCTTTAAATGATATTTAATATTTTTCTTAAACCACACTAAAATGCTTAATTTCTACAGTTTCATAAACACAATTTTAACACGTTTCCACTTAAATTGGACTTAATTTATCATGAAATATATCTATTTTACCTTATTAATTTCAATTTATGCTTTAAATTTATTCCTTCATGGATACTTTTATGATACGATAATTTCTTATGCTCTATGACATAGTTATGATACCCATTTCTTTCCATTGGAAAACCTTATGTTTATATTTGATTATTCATGTGGAAAAAATATACATGAACATTTTATGATGGGTGTACCAATATTTCCCTCCAATTAATTTTGAAATTTTTAGTCTTATGATACATCATGTTGGGACTGAGAGTGAACTTGATTCCTTTACGGGACTTTGTCCACCATGTGACATAGTCTTGGAAGTTATCCTTGACTCTGTTTATTCATGTTATATAACTTTTATTTTATCATGTTATGACTTATAACCCATGTTCTATGTTTTATTCATATTCTTATTCCCTTACTGGGCTTTTTAGATCCTCCCATTTTTTCATACATTCCCCAGGTTATCCTATGTAGATGTAAGATCTCAATGAAAGTTAGGATCTCATTATGTTGATTAAATAAAATAAGATTTTAGTTTGGGTTCATGTTTTCAAATTATGTATCTAATATTCCAAATACACTAAACTTTATGATCCTTGATTATATTTTATGGTTAATTGTCATTAAAATTAAGTAATGATATATAGGGTTTCTATTATTTGTATCAGGTCATGGTCTTGTTATTTTTAGAGATTAATATTAGAAAAAATTAGTAAGAAAATTAGAGATAATTCTATCCCCATGGATAACCTATATTATAACATAGGGAATCACATGTTAAGATAAAAATTTCATTTAAAATTTTATCATTTTTATGTTAGGTTTTACTTTTTTATTCTTATTAGCTAAGTATTTAATTCCATTAATAATAATTTCTTTTTTTAGATACTGGATGAAAAAAGGAGAACCCATGTTAACAATAAATATGATTGGAAATGTGAAGAGTTCCTTAATTATATTCCAAATATTATGGGAGAGGGTGCTAAAAAATTCATGAAAATAATTTCTCAACTAGCTGATGTTATGAATAAAAACATGAATCACATAGAACAACCTCCTTCTCAAAAGAAATATAAGGTTTTGGTTGAGTCCTTTATGTGGTAAAGGCCTCAAATTTTTTATGGATCTTCTTATAATGTCATCAAATAAAAATAAATTAAATCCATTTTTAAGATATTAGCTATCCTATAGTGATCAAAATAAGAAATATTTGTGCTGATGGTCTATCATTTTAATGGGAAATATGATTAGTGGTGGGAACTAATCAAGAACATGAAGTTCAAAGAAGAAATCGATTCCAAGGGATGAAAAGATATCACGAATAAAAATTCAATATATATTTTTCATGAACCCTACATTTTAAGATGGAAAGGGAGTTCCATGTACTGAAGAAAAAGGAACATGTGTCTATTAGAGCGTATGACGGAAACTTCTCAAGGATTTCAAGATATGCCTTCAGCTTTTTCATGAACCCCGAATGCAAGGTGGATCGCTTCTTTAGCAGACTAAATACAAGTGTATGAAAAGCATTGGCAATTCAAGAAATTGAAAATTATGAGTATATTGTAATTTTTCCCCCTATGGTTTAAATAGAAATTAAATACTCTATGTGATCTCATGGTTCCGACAACAAAAAGAGGCAAATGGAATTTAATATGGGTGGATCAAGAAATAAATCCTAGGATGGAAAGATGACTCAACATCCCACATGTCAAAAGTATGGGAAGAAACATCCTATAAATTTCATAAATGTAACCAATAGATGCTTAAAATGGAGAAGATATGGGTATATTGCTAATAACTACCAATAGGATATGAAGAATCCCACTAATGTATAAGAAGAAAGTAAGGTTTAGATCAACACTCCTCCTGATGTGTAGTTTTTCAACTACAAGGGACATGATAATTATGAAATAAATTTCTATAATCCCATGGTTGTTGGAGGAAATACACATCAACAACATCAAAGGTAGAAAATAAGGGCATATGTGATCACTACCACTGAGGTAGAGCCTGATAATGATGTGGTAACAAGTATGCTAGTTATTGATCCAATAATATAAAAGGTATTATTTGATTCTAGTTCTATGCATTCTTTCATATCTTACAAGTTTAGCTAAACTATTCAATCATTACCTCTAAATATAAAGGTTGAGTTATATATGATAACAAAAAATGGTGAAATTATTGCATCCAAAGTATATAAATCATCCCTGGTCAATGTTTGTAGGCTGAACCTTCCAGAAAATATTATATTACTTTCTTTATTGGAGTTTCATTCTATATTTAGCATGGATTGGAAATACTTATACAAACCCTGCATCAACTATTGGGAAAGGTATATACATCTCCACATCCTGAGGCAACCTCTAATTTTGTAAATGTGTAAGGAGGAAGATGAATTTACTTTAGATTCCCCATCTAAATTATAGATGTTATTACCTTATGAGAAAGTGTAACTATCTCAAATGATTGATACAGAGGAGAAAATCATGCTTTAAGACATTCCCATTGTGAGGGACTAAATTGATATATTACCTAAAGATTTTTTGGTTCTTCATCCTGATTGATAGGTTGAGTTATCAATTGAACTTATTCTTGGATAATTTCCTATATCAAAGAAACCTTGTAGAATGGCCATCATTGACTTGGGAGAACTAAAAAAGAAGTTAAAAGAGAGTCTATAAAAGCGTTTTATATACCTAAGTGCTTCACCATGGGGTTTGTTGGTCCACTTCATCAAAAATAAGGATAGATCAATGCGTATATGTATTGATTATCATGATCTCAATAAAAACACGTTAAATAACAAGTAGCCACTACCATGGATATATGACTTGTTTAGTCAACTATGTGGGGTCATGTATTTCTCTAAGGTGAACCTTCATTCAAGATATCACCAATTAAAGGTAAGAAAGGAATATAATCCCAAGAATACCTTTCAAATGAGGTATAGACACTATGAGTTGATAGTGATTCCCTTATGACTCACTAAGGATCCAACAATTTTCATGGATTTAATAAATATAGAATTTAGAGATTTCCCCTACAAATTTGTGGTCATCATTATTGATTATATTATGATATACTCCAAGGGAAAGGAGAATCATGAGGAGAATTTTAATACAATGTTCGAGACTTTGTGAATGTAGAATATTTATGGGAAATATAGTAAATTTGAGTTATGGATTGAGGAAGTATCATTCTTATGGAATTTTATCACTCGAAAAGGAATATTTACGGACCCTTCTATGATAATGGAAATCAAATAATGGCCTAAGACAACATCTGTAATGGAAATATGTACTTTCCACAATCTATCTGGGTATTATCGATGATTATTGAAGAAATTCCCATGATTTTTGAACCCATTAACCATACTGACTCAGAAGGGAGTGAAGTTTATCTGGACCAGTGAATATGAATACTTCTTCTTAGAGTTGAAAAAGGGGATTATCACTTCACCTATTCTCACACTACTGATAGGTGGATAACTATTTTTGGTTTAAAAGGATTCTTTATAGAAGGTATTATGCTATGTACTAATGTAAAATGATAACGTGATATCCAATGCCTCAAGGTAGTTTAAAATTCATGAGATAAACAATCATACGCATGATCTAAGGTAGGCAGTAGTGATCTTTGCATTTAAAATCTAGAAGAATTATCTCTATGGGGAGAAGTGTGAGATATATACTGATCATAAGATCCTCAAATATATATTCAAAAAGAAGGATATTAATATGCATGATCAAATATTTTTATAGATCATCATGGATTATGATTGCTCAATCTACTAAAACTTTAGTATGTAAAATAATGTGGTATATTATATAAGTAGAAAGGATCCTACAACATTACCATTGATAAGAATTGAGAAGGATATAATCCTATTAGAACATCAAATGGAAGACATGGGAATAATTAATAAAATAACATCATTTATCCTTTTTAAAATGATTGCTCAAGCACCCCTCAAAGATAAAATAAATGATTCTTAAAGAAATGGTGTGGAAATTATGAAAAAGATAAAATTTATCAGAAATGGGAAACCCTCGGAGTTCCAAAGGGATGAGGAAAGGATTTTTGAGATTTTGGTAATGACTATGTGTATCATACAATCCAGAGATAAAGAAGGAGATTCTGAATTATACACAGATCTCAACATTCTCTATTAACCTAGGGAGCACAAAGATGTATCGAGATATCTAAGAGAACTATTAGTGGGAAAATATTAATAAATAGGTCACTAAATATACATCAAAATGACTGGTGTGTCAGAAAGTGAAGGATAAAAGGAAAAATATCTAAGGGGATGATGCAACCATTACCCATACCAACATGAAAATGGGAAAACATCACCATGTACTTTATCACCAGACTTCAAAAGGCATATAAATGAAACAATATTATATGGGTTATTGTGGATCCTATTAAAAAGATAGCTCTCTTTTTTGAAATTTGAGAAGAATTCTCAATCAATATAATTTCACGAATATAAATAAAATAATTGGTAATGCTTCATGGAGTACCCCTATCGATTGTATTCAATCGAGATCTGAGATTCACCTATATGTTATGGAACAGTCTCTAACATGCTATGAACACTAAGTTGTGCATCAGTATGGCCTATCATCCTCAAACAAATAGAAAATATCAACGGTCTATTTAGACATTGGAAGGCATGTTGAGATCATGTTCTATAGACTTCAAGTGAGGATGGGACACACATCTACCTCTAGTTGAGTTCTCTTACAACAATAGTTTCCACTTGAGCATCTATGAGGCTAAATAAAAATCCCTTTATGGGAAAATAAAAAGAACAGAAACATGATGTCATGAAGTCAGGGAATGTATGTTTCTTGAACCATAAATGGTCGAAGAAATGGTGGAAAAGCGGAAAATCATTCAGCAACACATCAAGGCAGCCCAAAGTTGAAAAAAGATCTATGTAGACAATTATTGACAAGATCCTCTGTTTAAGATTTGAAACATGGTATTACTATGCATATCTCTATGAAATATGATCATGAGATTTGGGAAGAATGAAAATCTAATCCCTAGGTACTTCATCCCCTTCTAGATTCATGGTTGTATCGGATCTGTGGCCTTTCGACTAGAACTTCCACAAACTGTTGCTCAAGTACATGATGTATTCCACATATCTCTCTTGATGATGTACATAATGGATCCCTAACAAGTACTAAATTTTGAGGTGTTAGAATTCTTTAATCATATCTCTTACAAGGAGTAGGCATTGAAGATCTGTGATCATAGAGATAAAGTTGTACACAATAAGACTACTCACCTATTCAAAGTACTCTGGTCGAACCATAAGTATTAAGAGGCATCATGGGAAAAAGAGGAATCAATGAAGGACAAATACCCTTATTTTTGTTCACCAAAGTATGTAAAATAAAATTTTTAGGGTGATATTTCATTAGGGGAGGAATGTAACAACCCAAAATTCTATCAATGGAAATTCCCTTTTTATAACTATTATATTTAGTATAAATCACATAAAATAATCTAGAGAACTAAATACAAAATTTATAAATAAATAATGAATGAAATAAGACGTATTTCTTAATGTTAAGGAACCCATACCAAAGGAATAGTAACTTGACCTTTAGAATAGTAATATGAACTTTATAAATAGAAAACTGGGAAATAGAAAATTAAACTCACCAATGAAATTATAAATAAAATTTATTCATATTATAAATTAAAATATGATATAATTATATCATAGTATAAGTAAATAATTGTTTTGAAAATAATAAATCAAATATTTGTATTTTTTGTGTATTAAAATTATTTATTTACATTTTTATAATTAATATAATAATTAAAAATAAAATTTATTTTAATAAAATAGATTCATAAATTATTATTTTTATTTATTATGATTAGAAGATAATTTTATGAGACCTTAATTAATTTTTCAATGTTTTATAAAATTTGTTATAATTTTAAAATAATTATTTTCCAAGAAAATGAATATTTTAATTAGAAATTAAATTTCTCAAATTTAAAAAATTATTTTCATAAAATGGAGTTAAATTTTGAATTCTACGCATTTATAAATGGTTAGGATTAATTTTTGGTATTTTTCTAAAATACTTGAAGTTTTGTGAATAGTAAAAAATGATAATTTATGATAAAATGTAAATACATGAATTATTCATTCATAGATGATGTAAGGATAATGTAAGAATAAAATATTAAAATATGCTTCATTATTTTAATATATTTATTTATTATTCTAAAACTATTCTTTTTCTTGAGGGAAAATAAAAAACAAATGAATAAAATAATGAGAAAACACTACACTCTTCCCCTATGAATACCACCCCTTCTCCTCACACCTTTAAAGCACTTTGAATTGTCTAAATTTTACCCAATACTCTTCCCAAGTCTCTCTCCCATGTCTAGGATTTCTTGTTCTCAACAAAATACCAAACCCCTTTTCCTAAGGAGGTTTTTAATGAGGAAAATTCAAGGGGTAAAATCCTCCTTCATTTTCTTTTAATATCATTTCTTTTTATTATTTTCTCCTAACCTCCCCTTATCCAAGTATCATGAAAACTCCATTATCCTATATATACTAGAAAATTATCATGTTAATGGAATAATTCATCATCATTTCTCTTCCCGGTCCTTTTTTACTAAAAATGAAAACATCATTCGTGATGTGTTAATCTATCGTATTTAAGGAAGATGAGGATTTTAATTTCCATTACCTCATTTAAGACTTCTCATAAAAACATTTTTTGGTTAAAAAAGATTATAATATTTTTATTAAATAATATCTAATGTTTTAGAACATTTTAATATACATAATATTAATTAACAAAACAAAACTATTTTGAGATGATCAAAAAACTGCCAAAATAATCTAAATGATTATCACTAATGTCCTACCAAATGATTCATACTCCCCCCAAAATTAAAAAATTACTTTTAAAAACATTTAATATTCTAGGTGTTCATTGATGACATATAAATTCAATTCTAGAAAACTATTCTCATTTTACATGATTGTTTGTACATGTATACAGGTAAACCGATCATGAAAACAAAGGAAACCAAGACTCCCAAACGATGAAACAGAATCTCATAACCCATAAAAATTCCATAAATGATCATAATATAATTATAATAAAAAAATACTTGTGTAAAATTATTTTAATTAATTAATTGATTTAATATTATTATCTGGGATATTAAGATCAGGTGAATCACTATTTTAGACATAAGGTAATGGATTCAACTCGGACCCCCATTTTTTCCTTCAGGTTACTCTTTCTCTCGCTTTACACCAATTTAATTATTCTTTATTTTGGTTTAATTCTTATAAATTATGTTTATATGTTACAAATAATGTATCTTTATCACTTTATCCTTATTTTTCAAGAAAATTCATGTTTTTAAAAGGTTCCCTTCTTAATTATTCCAGATAAGTATGTCTGAATAAATGGAACTTCCTGATGTATTACCATTTTTCAAGTTCCCTCCATAATCTGTTTTAAGACACCATTATTTTTCTAAAATAGCCAATTTTATCCTGAAAAACTATATTGTTTCATTTATGGTTTTATTAAAACAAATATTTCTTTTCCTCTTTAAATGTTCTTTAACATTTTCCTTAAACCACACTAAAATGATTCATTTCTAAAATTTCTTAAACACTCTTTTAACATGTTTACACTTCAATTGGACATAATTTTTCATGATCTATTCCTATTTTACCTTATGAATTTCCAAGTATTCCTTAAATCCATTCTTTCTTGGACACTTTTTTTATATAACAATTTTTTATGCTCCATGACAAGATTTTGATACCCATTTATTTTCATGGGTAACCCTTTTATAAATGTTTGATTATTTATATGGAACAAATATGAATGAACATGTCATGATGGGTGTGACGAGATATCTCTCTAACGAATTAGGTAATTTTTAGTATCATGATACATCATGTTGGGACAAGGAGTGAACCTGATTCTTTTATAGGACTTTTCCACTATGTGATATAGTCTTGGAAGTTAGACTTGAATCGTGTTTAAGACTTGTTATATGATGTTACCAAATTTCTATGTTTCCATGATAATATGTTCCAATTTTATACTTGTTATTATTACTTATATTTATTCATGTTCTATTCCTTTTATTCCATCATGTTATACCTTCTATCCCATGTGTTATGTCTTATTTATATGCTTATCCTTTACTGGGCATTTTAGCTCATCCTTTTTGTTCATGCATTACCCAAGTTATCCTATGTATATGTAAGAGCTCAATGGATGTTATGAGATAATTATAGAGATTAAATAAAATATTTGTTTGGTTTCAGGTTTTCAAATTATGTACATAATCTTCCAAAGACACTATACTTTATGATATTTGGTTGTATTTGATGGTTAATTATGCTTAAAATCATGTAATGATATATAGGGTTGATATAATTTTTGGGATTAGAACCTTCTCAAAATAAATACATATGGGTGAATATCATGGGGATGATCCTTTTAATGTTATATACTCCCTAGGAAATTGCATTTTGTGAATTTTAAGGACTTTAAAGAATTTATCTTCTTGTACATGGCTCATTTATACATTAATAATGACTAGAAGTGAAACTATAGTCTTTAAGAATGATTGATTGAGGTTTTTCGGTAGAGGTTTCAATTCAAGCATCGACAGTTTAACGAGAGAGGGTATAAATGGTGGGGTAGTATCCACTTTTATGAGATCAATGCAATTTATGTCCTCATTATAACTAAATTCATATTCATCCGGGGGAAGGATCTATCTGTCATTCTCGATGGTCATAAAATCATCTCTTTAATTAGTACGAAATATTTCTTTATAGTGGAATGTGTTATCACTATTTTTAAGGACTATCTCTAATTAAAACACTACCTGTTCATCTCATACTATAAATATTATTTTTTAATGATTCATTTTGATAAATTTCTTCCTAGTGGAGATAAATAGTCATCCTAGGATAATAGTATTGTCTCTTTCTTCTTCCATGTCTAAGATGAATAAATCGGTAAGAAGGATGATTTTTTCAAGATTGACTAATACATTGTCAAGAACTCCTTTAGGATACATGAGTGATCAGTCATCTAGTTTTAGTGCTACTCTAATTGTAATTAGTTCTTTTGTTTCGATTTTTCAAGATACTCTCATCAGAATGAGGTTGACTCTTTCACTAAGATTGAATAAGTCTCTTTTGAAGCTACATTCACATTTTTATAGGGAATCAAAACACTTCTAGGGAATCACATCTTAGATAGAAGCTTCCATTGGATGATATAGAATCATTCTTCATTTAAGGACATAAATCCTAGGTATTCAATTTTCATCTTATTGAAAATAAATTATTTAAATAATTTTTCATTGTTTGGAATTTTAGTGACATATTCAGTGAAGGGGATGTTGATGTCTAATTGCTTAAACATATCTAGTAACTTATTATATATCCCCTCAATCTTTCCTTGTCCCATCCTTTTTGGGAATGAGAGAGGGGTTTTATAATATTTTGGTTCCATGTAGTCATATTCTTTTTCAAGTTTCTCCTGTATTTGATATTTTCCAGTTGGATTTGAATCTAAGTTTTATTCTTGAATGGTTTTAAATTTTCTATCATCATCATCATTTCTTGTGATTGTTTCATGTTTATCTGGTTCTTCAAGCCTCTATTCCTGACCTATACATGGTTTTAGAAAGTATGGCACTTTTAAATTATTATGAACCACTGCCTTCACCTCCCCTCTTGGGTGTGTCTCAATATTGCTATGTACTTTTCCCGGTAATCAGTTCGATAAAGTTTTTTAAATTTGGACCACTTAGTGCTCAAGGTTTTATAGGAAAACCCCTTATTTTTCCTTTCATCCTCTTGGGTAGTCATACTATGATCTTCTTTTGAATAATGGTGGTAATAAAGTTTTCAATAATAGATTTTAGAGGTGGGGATTGTCATGGTGGTCATGGTGAAGCATGGTGTAATTTATGTTGAGCTCTAGGTATAAAATGATGTTGAGGTATTTGATGTTGTGATTTTGGACATGTGTTTTATAGTGGGTACCTAGGGGTCCATAATTCTATTGTGGTGATTGACCACTCCTCTACTAATAATATTAATGAGTGAGTTTTGTGGCTATTGATTCTGCCTCTATTAATAGTACTATTATCGGTACTTGTGTGGTTTCCAAGAGTATGATTTATTATTGTAATTAACATGATTATAATATTGGATTTGAGGTTTCTATATGCCTCAAATTTAGTCATAGTATGGATGTTGGCCTCTACAAATATCATAATATTGGATCTCCATAATTTGGTCCAGAGTGGCTGGTGGTGAAGAAGGCAGTTGAAATGACATCAAATTTTTTGTATGACACTTCACTTTGGCTACAAAGTGAGTATCCTACTCCACTTTAAGTATTATTCATTGATTCATTCCTTGATTAGTGTCTATCCCAGATTGGAATTATTGGAGACCTCATCTAGAAGTTCTTTACTGACTTCTCACATTTTGAGCATTAGTCCACCATCATCGCCAGCATACACTAATGTCCAGGAAGTAGGTTTGAGTCTTTGATAGAATGTTTGGAGTTTCATCGACACATTGATTCCATGAAGTTGGAATTTACGTGTCGATTCCATGAAACGATCCCATACTACCCAATATGACTCTTATTTCTCTCTAGTGAAGTGATGGATCTTTTTTCTTAGCATGCAGGTTCATGTTGGGTGGAATTATTTATCAATTAATTTCTTTTTTAAGTCATCCCAAGTCATAATGGACTTGGTCTCTTGACTCTTAATACAATACTCAACTCTTTTGTGTAACGAGAATTGGATGACATAAAATCTAATGGTATTAAAGGATACTCCATAGTTGATAAGGTCATCAGAAACCTTAATAGAAATAGAATTTTTTTCATGGGGGGCTTCAATTTTTATTCTACTAAAAATTCCTATATTCTAGATCATATGGATGAGCCCATGCGTGATTTCAAAAGAATGATCCTGAATAGGTTGGTGAATAATGCTGGGTGATGTACCAAGGATGGACGATAACATGTAATACATGATGGTACACTCTGGTAGCACTGGCTACTCTCCCTAATGTTCAAGGGGAACATATTAAAGTTTTTTGTGTGAGGTAGTGCTAGATCATTATGTTCATCCATTACAAGGTGTCATCATGAAAATAGTGTTCTATTGCTCTTAGGATTGAAAATAAGCATTTATTTTATGCTCGTGTTCATATAATGATTCCGAGGACCCTTGAACATGCACTAAGATAGAGAGAGGAGGATTAAATTACTATTTCATGAGTGAAAATTGTAAAACATTAAGGTGAATAAAGGGGTGCGGTAATTAAAGGTTTGATTTGAAGGTTATTATTCCTAGGAAAGAGTATTCCATGCCAATGACACAAAAATTTGATACATACAAAATATGTCCTTAAATACTCTTGGCATGATCATATTATAAAATTATATCTCAAATTACAATTAACTATAAAATCATAGAAAATTAGAATTTTGGGGTCAAACCCACAATGAATAATAAAATGAAAGAAACTAATAGATTCATACACTATGTTAAGATTACTCATGGTCTCTCTTCATGTTTAGTTTTTCTATAATAATGTAGCCTATATTTAAATTCAGGAAAGAGAATAGGGTTCAGGGTCAATTTTAGGGTTCAAGTAAATGGATGATCCTAAATATTACTTGGGAAAGACATAGGTCTTAGGCTATTAAGCAGTGTAAATATCTCTAATTGGTTATTGTTAAACCAATTAAATCTACCTATGTTTAAAATATTCCTTTGACAAGATATAGATAACAACCTAGATGTAGTATTCTTAGCTTCTATGGAAAAAAAGTTTCACTAGCTAATTCTCATAACCTACTAAACTCTAATTACGTCGGGTTTATTCAATTATGCCCCCATGGTCAATGTTGTGAAAGATAATGAGGTAACCAATTTTTTTAACATAATTAATAGCCATAGGTTTTCCAAGCTTCAATTTATAGACTCGTTAAGATTAATCCCACCCTTACTCTCAACCCCTAACCCTAAGAAGATTAGAAACACATGAAGGTTTCAAAAAAAAGTAAGAAAGTGGGAACCATAATTTTCATAATAGTAAAAAAATCAAAATTATGAAATCCATAGTAGAAAAAATTTGAGAATCAATAAAAAAATCACATACATGAATAAACTAGAATGAATCATAAATTATTTATGATGAACATAAATCATTATTGGAAAAGAATGCTGAAACATGATGTAGAATGAAGACAAACAATCCACCAATGTAAAATGAAAATTAACAATAGTGGAATTGATAAAAATGATAAAGGAATGGATTTTAATTTAGTTTATAAGAGAAAAAAAGGATAAATGGGAAATAAAACGATAGAAAAATTAGCACTACAACTCTCTCCATGTGGAAGAGGAAACTAAAATATTTATAGACTTGAAAATTACATGATGTGTAAAGTTTTCATGTAATTTATTAGAATTAAGTGAATTTTTTCTTGAATTGTACAAATTGTGTAAGTGGATTCCATGTTATATACTTTAGATCCACAATATTCTCTGAGAATATTATATCTTCCAAAAACCATGGACTATATCTTTGACAAGATGAGATCTTCAAACATTTCACCAAAAGTAAATTCTTCACATCATGTATATGATTCACATCTTTTACATACTTCACATCATGTAAATTTAGGGGGATTCTAATTTTTAAGATCTCACAACATGTAATGTATTAACACGTCATGTAATGAATTAACATCATATAAATATTCATGTGTTGGCCTTTGGAGCTTATGTATTCTTTGAATGAGGAATACACAACATGAATTCCTTTCACGATGTGTAAATACCTTAATTTCCATTTTCAAAAATGTTTCCTTTGAGTATTGAATTCCTATTTCATATATAAACAAACCAAAACCCCATGAATTATCCTATTAAACAAGATTAATCCATAAATAATGTATCCAAAATGAATATATAAATTTATCTTATCAAGGATCCATCCATACATTTGGATGGAATAATATAAATAAAGAGTGTATACTATTTTTCTCTTATGATCTGATCAGTCATAGATTTTCCCCACAAACTTTATAGTGATCACTAAAAAGTGTCCCAAAAAAATACTTCCTCTAAGGTTATTAAAGGAATATGTAAATCTCCCAATGATTTTAAAATACTACCTTCAAGATATAGTATTTTTGAACGATTGTTTAAATACTTGAAGAAAAATTAAATCTAATGAAATATTATGTTCAAGGATATTAATTTACCAGAATGATATAAATATATTTCATGGTATTCATATCCTTTTATAAGAATGAAAAACACTATTAGGATTTAAAAATTTAATAAAAATTTGATAATAAAAGAGATAATTAAAAATATTTTATTACTTCGAATACATTTTTAATTGAATTGTTTATCATTTTAAATGAATCCTATGATTTTTTTAAGAAATAAATCTATGCTACAAATCCTAGAAATTTGAATCATGGAATGGTGAGGATAATTTCAGATAATAGTAACAAGGGATTCATAAATCTTGGGTATAAACCATCATTCAAGGATGCCTTTTTAGGATCTATATATGCTCATTTGCTTGATATTGTTTCCCCAGTCCATTCTTCCTCGATTATATTTTATTTTAAATCTAATATGTCCATGGGATCCACTCAGGTCTTCTCAATCTCTTTAAATGGGATCTTTGTGGTTAAAAATATCCACTTTCTCGCTCTCATTTCTATATTTAGTCCAAATTGGGTACCCAGGTATCAATCTCTTTCTCTACCAACACTATATAGGGTCTACCCTCACTATGGTGGTTATCCTCATAGATGAGAATCACCACTATATTTTAATTTTTTCTGCATAATATTACATATTCATGTGTTCAAGGGTGGATTGGATATGAGATCAAAATTTATAACAATTTCTTATGGACCCTATAAATCCACTAATAGTGTGCCCTAAAGACTTTAGTAGTTTGAATTTGAGTCTCAGTGTAACGAAACAAACTTTTATCAAAGTAAATTTCATTCTTATAATTATTTCATATAGTATAAGTCACATAAAACACAAAAACAATTATAAATAAATAATTAATAAAATAATAGATATTTCTATAAATCAATGAACTTATACAAATAGAGTAATAACATGACCATTGGAATAGTAATAGGACCAATATGAATAGTCAACTGACCAATATAATAGTAACATCACATATGAAAGTATAAATAAAATTTATCCATCCTATATATGAAAATATGATATAATGTTATCATATTTTATGTAAATAAATGTTTTCAAAATGATAAATTAATTGTTGGTATTTTTTAAAAAATCTAAATTTTTATTTAAAATTTTATAATTAATATAATAATTTAATATCAAATTTATTTTCATAAATAAAAGATCTCATATTTTCATATTTTTACATATATTTTTCAATTATTTAATCCCTTCCCATTAACCAATTTTAGCTTCTTTATATCATTTTATGTTTTTTGTTGTGTTTAGAGCATAAATGTGAAAAAGTGGTTAATTCTGGACATTAAACAGATTTATGTTGCCTCTATATTTCGAGCATAACTCCTACTATTTTTATCCAATTCACCTGATTCCTTTTTTTTAGATTACATGTTTTGTGGGATACAAATAAGTCTACTGGAACCATAACCAATTAGAAATATAACAGGACAAACTAAATCGGTCAATGTGAACATTTATTCTGGACAGCAGAATCGTCCACGAATCATTCAATGAGGCATATATCTAGATACCGACCACAAAATTGGGTGATTCTAGCTTCATTAGAAATACAACTTGACGAAGAATATTCCAATTAAATTTCATCGAGAAATAACGTTATTAAGGACACCTTTCAACCAGTCAAAATATGGTCGGTGGAATAGTGATTGGCAGATATAAAAAGTCAAATCTACTAATTCAACCATACCCCATACAATACGACTCAAAATATCTTTAAACTTCGTGGGTATATGGAATACTTTATTCCTCACCTCCTATAATAAGGGACCTCATCCTTATTCTATGTTATGGTGGGAGAACCGAAGCTATCTTTCTGGTGGATAGATTCTAGAGGAGAAAATTTATGTTCCTTATTTTCTTTCTTTTGTTCTTCTTAGTTTTATAATGCCTTATTCTCCCCCAGTATTCTCAATTACCCTTACCATGTTAGGGTAAATATCTTGAGTGATTTGGGAGGGATGTTTTTATATTTTTAATGTTTTGAGTTCGTACATTTGATTGAATATAAACTTTCTCTCTTCTACGAAGTTGTTTTCAAATTCTAAAAATAGTATTTATTATTTTATGCGATTGTATTAGATTTTATATTATGTTTATATTATTTCTTTGATAAATGATCATTTTTATCCCTCTATTAGGTTATGGTCTATATTTGATAAAATAAGATCGAGGCTTAGTGGTTAAGTACTTGGTGATCGCAAGTACATGTGGGAGGGGTGGTGAATATTCATAATTATTTAGGATAAACAATACCCAATTGGAAATTGACTAAGATAATTTAGGGTATTCACTACAACTATATCACACAATAGAATAAGTGTATACTAAACTAGAATTTTTTTAAACCATTTAACCAAATAAGTGAGTTGAAGTAATTATGGAATCTCACTTAAATCAACTTAGCTGAAGAGGATTCAATAAAATGGAACAAGGATAGTATTGCAATTATAAAACCGACCTCAACTTAATAACCCATCTCATTAAATAGTTTTTAAATAACTTTCATTCCATATTTTTCTTGAATCTATTCCTTCATTTTTTCAATTTTTCAGTTTCTCTCTTTGATTTCAAAACCAAACCATTTCAAAAACACCTAAAGTTTTCTCTAATTAAAAAGTGACAAACTATTTTTTGTGCACTCCTCATTGGGAGAAAACCTAGGTTGACTAGTATACTATATTTTAACTTAGTGAATAATTGTTTTTTCCACAACCCACAACATGATCATGTCAAAACATGGCGTCGTTGTCGAGGAGGCAGTTCCCCAATCTAATTATTAATAGTAAATATTTTCAATTAAAAAATCATAAAAAATAATTTTCCATGATGTTTTCAAATGATAATACTTTTAATTCATGGAACAATTAATCATAATTGGAGTAAGAAGATGAGTTTAGTTATGATATTGTTCAGATTCAAGAACTTAAAAATGACATAGAAAAACTAGAGAACAAAGTGGAACTTGCATTTGAATATGTCTGTACATTGACGGAAAAACCAGAACATATGAATGAACCTGAGGAGGAGAAGAATGAAGAATTACCTACTGAGCTACATGTGGGAGATAAAAAAGATCTAGATGTATTCTAGAATGAGTTTGAAGAACTACATCCACATATTCCTTACAAAGTAGAATATCTAGAACTATTGAAGGAAGACACCACCAAAGTGGTGGAATTTGATGAAAAGATGGAGGATCCTAACTAACTACTTCTATCTTGTGAAATTCAACTTCAAGAGGCACCTCCAATTAAAAAAGAAATTCAAGATGAAAAAACTCAGGGAGACAATATTTTCATAGAATCTTTTCATTCTAATTTTATTAAATCTGAATTGAATATTACCTCCCCTTGTTATAAATTTTCAGATTCAGACAACACATCAATTACCTTGGTGGATGAACAAAAGGAAGAAGATACACCAGAAGAGGAACACCTAGAGCTCCCAAAACATGTTGATCATTTATTTAAGGAGTTCAAGATGTGATCTAAGTGGACTTTCTTGAGGAAAAAGAGACACAATATTCTTAATTTGAAAGGGAAGATTTTGATATTGATTCATAATGTTTTAATTTTATTCAAATAGAATTACACTACGAATTTCCCTTTGACTATTCCATTGATGTAGCATACATTGAGGAACCTCTAGAGAATGAAAAATAAGTTGTGATAGTGGAAACCAATAAAAAGGATGACTCATTATTTGTCATACCCCCACCATGAAAGTTTAATATCATTTTTATAGGGGTATATTTGGTGTACTATATCCATATAGTCCTCATAAAAAATAATTTCAAATTGGAAGGAATATGTGTTGGTGGTTCATATTAAAGAAACTCAACCCACCATCAGATTGGGGATAACCAAATGAAACTGACCGTCTTGAGGTAGTCAAAACCCAGGGCCCACATGGGAGATTAAACCAAGATCTATCCATATATTCTCTTTCCATTTCTATTTTCTTTACTTTAAATAAATTTATTATGTTCTATTATATACATTTTTTTGAAGGTTTGTATGTGCGTAGCACATTAGATCTTAACTCAACACTGCACTACCAATAATTCAGGTCGTACCTTTCCTTTACACTTTATTGATTGATATCATTCAATTAAAAATATTATTATATGTTAAATCAATTTGAATGCATTTCAGACACTGCATCATTTAAGTGTGGGGGAGAGAACCTTTATATTTTAGTAATTCCATTTGTTTTATTTTCTGTTTTTCAAAAAAAATGTGTGTTATTCAAATTTTTGTGTGTTTTTAAAACTTTTGAGGGGAAATATTATCATCACATGTTTTGAAACCCATTTCAATGTGTGAAACAATTTATCCCAGGAAACTGAATTTAAATGAATGCTGACATTGACTTTGTTTCAAGTTCAAATATTTATGAATTTTATGAAAATTAATCTAATTTTTGAATCATATTCAACAATTCACTATCCTTATATTTGAAATCAATTTTCAGTGAGGATTTTAAACCAATTTTTCATATTCTTTTTATTCACCTCACTTCTTGAGAGAACCATACCATGCTTGATTTAACCAGAATTTGATTTTTTTTTCTGTCAAAACTTGAGGGTTTGAGGTACATGTGTTTTAAATGATTGAGACATTTCTTTTGTTTTAAATACCCCTTTTCAAAATAACCCTTTTTATTATGGCCTACCTTGTAAATTTAATCCTATTAGCCCATAGAAGCCATGAACATCCTAATAGGTTAGCCACATTACAAGACAATTTTCCCTATCCAACCTACTTTTGAAGTGAAATTTCATAATCTAGTTGAACTTAAGTGTGGGGGATATTGACTTGTGTTGTTCTACCTCATTTGGAGATACTCTTTGTGGAAAAGAAAACGTTGAATATATGTTCTTATTGCTGTAAAAAAAACATTCTGTTGAAAGTTGTGCCCTATCTAGAGCTTTCAAGAAAAACCATGTTTAAGATGACGAATACTTTTTTTGCTGAAATGATGAATGGTGTGAAATTTCACTAAATTATCATGTTGATGGAGCTAATTTACTACTAATGAGAAGTGATTTGGAGACCATATTTGAGTAAAAATTAGAATAATGCAATGTTTCTTCAAAAAGAGCCAAGCCCTCCTTATTCAGCCTCATAATTTTTCACATCTAAATACTACCTACCTAAAGACATAGAACAACCCTATAGAGTCCTCACGATATACATATATCCTTGACTAACATCTAGTGGATATGTAGGAATTTATCAAGCCTATGGTGACCCTTGCATGGGTATTGGATGAGGAAGACATTGTTGAAAATTGATATTCGTGTGATGAGACAAAATGCTTGTTAGGTAAGTGTTTTGTGTGAATGTGAGAATAAATGAAGAGGAAATATATTTAATGAACTGAATTGAGAACTTGTAATAATGGTTTTTTATGAGGCATGATATCTTTTATTTCTTGGTGTTAAATTGTTATATCTCATGGATATGTGTTTTAAATTTTCTATGATTTGTTATCGATGTTTACTTGTATAGGAGTCTAAATGCTAAGTGTGGGGGAAATGACAGAGATCATATTTTTATATTTTTACATTTTTTTTTAAATTATTTAATCCCTTACCATTAACCAATTTGAGATTTTTTGATCATTTTATGTTTTTTGGTGAGTTTTGAGCTTAAAAGTGAAAAGTGGTTAATTCTAGACATTAAACAGATTTATATTGCCTCTGTATTTCAAGAATAACTGCTACAATTTTTATCCAATCCACCTGATCCTTTTTTTATATGATAACATGATTTGTGTGATACAAATAAGTATTTTAGAACTAGAGACATTTAGAACTTCAACAGGCCAAATAAAATCGGTCAATGTGAACATTTATTCTGGATGGCAGAATACACAGTGACTCATTAAATGAGGCATGTCTCTGGCTACCAACTTCCAAATTGGGTTCTCCCAGCTGGGTTAGAAATCCAGCTCAACGAGGAAGATTCCCATTGAATTTCATGGATAAATTATGTGATTAAGGTCGCCCTTCAACTGGCCAATGTATGGTTGGTGGAATAGTGATTGGTGGCTAGAAAAAGTTTGGTCTACTAATTTGGTCGTACCTCATTCCAGACGGCACAAAATACCTTTAACCTTCATGTTCAGATGGAAAACACCATTCCTCACCTCCTATAAGAAGGGATCTTGTCTTGTCTCGATGAGATGGTAGGAGAACCAAAGCTATCTTTCTATTGGAAAAATTCTGGAGGAGAAAATTTCTATTCTTTTTTTCTTTCTTTTGTTCTTCGTAGTTTTATAATGCCTTATTCTCCCCCCTTATTCTCAATTACCCTTATCATGGTGGGGTAAATCTCTTGATTGAATGGGGAGGGACGGTTTAATATTTTTAATGTTTTGAGTTCTTACATTTGATTGAATAAAAACACTCTCCCTTCTAAAAAGTTGTTTTCAAATTCTAAAAATAGTATTTATTATCTTATATGATTGTATTTGATTTTATATTCTGTTGTTATTAATTCATTGATAAATAATAAATTTTCTCCCTCCATTAGGTTCTGGTCTATTTTAGATAGAATAATATCATGTCTTAGTGTTGAAGTACTTGACGATCGCTAGTACGTGTGGGAGGGGTGGTGAATATTCACAATTATTTAGGATATACAATACCTAATTGGGAATTGCCAAAGATAATTGGGGGTATTCACTAAAACTCTATGACACAACATAAGAAGTGTATACCAAACTATAATTTTGTTAAAACATTTAACCAAATAAGTGATTTGAAGTGATTAGGTAATCTCACTTAAATCAACTTAGCAGAAGAGGATTGAATAAAATGGAACAATGATAGTATTGCAATTATAAAACCGACCTCGACTTGATCACCCATCTCATAAAATAGTTTTTAAATCACTTTCATTCCATATTTGTCTTGAATATCTTCCTTAATTTCTTCTTTTTTTATGTTTCTCTCTTTGATTCAAAACCAAACCATTTCAAAAATACCTACCTTTTTCTCTAATTAAAAAGAGAAAAACTATTTTGTGTGCACTCCTCATCAGGAAAAATATAGGTTAACCAATGTACTATATTTTAACTTAGTAAATAATTGTTTTTGTCACACCCCATGATAGGCTTGTGTCAAAACTTGGCATCATTTTCAGGGAGGCAGTGACACAATCTAATTATTAATAGTTAACATTTTTGAATTAAAAAAACATAAAAAATAATTTTCCATTATGTTTTCAAATGATCATATCTTTAATTCATGGGACAATTACCCACAATTAGAGCAATAATATGAGTTTTTTTATGATATAGTTTAGATGTAAGAACTTTGAAATTACATACAAAAACTAGAGAACAAAGTAGAACTTGTATTTGAAAATGTTTGTGCATTAATGGAAAAACCAGAACCTATGAATGAACTTGAGGATGAGATTAATGAAGAATTACCTACTAAGCTACATGTGGGAGATCAAAAAGATCTAGATGGATTTTGGAATGAGTGTGAAGAACTAAATACACATATTTATTATACAGTAGAAGATCCAGAACCATTGAATAAAGACACCAACAAAGCGGTGGAATTTGAAGAAAAGATGGAGGAGCCTAACAAACTACCTCTATCTTGTGAAATTAAACTACAAGAGGCACCTCCAATTAAAGAAGAAATTGAAGCGGAAAAAACTCAGGGAGATAATCTTTTCCTAGAATCTTTTCATTCTGATTTTATTAAATCTTAATTGAGTATTACCTCCCCTTGTTATAAATCTTCATATTCAGCCAACACATCAATTGCCTTGGTGGATGAAGAAAAGGAAGAAGATACACCAGAAGAAGAACACCTAGAGCTCCCCAAACATGTTGATAATATATTGTAAGGAGTTTAAGATGAGATCCAAGTATACTTTATTAAGGAAAAAAGAGACACAATATGCTTAATTTGAAAGGGAAGAGTTTGATATTGATTCATCATATTTTAATTTTATTCAAATAGAATTACACTCTGATTTTCCCTTTGATTATTCCTTTGATGTAGAATGCCTTGAGGAACCTCTAGAGAATGAAGAAGAAGTTATGAAAGTGGAATCCAATAAAGAGGAGGACTCATTCTTTGTCCTACCCCCACCATGAAAGTACAATATCATTTTCATAGGGTTGGATTTGTTGTACTATATCCATAGAGTCCTCATCAAAAAGGAAGATGTTTAGATTGGAAGGAAGATGTGTTGGTGGTTCATATTAATGAAACTCAACCCACCATCAGATTGGGGATAACCAACTGAAACTACCCATCTAGAGGCAGTCAAAACCCAGGGCCCACTTGGGGGATTAAACCAAGATCTATCCATCTATTCTCATTCCATTTCTATTTTCTTTACTTTAAATAAATTTATTATGTTTTATTATCTACATCTATTTGTAGGTTTTTATGTGCGTAACACTTCGAAGTTTAACTCAACATTGCACTACTAATAATTCAGGTTGTACCTTTCCTTTACACTTTATTTATTGATAAGATTCAATTAAAAATATTCTTACCTTTTAAATCAATTTTAATGCATTGCAGACCCATCATCATTTAAGTGTAGGGGAGGGAACCTTTATATTTTAGTAATTTCAATTTTTTGATTTTATGTTTTTCAAAAAATAAGTTTTTATTAAAATTTTTGGGTGTTTTTAAAACTTTTGTGTTGAAATGATTATCATCACAAATTTAGAAACCTATTTCACTGTGTGAAACAATTTATCCTAGGAATCTGAGTTTAAATGAATGTTGCCATTGACTTTGTTTCAAGTTAAAATATTTATGAATTTCATAAAAATTACTCTAATTTTTAAATCCCATTCCACAATTAATTGTCATTATATTTTAAATCACTTTCTTTTGAGACTTCTAAACCTATTTTTCATATTCTTTTTATTCACCTCACTTCATGAAAGAACCATACCATGCTTGATTTAACCAGAATTTGATTTATTTCTGTCAAAACCTGAGGGTTTGAGATTCATGTGTTTTAAATTATTGAGACATTTCATTGTTTTTAAATACCCCTTTTCAAAATAATCCTTTTTATTATGGCCTACCATGTATATTTAATCCTTGTAACCCAAATAATCCATGAACATCCTTTTAGGTTAGCCACATTACAAGCCCATTTTCCCTATCCAACCTGCTCTTGAAGTGAAATTTCCTAATATAGTTGAACTTATGTGGGGGGGGGGGAGGTTGACTTGTGTTGTTCTACCACGTTTGGAGAAACTTTGGGATGAAAGTAAAACATTGAAGATATGTTCTTATTACTGAAAAAAACATTCTGTTGAAAGTTGTTCCCTATCTTGAGCTTTCAAAAAAATCATGTTTGAGATGACATATACTTTTATTGCTAAAATAATGAATGGTGTGAAATTTCACGAAATTTTCATGCTGATGGATCTAATTTACTACTAATTAGAATTGAGGAGCAGACCATATTTGAGTAAAAATTAGAATAATGAAATTTTTCTTCAAAAACAGCCAAGCCCTCCTTATTCAGCCTCAGAATTTTTCACATCTAAATACTACTAACTTAAATCCATAGAAAAAACCTATAATGTTTTCATGATATACATATGTACTTGACTCACATCTAGTGGATATGTAGGAATTCATCAAGCCTATGGTGACCCTTGCATAGGTATTAGATGAGAAAGACATTGTTGAAAATTGATATCTATGTGATGAGAGAAAATGTATGTTAGGTAAGTGTTTTGTGTGCCTGAAAGAATAAATGAAGAGGAAATATATTTAATGAACTTAATTGATAACTCCTAATAATGGTTTTTGATTATTCCTGATATCTTTTATTTCTGGGTGTTAAATTGTTAGATCTCATGGATATGTGTTTTAAATTTTCTATGATTTGTTATCGATGTTTACTTGTCCAGGTGTCCAAGTGCTAAGTGTGGGGGAATTGAAAGAGCTCATATTTTCATATTTTTTCATATGTTTTTAAATTATTTAATACCTTCCCATTAACCAATTTGAGCTTCTTTAGATCATTTTATGTTTTTTGGTGGGTTTTGAGCTAAGATGTGAAAAGTGGTTAATTCTGGACATTAAACATATTTATGTTGCGTCTGTATTTTGAGCATAACTCCTACAATTTTTATCCAATTCACCAGATTCAATTTATTTGTATTACATGATTTGTGGGATACAAATAATTCTTCTGTAACCCGATCCAATTAGAACTCCAACAGGAAAAACAAAATCGGTCAATGTGAACATTTATTCTAGACGGCAGAATGGACTTCGACTCATTCAATGAGGCATATCTCTGGCTACCGACCACCAAATTGGACTCTTATAGCTATGTTAGAATACCAATTCGACGAGGAAGATTCCCATTAAATTTCATGGAGAAATTACGTGATTAAGGCCTCCCTTAAACCGGTCAAAGTATGGTCGGTGGAATAGTTATCGGTGGCTAGAAAAAGTCACGTCTACTAATTCGGCCATACATCATTCCAGACAGCTCAAAATTCCTAGAACCTTCGTGGGTAGATGGGAAACTCCATTACTCACCTCCTATAATAAGGTACCTCCTTCTGATTTGATTATATATTGGGCGATCTAAAGCTATCTTTCTGGTGGACAGATTCTGGAGGGGAAAATTTATGTTCTTTCTTTTCATTCTTTGGTTCTTCATAGTTTTATATTGCCTTATTTTCCCCCCTTATTCTCAGTTACCCTTACCATGGTGGGGAAAATATCTTGAGTGATTTATGAGGGAAGGATATATATTTGTAATGTTTTGAGTTCTTACATTTGATTGAATAAAAACACTCTCTCTTCTACGAAGTTGTTTTCAAATTCTAAAAACAGTATTTATTATCTTATGCGATCATATTCCATTTTTTATTCTGTTGTTATTATTTCTTTGATAAATTATAATTTGTATCCCTCCATTAGGTTATGGTCTATATTTTATAGAATAAGATTGGGGATTATTGTTGAAGTACTTGGCTATTTCTAGTAAGTGTGGGAGGGGTGGTGAATATTCACGATTATTTAGGATAAACAGTACCTGATTGGTAATTTCCTAAGATAATTGGGGGTATTCACTACAACTATATCACACAAAATAAGAAGTGTATACCAAACTATAATTTTGTTAAACCATTTAACCAATGAAGTGAGTTGAAGTAATTATGTAATCTCACTTAAATCAACTTAGGAGAAGAGCATTGAATAAAATGGAACAAGGATAGCATTGAAATTATAAAACTAACTCTGAATTGGTCACTCATCTCATAAAATAGTTTTTAAATCACTTTCATTTAATATTTTTCTTTAATATATTCCTTAATTTCTTCTTCTGTTCTGTTTCTCTCTTTGATTTCAAAACCAAACCATTTCAAAAACACCAAACTTTTCCTTCAATTAAAAAGTGACAAACTATTTTGTGTGCACTCCTCATCGGGAGACAACCAAGTTTAACCACTATACTATATTTTAACTTAGTAAATAATTGTTTTTTCTACAGCCCATGATAGGCTCAATCAAAACATGTCACCGTTGTCAGGGAGGAAGTTCCACAATATAATTATTAATAGTTAACATTTTTCAATTAAAAAAACATAAAAAATAATTTTCCATTATGTTTTCAAATGATCACATCTTTAATTCATGGAACAATTACCCATAGTTGGAGTTAGAATATGAGTTTGGTTATGATATAGTTTATATGCAAGAACATTGAAATGACATAGCAAAACTATAGAACAAATTAGAACGTGAATTTGAATATTTCCGTGCATTGATGGAAAACCCAGAACCTATGAATGAACCTATGGAGGACATTAATGAATAATTACCTACTGAGCTACATGTGGGAGATCAAAAAGATCTAGATGTAATATGGAATGAGCATGAAGAACTAGATCCACATATTCCTTACAAAGTACAGGATCCGGGACAATGTAAGTAAGACACCACCAAAGTGGTGGAATTTGAAGAAAAGATAGAGTAGCCTAACTAACTATCTCTATCTTGTGAAATTAAACGACAAGAGGCAACTCCAATTAAAGAATAAATTGAATCTGAACAAACATAGGGAGACAATATCTTCTTAGAATATTTTTATTCTGATTTTATTAAATCTTAATTGAGTATTACCTACCCTTGTTATAAATTTTCAGATTCAGCCAACACATCAATTGCCTTGGTGGATAAATAAAAGGAAGAAGATACACCAGAAGAGGAACACCTAGAGCTCCCCAAACATGTTGCTCATTTATTAGAAGGAGTTCAAGATGATATCCATGTGGAATTTCTTGAGGAAAAATAGACACAATATTCTTACTTTGAAAGGGAAGATTTTGGTATTGATTCATCATGTTTTAATTCTATTCAAATAGAATTACACTTTGATTTTACCTTTGACTATTCCTTTGATGTAGCATACCTTGAGGAACCACTAGAGAATGAAGAAGAATTTGTGAAATTGGAAACTAATAAAGATGGATCATTCTTTGTCCTACCCCCACCATGAAAATTTAATATCATTTTCATAGGGGTGGATTTGGTGTACTATATCAGTAGAGTCCTCATCAAAAAGGAAGAAGTTCAAATTGGAAGGAAGATGTATTGGTGGTTCATATTAAAGAAACTAAACCCACCATCAAATTGGGGATAACCAACTAAAACTACCCATCTCGAGGTAGTAAAAAAACTGGGCCCACTTTGTGGATTATACCAAGATATATCCATCTATTCTAATACCATTTCTTTTTTCTTTATTTTAAATAAATTTAATATTTTTTATTATCTACCTTTGTTTGTAGGTTTTTATCTGCATAACACTTCAGAGCTTAACTCAACATTGCACTAACAATAATTCAGATTGTACCTTTCCTTTACACTTTATTTATTTATATAATTCCATTAAAAATATTATTACATGTTAAATCAACTTGAATGCATTTCGAACACTACATCATTTATGTGTGGGGGAGGGAACCTTTATATTTTAGTAATTTCAATTATTTGAATTTCTATTTTTCAAAAAAAAAGTGTGTTATTCAAATTTTTGTGTGTTTTTAAAACTTTTGAGCTGAAATGATTATCATCACAAATTTGTAAACCCATTTCAATGTTTGAAACAATTTATCCCAGGAAACCAAGTTTAAATGAATGCTGACATTGACTTTGTTTCAAGTTCAAATTTTTATGAATTTCATGAAAATTGCTCTGATTTTTTAATCCCATGCCACAATTCACTATCCTTATATTTGAAATCACTTTTCTGTGATACTTCTAAACCTATTTTTCATTTTATTTTTATTCACCTCACTTCTTGAGAGAACAATACCAAGCTTCATTTGACCAGAATTTGATTTATTTATGTCAAAACTTGAGGGTTTGAGGTACATTTGTTTTAAATAATTGAGACATTTATTTGCTTTTAAATACCCCTTTTCAAAATAATCCTTTTTATTATGTCCTAACTTCTACATTTAATCCTTGTATCGCATAGAATCCATGAACATCCTGTTAGGTTAGCCACATTACAAGCCAATTTTCCCTATCCAACCTGCTCTTGAAGTGAAATTGCATAATCTAGTTGAACTTAAGTGTGAGGGGAGGTTAAATTGTGTTGTTATAACTCATTTTGAGATACTTTGGGTGTAAAATAAAACATTGAATATATGTTCTTATTGTTGAAAAAAAAACATTTTGTTGAAAGTTGTGCCCTATCAGGAGCTTTCAAGAAAAATCATACTTGAGATGACTGATACTTTTGTTGCTTGAATGATGAATGGTGTCAAATTTCACTGAATTTTTATGCTGATGGAGCTAATTTACTACTAATTAGAAGTGAGGAAGAGGCCATATTTGATAAAAAAAATAGAGTAAAGCAATTTTTGTTCAAAAAGATCCAAGCCCTCTTTATTCAACCTCATAATGTTTCACATCTAAATTCTACCAACCTGAAGCCACAGAATTACCCTATAAAGTCCTCATGATAGAAATGTGTCTTTAACTCACATCTAGTGAAGATTTTGGAATTTATCAAGCCTATGGTGACCCTTGAAAAGGTATTGTTTGAGAAATACATTGTTGAAAATTGATATTTGTGTGATGAGATAAAATGCATGTTAGGTAATTGTTTTGTGTGCATGGGAGAATAAATGATGAGGAAATATATTTAATGAACTGAATTGAGAACTTTTAATAAGGTTTTTTGACGATTCATGATATCTTTTATTTCATGGTGTTAAATTGTTAGATCTCGTGGATATGTGTTTTAAATTTTCTATAATTTCTTATCGATGTTTACTTGTCTAGGTGTCCAAGTGCTAAGTGTGGGGGAAATGACAGAGCTCATGTTTTCATATTTTTACACATGTTTTTAAATTATTTAATCCCTTCCCATTAACCAATTTGATCTTCTTTAGATCATTTTATGTTTTTTGGTGAGTTTTGAGCTTAAATGTGAAAAGTTGTTAATTCTGGACATTAAACAGATTTATGTTGTCTCGGTATTTCGAGCATAACTCCTACAATTTTTATCCAATTCACCTGATTCCTTTTTTAGGATTACATAATTTGTGGGATACAGATAATTATACTAAAACCAAATCCAATAAGAACTCCAATACGCCAAACAAAATCAATCAATGTGAACATTTATTCTCGATGGTAGAATATACCGTGACTCATTTGATGAGGCATATCTCTAGCTACCGACCACCAAATTGGGTGATTCTAGCTTGGTTAGAAATACAACTCGACGAGGAATCTTACCATTGAATTTCATGGAGAAATTATGTGATTAAGTCTAATTTTTAACTAGTAAAATTATAGTTTATGAAATAGTGATTGGCCGCTAGAAAAAATAATGTCAACTAATTCGGCCATACCTCATTCCAGACGGCTCAAAATGCCTTAAACCTTCATGGGTAGATGGAAAACTCCATTCCTAACCTCCTATAATAAGGTACCTCATACTGATTCGATGATATGGTGGGAAAACCAAAGCTATCTTTCTGGTAAACAGATTTTGGATGATAAAATCTATGTTCTTTCTTTTATTTCTTTTGTTCTTCATAGTTTTATAATGCCTTATTCTCCCCCCTTATTCAAAAGTTCCCTTACCATGGTGGGTTAAATATCTTTAGTGATTTTGGAGGGAAGGTTTTATATTTTTAATGTTTTGAGTTATTACATTTTATTAAATAAAAACACTCTATCTTATGCGAAGTTATTTTCAAATTCTAAAAATAATATTTATTATCTTATGAAATCATATTCAATTTTATATTATGTTGTTATTATTGCATTGATAAATGATAATTTTTCTCCATTCATTAGGTTATGTCTATATTTGATAGAATAAGATCATGTCTTAGTGGTGAAGTACTTGGTGATCACTAGTACATGTGGGAGGGGTGGGGAATATTCACGGTTATTTAAGATAAATAGTACCCAATTGGTAATTTCCTAAGATAATTGGGGGTATTCGCTACAACAATATCACACAAAAGAAGAAGTTTATACCAAACTATAATTTTTTTAACCCATTTAACCAAAGAAGTGAGTTGAAGTAAGTATGGAATCTCATTTAAATCAACATAGTAGAAGAGGATTGAATAAAATGGAACAAGGATAGTATTGCAATTATAAAACCGACCCCGAATTGATCACCCATCTCATAAAATAGTTTTTAAATCACTTTCTTTCCATATTTTTCTTGAATATATTTTTTAATTTCTTCTTTTGTTTTGTTTCTCTCTTTGATTTCAAAACCAAAACATTTCAAAAACACCTAACTTTTTCTCTAATTAAAAAGTGAGAAACTATTTTTTGTGCACTCCTCATTGGGAGACAACCTAGGTTAACCACTACACTATATTTTAACTTAGTAAATAATTTTTTTTCCACACCCCATTATATGCTCATGTCAAAACTTGGTGTCGTTGTCAGGGAGGCAGTGCCATAATCTAATTATTAATATTTAACATTTTTCAATTAAAAAACATAAAAAATAATTTTCCATGATGTTTTAAAATGATCACAGATGTAATTTATGGAACAATTACCCAAAATTGGTGCAAGAAGATGAGTTTGGTTATGATATATTTTAGATGTAAGAAATTCAAAATGACATAGCCAAACTAGAGAACAATGTAGACCTTTCATTTGAATATGTTCGTGCATTGATGGAAAACACAGAACCTATGAATGAACCTGAGGAGGAGATTAATGAAGAATTGAATACTGACCTACATGTGGGAGATCAAAAAGATATATATGGATTCTAGAATGAGTGTGAAGAACTACATCAACATATTCCTTACAATTTCGAAGATCCAGAACCATTGAAGGAAGATACCATCAAAGTGGTGAAATTTGAAGAAAATATGGATGAGCCTAACTAACTACCTCTATCTTGTGAAATTCAACTACAAGAGGCACCTCAAATTAAAGAGCAATTGAAGCTGAACAAACTCAGGGAGCCAATCTATTCATAGAATATTTTCATTCTGATTTTATTAAATCTGAATTGAGTATTACCTCCCCTCGTTATAAATTTTCAGATTTAACCAACTCATCAATTGCCTTTGTGGATGATGAAAAGGAAGAAGATCCACTAGAAGAGTAACACCGAGAGCTCACCAAACATGTTGATCATTAATTGTAAGGAGTTCAAGATGATATCCAAGTGGACTTTCTTGAGGAAAAAGAGACACAGTAAGCTTACTTTAAAAGGGAAGATTTTGATATTGATTCTTCAAGTTATAATTTAATTCAAATAGAATTACACACTGATTTTCCCTTTGACTATTACATTTATGTACCATACCTTGAGGAACCACTAGAGAATGAAGAAGAAGTTGTGAAAGTGGAAACCAATAAAAAAGAGGACTCGTTATTTTTCATACCCTTACTATGAATGTTTAATATCATTTTCATAGGGGTGGATTTAGTGTACTATATCCATAGAGTCCTTATCAAAAAGAAAGAAGTTCAAATTGGAAGGAAGATGTGTTGGTGGTTCATATTAAAGAAACTCAACCCACCATCAGATTGGGGATAACCAATTGAAACTACCCATCTGGAGGAAATCAAATTCTAGGGCCCAGTAGGGGGATTAAACTAAGATTTATCCATCTAATCTCATTCCATTTCTATTTTCTTTACTTTAATTAAATTTATTATGTTTTATTATCTACCATTTTTATAGGTTTTTATGTGCGTAACACTTCAACGATTAACTCAACATTTCACTACCAATAAGTCAAGTTGTACCTTTACTTTACACTTTATTGATTGATATGATTCAATTAAACATATTATTACATGTTATATCAATTTGAATGCATTGCGGGCACTACATCATTTAAGTGTGGGGGAGGGAACCTTTATATTTTAGTAATTTTAATTGTTTGATTTTATTTTTTTTAAGTGTGGTATTCAAATTTTTGTGTCTTTTTAATACTTTTGAGCTGAAATGATTATCATCAAAAAAATTGAAACCCATTTCAATGTGTGAAAGAATTTAGCCCAAGAAACCGAGTTTAAATGAATGTTGACATTGACTTTGTTTCAAGTTTAAATCTTTATGAATTCTATGAAAAGTAATATGATTTTTGAATCCTATTCCACAATTCACTATCCTTATATTGGAAATTAGTTTCTTGTGACACTTCTAAACCTACTTTTCATATTCTTTTTATTCTCCTCACTTCTTGAGAGAACCATACCCTTCATGATTTACCCAGAATTTGATTTTTTCGGTCAAAACTTGAGGGTTTGATGTACATGTGTTTTAAATGATTGAGACATTTCTTTTGTTTTAGATCCCCCTTTTTAAAATAATTCTTTTTTATTATGGCCTACCTTGTACATTTAATCCTTTTATCCTATAGAATCCATGAACATCCTATTAGGTGATCCACATTACCAGCCAATTTTCCATATCCAACCTGCTCTTGAAGTGAAATTGCATAATCTAGTTGAACTTAAGTGTGGGGGGAGGTTGACTTGTATTGTTCTATCTCATCTAGAGATAAATTGTGTGGAAAATAAAGCATTTAATATATGTTCTTATTGATGAAAAAAATCTATTGAAAATTGTGCCTTATTTGGAGCTTTCAAATAAACCATGTTTGAGGCGATCGATACTTTTGTTGCTGAAATGATGAATGGTGTGAAATTTCACTAAATTATCTTGATTATGGAGCTAATTTACTACTAATTAGAAGTGATTAGTAGGCCATATTTGAGTAAATATTATAATAATGCAATTTTTCTTGAAAAAGAGCCAAGCCCTCCTTCTTTAGCCTCATAATTTTTCACATCTAAATACTACTAACCAAAAGCCACAGAACAACCCTATAAAGTCTTCATGATAGTCATATTTCCTTGACTCAAATCTAGTGGAGATGTAGTAATTTATCAAGCCTATAGTGACCCTTTTATTGGTATTGGATGAGAAATACATTGTTGAAAATTGATATTTGTGTGATGAGAGAAAATGCATGTTAGTTAAGTGTTTTGTGTGCATGGGAGAATAAATGAAGAGTAAATATTTTTAATGAACTGAATTGATAAATTTTAATAATGGTTGTTTAAGAGGAATGATATATTTTATTTCTTGGTGTTAAATTGTTAGATCTCATGGATATGTGTTTTAAATTTTCTATGATTTGTTATCGATGATTACTTGTCCTAGAGTCCAAGTGCTATGTGTGGGGGAATTTAAAGAGCACATATTTCCATATTTTCACATATATTTTTAAATTATTTAATCCCTTCCCATTATACAATTTGAGATTATTTAGATCATTTTATGTTTTTTGGTGAGTTTTGAGCTTAAATGTGAAAAGTGGTTAATTTTAGACATTAAATAGATTTATGTTGCCAATGTATTTCAAGCCTAAATCCTAAAATTTTTATCCAATTCACCCGATTCATTTTTTTGGATTACATGATTTTTGGGATAAAAATACGTCTTCTGGAACCTGAGACAATCAGAACTCCATCAAGACAAACAAAATCTGTCAATGTGAATATTTATTCTGGATGACAGAATGGACCGTGACTCATTAAATGATGCATATATCTGGCAACCGACCACCAAATTGGGTGATTATAGCTAGGATAGAAATAAAACTCGATGAGGAAGCTTCCTATTGAAATTCATAGAGAAATAATGTGATTAAGTTCTCCCTTAAACCGGTCAAATTATGGTTGGAGTAATAGTGATTGGTAGCTTGAAAAAAGTCAAGTCTACTAATTCGGCTATACCTCATTCCACACTACTCAAAATGCCTTGAAACTTCATGGGTAGATGGATAACTCCCTTACTCACCTCCTATAAAAAGGGACCTCATCCTAATTCAATTATACCGTTGGTGAACCGACGCTATCTTTCTAGTGGACAGATTCTAGAGGAGCAAATTTTTGTTCTTTCTTTTCTTTCTTTTTTTCTTCTTAGTTTTATAATGCCTTATTATCCCCCCTTATTCTTAATTACCATTACCATGGTGGGATAAATCTTCTGAGTGATTGGGGAGGGAAGGTTTTATATTTTTAATGTTTTGAGTTCTTACATTTGATTGAATAAAAACACTCTCTCTTCTGCGAAGTTGTTTTCAAATTCAAAAACAGTATTTATTATCTTTTGTGATCGTATTATATTTTATATTCTGTTATTATTATTTATTTGAGAAATGATATTTTTTTCTCCCTCCATCAGGTTCTAGTCTATATTTTATAGAATAATATTAGGGATTACTGGTTAAGTACTTCGTGATCGCTAGTATATGTGGGAGGGGTGGTGAATATTCACGATTAGTTAGGATAAACAGTACCCGATTGGGAATTTCCTAAGATAGTTGGGGTTATTCACTACAACTCTATCACACAATAAAATAAGTGTATACCGGACTAGAATTTTGTTAAACCATTTAACCAAATATGTGAGTTTAATTATTTATGGAATCTCACTTAAATCAACTTAGCAGAAGAGGATTGAAAAAAATGGAATAAGGATAGTATTGCAACTATAAAACCGACCCCGACTTGATCACCCATCTCATAAAATATTTTTTAAATCAATTTCATCCAGATTTGTCTTGAATCTCTTCCTTAATTTCTTCCTTTGTTTTTTTTCTCCCTTTTATTTCAAAACCAAACCGTTTCAAAAACTTCTAATGGTTTCTCTATTTAAAAAGTGACAAACTATTTTATCTGCACTCCTCATTGGGAGACATCCTAGGTTAACCACGATACTATATTTTAACTTAGTAAATAATTGTTTTTAACACATCCCACAACATGATCATTTCAATAAAATGAATTCATAAATTTATATTTTTATTTAATTATTATAATAATATAATTTTATGATACATTAATTAATTTTTCAATGTTTTATAAAATCAGTTATAATTTTAAAATCATAATTTTCAGAGTAAATGACGATTCTAATTAAAAATTAATTTTATAATATTTAGAAAATTAATTTCATAAAATGGAGTTCAGTTTTGAATTTTATATATATATAAATTTTGAGGTGAGATTTTGGGTATTTTCTGAAATAGTTGAATTTTATGAATAGAGAAATACATTAATTTACATTGTTTAACATTTTAAGAAAAATAAAAGAATTTAACATAATTAATGATATAATAAACCATAAAATAGAACTCAAATTAATTAGTTACTATAATTAGTCACAATAATACATACTATTTCTTCTCTTGAGCCAAAAACAGTTAATAAATTATTAAAATAATAGAAAAACACCCCTCTCCACCACTATAAACACTACCCCTCACCACCTCTTCTCTTCACACCTATTAAGCCTTTAAGCTTGCCTAATTTCTCCCAGTCCTATTCCCAATTCTATTCCCCACATCATGGAGGTTATTTGCTCAATAAAATACGGAAACCAATTTACCCAAGGAGGTTCTCAGGTAGAATAACTCAAGAGGTAAATGCCTCTTTCTTTTTTTTCTTTTCAATTTATTTTCTTTTATTATTTTCTCCTCACCTCCACATATCCAAGTGAAATGATAGCTCCATAATATTTAATATTCTATAATTTTATTATGTTAATGGAACAACCCATCAACATTTCTCTTCCCCTCTCATTTTTTTCTAAAAATGAAAAAATTATTTGTGATGTGTTGATTTATCACATTTAAGGACGATGAGTTTTCAATTTCTATTACAGACATCATGGATTGTCATAAAACCATTTTTTTTACTAAACCTAATTATATTAGATTTATTGAAACATATTTAATGTTATATAACTAGTATAAATACATATTATTATTTAATAAAACAAAATTACTTCGTAATGATAAAACATTCACCAAACTAATCTAACGTTCCTCACTAATGTTTTATCTAATGATTCATCCCCATACCATATAACCAAAATAATATATAATAAAATTTAATATTATTGAAGGTCATTAATAACATAGAATTTAAATTCTATAAAACTATTCTCATTTTACATGATTTTCCATATGTGTATACACGTACCTGATCATGAAAACCATGTTAACAAACACTCTCAAACGATAAAATTGTATCTTATAAATCATCAAAATGGCTATAAATGAACATAATAAAATTATAATAAATAAAATAAATGTATAAAATTTTATTAATTAATTAATTATTGGATCTAATTTGATTATATTGGACTCTATTATTGAGTGTAGAACACTTTCAAACAAAAGGTAAGGGATTTTATCCAAACCCCCATTTTTTCCTTCGGGTAACTATTTCTCTCTCATTACCCCAATTTAATTATTATGTATTTTTTATGTAATTATTATAAATTATACATATATGTTCCTAAATCATGTATCTAGATTAAATCATCATTTTTTATGGGGAAATACATCTTTTAAAAAGGTTCCCTTCTCAAATTTTCTTGGTAAGCCAGCCCGATTAAAGAGAACTTCTCAATTTCTTCCCCATTTTCCAATGAACTCCATAGTATTTTTTAAGCCTCCATTATTTTTATAAAATTAGATAATTTATCATGAAAAACTTTATTTATTCATTTTTGGTTTTATATAAAATGGTTTTCATTTTCTAATTGAAATTCTATTTAGTATTTTCATTAAACCACACAAAAATGTTTTATTTCCAAAGATATTAAACACTACGTTTATATGTTTTTACTTCAGTTTGGACTCAATTATCATGATATATTCCAATTTTACCATAATAGTGTCCATGATTTGTTTAAATATATTATTTTATGGGAACTTGTATGATACACCCATTTATTATTCTTTATGATGTGATTATGATACCCATTGCATTCCTTAGGTAACCCTTGTGTTTATTTTTCATTGGGAACACATATTCATGAACATTTTATAATGGGTGCAACCAAATAGAACTCTAATGAATTGGGTAAATATTAGTTTCATGTGACATAATGTATAATGTTATTGATGTTTATCCTTCACTCATGCTCCTTATACAATGGTCTTGGTGGTTAGCCTTGACTCATGATCCTTGTGCAATAGTCTTGGTGGTTAACCTTGACTTGTGCTCCTCAATGTTCAATGATCCTTTAGTCTTTATTATTTAATGTTGTATGTTGTTTCCACATTAATAATATGGCATTATTATTTGATCTCATGTTATACATGTTATGCTTTCGTATGTTTATTCATGTTTCATGCCTTATTATGTCATCATTTTATGCCTTCTAACCCCTGTTATATGCTTTATTCATATTTTTATTCCCTTACTGGGATTTTTATCACATCCATTTTGTTCATGTATTACCCCAAGTTATCTTATATAGATTTAGGTGCTCAATGTAAGTTATGAGTGATTTATGGATGATTTATATAATGATATTTTATTTTATTACCATGTTTTCAGTTTCAAGTACCTAATCATCCAAATACACTAGACTATACGATCCAGGGATTTTAATTTGATGTTTAATTATTATTAAAATCATGTCATAATATTTATAAAAATTATAGGGTTTTTAATGTTGGTATCATAGGATGCTTGAGTTATTTTTGGATATAGGACTAGAAAAATTTAGTTAGAACCCTAGGGATAATTCTATCACCAAGGATAAACTAGATTAGAACATATGGTATCACAAGTTAGGATATACTTTTTATTTACAAGTTTATCCATTTATGTTCAAAGTTTTTTTACATGATTATTAGATAAGTATTTAATACCCTTAATTGTACTTTATTTTTCTTAGTTAATGTATATAAATATAAGAACCCATGGAAGTAATTGATGTGATAGTAAATGTGATGATTTCCCTAATTATATTCCAAATATGTTTGGAACAGGTGGTCAAAAAATCATGATAGTACTTACTTAGCTGGATCAAGTTATGAATAATAACTTGAAACGTGTGGAACACCCTCCTTCTCCTAAGAAAGAGAAAGTTTCAGTTGAAACATTTATGAGAAATAGGTCTCACAGTTTGAGTGTATATTCTAATCCCATTATCATGGAATAATGGATTAACTATATTGAGAATATATTCTATATCCTCGAGTTCTCAGAAGAATATAATGTTGTGCTAACAATCTATTATTTTGATGGGGAGGCTGATGAGTGGTGTAAACTGATTAAGAACATAATTTCCAATGAGAAAATAGATTCTATAGAATAGGAATATTTAAAAAAAATATTTTTCAATAAATAATTTCCCTGAGCCCTCTATCTTAAGTTGGAAAGGGAGTTCCCGAGGCTCAAGAAAAGGTAAGATGAGTCTGTCAGAGAATATGGGGAAAACTTTACAAGGCTTTCAATATACTCCTACGAATTTGTCATGATCACTAAAAGAAAGGTGGATCTCTTCTTTAGAATACTAAATCTGAGTCAAAGAAAAGTGTTGGTGATTTGATACTTTGACAACTATGTGGATATTTTCCCTTGTTATCTTAAGGTCAAAATGGATATCAGAGACTCTAAGTGGTCTCATGGGCCAAGAGATAATAAATCTAAAATGGAGTTTAATATGAGAGGATCAAAAAATAAATCCCATTATGGAAATAAAACCCAACATCCCATGTGTCGAAATTTTGGGAAGAAGCATCTTGGGAACTATCTAAAGGGAGCAAGGAAATTCTTCAAATGTTGAAGATTGGAGAATCTGGATAATAACTATTGATGGGATATGAAAAATCCCACTAATTGGGAAGAATAAAGGATGGTGGAAATAAAAACTCAGCCTATAATGAAGTGTTTTAACTATAAGTAACATGGTAATTATTTGAACTATTACCCTAAACCAAGGATTTTTAGAGGTAATCAACAACAAAAACCTCCAAGGCAGCAAGGAAGGGAATATGTTATCACTACTACTAAGGTGGAGCCTAAAAATTATGTAGTGATAGGTACTCTAGTGATTCATTCAAGAAAAGAGAATATAATATTTGATTTTGATTCTACACATTTTTTCATATTTTATAATTTTAGAAGAACTATTCAAACACCACCTCGAAATACGGAGGTTGATTTTTCTGTGAGAACAAAAAATTGGGAAATTAATTTATCCAAAGTTTATAACCCCTCAGTGTTTAATCCTTATGGACCAAAACTCCCATAAAATATTTTCATAATTTTTTTGGTAGTGTTTGACTCTATTTTGGGCATTGATTGACTATCTTTATACAAATCCAACACCATCTTTTGGGAAAAGGATATCACTTTTCACATCATTAAGTATCCTCCAATTCTGTATAAGTGTAAGGAGGGAGATGAATATCCTCTAGTATCATCACCTCAATTGTGGATATTTTTTACTTATGAGAAATAATATCTGGATCAAATGATAGAAACAAATGATAGAATCATGCTCAAAGACATTCTCATTGTAAGGGAATACAAAAATGTGTTCCCCGGAGAGTTTCCTGGTCTTCCTCTTGATCAAGAGATTGATTTTTCAATTGAACTTATTCCTATATCTCTACCTATATCAAATACACCTTATATAATGGCCACAGTTGAGCTATAAGAACTGAAGAAGCAGTTATAGGAGAATCTGGAAATGTTTTTTATATTCTTGAGTCCTTCACTATGGGGTGCACCAGTCCTCTTCATCAAGAAAAATGATGAATCAATGCACCTCTATATTGATTATCATGATCTCAATAAAATAATGATAAATAATAAGTATCCCCTACCATAGATAGATGATTGTTTCGATCAACTATATGGGGACATTTATTTCTCTAAGGTCGGCCTTCGGTCGGGATATCACCAATTAAAGGTGAAAAAGGAAGATATTCACAAGATTGCCTTGAAAATAAGTTATGGACACTATGAGTTCATAGCGATGGCCTTTGGAATAACTAATGCTCCATAAATTTTCATGGATTTAATAAATAGATTATTCAAAGATATTTCCTTAAAAAATTTGTGGTAGTAATTATTGATGATATTATGAAATAATCCAATATCAAGGAGGAACATGAGGATTATTTCAATATTGTGTTGATGAATTTTGAAAAGGAGAAAATTAATACAAAGTATAGTAAATGTGCGTTCTTGATGGAGTAAGTATCATTTTTTTGGAATGTTATCATTATTAAAGGAATATCTATGGACCCTTCCAAGAAAAATCCAATTGAAGAGTGTCCCAAGCCAATATCTATATTAGAGATTCATAGTTTCATTGGTCTATATGGTTATTAATGATGATTTTCAAAGAACTTATTAGGATTTTAAAACCAATTATCCAAGATAACTTGGAGGGTGTAATGTTTTTCTAGACCAGTGAATGAAAATACATCTTCAAAGAGTCTAAGAAGAGGCCAATCACTCTACTAGTACTCATACTTCCAAAAAGTAGGGAACTCATTGTGGTTTATAGAGATTCTTCAAAGAAGGTATTTGGTTTTTTACTAATTAAAATTGAGAAAGTGGTAGCCTACACCTCATGGAAGTTAAAAATTATTGAGAAAAACTATCCCACACATGATCTTGACTTGGCTGCTGTGATATTTGCATTGAAAATCATGTGACATTATCTCTATGGGGAGAAGCATGAGATATATACTGATCAAAATAGTTTCAAGTATTTATTAACACATAAGGAGATTAATATTAACTAGAGGAGATAGTAATATCTCATCAAGGATTATGACTTCTCAATCCACTACCATCCCGGTAATGCAAATAAAGTGGTATATGCTCTAGGTAGAAAGTATCCTACAACTTTATCAATGTTGAGAATTGAAATAGATCCAATCTTGTTAGATTTACAAAGGATTTAAATGGAAATAATTAGTGATGGAACAACATAAATCCTTTCTGAAATGATTACTCAACCATCCATCTTGGAAAAAATAAATTATGCTCAAAGAAATGATGTGGATATTTAGAAAAAGGTGGGAGCTTATCAGAAATGGGAACTCCTTATCGTTAAAAATGGATGAGGAAGCAATCATAAGATTTTTGTTCAAGACTATGTGTACCATCCTATCTGGAGATAAAGAAATATATTATGAATGAAACACATAGCTTGGAATTCTCTATTAACCCAGGGAGAATAAAGATATATTGAGATCTTCAAGACCAATATTGGTTGGAAAATATGAAGATGGATATCACTAAATATACATCAATATTTATGGTATGTTAGCTAGAAATGGATGAAAGAAAAAAGACTAAATTTATGATATAACCATTATCCATACCAACATGGTAGTGGTAAAACATTATCATGGACTTTATTAATTGAATTCAAAATAAATCCAAAAGTAATAATGTTAAATGGGTCATTGAGTATCATCTTACAAAGACTGCTCACTTTTTACAATTCAAGGAGACTTCTCACTGAATCAAATTGAATAGATATATTCAAAAAAGTGGTAAGGATACATGGAGTACCACTATAAATTATATATGATCGAGGTACTAGATTTACCTCTATGTTCTTGAAAAGTCTTCAGTATGATTTGAACACTGAGTTGAACTTCATAACAATTTATCATCCTCAAACTAATGGTCAATATAAGAAGACTATTCAGGCACTATAATACTTTTTTAGGGCATGTTCAATGGAATTAAAAGGAGGATGGTACCAATACATTCCTCTGGTTGAGTTCTCTTACCATAAAAAGTTCTACTCGAGCATCCAAATGGCTCCATATGAAGCCCTTTTTGGGAAAAGATATTAAACAGTGAAATGCTGGGATGAAGTCAATGAACATAATTTTATACAACCTGAAATGGTCGAAGAAATTGTGTAAAAGGTAAAAACCATTCAACAACACATCAAAGAAGCCCAAGTAAACATAAGAGCTATAAAGACAATCGTCTGTGGGAGCTGGAGTTTAAGGTTGGAGACATGGTATCCCTCTACATATCTTCATGTATGAGGATCATTAGATTTATGAGGAATGAAAAGTTGAGTACCAGGTACATCGGACCCTTTGAGATTCTTTATTATGATTGTGATGTATCATATTGACTAGAACTTCCACCATCCATGTCTCAAGTACATGATGTATTCCTTGTATCCCTCTTTAGGAAGTACATACCAGATCACCAATAGTACGGAAATCAAAGGTGTTACAATTGAAAAATGATCTTTCTTATGAGTAGTATTCGATGTATATCTTGGAATATAGAGATAAATTTCTACAAAACAAAACTACTCACCTGGTAAAAGTACTATGGGTGAAGCCTAATTACAAAGAGGAAACATGGGATCCATAGGAAGCAATGAAGGAGAAGTACCATCACCTGTTTTTCCATAGTTTTTAAAATGAAAGTTTGATGGAGAAATTTCATAAGGGGGAAGAATGTAATGACTCAAACTATTATCAATGGAAATTACCTTCTTATAATTATTTTATATAGTGTAAACCATATAAAATCACATAAATAACACAAAAAAACTTTATAAATTAATAATGAATGAAATAAGAGGTATTTCTAGAAATTAATGAACTTATACCAATAGAGTAGTAACCTAACCTTTGAAATAGTAATGTGACCCATATGAATAGTAAACCAGCCAATAGAATAGTAACCTCACCTAGGAAATTATAAATAAAATTTATCAATCCTATAAATGAAAATATGATATTATTATATCGTAGTTTATGTAAATAAATGTTTTCAAAATGATAAATTAAGTATTGGTATTTTTATAAAACATTATTGTTTATTTACTATTTTATAATTAATATTATGATTTAAGAGAAATTTTATTTTCATAAAATGTATTCATAAATTAATATTTTGTTGTCTTATTATTATAATATAATTTTATGAGACATTAGTTAATTTTTTAAAGTGTCATAAAATCGGTTATAATTTTAAAATCTGTATTTTTAGAGTAAATGATGATTTTAATTAAAAATTAAATTTCTAATATTTAGAAAATTATTTTCATAAAATGTAGTTCGTATTTAAATTATAAACATTTAAAAATTGTTATGTTGAATTTTTTGCATTTTTATGAAATAACTGCTTTTTTATGAATAATGAAATACGGTGATTTAAAGTATTTAACAATTTAAGCCAAACACATGAATTTTAACATCATGCATGATGTAAGAAAATATTGGTTTGAACTAACATTAAATATATATTATACATATTCACAATAATTCAAACTATTTCTTGTCTTGACTCAAAATAATAAACAATTTATTATAATAAAGAAACACCCCTCCCCTCCACTATAAATACTGCCACTCAACACCTCTTCACCTGAAACCTATTAAGCCATAAATATTGTCCAATTTATTCCCAATTATCCTCCCAAGAATCTTCTTCAATTCCATTGGGTTATGTTCTCAACAAAAAACTAAAACCCATTTCCCCAGGTAGGTTCTCAAGGAGAAGAATTCAAGAGCTAAAAAACACTTTCTTTTCTTTTCTTTTATTTTCAATTTCTTTTCTTTTCCTATTTTCTACTCACCTAACCGTATACAAGTGAAATTATAAGTCATGAATATAATATATAATATAATTTTATTTTATTAATGGAACAATCCATCATAATTTCACTTTCCCCCTCCATTTTTTCTAAATATGAAAACATCGTTCGTGATGTGTTGATTTATCACATTCAAGAATGATGAATTTTCAATTTCCATTACCACCTTCAAGATAGATTGTAAAACAATTTTTATCATTAAAATAGATTTTATTATATGTATTATATCTTATTTAATTTTTTGGAATGAGTATATAGGCATATTATTAATTAATAAAACTAAAGTAGTTCACAGTGAAAAGAAATCACCAAAATAAACTAATGTTCATCAATAACTTTTTATCTAAGGATTCATCCTCATAACATATAACCAATATAATATATAATAAGATTTAATATTTTTTAAGTTCATTAATAATATATAATTTAAATTTTGGACAACTATTCACATTTTACATGATTTTCCATATATGTATACAAGTAAACCTATCATGAAAACCAAGGACAAGAACGTTCACGAATCATAAAATTGCATGTTATAACTCATAAAAAATGCCATATGTGAACTTAGTAAAATTAAAATAAATAAAATATACATAAAATTGGTTCTTAATTAATTGATTAATTTATTTTATTTGATTATCCAGGACACTACGATCAAATAAAGAACACTTTCGGATATAAGAAAATAGATTCTACTCGAATCCCCTATTTTATTTCAGGTTATTCTTTATCTCTATTTACCCCAATTTAATTATTATTTATTTTTATTTACATATTCTAAATTCTATTTATATGTTCTAAAATAATTTATCCAGATCAGATCATCCTTATTTTATGGTGAAATACATGTTTTTAGAATTTTCCCTTCTCAATTCTTCTCGATAAGCCAACCCGATTAAAGGGAACATCCCGATTTATTGCACATTTCAAATTAACTCTAAAATATTTTTTAAGCATATATTATTTTAAAAAAATCAATCATTTTATCATGAAAAACTTTCTTGATTAATTTATAGTTTTATATAAAATATTGTTCCTTTTCCGATTTAAAATTCATTTAATTTTTTCCTTAAATCTCACTAAAATGTTTTATTTATATGGTTTCTTAAACACTATTTTTACATATTTTCACTTAAATTTTACATCAATTACCAGTATATATGAATATTTTTACTTATTAATTTCCATTAATGATTTAAATCCATTCATTCATGGATAATGTTATGATAATATTATTTATTATTCTTTATGACATTATTAGGTTACCCATTTCTTTCTTTAGGTAACCCTAATGGTTATTTTTCAGGTGACACAGATATTCATGAATATGTTGCAATGGGTTTTCCAAAATTGTTCTCCATCCAATTGGGTAATGTTTAGTATCATTATACATCATGTGCAATGGTCTTGGTGGTTATCCTTGACTCATGATCCATGTGCAACAGTCTTGGTGGTTAGCATTGACAAATTCTCAATGTGTAACGATCTTGGTGGTTAACCTTGACTCATGATCCTCCATGTGAAATGATCCTTGACTCATTATTATGTCTTTTTTTATGTTTTTTCAACATTCCAATGATTCTATGATTATATTATCTCATGTTATACATGTTATTCTTCCTTATGTTTATTCATGTTTCATTCCTTTTTATGTCATCATTTTATGCATTCTAACCCATGTTCTATGATTTATTCATATGTTTATTCCCTTACTATGATTTTTAGGTCATTCTTTTTTTTATGTATTCCTAAGGTTATCCTATGAATATTTAGGATCTCAAGGGAGTTTAGGAGATATTATGTATGATTTAAATAAAGATGTTTTATTTTCTTTCCATATTTTTGGTTTCATAAACCTAATCGTCCAAATACACTATAATTTATAATCCTTGGATTATAATTTGCTGTTTAACTATTCTTAAAATCATTTAATAATATGTGGAAAAGGATATGGTAATTATACTTAGGGATTGGACACCCATTTTAAAACCTAATGATCCATAAGGTAATTGAGGATTCAATGGGGAGATTTTTTTATAGATTGTAATAGAATGCTCAACTTCCTTAATCCTATAGCTCATTAAATTTTCATAGAACTGGGTATCTCCTCATATATATCAAATTAATTGAAACTTAATATCATGGAATAGCTCTTTAGATAGCGCACTATTATCAATGAATCTAATCTTAGATTCCAACTCTTCAATCACTTATTGGATAATGTTATTTGTTTTTTTCACAAATTCCTTCACCCTCCGAAGAGGTCCTCCCTGAATAGTAATTAATTATATGTAAATACCTAATGTGATGCCTAATCATTTGATGGTATACTCAAATTGTTAACTTCAAAAATGAAATCATGTATCTAGAGGTGTTTTTTCTCCCTTCACATATCTCAATTTTATTCATTTTCAGACCTTTTATTTTTCAAATTATCTTACTATAACATAATTTTCCCCCTTTAATCAACATCCATTTTCATATCAGGTGAAAACTATTGTTTTTCATTGTTTTTCCCCTTTCTTTAACTATCATCTCTCATGTCATAAAGATTGTGGTTTCACCTCCATCCCTATTATTTATCCTCTTACATTTAATTGGATCCTTTTATAGAGTCTGTTTTCCTTCCAAAAACATAATGGTAATAGGAGAACTTCACAATACCCATACCAACTCTCAATACCTCCAAACAAAGGTTCACTAAATCCTTATCCTACCGATTTTAAATATAATATGAAGGAATCCCTCTACCCATTTGAAACAAAGGTTGGAATCCCATAAAGAATGTTTCTTACACCTTTTTATCTTAATTTTTATCCAACCATGGAATATTATAGTGGTGTGATACCCCTTTAATGAGTAGTTCATCCAAAAATATCTAAATAATCTATATTTATATGTTTCTTAGGCTTAAAACAAATAAAATAACAAATCATATTATGGATTTTTCTAAAAAAATGAATTTCAGTAATTTTTTTTATCATATTCCCATTAATCCCCATATTTGGATCCTCTTGAACAATGGGGTGGATGTAGAGTTTATAAGTGTATATGTCTAACATATCACAAATAAGGTGTCTTCTCTATTATACACCTTTTTCCATGATTTTTTATTCAAAATGTAATATATATATATATATATATATAGTAGTCACCCTCTTTAGGGTTCTATTTTTTTATTTGATTCATAGACCACTCCTTCGATACATGGTCAGGACTTTAAAACAATAGTTAAACTAATAGAAAAATTGAGAGTAAATATGTTTTTAGAATAATCCAAGGTATATTTTAAAGACCTTATGTTAGAAAATAAACTAATGAATTTGACGTTTGAAGGTGAAAATTTTACATGGTGTCACAACCAAAAAACATAGAGACCAATTTGGTGTAGACTATAAAAATATTTTTGGAAACCTTAATATAATCTCTAACATTATAGGATTGAAGATCTCCCATGTTCCTCATTCTCTTCTAGTTTATTCACCAATTCATTTTTCCTTGGGGAATAGTTATAATTAATATTATGTTTTTATGTTCTCTCAAACAAAAAATTTCTAAAAAAACCTCTTATATTTTCTCTTTGATTCAGGGAATGAAAAAACTCAAGGTTCCCTATGGGTGATCCTCCAAAAAACCAATAATTTGAAACCACGACCATCAGAATGAGATACAAAGGAATCAATTTCCAGTGTCATAATTTTAAACGTTTTTAGGGAGATTCAATACACTACTAGAAAATGGGGTTTTTGAGGCCCCTTACACATGAGACCACCCTTGGCGGTCGCTATTGGTACGCTATAGAGACCGACAACAGCGGTCAAAAGGCTTCTCAACCCCCCCCCCCCCCCCCCCGATCATGAACCCTACCCCTCACAGCCACTCATCCCCTCCCTTTCCGCACCACCTCTACCTCTGGCTCCCCCGCACCGCCTCCCATCCCTCGCTACACCAGCAATGCCACATCGCCGACATCGTACTGCCCCCGCCTCCGATCCACGCTGATGTAGTCGCTCTTCCCCTCCCTCACCGCACCACCCGTCCCCTCCCTCATTGCACTGCCATCAGCTCATCGCCTCCTCCTCCTGCTCCCTGCCACTATCGGTGCCTGTCCCCTCCCTTACCGTACTGCCTCCAACTCCAAATCCCCTCCGCTTCCCCTCCTCTCCCTTGCACCACCACCTCTGGCTCCCCTCAATTTCAAATTTTTCGCGCTATCCGGTATAACCTAATTTTCATTTTAAGGTTTTAATTTTAAAAAAATTACCGCAAAAATGTATGAAGACTAATTAATATTGTGTGTGAATAAAAAGTGTGGAAATGGAATTTCATGTGTATACGGGTTTGTGTGCATGATTAATTTTGAAACAATGTGTGTTGACAGTGTGTGTATGAGAAGACTTCACACTTTACTTGTGGTTTGAAGTTACATATAATACAGATTCCATGTATATGTTGATTGTATTAATATTAAGTTGTTTTGTTATTTGAATTATACCATTCTTTAGTTTATTACATGTCTCTCTGTGTGTGTGTCCTATGAGAAAATGTTTGAGGTTTGACCTCATGTGTCTGATTGCATAGACCATGAGACCCATGTTTGAGTTTGATCACATGTTTTTCTATAATATATGTTATTATTAATATTATATGGTATTCCTTTATATGATATTACATGTTTCAATGTGACATACTTTGTATATTTTATATTGTTTCGTTCTATTCATGGTACCAATGTTACTGGTGTACTCATTGTGGCATAGTATCCCTTAAGGGGGAGCATGATAAGATGATATATGTTCCATAAATATTGGATTGTGATAGATTATGGGGTATATTGTATTTTTTTAGCCTCACATAGGTTCATGGTACACTTATGTGATCTCAAACATGTGGTGACAATGGGGCATGATGGTATTCAAGGACAATACTTGAGATGTAGTTTTGGGATACAAAGGCCCTTGGGAGTTTACAAATGTGTTGGACTTATAGATTAAATGAGAGATAGAGAGAGATGGGGCTTTATGGTCTTCTATGGTTTGACTTGATACTCTTACCTTTTTTAGGTTTTGGAATATATGATGTGGAATTTTGGTTGACTAAGTTCATGAGTTTTGTTATACCTACATTTCCATCACAGTGCCAAAGTTTGTTTAGCGCGTGACAACTCCAAACATGGTTGTGTGTTTTATTTCATGCACATTTATTTATTATCACAACATAAACTCTTATACCATTACACATGTGTTAAGTACAAATTGGTTGTATCCTAATACTTCCATATTCCCACCATGCATGGGAATCTCGATGTGTGTGAAGACTTCTTAGTCTGGGATACAAGGTAAAGGCCCGGATGATAGGGGATACGATATGGATAATGGTGTTTATAAGTATAATTGGGACAGAATTTAGAGTGGTGTATCAATATTTTTTTATATTATTGTCATTTCCCACACTTTTATTGACCTAACACTTTGGGGGTATTTTGGTTTTTACTATATAACCTAAGATACCTACCATGGATTATGATTTTTCATTGTTTATTGACTCCATTATGTTATTGTTTATCCTTTTATTTATTGATACCAAGGGTATGTTTTCTGTACTGATGACATTCAGACCCTTACTGCGAGTGACAAACATCTTGCATAAAAGGATACCTGCTTGAGGCTAAGAGGAACATTGTCTTGGACCCTGTGATCCAACATGGGGCATCACATTCAGTGTCCCACATGTTCTCTATTGATAATATAAGTGAAGATAAATTGTTTTTTTTTTGTTTTTTAATTGTATATATTTGATGTTATCCTTGATATGTATTAGTTATTTTTCCATAAATTAGAGATTGACTACTATTTTTTATTGTTAATCATTACAGCCTATGATGGTACAAAGGTTCTGTGAATCCAAGAAGCAGTGAGAAATTATTTTTGCAAAGATATAGTAACTCTGAGTTTGATAAGACTATTCGCCACTAATTGATTTTGGTCACATTCATCACAAATTATATTTGTTGATTTATTGGTAGGTTTTAACTTAGTCGTTAAGGTTGAAAGTTCAAGATTGGTATTTCATTAATTTTTTCATGAACAAAATATGCATGTAGGTTATAAAATTCCATTCTTGAGAAATGTTTACTCTATAGAATTATAGACCAAATTAATTATCGATATTGATTCTTGAATATATAATCATCATTATATTTATCATACCAACATGGTGGTGACGACATGGGATTTCACTTCCATTCCATTATCTATTATATTGTTTATTATTCAGAGATATAAATGGTTTGTTATATCAATGGTCCACATGCAATTGAATAATCTTTATTTTAAATATATTTGATTTGAAAAATGAATGTAATATGAAGTCTTGTGTAAATGTTTGTTATATAGATATTATTATGGATAAGAGTTGGATTTATATTCCAAATCAAAAGTCTAGAGAATATTTCAAGGGAATTATGAAGTTTATTGAGTTGACTGGTGGATTTCAAAGTGACTATACTAGTTGTAAATGTAGAAAATGTGAAAACAGATATCAATTCACACGAGATACCATTAGGGAGTACCCATTCTTGAATAAATTTCTAAAAAATTATAAGAGTATGACTCATCATGGGGAATAATATATTTATTTTCAAAATACAGATGCAGTTCAGATGGATGTTGATATGAGGATGAATGATCCAATGCATGAAATGATTACTGAAATGGTACGTGGGTTGGCTCCTAAAGGCATTTACATCTAGAATGTTTAGACTAGTGAGATAAATCTACACTCTAGTGTATATAGTGATTCAAGGATGTTTTATGATGTACTTGATGATGCAAAAATGGAATTATATCCTCGATGTACTGTTTACAATAAATTTTTGTTTATTGTGGAGTTGTTGCATTTGAAGACTTTGAATCAGTGGTCAGACACATCATTTGACATGTTGTTGGTGTTATTGCAAAATGTTCTTCCTATCGATGATAAGATTCCTGAGTTGTATTACCATGCTTTTAAGTTGACAATGAAATTAGGTTTTATATATGATACCATAGATGTATGTGCAAAAAACTGTATGTTTTTTAGAAAATAAACTTTCCATTTGGATATTTGTATCGTCTGTGGTGCTTCCAGGTTGAAAGAGAAAAGGGGAAATCAGACTCAACAAAGTTAGACTGTGAAACAGGAAAAACTGATTACCATAAATCAAATGTGTTACTTTCCCCTAAATATGAGGTTGCAAATATTTTTTATGTCATTTAAATTTTCTAATTTAATGATATGGAATTTTTAAAGAAATTAGTAATGTGATATGTTAACCCAACTAGCAGACTCTCATGCATGGAAGGATTTAATTAAGATACACCCCGACTTTGATAAAGATGTTCGTAATGTCCTATTGGGGTTGGATGCAGATGGTTTCAATCCATTAAAGCATATGGTTGGTGAAACTCATACCACATGCCCGTGTTGTTAGTTCTGTATAATCTTCCACCATGGCTTTGTATTAAGTAACAATTTATATTAATTTCCACTCTTATAGATTGACCTAAAAGTATGGGGGATAATATTGATGTTTCCCTTCAGCCATTGATTGATGAGTTAAATGAGTTTTGGTGTGATGGTGTGATGACTTATGACTGTGAAATGAATGAAATGTTCAGACTGTAAGTTTCTTTATTGTGGACAATCAATGGCTTCCTGGCTTATTCAAATTTATCAGGCTAGAGTACGAAAGGGGAATTTTCTTTCCCTAATTGCAATAAAAGTAAAAAATATGTATGGATTAAACATTCCATAAAATGGGAATACATGGGTCACAGACGTTTTCTCCCCCCTCATCACAGGTTTATAAAGGACAGAGTGACATTTGATGGTTCTACAGAGTTCAGCCTAGAACCAAAGACCAAGATTGGATTCAAAATGTTTTCGCAGATTGAGGATCAAAACATCTACATGGTATATGAATTTTAGGATTTGGTGGCTCATCCATTACCTAATATTCGTGGTGCGGGTAGATAGCGCAATCACAATTGGAAAACGAAAAGTATTTTTTACAATATCCCCTATTGGAAAACTAACATGATAAGTCATAATTTGGATGTCATGCACATTGAAAAAAATGTTTTTGATAATATATTGTGGACCATTTTAGGTGTCAGTGGAAAATCAAAGGACCTTGTGATGCTAAGAAATGAGTTTTTTTAGCTTCCCTTTCCTAAATTCATTTTTATTATGGGATGTGAATCTATGAAATGATAATAATGTTTGGGGACACTATTGTCAACCCTATGTTTGATCCTTTTTTATGGCTTACCTTGTGGGCATGTGTGAACCAAGATTCTAGTTTCTTTTTCTGTATCTATCATTATTTGGATGAACTATATTTCTTTGGTTTTTTAATTTTTTTCTAGATAAAATTGAAAAGGTTGATTACTTTGAGTAAAATAATTTTTTAAATAAGGTGATTTCACCCAAGTTCTAGGTAAAGGAAAATGATGGTATTTTCAATGTATTGAAATTTTTTAAACCTTGTGGATTCGATTTTAAGTCCCCCCTCCCTTTCCATATAATTTCAATCCTTGTTGTAATTTTTAATCAGATTCATAATTTTATATGGGATGATAATTCTACTTTGAGCATGAAAGATCTATATTTCACACACATTTGTGTTTATATAGAGATATACTAACGACATACCAAGAACATGTGGTTGATGGATAATAATAAGGGTTTCTAGAAGTGGATCGAGTATGATTTCAAGATTTTATATGGGTTTTTTAACTTGTAGGTTCACTGAATGAATGGATTTCATTGATCCAATAGGTGCTGTTTTTTTTCAAGTAGGATCTAATGGTTTATGATCCTTATGAGACCCAGTTAAGTGAATTTGATGGCCAAGGATATAGGGGTTTTTCTATGGTATTTTCTTCAATATAGGGGTCCCATGGACAGCCCCACCACACTCACCTGGATAGCCCCACCCCCGCCTCCATAGCCCCTCCACTTGGATAGCCCCCCCAACTCCCAACCCCCATTTGGACACCCCCACCTTCACAGCCCCTCCCCCTAGATATCCCCCCACTCTCAGATATCCCACCCCACAAAACACCCCCCAGACAACCCCCCCCCCCCCCACGCCACCCCCCTTCCCCTAGACAGGCCCACCTCACTCCCCCCGGATATCCCCACCCCCACCTTCATAGCCCCTCCACCTAAACACCCCCCACTCCTAACCCCTCCTTGGAAACCCCCCTCCTAGAAAACCCACTCCCCAAATCTCCCCCCAAATAGCCCCACACCCCCACCCCTTGGATAGCCCCACCCCACACTCCCCGGGTAGCCCCACCCCTACCTCTATAGCCTATCCACTTAGATATCCCCCCACCTCCTGAACATCCCACCCTCCAAAACTCCCCCCAGATAGCCCCCACACCCACATCCCCTAGATAGCCCCACCCCACTCCCTGAGGATATCCCCCCTACCCCCCCCCCCCCCCCACCCCTGGATAGCCCCACCCGCTCCCCCTAGACAACCCCACCCCCACTTGTACAGCCCCTCCACCTAGACATCCCCCCCACACCCAACCCCCCTGGAAATCCCCCCTCCTGAACACCCCCCCCCAAAACTCCATCGAACACCCCCCACCCCCACCCCCTTGACAGCCCCACCCCACTCCCCCCAGACAGCCCCCCACCCTTAGACCCTGGACAACCCCACCCCACTCCCCCCGTAGAGCCCCCCATCCCTCATCCCCTGGACAGCCCCACCCCAGTCCCCCAGATAGCCCCACCCCGACCTGCACAGCCCCTGGACTGCCCCACCCCACCCCCACCCCTTGGACAACCCCCTCCCCACCCCCGGACAGCCCCCACCTCCCAGCCCCTGGACAGCCCCACCCCACTCCCCCCCAGAATAGCCCCACCCCCACCTGCACAGCCCCACCCCACCCCCTAACCCCTCCCACTCCCAACCCCACTTTGGAACCCCCCCCCCCCCACCCACACACACACACACATACATATCTGCACAGCCCTCCAACTGGACACCCCCTCACTCCCAACCCCCCTTGGACAGCCCCCCCCCCCCTCCCGGACAACCCACCCCCCAAAACTCCCCCCCAAACATCCCCTGGAAAGCCCCACCCCACCCCATCCCCTCCCACTCCTCCCCTTGGACATCCCCACTCCACTCCCAACCCCCCTGAACAGACCCCCACCCTCCCGGACAGCACACCCCCAGAAATTCCCCCCGAACATCCTCCCCCCAACACCTCCCACTCCCAACCCCCCTTTGGATAGCCCCCGGATAGCCCCCCCCCCCCCCTCTTGGATAGGTGGAGGGGATGTGTAGGTGGGGGGCTATCTGGGGGGTAGGAGTGGGAGCTGTCTCGGGGGGAGTGTGGGGGTGGGGGGGTTGTCTGGGTGGGTTGGGCTTGGGCTGTCAACCAGTTTAACATGGAGGGATTGTCATAAAAAATATCCAAATTCAATCATTTTTTACTTACTATGTTGAGTCTCATTATTAAAAAGTATGAGGATCTTTATTTTCTAAGAACAATATTTTTACATAGGCTCAAAGATGGAAATATCAATTACATTGACTCCTCTATTTGGCATTCTCTCAAATATTCTTTCTCTATGATTATAATGAACTACCCACTGGCTGTTCAACATCAACTCTTTCCCCAATTTCTGGTTAGATAATTGGACATGCATGCCACTGTTTGTGGTTATAAATTCACTATATCCCTCACCAGTAACAATTATATCGATCAAGGATCAAATGGTGGGTTCTTTAGACAATATTCTGGATGAAGTTAAGGATATATCATCTTTAATCACACTTTTATCAATGGTAAAGACACTTATTATAGGAACTTTCACCCAGTGGATGGTTAACATAAATTGTTGACTCTAAAACATATATGTAGGCACATTCTAATTGATAGGAAAAACCTCTAAACACTTTCTGAATTCTTCAATCCTATTTCACTCTTTCTTGGAGAATCATTCATGCTCAGCTGCCCACAAGAAAACCTACTACAGTGAGATGGTATTAATTTATGCTCGTACTGCATGTTGTGTAATCAACATAGGGATAACATCAACCATTTATTCCTTAGATAAAAAACTACTACTAATAGATTATGGGATGAAATAACAAAGTCATTTGAGACTTATATGCCCTATTCTTCGGGTCTATAGGATTAGGAGGAATCTTGCACATATATGTATGGGGTGGGGGGTTGTTCGGGGTGAGTGTTTGTGTGTGGGGGGGAGGGGGGTTTCCGGGGGTGGGGATGGTGGGGGATGGTGGGGTGGATTTCCAAGGGGTGGGGGGTTGTCCAGGGTGAGTTGGGGGGATGTCTGAGGGGGGTTGTCCGAGGTGAGTGTGGGGGGGGGGGGCTGTCTGGGGGAGTTTTGTTTGTGGGGGGGGGGGTTATCCGGGGTGGGGGTTGTCCTGGGCGAGTGGGGGGGGATATCCGGGGGTGTTTTTTTTTGGGTGTCCTGTGGTGGGGGGGCTATCTAGGGTGAGTGTGGGGGGGGGCTATTCAGGGTGTGGAGGGGGACCATTTAGGGTTGGGGTTGTTCAGGGGGGCTTCTTGGGGGAGTTCGTTGGGGGGGAGTGTGGGGGTATAGGGGGTTGGGAGGGGCTATTGAGGGGAGGATATTCAGTACTGATCTTTACTCTATATAGTTCAATTTGGAGCAGACATAGCTGAATGGTAGTCCAAACCTTTTTTTCAAAAAACCTCATTTTGTACGAGCAACACAGTAGGTCCCTACTAGAGTAGAGTGATGAGTCTAATGGCCTAATGTCAAAATTGGCCTAATGGACAATTGAATAAATGGAGACTTGGCCAATTGGCCAAATTCCCAAATGGCCAAATGTCCTAATGACCTAACTCTGGAATACCCCAATGCCCTAACGGCCTAACGACTGAATGGACAATTGGTCAAATGGACTATTTCCCTAATTACCTAATGTCATATTGGCCTAATGGCATATTATCCTATTGGACTAATGACCAAATAGACTAATGAAATACTAGACTATTGAAATAATGTCTAATTTTCTAAATTGATACTTGACCAATGGGCCAAATTCACAAATTCCTAAAGAGCCAAATTCCCTAACGGCCTAACGCCCTAACGGCCAAACGCCCTAACGGCCAAACACCCTAACGGCCAAATGCCCTAACGCCCTAACGCCCAACCTCACTAATGCCCTACCTCCCTAATTCCCTAACTCCCTAATACCCTAACTCCCTAATGGCCTAATGGCCCAATGGCCCGACGACCCAAGGACCCAACAACGTCCCAACGACCCAACAATAACCGAACAACGGCCCAACAACCAAACAACGGCCTAAAGGCCTAACAACGGACCAATGGATGAACAACGACCAAACATCCTAATAATGGAAAACAGCATAACAATAGCCTAAGGGCCTAAAAATAGCTTAACAATGGCCCAAAAACTGAACAATGGCCCAACGGCCCAACGGTCGAACGACCCAACAGCCTAATGGACAATTTCCCAAACAAACTACTATCCTAGTTACCTAATGTCCTCTTGGCCTAATGACATATTAGCCTATTTACATAATGGAATATTAACCTATTTTCCTAATAACCAAATAGACTACTGGAATATTAGCTTATTGGAATAATGTCTAATTCACTACATGGAGACTGGAAAATTGGCCAAATTCCCAAATCCCCTAACGTCCTAACGACCCAATTTCATTATTATATATATATGTGCTAACTGAATAAATATTTACAATTTTAATTTTCTTTATTTAGTTGTTTATTTTGTATATTATTGTAGGTTTATTGAAGTATAATTTTGAATGTATTGGAGATATTTGGATCATTGGATATGAATAAGTATGTCTGTCACTTATTGTTTTTGAAGATCATGGTGTTTCTACTGTTTCGAATTGATTTTTTTCTGATTTTAACTTTTTTTCTGCTGTTTTTCTGTTGTTTGAGAAGAAACACTGTAATTTTTTTAAATTCCCAGGTTAGTGACCACCATTGGCGATTGTTTTTATCCATTTTAAGTTTATCTATAGCGACCTCTATTGGTGGTCACTATAGCTCGACCCAATAGCAACCGCTATTCAGCTGAGCATTAGGTCACCTACAGAGACCAACATTGGTAGTCACTATTTCCCTACAGCGACGTGCCTAATTTAACCACCATTAGTGGTCTCAAAGTGTTCTCTAAAGACCAATAGTGACCGCCAATGGTGGTTTCTATTAGTCTCATTTATAGTAGGGATAACTCAACTGATCCTTTCAATCTAAATAAGAAAATTAGGATGGTGATCTAAAATATCTTTAAAAAATCCTTTTTGACTTTTATTCTATATGATGAAATAAATATACAAAAAAATCTCATGATCAATTATTTAATGAGGGGGGGAAATATTACATCATTCAATGTATATACTATAGAAAGACTTCAATATGGTAGACCCAATTTATAAATAATGTAAGTTACTTTAACCAATGATATGAATGAGTTGGGACTGCTTTAGCTCAATTATTTGTCCTCCAACTTGACATCTGAAGTGAAAGTCCTTGACCTCTAATAGTGCTTGGGCCTACATCACAACAAATCTAGATTCTTAAATTTTATTTATCTTATTACCTCATAATAGTAAAATTATATATCTATACAATACTAAATACATGAATAAAATCCTTAACTCTATGAAAATACTTGTGGAGGATATTGCACTAGGGAAATATGGGTTTCATCGATCCTAAATACTAATCCTTGGACTATAATCAAAGATGATGTTATTATGGTGGTTCATTACTTCTTCAATGATGGAAACATTCGTAGATTAGTGGTTTCTACCTATGTTAATATAATTCCTCAAATCTACAACCTCATCCCATTTAAATACTACCATTTGGTCGGTTGGTAAAATTTTTCATAAATTTTTTTTCTTATGACATTTAGTGAACCTCTCCAATATATGCTTCTTAAGATCTTCTCAGACAAGAAGTATAGGTTCGTCAATGGTATAATCACTCAGGGATCCATATGTCTGGCATAAGAAATGGTCATTGATATAGACCAAAAGGTTCGTGGTAAGAATGTTAGGATTAATGTTAATATAGAAAAGTTTTATTATAAAATAAAAATGTATATATTTTAATCACCCTTAGAATATTTGGATTTATAGAAGATGTTTGTGATCTCCTCTTCTCTTTCTTATCATTTTCCTAGTTCTATATTTCATTTATGGGAAATAATTTAGTATTATTCAAGTATGTGAGGGAAATTTACTAAATAAATATATTATCCCAATCCATTTTATTCTAACTTAAGAAGTTTTCAATAGAAACCATAATTTATTAATGATGAAAAAATTTATCAAAATATTCACTATGAGGTGTAGTCACCTAGGTATTTTAAACCTTATATTTACTGATGATATGTTCATTTTAACAAATTTTTATTATCACTCTTTGTTTTATTTCAAGAAACTAAGATATTATGGATCCTAAAGTGATTATAATTTTAATAAAGCTAAGATAATCCTCTTTGTTGACCATACACTTTCAGGTGAATTGGTTTTTTCCTCAATAAATGGTCAATATTCTCAAAATAGGTATTCTCAATTGTGTTTCTTAGTTCTCCCTTCATATATAGAAGAATAAATTTTTTCACATTAATATACATATGGATTGGGTGTCTTATCATATTTGTAACCCGAATATTATATTCCATTCATTTGGAGGGTGTGTCACTCTAATTAGAAGAACCCCAGCACCGATCCCAATGCTCATATTTTCCTTCCTCAAAGTGTATGAGGAATTCATTATATACATGGAAAATATTTTCCTCGATTTCTTATAGGATTATTTCCTTATTAATTAGATCCTCTAGACTATTCAGAAATAGATCTCCATACTCCTGGTTAATGTTGATCACAAAATTCAATGTTTTTCATAAAATAAGTAATCAGTCCGAGGGAGGCTAACATGGGAATTTTTAGAGATTAAAACTTTATGTGAATTGTTTATATTCTCAAAATACATGCATTTAATGTATAATAGTTACTCAGAACCTTCTATTAAATGTTCTCTTATTTGGAAATAGGTTTTATAAGACCTTCTGGGCATCTCTCTAACTTGAAATGGATCATCATGAATAAGAAAATATCCTTTTGTAAAGTCAAATGGGTTAATAGGAATATTTTATTCATGTGATTCCCATATAATGATATGGAATTCTATCTATCATTGGTTTATAATGATATGGTGGAATAAGTCTTGTATGACCAAGATAAACACCTCACAATTGAAATCTCTCTCTATAATGAGGTTTATCGTCTTTCCATCACCCATAACTCATTTTTTGTTTTGTGATCAAATTTATATTATAAGTGTATTTATTATATGCATATAAATGTGAAATTAGAAGACTATATTTAGAGGTATATCATCTAAAAACATTATTTTCTTATTATTAAGCATTCAAAAAGGATGTATCTCTTCAGATTTTGTGATCCCAAAGTGAGTTGCCTCTTATTCTTTTAAATTAATCATTTTCTATTCATTGAACTTGAATCCATTGATCATATATTTTTAGTAATCTCATGGGATATAGTTTTATGGATCAAGTATATTTTCTTGATGGATTTCATTCTTGAAACCGGACATACTGATCTTATCCTTAGATAATGGTTTTCTGACCCAAATGAGAACTCTCTCTGGTGTCTTGTTTGACTTATTCTATCTAAAACATTATGTTGGAACCTTTGTTATGGATGGAATATTTCCTTAAATGGTATTAAATTCTACCTTTTCATGTGTTGGTGTCATAGGTCACCACTTATTATAAATACAAGGAGACCCTTCTCTGTACTAATGAGGAATACTCTTTCTTTGATCAGTTGACATGGAATAAATTAGGGATTCACATGCTAGTAATAATAATTTTGAGTGGGATTTGGACTATATGGATCCATTATTATAATGTATTATAGATAAACTCTATTGTGTCTTTATCCAATGGAATAAGGCCTAGTAAAGGTGTTGTTCATAGTCAACATGGTAATTTTTTTCGGAATTCACGATACATTTTAGTCTTGGATCCTCAAAAATGGTCAAATAAAAATATGTTTTCCTTATAATTTCTCTTCATAATGTGGAAGTTAGTATTCTCTGTTATATAGAAGTTGACTCAATTAAGGTGGTAAAATGTTTCTCTAATCCCTCCTCACACCTTAGAGTATCACCTATCTCATGCATCGATGTCAATACATTTTCTCACTTTATAACACTTATAAACACACATGAAGAAAAGGTAATAATGTTTTATATGACTTTCCATATTTTAGATTCTCAATTTTTTTCATAAAAGTTTATAAGTATCATAGATCTCTCTTAGTTGACTAAATTTTTTTCAGGGGAAGATACCTTTGTATTAAACTTCTTTCACCCCCTTAAATTACTATACATAATTTTTCATTGACTTGATCAATAAAAAATCATATTTTGATTGATTTAATGGACTATAAATGATTCATTTGAAAATAATTTAACATTATCTGATGATTTTTATTCAAAAATGATTAAATTAAGTGGAAAGAAACTACAGTTGGTATGCATTGTTATATAATACATATTCTTCCATGAAAAAAATAACATGTTGAATTTCACTATGTCACGGTTTACTATAGTATAAAATATGATATGGTTTAGACCACCATGACATGGTTTTAGCTTTAGTTCATATTTTAGATATATTTTTTTTGACCCATCCCAACTAGAACCACTCCTAAGACATTGGTGAAGATAGGAGTGGCCCCCAAACCCGCCTTCAATAGTCCAAGGGTTGGTGACTACAAATAAGAGTAATATCACACAACATGGGAACAATTTACCTTTAAAATTCTATGATTGATAAAATAAATATTTTAATCAACACTAACTCTACAAAAAAACAATAATCCCATCAAAAATTTTAAATGAAAGTAATTTCAAACAAAAATAAAAAACAATGAATCCAAGAAAAATACCAGTTGTAACCATATCTTATATAGTTAGTTTTTTTATCAATTTAGATTTTATTTATTTAGAGGAATTATAGAATTTTATAAATTAACTAAGGAAGCCTCCTGGACTTCTTAAGACTTTAGGTGGATTCTATTTTTCTAAAGGAGAGGGGCTTACCATTAAGTATAATACTTTATCATGACTTTTTAATGATTTTATCTGATAAAAAAAGATTTTATATGTCTTACCTTAACTTTATATGTATTTAATATGGTTTTTGTAAGACTTATTAGTGAACCACATAAGGATTTTGGTTGTTTTCAAAATACGTCTCTCCAGATTTCATTACTATTTTGGAATTTATTAGGTATTTTGGTGAAATTTATTAGACTTTATAGATTCCATAATACTTTATCTATTTTTGTAATACTTTTCCTATTTTGATAAAAATTAGTTACATGTTGTAATAAATTTAAGATACATCATAATATTTTTATTTTTCATAAGTCTTTATAGGTTTTTATAAGACTTTTCTTAGAATTTATAAGACTAATGAGTGAACAAAACCTTTAAAATTTGTGGAAAAGTCTCTGGTCAAATAAAGTGGTTGTGGATGAATTATTCATTGGATATTGCAAAAAATTATAGATTTTTTATTACAGTGATCATTCAATAATGGAGAATATTGTATCAAGATTAAAGGAGGACTATTTGTTAATGTTCTTAGTGATTTAAAATATATATTGGGTTATTGATATAGATTACACTATGACTCAAAGCTTGATTTCATGTGTCTACATGCATGGGAATCTTATTAATTATATATTAAAATTAATATTTTGGTTAATAAAGAAGAAGGAAACTCATATATTTTTTAGATAAGTGAAAACTATTATTTTTAGGAGTATTTCAGAGTTCAAGAACTTTAAATTTAAGGATTACCTAGTGATGAATTAATGGAATTTATATATTCAAAAAATGTATATTATCATGAACTGGAAAAAAATCATTGTATCTATCACAGAGAGTTCCATATAAAAAATATAGCAAATATTTCTAAAAATAGATCATATCTAAATAAAATAAGGAGATAAAAAATATATAGAGTTTTTCACTTTATTTATCGAAAGAAATTTGTGAAAAGACGAAGTGAAAATTATGAATAAGGGAAAAATTAAAACACATAAATATTTTAAGTTGAGGAGAATGAAGATAGATAATAATAATACTCTATATATATTTGTGTTAGCATTGTGATCTAGAAGCTAATATAAGAAACCTTTAGGTAGAAACTTTTCTTTTTAACCCTTGACCCCAAATAAATGTACGAGAGGTAAATTAGTATAACTTTTCATGGGATTGGAAGTTAATCCTTTAAAAACCTTTTGTAATACCTATAGTGGATAATATTACATCCTGGTAATTGACACACTATCTATTTATTCTCCAAAGACAATCCCTTTAATGTGAACCAAGTAAAACACCTATGCCCATGAATTTAAATTAATTATTTATAGTTTTTTGTGTGTTTTTTAATAATAATATATTAATTATTTTATTTCTAACATTAGTAAAATATATTAAAGAAAATAATAAAACTTAAACACTTTAATTCCCCCCTCTTATATTGTATTAGGAATCTATTTGAAATAAGTGTTGTTAGTGCCATAGTTTTATGATACTGAATCTATCATCTTAAAGTTTCATTCAGTAGATAATATAGAGAATAGAATATGAGATACTTTATTTGATGGGTTAAATTATTAAATATGGAAAAATATAATTAGATATCATTTACAGTCTCTTTTAATTAAGGTTTTCAATGATTCAATTCATGGAATACATGTTAGTTATGCTTTTGAAATATTCATGACTGACACAGATAGAAATTTGTTAGATTTAGATTCCAAATCACATGATATTTGGTATAGGTAACTATCATTTCATATCTATATTAAGGTAATGAGTTTCAATTATATAGATTCTATATGGGATAAGTTCACTAATAACTATGAAGGTGACAAGAAGGTTAAACAATTAAATATTCATGTTTTACACAATAATATTGATGATTTAAAGATTTATTTAGTTGAAATCATTGATGGATCCTATAATTTTGTCATCTAAGTGTTTAGATAAATATGAAGACTTTATAATAAATAAATAAAATTAATGTTGTGAAGAAGATATTGAGGTGTTACTCCCTCACTTTAAACCCCAAAAGTTAGTACTCTTGTAAAAGGAAACATAGATGAGAAATCACTAGATAACATGCACAATAGTTTAGTGTCCTATTAAATATATGTCAAGCCATAGGGAGAAACAAATTATACGAATAGGGAAATGTTATTCAAATACATAAAAAAGATAAACATCACTAAATATGTATTAGAATCAAAAAAATTTACAAATAGAAAAATTTCATTCAAATCTCTAGAGAATCGAAACATAAAAAAATATGGAGATGAAGGGAGAGGTTCAGATTTTGAGTTTCTATCTCTAGTGGAAATAATGTTTAAAAGTTGGAAGGGTTGATTTTAAGGTTATCTATTCATGGTTTGAGTATGATATGGAAAGGTTGGAAATATTATTGCTAGGAATCCAAGGAAATTCAATGGTGTTATGATATAGAAATTATGAAAATTCCGTGAAGTAATTTTCCCCACAAATTAGATTTTAAACCAAGAATCTCTTCCCCAAAGAAGTTAAATAGAAATATCCTTGTTATAAATAAAGAGGAATATGATAAATATTATGTAAAAGAATAATAACATTAATTAAGATCTAAAATAAAATATTCCATGATGACCACTATTGAAAAATTTAAATATGAGAAATAAAATGATAATCAAGATGAAGGTATAGTAAATCTCAAGGTGGAACTTGAGGAATATATTGTTAATATCTTTATTCAAAGGAAGAAAAATAAAAAATATTGTATTATTAAAATAATCCTTTGGTTATGTCAATAATTTTGAGGTTAGGATATATTTTCTATATAAGGATCTATAAAATCAATTAACTAGACCAGAAAACTCTGAAGCAGTAGAGTATAAACTCAAAGATTAATAAAAATAAAAGATGATTGATGATCTGAATAATTTTCTAGTGGAAAGTTTAATGGGATTTGAAGAACATGAAAAATAATTGGTTACTTTTTTAATTAAACTTTAATATAAAATTATATCAAGTCATTCTAATAAAAAACAATAGTTTGGAATATTCTCATTTACATAATTATTGGATAGATCAAAATAAGGATCGAAAAGTAATGAGAAAATTCTAGATGAATAAAAAAATGTTTATGGGTAAAATTGAAGTCTTTTGTGATTTCAGGAAATCAAAAATTGGATAAGTATAAACAAATTATATGGGAAAATAAAATATGGAAAATATTCCTTGATATTTGAGAAATAATTAACAACCCAGAAGATTTATAAAAGTTAGAAACATATGGAGAGGTGAGAGTGGAATTATTTTTTCACTTATAAATTGTTAGATTTTTATATCCCTTAGCTATACTATTTCCTACTAAGGAGAGATAATTACTTATCTAAAGAGAGAATCACTTGAATATAGGTAAAGAATAATGATGATGTATCGTTAAAAAATAGAAGAAACATATTTTATGGATATTTTTTCAATACACTAACTTCATGTATAAGGATATTGATTTTAGGAAAAGAATAAATAATTGTTATAATCATGAAATCATCATATTGATAGATACTTGAATGCCAAATTAATTACTATAGGAAAAATATTCTCTCCCCAATAAGAAGAAGGTGATAATAATTATACTATCAGTACTTGAAAGAGAGATGATGTTTCATCTAATATTTTTAAATATATAGATCTCTATTATAAATAATATAATATGATAGAGAAAAAAAACATGGAAAAAGCTGCATTCAAAGAAAAAAATAGCACATAGATCCTTGATAGTGGGTGTTCATCCCACATAAATTCTAATTCATTTCTCCTTAAAAACATATTGTATAAAGTAGATGGTATCATTCTATTTGACAACAATGAAGATTTAAAAATAATGTGAAATAGAATGTTTAGAATGGCAGCAAATATACTCAAGATAATTGAATTAATTCTAGTGGATAACTTGAACAATACCCTATTAAGTATGACTCGATTTTTTAACTCTAGTCTTGAGTTCACCTTCAATTGGAAAATAATACTTGATTAAAAGCAAGTCTAAGTGTTTTTAAAGTCCCACCTTTATCAGTACTAAAAAATAAATGATAAAGCGGGTCTTTATCATATAATTTTTCCCTCATATAGACCCCCCTTATCAATATGAAAAAAAGGTACTGATAATGTCCTCCTTTATGAGTCCTAAAAAATTTATGATAAGGTCTCCCTTATTAGATCTAAAAAAGAGATGATAAAGGGGGGATCTTTATCAGTGCTAAAAAAAGAGTTTATAAAGGAGCCTTTAATAGTGATTTTTTTAAGCAAAGATAAATTTGAAAAAAAATGTATTTTTTGTAGTGCTCCTCCTACCCCCTTTGTCACCGATTTATTAGCACTTTATCCACTCCCACCTGCCCCCACCAGTGCTACCTCATCCACCACCCCCTTTTTCATCGCTCAAAAAATCCACTTAATCATTGTTTATTTACTGCACATCCTATTTTTCACCCTGTGCATGTGCCTGTATTTGAACCCTAGACCAACTTTGGTAATTTAAACATATTTACCACTACACTAAGATTATTTTAATATAAATTTTAGGATATATTTATTTATTTATATATATATATCCATACATATTTTTCATTCATATATTTATATAATTAATTTTAAATACATTTATAAAATATATTTTTTTGGGTAATTTATATATACTTATATTTATTTAAATATATTATATATTAATATTCATTTATATATATTAGAAAATAAATATACATGTATATCAGTTTATTAATACACACACATATGTATATATAGGGTAAATAAAATGGATAATTTATTATTGTAAATAAAATTATTAATAACTATATATATTTCAATTTTGTTTATATATTTAAATATACATTTTCATATAAATATGTATAAATATTTGTATTCATAAATTTATTTATTATAAGTAAATATAAGAAAATATGCATATATTTAATTATAAATAAAACAAAAATTTGAAAAATGATAAAATTTAAAAACCATAATATCTATATGAATATAGTACCTAGGAATAAATTCAATCATCACTAAAAAAATAATAATACGACCCTCTTAAAATAAGTTTAAATACTATCAAATACTCAAAAATTAGAATCTCCCAACTAAAAACTCAGTTTTAGAGGCATTTTGAGCATTTCTGGACATCTAGAAAATAGTTACCAAGGATCCATCTAATTAACATGGTATATATCTCTTCCCAATCTTTAATTTTATATGTTTTAGAGATTTAGTGGACACCTGGATCAAATTTTATAGATGTTTGATGTTCAAGTAATATTTTCAACTCATCTTAGACAGATCATTAATTTATTTAATTTCTATATCATTAAATTGTTATTAAATGAATTTTTCTCAATAATAATTAGAAAATTATTAATTAATATTATTTTTTAAATTATTTTATAAACCATTTTGACTAAATATATTATATATTAAGTTTTAATTCATATTTTTTCTTATAAAAATAATATTAAAGAATATTATATATATATATTAATATATTTATATATTAATATATATTTTTTATTGATTTTTAATTTTTAATGAAATTTACTCTTTATCAGTGGTAGAAAAAAATCATTGTCAAAGGATGGCCTTATTAGCGCTACTAAAAGAGAGATGATAAAGGCACCCTCTTTATCAGTACTTTTTTACTAGCACTGATAAAAGGGGTCTTTGTCATTTCTTTTTAGCACTAATAATGACACCCTTTGTCAATGATTTTTTATTAGCATTGATAAAGGCTTCCCTTTATCATTTCTAGAAAACAAAGCACTCTTAAAGGTGGTCCTTTATCAATGCTTTTAAAAAAACCCTGATAAAGGGGGCCTTTATCAGCACTTTTTTAATAGGACTGATAAAGGCCCCCCATTAAAAATAATTTTTTTTCTATCACTGATAAATGGGTCCTTTATAAGTTCTTTTTTATAGTAATGAAAAATGGGGCCTTTATCTGTGATTTTATCTATCACTGATAAAGGCTAGCACTGGATAAACCCAAATTTTTTGTACTGTTATTAGGTGTACATTTAAAAGAAGTTGTGTTTCCTCATTATGGAGGATGATAATAATTTTTTCCACAAAATTCTAATACAAATTCATAAGAAAAAATGAAAAAAAAATTCCAAAATTATATTAGAAATGGGTATCCCCAACTTGAATTGTGACCATGACTTGACATGTGATGCACTCATATAGTGGAATATAGTGTGTAAACATTATCCACAAAAGAATAAGTGGGAATAATACATGATTGAACAAGTTCATACTGATTTTTTGGTCCCAATGAATTTATCAATGATGATTTTGAGTCTATGAATAAATACAAGATATCTTATGAAGATAGTTTTCCAATACCTTTACGAATAAATAAGAGGGTGTAAGTTGATCTAATTAAACATAATAGATTATAAGGGTACACTAACTCAAACACGGAGGACAAGAATATTTTAACACACTACTTTACACCCAAACATAGATCCAACATCATTTTAAGAGGTTCTGAATAATGAATCACGGATTATAAACATGAGTGAGTAGCTACAAAAGATTGAAAAAAAATTTAACATCGAAACTTGTGGAGAGACCAGAACACACAAAATGTGATTAGAAAAAGTGGGACTTTATAATAAAATTTGATGAAAATGGTAATGTAGTAAAAAATAAGGATAAATTAGTGTGAAAATCTATAAAAAATTGAATTTATAATGTTTAGGAGACTTTTATACCAATATCTATGCTTGAATAAACAATACTCCTCTTATAAGTGGAAATATAAAGAATATTTAAGATTTTTAAAATAGATGTAAAAATATATTTCTTGAATATGGTTCTTAAAGAGGAGGTTTACATTGAATAGTTAGTGGGTTATTTGATTAGTTTTGATGAAAGGAAAGTATGTAGATTAAATAAGTAATAATATAGCCATATATAATAATCTCATGCATGGTATTCTCGGATTGACTATTATCTAGAGAAAATGGAATTTCAAAGAGGTGTTGATATCAAAAACTCTATGTAAATAAACTGAAGGAAGAATAGTTTATAGTGGTGGTATATATGGATGAAATAATATTTGTGGGAAGTAAAAAAAAATTAATGGATGATTTTTCTAATGTGATTAGTTTAGAATCCTAAATGTCAATAGTTGGAGATATCACTTATTTTCTTGGATTACAAGTGCTTCGAAGACAATGATACCCCATCATAATTTATGAAAAATATACAAATTAGATACTTATTAAGGTCCGTATACATTATTAAAAATTTATTTCCACTACCATTTTAGTTGGAAATATTCTAAGGAAGCATGAAACTTATATTATATTGGATCCTACCATATATAATATGATCGTTGGATATTCACTATACTTAATGCTAACATGTAAAGACATAGCCTATGCTACTATATTGGTGGCTCAGTTTCAATGAAAACCCAAAGAGGATCACCTCACTTTATTTAATATAATAATGAATTAAATTCAGGGAACCCTCAAATATAGTTTAAACATTAATGAAGTTAAAAAACATGTGGTGACCCAAGACTTTTACACATATTATTACATGATTTTTAATATAAACATCCATTAATTACAACCTAAAGATAGTGAGGCCTAGTGTCTTTGTAATACTAGGTTCATAATACATCAAAGTGAGAATAAAATAAAAAATATATATTTTATTCACCATAATGAGCTCTTAATTCCTTTTGATATTATATGATTGAATGAGATAACCTGAGAAATACTTAGACAAAAGGGGTGAGATAAAAATCATAGCAAGGGAATAAACATGATAAGGAAACATAACTTTTGAGTCAAAGGTATAACATGATATCCTAAAAGACATGGCACATGAGTAATCACATGGGATCATAACATAAAGAACATTGTATCATAATACATGGAAACATATTAATAATGGAATCGTCATATAAAATGACATATACTTTAGTCAAGGATAACTACCTAGACAATATCACGTGGTGGAAAATTTCCCCTAATGAATTAAGTTATCTTTTTAATCCCATAAATGATGCCTCGTGATAAAAATGATTTAACCAATATATTGTGGAACTATCTAGGCACACCCATAGTAACATGTTTATTATTATGTGTTCCATAATAAGAAAATCTATCATAATTTGTAAATATAAGAATTACTTAGAAAAATAAAATGGGTTGTATAATATAGTGTTATATCAAAATGAAAGGAAATTTCATAATGAAGGCATTTGAGAGATGAACATAACGAAAGTATTTCCCCATAAAAGTAATGGAGAATAATCTAGGTATATATGATAGAGAGATATATATACATAATTTAGAATAAATACATAACATTGAAGGTTTTATTCATTGATAAAAATGTCTTTAAAAAATCTAATGGAATATTTCATTAGAAAAATACCCTTTTCACTTTGAAATCACTTCTTATAAATCTAAAACATTCCTACTTAATAAAGAAAACATGTTATTTAAAAAGAAAAAAGAAAAATTATAAATAAATATTCAAATAATTATGTGGTCTTGATAGTAGGTAACTCCATACATGTTGTATAAGTTAAAAAATATTATATTCCCACTATTGTAAAAAGTTTAAAAAGTACCTAATTTGGAAAATGAAAATAAGATTCAATTAAAAAAATTAAAAAATCAATAATTTTAAAAATTTATTTCATAATTCATTTTGATAATGTTATAAATATTCTTCCAAATATATTTATAAAACATGGATATGAAATAAAAAGTATTTTCTACCTAAGAGAGAATGAAGTTAGTTTTTCTTAAAAACCTTTCCTCAATAATTTTATATAAAAAATAGTACTATTAATTGAAAATTTCATGAATAAAAAAAGGGGAATAAAATTACATTATTTTATTATAAAATTATCAAATAATTTTCTAAAATAAAAATTGAAGAATAAGCCATCCATATTAAAATGAGATTGAAACATAAACTCTTACAACTTTGGTAACAATTGAATAAAACTCCCATGAATAAAGTAAATGAATTGTAACATAAAATATCTTGAATTATGAAATATTAATGATATAATATGTAAATGTTCATTATATACATCATTTAAAATAAATTATTTTCATAAAATAACATGTGTCACAAATAAAGATTTTTTGAGACAAAACCCATACCTCAAGTACATACTTATTGTGTATATCACTAATCTATATTATAATAAACATATATCAGTTATTTTTTTTATTAAAAACATTTTATAAGTTTAATATCTTTTAATTATACCATTTAATTCATTTATTTTAAATACATATTTTATTACTTATTCATTTATGTACATGTCATGTTTTTTTAGGATGCTTAGTTCATAATTTCAAAATGTCATTAGTGTGTTGATTGTGGTCTATGAGGTCATTGTTACATCATCCCCAAAATAATAATCATGAAATAATTATATTTTTTCTACATTAGTTATACTTTAAAACTCAACCATAAAATATGGTTATGAAAAATTATGTATGTTACAATCATAGAGATGGTAGGTTGTACGTTCGGATGAGCAATGTTTCCATTCGTCAACGATCATGATGGGAAAAAGGTAAGTGTTATTTTAACATTAGTGAATGATAATTATATCATAAGTATGATATTATTTCTTTAAATACACTTACATATACTATCCACATTAGTGGTAATATTAAATTAATCACATCACTTTGTAAGGCGATAGTCCTCTGTATATTAGAATTATATTATCATTTTACAATGGATGGTAAGGTTAGAAGGTATATAGGAAGTTTAATTTTAATAATTATTTATTTTTAGTTAACATATTATATACATATTATATCCTTTATCTATAATTTTCATTATAGGAGATTATAGAAAATGAATTACATCAGTTCTTGAAGTGGTAGTTCACTATACACACGAACGATAGTTAAATTTATCATTTGACGGAAGATTAGATCGATAAATATTATTACATAATCTTAATAACATATAAATATATATTATATTTTTTTTATTAAATTATAATTGTTAATTAATAATTTTATGTGAAAAAATAATAAGTAAAAATCAAGTATCTCAATGATGATCATTTCCTTCACTTAGAATAATGTCCTTTGGTTATCTTATTAAGGACCCTACGGTTTGTATTTTGGGAATAAAAGAAGGTATAGAATATTGATATGGATGACTATGAGATATTTTGGTAGATTTTGGTTGATAAAAATGGCTTTATAATTGTGAATAATTGATGGTATTGTGTGACCTTTTATAATGGAGGATGATTGGCATTTTTGTAAATACCCAAAACTATTAAATAATGGGAAGTAGATCTAAAGTAAACTGCATAAAAATTTGATAATAATGGATTTAGGGATTATATGATATATAAAAAAATCCAAAATTTAAATATAATTATTTTTAAACATGTTACTCCCATTACATAATTTGTTTAACCCTCGGTAAACTGCTTTTAACATTAACCTTAGAAACAATTTTTTACAATTTCTAATAATAATTATGATCAAAAACTAATTTGAACATAGTATATAATATTAATTATTCTAATTAAAATATAAAATTTATTTTAACAAAAAAAATTCACAAAAGTTTTAAAATGTAATTTATTTTAAACCCACAAAATGTGTCGAAAAATAGTTTTTCAAGAAATAAATTTCTCAAGAGATAGAAGGTCTTATATTAACTATATGACTTGAAATCATAATTAGATGAATATAAATTCATATTAAAATATGTATAATATTTTAATTTAATATACAATTTTCCTTACTATTGGATGTTTTAATTATTTAAAATTGATAAACATTATCCATTTAAGAAACAGTTTACAGTAAAATATGTTTTTAAGCATAAAAATGAACCTACAACAAAATCATTAAAATTGATGATTAAAATTATATTAATTATATTATTCTATATAAAATGTTTCATATTTCACTTTATGATCAAATCCAAAATATAATTTAACTTCTACATTATTTTATTTCATGAATAGAAATGCCAGTATTCTAAAAATCAATAATTTTCAATATTCACTAAAAAATAAAACATTTCAGAAAAATTAAAACATTAAACCCTTAGTTAATTTTGATATGATATTTTCAAAAATTATTTTAATTTTATAAAATAACATTCATAAAAGGTCCATAAAATTAATTATAAAATTTTCTTGTAAAAATAAATAAAAAACATTTTTGAAGGAAACATATTTTTCATAGAATAAAATATCTTTATTAAATGTTGATCTATAGCCACGGTCAAAAATTAAGGAAATAGAATAAAAACCATGGATATATCTTATATATCCATGGGTAATTTGTTTTTGAATCCTATTTTCATGGCTATAGGGAAAAATCAATATTTATGTTTTTAGGGGTTGTAGCCACCATTGTCCATCATGACAACAGATTTATAGCCATGATTTCAAAATATAGATTTAGGTCTATTTCCATAGTAAAAAACCATATATATATGTATTTTGAAATAGTTTTAGAATCATTTATATGAACCTATTCTCGCAGTTTTTCCACTGTGGAAATAGATCTCTCTGTTGTCCACCATGGAAATTGGTCTATAACCCCTTTAAATTGGGGCTATAGGGTTAAAGTAAAAGATCACTAGCCACATTTGAACCCCAAATCTCTGCTACTGGTAACCAGGTCCATAACCACAATATGATATACTATGTAGGGTGTGTATATATATATAAATATATCTTTAGAAACCATGGTACTGGGAAATAAATCGTACAATAGGTCTTCTTGTTCCCTTCCTATGGGAAATTTTTTTGCATGTCTTTTTGCGGGAAACATATAATTGTAGTTTATAAGAATTGTGGTTATAACCAACAGCTTATAGCCATGATTTCTGAAAATCATGGCTATAGCCACAATTCTTGCTATGTTTTCTGAATATCATGCTTATAGTCAAGACTAAAACACCTATATCTACAGTTTTAAAAAACTATGGCTAATAAATGTACTAATAGTAATTATTTTTATAAAACGGTGGCTGTAGCCTTCGAATAAAAACCTATAGCCAGAGTTTTGGAAAATTGTGGCAATAGTTCCATGGAAATGGACCTCTTTTTTATTAGTAAGTACCTATTTATTAATAATTTCTCAAAAAAAATATTTCTTAGGACCTTTATATATATATATATATATTAAAGTAGTTAATACCATTCATACCAAAAAATTTAATGGCTAGGTTATAATGGTAATTTATTTCAGAGGTCATTTAATCTTAGTGTTTCATATTGAATATGCTATTAAATATTATGTTCTTATTTTAAAATAATTTTTTTTATTATACCCCCTTAAAGAAATTATTTTCTCAAAATTTGAGCTTGTTCTCAGTAATCAATGGTTTGAAATTCGAAACTTTTTTTATGAAAAACACACATAGTAAAAAATATTAATAAAACATTCTCTTAAAAGTATAGTGAGTTAAATTAAAAGGTCATATTAAATAACACAAAACTGGGTTTACTCATAAAGAGAACATTGGTGGGAAGTGAATATGAGAATTTTAAAAGTAGATATTTTTAGTGGATAATGTTATACTACTTTTTTTAAAATATAAGAGACCATCAATTTATCAAAATTGAATAACATTTTCATTATAAGTTATTTTTCATAAATTTGAGGGATCCTTTTACCATATAAGAAATTTTCATAGGGAAATATACATATATGGAAAGTATAATTTCATACTTTAATCATTTTTTACCACAATATCATCGGTTTCTCCAAACGATGAGTATCCAATATGAAATGTTCATTTCTGAATCACTAAAATTAACTACCAATGGATCACATGATTCAAAAAAATGATATCAATATATTCCTATTATCTATAAATATTAAAAAGAAAAAATGGTTAGAGAAAGGTAATATAATCCCAAAAATGAAGACACCATCGTATTAATCTCTAAATCCAATGTTAACCTTAAATACTTTTATAAAACTACATCCCAAATAACCATAATGTTAAAAAATATTAAATTTAGTTCTTTCCCAAGTTTTCTTTCAAGCTAAACCACATGTTAGATCTAAGGGTTACACATACCTCAACTCATTGAAACATTTCCCCAAAATATTATTAATCACCTAAAAATATTATAAATTAAAAAATACTTCATCATGAAATTTTTTTTTCCCAAATCAACATAATATTTATCCATAAATATTTTTTAATTAAAGAAAATGTTATACTTACCAATACATTATGTAGGATAGTGGTAGGCATTTCACCCTTATCACCCTTTGGTTACGGGTTCAAGCCCCATGGCCTTTTAGGATATGATGACTTGTCACCCGACATACATGTTATCATATTTCAAAAAATATATTAATATGATTCCCATAATATTCCCAAATATTTTATAAGAACCCACAAAATAACATTAATCATATAATTATTTTTTAACCACTAATGTCTTCTATAAATATTATTTTTCCACAAAATAAAATAATCTCAATTAACTATAATTATCTCAAGATCAAGAACATGTAAAAGACTTTATTTTTTGTAATCATATATTTTTCCATGAAATATCACATTACCATTAAATTAAATTCCTATGTTATTAGAATTATTCAACATGTTCTTGAAAATATTTAAAGAAAAACTATTATAGAAAAATCCTTAAAATTTTCATTATTTTTATAACCAGCATACCATTGATAAAAATACATCAACCATATGTTTATCGAGTTACAACACCTAAAAACATAAATCATCCCACAACAATGATTTTCTTAACATAGCACTATAAGATATAATCTGTGGATTATGGAATTAACTCAAATAATTACCACATTCTCTACATCTACAACATTGAACTATTATTGGTTCTTTAGGTTGAACATTAATTTCCCCAAGTTTTGTTAACTAGAATCTTTATTTTTATTTGGAAATTAGCTGATTTGTTCCCTTTTTCCACACATAAATAATATTCCAATTCATTTTAGGAATTTTCCATCATGTATCATCCCACATTTTTGACATGTAGGAAATTTAATCTTGCTTTCCTTATCATCATTGACACTTTAACATCCATGGTACACTATCCTTCTCTTCTTTGATGAGTTTGGAAATTGAAATATGTTCGAATATTTAATAATAATTCAAGATACCTTATTGTACATGACCAAATTATGTCTAACATCTATTCCAACTAGGTTTGGAATCTTTTTGGGGAAATAATTACATTACCCATAACATTCATTGTCATCATGAATTCTTTTATTTCCCATCATTAAATAAAAATAATAAAAGAAAAAAAATGTCGGAATGCATTAACATACAAAAGGGGAATGTTATAAACTTATAAGTAATAACTTATAAACAATAAGAATATACTAAATTGTGATTATCTAGGATTTAATCTAGGGTATCCATGGTAACCTTTCCTACTAATTTTTCTAACCTAGAAATTTCCCTAATTACTTCATAATGGTTCATAAAGAGTTTAATAGTTTCTAAAGAATATCCCCTTAGAGTTTCAAACCATGTATGTAGAAAGACCCATTTTCATGCATCAGATGATGACCAAGTGAATACTAATACACTCATTCAAAATTTAGCACTCCAAGGTAAAACTATGTTGGATCTACAACCACTTTATTATCCAGATATAAATTGAATTTCTTTAAACCCACCCACTCTATACATCACCAAAATCTCTAGATATTTTTGTATATTAATTCGTGTAATTATAATTATCCATAGGGTTATCAATAAATTATTATAGTTCTAATCCCCAAAAATAAATATACCTTTTTGGAAACCAACTATAGTGACTTGATCCTATTACACATATTTTTACTTGATTTTTAATATAAACTTCCATTAATTATAACCCAAATATCATGAGGCATAGTGTATCTAGAAGAAAAGGTTCATAATACATTAAGGTGAGACTAAAATAAAACATTTTTTATTTTATTATTAATAATTAGATCCTTAATCCTTTTGATCTCCAAAGACTGCATGGTATAACCTAGAAAATACATAGACAAAAAGGTGAGCCAAAAAACCCTGTAAGGGAATAGACATGATAACGAAATATAACATGTGAGTCAAAGTTAGAGCATGTTGTCATAAAAGAGAATGCACATGAGTAATCACATGGGAGTATAACATAAAGAACATGATATCATAAGATCATGGAAATATAGGGATTATGGTAGAAATATATAACCTAACATAAACATGAGTCAATGAAAACTTCGTAGACAATATCACATGGTAGAAAAAGTCCCATAAAGTATTAGTTTTACTCCCTAATCCCATACATGACTCCTTATGCAATTAATTATTTAGCCAATGAATTGGAGTAAAATATGGGTGCACCCATAATAACATGTTAATGATTCTGTATTCCCCAAAATTAAAATCCATCTTAAGGAAAAATAATAATAATTTCCCATGAAAATAAAATGGGTATCATAATCTTGTCTCATATCATAATTAAAGAAAATTTCATAATAAAGACGTTTGTGAGATAAACATAAGACATCATTACCCCATTAAAGTAATGGATAATAATCTAGGTATATATCTGAGAGAAATATATAAATAATTCATAAGTAATCCATAAAAACAAATGTTATCATCATTGATGAATATGACTTTAAAATATTTCATGGAATCTTTCTTGAGAAAAATATCCATTTCAATTTGAAATAACTTCTTAAAAATATTAAAATTTACAAATTATTATAGAATTATTTTTATTTAAATAAAAATATGGAAACTTATATTGTAATATTCAACATATTGAGTGGTCTTGATGGCTGTTAATTTCATATATTCTGTATTTGTTAAAAAACATTCCTTTTACAATATTTTAAAAAAGGTTAAAAAGTACCTCATTCAAAAAAAACTAGAAGATGCCTTTCAATAAAATTTTTACAAATTAAAACATGGGTAAAAATGTATTTTTAAAATTGTTTGGTTAATGTTAAAAATATTATTGATAATATTTTTAAAAAACATGGATATTGAAAAAATATATATTTTTCATCGAATAGAGAAACAAAGTCCACTTTTGTTAAAAAAATCTCAACATTTTTTGGTGAAAAAGAGATAGAAATGTTACTATTACTTGAAAATTTCATGAATAAAAATAAGATAATTAATTTAAATGATTTCATTTTAAAATTATTTAATAATTTTCTACAATGTAAAATCAAGCATAAAAACTCCCGATTAAAATGAGATTTAAACATAAACCCTTACTAATTTGTTAACCTATGAATCATAACTCTCATGAATGAAGTAAATGAATTTAAACATAAAATTTCATGATATATGAATTATTCATGATAAAATATTTAAATGGGTGGTATATACACTTTAAAATAAATTAGGTACATAAAATAACATGTTCCTCAAAGAAGGATTTTTTGTGATGAAACCCATACCTCAAGTCCAAACTTGTCAAGTATGTCCTTTATTTCCAATATAATAAACTTATATCAATTATCTGTTTTATTAATAACATTTTACATATTTAATACCTTTTAATTAAACCATTTACTCCATTTATTTTAATGACATATTTAATTAATTATTCACTTATGTCCATGTCGGCTAATTTGAGTACACTTAGTTCCTAATTTTAAAATTGTATCGACGTATTGAACATGGTCAAAGGGATCATTATTCATTAATATCCAGAATAATAAAAATTAAATAATTAAAAAAACTCCAATTATAATTTTAAAACCAACCATGAAATATTAATATAAAAAATGATGTATGTTACCATCATGGTGATGGTAGATCGTATGTACACATGAGTAATGTTTACATTTCTCAACAACCTTGATGGAAAGAAGGTAAGTGTTGTTTTATATTTATATATTTATAATTATATAATAAATATTACATTTTTAAATACACTTACATATACTATCCATGTTATTAAGTAATAAAAAGTTAATCACATCGCTTCGCTAGGCGGTAATCAACCATACATAAGAATGATGTTATCATTAATCAATGGATAGAAAGGTAAGAAGGTATATGAAAATTTAATTTTCCTAAATGATTGATATTTCATGAATATAATACATTAATATTTAATAAATCATCATTAATATTCTTTATAGGTGATGACGAAAAACAAGTTACATTAGTTTGTGAGGCGGTAGTCCGTCTCACACATGAACGATGGTTTCATTTCCCATTTGATGGAATGGGAGACAGAGACATATTTTTCCATTAAAAAAATAACATATAAATATATAAGTGTTAATATTTTTATTATTTTTAAAATTTTAATACATAATTTAAGATGTAGAAAGAAGAATAAAAAATAAGGAGCTTGGTGTAGACGATTCCCTTCACATAAATGAACTTCCTTTGGATATCTTATTATAAACCATAAGGCTGGTATTTTGGGAAAACCAAAAGCTATATAATGTGGATAAAGATGTTGGAGGGTGTTTTTTTAGTTTTTTTTTTTGATTAAAATTGCATTACAGGTGTGAATAAGGGAGGGGAGGTGGTGCCCTTTTATAATTAAGTAGGAGTGTCATTTTTGTAAATACCCAAAAATATTCAATAATTAAATGTTTAAATGAAGTTACGTACCTCAAAAATTGATAAATAATGGATTGGATGGGATATATGGTCTTTCCAAACCACTAAAATTTAAAATTAAACATTTTTAAACATTTTAATCCCTTTAACTCTTTGGTTTAACCCTCATTCAATCAGTTTTAACATTAACTATGGTAATAAAGTTTTATTATTTTTACTATTCATTATGATAAAAAATTAGTTTTACATTATTATATAATATTTATTATTTTGATTTAAAATATGGAATCCATTTATCAAAATCAATTCACATACTTTTGAAATTTTCATTAAAAATTAAACCCTCAAAATGTGTCCTAAAATGGGTTTTCAAGAAATTCATTTTTCAAGAAATAGATGATCTTACATTAACTCTATTATTATAAATCATCATTATATGAATTTTAATTAATATAAACTAATGTATAATATTTTCATCTATTTTAAAAAATTCCTTACTTTGGGTTATATTAATTAATTAAAATGGATAAACATTATGCATTTAAAAAATAGATTACAGGAAAACACTCTTTTAGGAAAAAAATAAAATTTTTACATAATAAACAAAAATTATGATTAAATTGAAATTAATTATATTATACTAAATTAAATGGATAATTTTTCAATTTGATATCAAATAAAAAATATAATTCAACTTTTAAATTACTTTATTTAATAAAAAGAAATGTGAGTATATGAAGAATTAGTAATTTTCATTATTCACTAAAAATCAATCATTTCTAACAAATTCCAAAATTTCACCCAAAGTTAATTTTTATATAATGATTTCAAAATTTATTTTCGTTTTATAAAATAAAAATTCTAACATTTTCATAAATTCTTTATAACATTTTCTCACAAAAAGTAATAAAAATATTTTTGAAGGAAACATATTTTTTCTAAACTAAAATATCTTTATTAAAAGTTGGGTGATTATTTATTAATAATTTATCAATAAATTTATATTGAGTAGGAATATTATATATATATTATAAATTAGTTACTACTATTTTTACCCTCCCATATAACGGCTTTTTAATAAAGGAAATATTTTTTGGGTCATTTAAGCATAGTGTTGTGTTACATATACACTATTGAATGTTATGTTCTTATTTTAAAATATTTGGGTGCTATATAACATGAATAGTCATCCTTCCTAGATGATTATTTTAATGGGGTTATGGTGGATTGGGATTCCATAAGTGGAGTTGTATTTTTCATTTTCCCTAAATATGTAGTGAGGTTGAGTAAGAAACAAGAGAGTATGTCTCCTAATACAATTGATATATAGTACATTATAGTAACTAAATACTAAACACAAATTTATTAGATGAAAATAGAGTTTTAAAATATAAGTGGGGATTTGTGACTACTAATGGGGATATTTTTTGAAAACAATACTATGATCAAACTCACAATGATACTATTTTATCACTCCAAAACTAAACACACTGAGATCAGGTATCATTTTATTAAACAAAATGGGGAAATGGGTTATCAAGATAGGGTATATTGGTACTAATCAAGAACAATTATATATCATCCGCAATCCATTGGATACACTATTATTTTAGAGACACATGTTGAACTTTGGTGCTCAACCACCTCCTTCCATATGATGGTGTTTGAAAGATTCCCATACCCTTACTAATATTTAATAGTATAATTTATTATTTTCTATTTTTCTTGTAGGTGTTTATATTATATGAATCTGATAATAAAGGATTATATAATATCCTTGGTTAATTCTAGAATAAGAGTGAATTTTTTATATGTGTTATATAGACAACATTTTAGGAATTAACTATTGTTTCTTGTTTCCAACAAAGACAATTCAGTTATATAGGTTAAAAACATGGTTGATATGTTGGTGCTTAGTTTTTGGTTCTATATCATTTTTGGAAGCATGATTGACATCATATTTGAATAAAAAATCCCATTGAATTTTTTTTTCAAATGGTGGTACGATTTCATTGGGAGAGTAAAAATACAAGGGGAATAATGAAGTATGAAATAAAAAATTATAGGTGAAGGAATTGACAAAAAAATAAAAATGGGGTTAATATAGGAATGAAATCTTATATTGATTAATTTTTTTCAATTAGAAATTTTTTTCAATTGTAGATATTCTATATTTCATGAAATCGGTAATGTACTAAAGTTTCCTTAAGTGTGTAATAAAAGGAGTGGATTCAATTTTACCAAATGAAAGGAATTTATTTATGATAATAAAACATTATCTAGATATTTAAAGGCTTTAATCTAGAAAAGGAGTATTTTTTAATAATTTATTAAACATTTTAAGACACTATTTTGTTGTAAGAATTATTATTTAACTCCATAAGGATTTGGGTGGTTTCTATAGAACTTCAATCCAAATTCCATAAGGCTATTGGAATTTCACAAACCTTTTGGTTGATGTTGAAAGAATTTGTATATTTATATAAAACATTAATTATACTTTTAAAACCTTACTATATTTTATGATGCTTTGATGTAATTCATAAGACTTTTATTTTTTATTAGACTGTAAGGAATTCAATATAACTTTTTTTGGACATTTCATGACTTATGAGTGAATATATCATCTAAGTTTTTTGTAAATGTCTTTACTAGAAGGAAGTATGTGTGGATGAGTTATTCTATGGGTGATTTAAAATAGTTAGATATTTTTATTCTAGTTATCAAGCCATTATGTAGAATATTATATCAATATTAAAAGAAGATTATGTTGTAATGTTGTTTTTGTTTTAAAATATATATCTAATTCTTGATAGAGATCATGCTATGTCACAAAGATTTGTGTCATGTGTTTAAATTAATGAGATTATTATTAATCTTATATTATGATTAATAATTTGTTTAAGTAAGAAGAAGGAAACGTTTATATTTTTTAGAGAAGTTAATACCCCAATTTATGAGAAAGATCATAAGGATTATAGTACTTTGAATGGAGTAATTACCGGAAAATAACTTAATCGAATTTATATATTCAAATTATATAAATTATAATTCACTAGAAATAAAGAAATTATTATTGTGTCTTTCATGGATCTTTTCATATCAAGGATATAAGAAATATTTTTTTAAACAGAACTCGAGGAAATAAAATGAGAAAAATAAGAAGAGGGATATGGATCATCACTTCTAATATCTAAAAACATCTCTATAAAGAGAAGAAGTAAAAATTATAAATAAGTATAAAAGAGAAACACCAGAAGATTTGGAGTTGAGGAAGAAGAAAGATGAATAATTATAATACCCTTGATGGACTGGTGTTTATATTCTGATCATGAAAATATTATAAGGAACATGCATGTTATATCTTTTCTTTGTAACCCTTGATCCAAAGCAGTGCTTGGGAGATTAAGAAGAGGAAGTGTTCCTAGGATCCACAATACATATTTCAAAAACCTTTTCTAATATATTTAATAAATATTATTATTTCTCAGTACATTAACATATTTTGAGCATACTCTCCTCAGATAACCCCTTCATAGTGAACAAAGTAAAATACACATGTCCTTTTATTTACTTTCATTATCTAGAATGTGTGTGTTTTTTAATGATGAAAAAAATTATTTTTATTTCTATCACAAGTATATTAACTTGTAGAAAATAAGAAAAATTGAACACCATAATTCACCCCCCCCCATTGGGTGTATTACACATTCTGTTGCAATAACACCAAATAAGACACCCTTTTATAGTGGTAACTCCAATAAAAACTTAACAAAACACCATGAGATAGTAATTCATGTTTTTATCACCAAGTCTATAGCCCACCAGAATTTTATTTTTATTTAATTTGAAATAAACTTTAAGTATTTGATAGCATTATTTACACGTAACCCTGAATCTAAATGAACTCATGATATAGTATACCTTTATAATTTGGTCATTAGATTGGTGAGTATTAATAGTATTAACCACATTATGTGTGTGTGTGTGTGTGTGCATGTGTGTGAGTATTTTCCTAAATTCAAATGTATAGATTAATTAATAAGTTATAATTATTAAATTTTTAATAAAATCATTTAATAATTAAAAGACATATTTTTGAAGAAATGTATCTTTCTTTGTGTTATGTATTATTAACTAAAAAATGATTATTTATCACTATTATAAAGTTAATTTATTTAAATTAATTGGTAATTTATAAATAAATATCCATACATTAGTTATGTAAAGGTTGTGAATAAATATAAAATCATTTCAAGGCAAAAGAGTTATTTTTCATAAAACTATTTTTAAGTGCACATGGTGTTTTTATTGTATTAAATTAAATAAATAAATTTTTATTAATATTTTTACAAAAATTAATATATTATATATTAAATCAAATTTTTTAAAATTCATTTTTTAGTGTTTAGTAAGAAAATAATTAAATTAAAATCATTTTAATGATTTAAAATTCATTTTTCTAAAAACATGTCTTTATAGCATTTTTTGCACTTATTTTAAAATTAATTTTTTTTAATTATAGAAATTGAATTTGATAAAATTGATAAAATATTAGGAATAATATTTTCTAACAAAATTAATAAGGTAACTTCCATTTTTTGTCATACTGAATATTATAAATAGCAAAAAAAAATTGGCACCACAGTTAAGGATAAAATGGGCTTATCGGGGGTTAAACTAAGATATGTGGGTGATAATTCCACATTAACATATATAATTATTATTATATGGATATATCTTGACCCTTTATTATGCTAAATTTTAATTTTTTTCAATTTTCATCCATTTTTACAAAAAAATAAATTATATTATTTCTATCTTTTAAGTAATTCCTTATATGTTATCTCCATCACTTATAAATGGAAAACTCTTATCAATCATTATTCGTGAAATTTGATCCATCTAGATTGAAACATACCTAACCAAAAACCCTTATATATTCCTTAAATTCATCCTAGATCCCTTAGTATTCTCTTAAGGCCAATCTTTCAATGATTATGTTGTAAACCAAAGGAGGTCCCTCCAAAAGAGGTATAACTATTTACCGAGCTCTTTCAATTTTATTTATCCTTTATCCCTATATAAACCTATTTTATACATCATAAAATGATGAATCCAATATTATAAATATTAAATGATTTTATTATGATGATTTTACAACCATTTTTCATCTCTTTTTCATCAAAAGGGAAATGAGGGTATCACTTGTGCGTACGTGTGGACTAATGCCTCCATGTAGCGATATGATTTATTTTCCATGACCACATCATGTTGAGGAATATAATTATGGACTTAATAAATATATATTATATTTTATATATAATTATTATTATTTAATTATAAAACACTATTTACTTTTATTTCCTTCTTTTCATTACAAATTGAAAACGACGTTAATGCGTATGCACGGACTATTGTCTCCATGAATGGTGTAATTAATTTTTCTATATCAAAATTTATGGATAGTTATAACTATATATTTAATGTATATATATATATATATTTATGATATTTATATCATTATTAATGTTATTGATATTATTTAACCATGATCAAAGTACAAGGTCTAGAACATTTCAACTGAAACTTTCAGAAAAAAAAACAGTTAACATCTAGGAATAATGATTTCAATAAAAAATTATTAATAAATGGGTGTTGGAATATTATAAGTAAAAATTATATGGAATTATAGTTATGAACGTGGTACTATTTTATAATTATAAAAAAATTAATTGATTATATAGTAGGTTAGAAATCTTAAAAATAATTTTGGGCTTGATGTAATTTTTTTATGTTACAATATAAATTTTTATTTATATTGTTTATGATTGTATTTTCTAACACTAAATTTACGTGATTTATCCCTAAAAATATTATATATTTTATTCTCCAATGGTTATTTTTTAAAATCTTATGTTTTCCTTTAATTTTAATCTCTCTAAGTACTCAATGGTATGAAAGAATGTTTTTAAAGAAAACTAAATTTGATTTGATTTATATTTGGTCATGAATATTTTAATACATGCCCATATTTTCTTTAAAAATTTTCTAACAATTTTTTACTATTCTCAAAAGTTTTATTAAATTCATTTTTAACCATGTTCAAATTTCTAATAAATTATTTAAAAGGGATATTCTTTTTTTTCAAGTGAGGTATTATTAACTAAAGGTGTGAATGGAATCTTTGCTTTAATGTATACCACAAAAACTAATTTTCCCACCATTATAGCCACTAAATATTTTGAATATTACTTGAAAATTTTATATTTTTATTTTTAAATAAAATTATTTCCTTAATATTTTTGGAAATTTTTATATTTGATATAAGTGATTCCAAAATGACAGGGGTATTTTTCTCAAGAAATTCTCCATTGATCATTAAAATTAATTTTACATTTATGATAACATCCTTTGATGATACCTATCCATCATTAGGGATATGATTCTATGATACCATACTTATTATTTATACAGATGGTTTATGATTATGATGATGAAATAATGATGAAACCCATTTTCTTTTCCACTGGTTAAGATATAATTAAATGATAAATTTTTTCACGATCTTATAGAATACATATAAATATATAATGATTAGGTGATAGGTGGTTGTGTTATAGCACTCTAATTCATTGGGTAAAGATTAATGTTTTATGATTTCAAATGTTTTATGGGAGTTTATTCCCATCCTGAAGGATGGTAAATGAGAGGTTATCCTAAGGTTGAAATAGGTACATGGGTGGTTATCCTAAGCCCGACATGTAATGAATGTTTTAGTGGATATAATTGACATAATATTTATATGGTTGTGATTATGACACACTCTATGATACTCTTTTATGACATATCTTATTAAAATGTTTTATCCTTATGGATTATGTAATTTTATTCCTTTATGACTCAGGTCTTAGGGACATCCAAGCTTTATTCGACAACTCGTGATGATAATCTATGAATTATTGGGTACAAATTAAAAATGTTACACTCATTTCCTCATTCCCTTATGCTCATGTTATGCTAAAATGATCAATTATATCTCTATTTTTCCCATTACTAAGAATCTAATCTCACTCTTTATTATGTTTCAATTCTCACTGGATATGAAGGAAGGTTTTAAGTATGGTATATCTAAAAAGGGTGTCAGTTATGAAGATATTAGTAGGATATTATAAAGATATTTTATGTACTAGTTGAATATATATCCAAATTTCCTATGATAATAAACCTTTAAGGTCATTTCAATGATCATAGTGATATGTAATGAATATTCATCTAATAATATGTAATATTTATGTATGTAATGTTTCAATCACATCAGTTGGTATCTGAGTATGGTTTAGTTTTAAAACCATGGATGTGAAAACTTTAATGACAACCCTTATGAATTTCATAATTATATAATAATATCATATGTTATAGTAAAGAAATAAGTTTGGTTTTCCTATAAATTTCATCTCTATCCAGATACTAGAAATTATATACAATTGTGGAACATATACATATAGGGGAAACAACTCTAAAAGGAGTATACTGGGTAGTAACTCGATCGTCACTAGTGAACGATGAGTGGGCCTATGACTTCACACCAATATAAATCTTCTGGTGGATATTCTTGGGTTAATTTTCATTTTATTTTTAATCTATTATGAAGTATTTGAGTATATTATGACCTGAATTAAACCTAAGGTTTAATATATTAAAAATATAGTGTCGTTATTTAGACATCCTATAAATGATTTTAATGATTATTTTTTATTATAATTGCAGGGTGTTAGACAATTTGGAAGGTTAGGAATGAGAACTGTTATAATAAATTCTCTGGAACTCAGGTGGGTATTATTTTCAAAATGAAGAATTCTTTTTTGGACCTGGTCAGGCAGTACCCTGATTGCTATACAGCACCATCAATGAGCTCCATCGCCTCCATCAAGTTCTCTGATCAACAGGTCGTCTCCTCTGGGCAGGGACAGTGGGTTCAATGGAGACCTCTAAGCCAGGGATAAAAACTAAACTCGGACGGATCGATGATCATGGGGGTGATGCATAGGGGGGCGTTGTGAGAGATCCAGCGGGGTCTGTGACTGCTGCGTTTTCTGGAGAGCTTGGAAGAGGCGATTCACTTCAGGCGGAGGCTCGAGCCTTGGCTGGAGGTCTGGAAATGTGTTCTCAGAGGAGGATCTATCTGATAGCGGTGGAGACTGACTCCATGCTTTTTTGCAGTGCGTTGTTGGGCAAAGGTAAGGTTCCTTGGAGTATTTCTTACACTATTAGGAGATGAAAAATGTTAATTGGGTCTCACATGGAGGTCTCTCACACATGGAAGGAAGGAAATATGGTGGCTGATTTCTTGGCCTCTCTCGAAACCCCTGAATGCAGTATGTTTTCTTTCTCTAATTTGGGGTCATTTCCTAGTGAGGGGATAAAGTTCTTAGTTAATGATGATCTGGGTTTGCAGTACTTTAGACCACTGTGACATTCTTTTGTGTATTGTATTATTTTTAATCAATAAAAATGATTATTTTTCAGTCATATTAACATTTAATTTTATGGAAAATGAAATGATTGACCTCCTATGAAACTGAATTTTATGGGATCAAGAATGAAAAATATCATTTATATGATTATGAAACATTTTCAAGATATGAATCATATATAACATCTAAATAAATAAAGGAGGGAACAATGTTATTTTGAGTCCTTTATTATGAAACATCCACCTTCTTTTAGTGGGTCCACTAATATACTAGTTTTTGAGTAATGGAAAAAAATCACTAAAAAGATATAATCTTCTCTCTAGTGTTCAGAGCATAAAAAATTTATTTTGGTTGTTTATCATTTGTAAGGATAAACAGAACAACATTAGACTCTTATCAAGAACATGAGGAAAGAGTAATAAATTGACTCCATGGTGTTGGATGAGTTTATAAGGTTATTTTTCAACAAGTACATTCCTCATATTCATTTTATGAAAATATAGAAGGAGTTGCAATAGTTAAATTAAAAGGATAATGAGTCCATTAGTATGTGTATGGAAAATTTTACAAAACTTTCATGGTATGATTCTAATATTGTTATCCAACCTAAAAGAAATATTTATCAATTATTCAGTTGCTTAAAACTAAGTCTCTAAAGGAAATTATTCATAACTAACTTCAGTGTCTATGGATAATTCATTTGATGTGCACTCAAGGTAGAAATTGAGATCAAACACACCCATCAATCCCACAGTTTTGACCTGAAAAGAAAGATGCAATTTAAAGAAAATTTTAATAATAAAAACTATGTTGGGAATAAGAGGAGCCTCCCTTTATTATAGAAGGGAGGAAAGAAGCCTGGATAAAATTTCCTTAAGGGGAATAGTAAATGTTTTAACTTTGGAAATAAATTTCATCGGGAAAAAATTTTAAAGTGATGGGAAGAATTTTTCTAATGATTTGAATAGAGATAAATTTCTACAGAATACACTACCCACACTCCAATGTTTTAAATGTAAGGAGAATGGGAATTATTTTAACATGTTATTGAATATGAGGGTTAATGATGGTGATCAATGATAGCAACCTATTAATACTAGAGAAAAATGAAAAATATCATGTTATCACTATTAATAATATGGGGTATGATAAAAAAATGGTGAAAGGTACACTTACTATCCACACTAGAACTGTTAATGTCTTGTTTAATTCTAGATAAACCTACTCTTATATATATATATATATAAATGTTTAATGGTAACATATTACCACCTCCAAAATTAAATGTTTAATTAGCTATGAAAACTTCTAATGCTATTATGATCGTATCTCACATCTATGATGCTTATCCAAATGAATTTTGTGACAAGGTTCTTCTTGAAAATCATAATTCTATTTTATATGTGGAATTTGATGTTATTTTAGGAATGGATTGGCATTCTTTATATAATTATCATATAAATTGTTGATGAAGGGAAGTCATATTTGATATTTCAAAAAAACATATGATCAACTATCTATGTAAGTATAAATATGAACATCCAAAGGAAATTATATTTATTATATGGTTCATGGATCCTATTTGAAGGAAGACATTATCTCATATGGTTGGGAAGAAATTCAATATTAAAGATATTCAAATTTCAGGGGAGTTTTTTGATGTATTTATACAAGAGTTTCATAGTTTTCATATGAATTGTGAAGTTTTTTTTCAATATAAGTTATACCAAGTGATACACCTATTTCAAATACTGAACATATAAAAGCCTCAATTTAGCTATAGTGATTAAAAAAGAAACTCTATGAAAATCTTGATAATGGAATCATTCATCCAAGTGAGTCACCAAGGGGTGAACATATTCTCTTTTTTGAAATGAATGATGGATTAATGTGACTCTACACTTATTACTAGGAACTTAACAAGATCAAAATAAAGAATAAGTATATGCTAACCAGTATTGATTATTTTTTTGATCAATTTTTAGGATCTCAATACTTCTCAAAGATTAAACATCATTCTAGTTACTATCAATTAAGAGTAAAAATTTAATACATTCCCAATACATCCTTTTGTATGTGGTATATACACTAGCAATTTATAGTGATTATAATTTGTCTTACTAATTCCTTCACTATCTTCATGGATTTAATGAATAGAATCTTTAGAAATAGCCTTGATTGATTTGTGAAAGACTTTAAAGATGATATTATTATTAATTCCAAGAACAATTAAGAGCATGAAGATCACTTGAGAATTTTCTTGAAGACACTAAAGAAGGATAATTAATATGAAAAATTTAACAAGTGTGAATTTTGGAAATAGAAAGTTTCATTTTTGGGTTATATAATCTCAAGTGAGGGTATATCATTCGATCCTTAAAAGAAATAAGTTATTGAACATTGTACGAAATCAATCACTATGACTAGGATATATAGTTTTCATGTATTATTTTATATTATCGATGGTTTTTTGATACATAAATTTGATGAAATATTTGAAGAAACTGAAGACAAGGTTGTTCAATGCGCCTATTCTCAAACTTCCCTACTGGGGAGAAGGAATTATTTTTTATAGTGATGCATCATAGAATTTTATAGGATGTGTTTATATATATAATGATATAGTTATATCTTATGCCTAATTCTAATTAATGGTTCATAATAAAATTTACACGAATCCTAATATAGAGTTAGCAGTGGTAATATTTTTATTAAATATATTGATGACTTGTCTTTATGGAGAAAGGTGTGTCATTTATCTTGATCATAAAATTATAAAGTATACACCAAAGAAGATTTTTTTATCTAATCAAATATTATGACTATTCAATATATAATCACACTAGAAAATAAATCAAGGTGGATGATTATTTAATTTGAAAGGATCATTATAGATTATATATGATGAGGATCCCAAAGGATCCCATATTTCTAAATTTTTAAAGGATGGACCATGAAATCTTGAATAAGGGGGAGAAATTGTATTTTTCCCAAATAAGTGTTCAACCATATATCCATGTGATGATTGAAGTGGAAAAGAAAGAAGATGTTGAGATGAAATATAAGGTGATCAACTTTTCTGAGTTTAACATTGAAATTTATGGAAGGATAAGGTTTCAAAACCAAGTATGATTCCCAACAAACAAGACATGAAGTGGTTGATATTGTAATATTATAATATATCTTCATTATCTATTTATCCTAGAAGTATGAAGATGTATAGAGATCAAAAAGAGTATATCTAGTTGGAAAATATAAAGAGAGATATTGAAAAGTATATATGTTGGTGTTTGATATGTTAGTAAGTTAAGGGTTAGAGATAGATATTTAAGGAGATATTAAAACCATTATCCATACTATAATAGAAATATGAAAACATCTCCAGGGATTTCATTATCGGACTCCCCAAAAATATCTAAAGGACATAATGTTAGTTGGGTTATAGTTGATCACCTTATGAAGTTAGTACATTTTATTGATATGAGAGAATTTTTCTCTATTGATCAGTTATTCATGATATATATTAAGGAAGTGGTATGTTTTATGTGATTACCAAAGTATCTTTTATCTTATCGAGTTCTTAGGTTTACCTTTAAGCTCTAGAGAATTCTTTAGCAAGCTGTAAATATAGTGTTTTGTTTTAGTACTTCTTATCATCCTTAGAATAAGGGTTGGTTTGAGTGAACTATTCAAACCCTAAAGGATATGTTGAGATCATATTCTATTTATTTCAAAGGGTGTTGGGATCAAAACCATCCTCTTGTTAAGTTATCATATAATAATAACTTTCATATAAGAATTAAGGTGGATCCTTATGAAACTATCTATAGAAGTAAGTGAATAGATCATACATGTTGGGATGAATTTATAGAAATAAATAAATTGGAACCTAATATAGATTAGGAAATAGAATATAAGTATAGATCCATTCATCATTACATCAAGATAGCATAGAATCAATGGGAGATTTATGGTAAGAATCATTAATAAGATTTGGAATTCAATGGTAAATGGATGTAATTCCAATGAATTTCTCCATGGAATAAGGATATGATATTTAAAATGATTCAAAATATGAGCCTTGGTATATTGGTCCCTTCTATATTATTTATCCACTATAAACTATAGCTTATTTCTTGGAGATTTCAACAAGCCTCTCCCAAGTTCATGATTTGTTCCATGAATCTCTCCAAAGGAAGTACATAAATGATCATTCACATGTACTGAACTCGTAAGTTTAGTTATTGGAGAATGATATTTATAATAATTTACTACTGGTATAAATATTGTATCATAGAGAAAAAAATTTATATAACAAGAATACTCATCCAATTAAAGTTCACTGGAGGATTCAGAAATTCGAGGAAGCTACCTGGGAACACGAGATGTGATAAAATACATATGTACTCATTTTTTTATATAATAGTGATATAATTTCATGGTAATAATTCATTTTAAGGGGGTATAATGTTAAAACCCATGATTTTATATGTATTTACTTTAAATAAACTTGAAGTATTTAATATCTTGCTCTACACGCAACCTCGAGTCATAATAAACTAGTGAAATAGTATACCTTTATAACCTAGTGATTGGATTGGAAGGTATTAATAGTATTAACTACATTATGAAACATATATATAATTTTTTTCCAAAATTTATATTTATTAATTAATTCCTAGTAAATAATCATTAAATTATTAATAAATTCATTGAATGGTTAAAAGACCTATTCTTCAAGTGTATTTCTCTATATGTTTTGTATTATTATTTAAAAAACATTATATACCACTATAAAAAATTTATTTTAATTAAATTAATTGTAATTGTATGAATAAACATCCATATATTAGTTATCTGAAGGTTAGGAATGAAGATATAATCATTTAAATGTAAAAAATGTTACTTTTCCTAAAACAATTGTGTGAGAAATGTGATTTTATCATAATAAATTAAACAAATCACAATTTATTGATGTTTATAATGAAATTTATAGACTATATATTCACTAAAAATAATTTAATAGTCAATTGATAGTTTTTACTAGTCTATTAATGAAATTATATTCAGTTTTATGCTTAAAATGATTTTTTTTTCTAAAAACGGATTTTCATTATGTAGTTCACATTTAATTTAAAATTAAATTATAGAAATTATAGAAATTTAATTTGATAAAATATATTACATAATTTTAATCATCATTTCTAGATTTGGTGATGAATCCACTTTCATTTTTGTTCATAAGGAATAGTATAAACAGCAAAATATTTGTTGTCATAGTAAAGGTTAAAATGTGATTACTAGGGATAAAACTAAGAGATAAGGGTTATAATGACACATAAACATACCTAATTATTAATATTTTTGGAGATATTTTAACCTTATATTATCATAAATTCTAATTATCATTCATTTTGAGAGTTTTTTACAAGAAAGTGGAATTATACTATTTAAATATTTTTAGTAATTTCATATGTGTCCCCTCCCTCACTTATAAAAGGGAACTTCTTATCCACCATTTTCCAATAAGTTTGAGCCATATATCACATACAATATATTTCCTAATACATTCATATATTTCTTCCTTTTATCCTAGATTCTATGGTCTTCTTTTATGACCAATTTCTCAAGGTTTAAAGTGCAATCCAAATGAGTCTCTCTAAGAACAAGTCTAGATATTAACTAAGATCCTTAAATTTAATTTATTTTTCAACCTTATATAAACTAATTTAATACATAATTACATGATCAATATAGTATTTTAAATATAATTATTTTTTGTTGTTATTATTTCACTGCCACTTTTCATCTCTTTTCAATCAAATAGGAAATTAAAATATCACTCATGTATACGTGTGGACTACAACCTCCATATAAATATATAATTTATTTTCCATCACTAACTCACATCGATGGATTAAATTATGGATATAATAAATATATAATATATTTATGATATAATTATGATTATATGGTGATAAAATATTACTTTTATTTCTTTCTTTATTTTCATTAAAAAATGAAAGTGGCGTTTTTATGTATATGCGAACTAGCATCCCCATGAACGGTGTAATTAATTTTTATATCTATACCATTTATGGATGGTTCTAAATATATATTTAAATTTATATCATGATTAAAATTCCATATATTATAAACTATGATCAAATTAAAATGATTAGAGCTTCCAAAATAAAATTTTCATGAAAAACGAAACAATTAACACTAGGAAATAATGATTTCAATAAATATTTATTAATAAATGGGTATTAAAATGTTATAAGTACACTATATACGGTATTATAGGTATTAAAATGGTTGTTTAATATAATTATAAAAAAAATAAATTATTATATTGGATTTTAATGAACCTATAACGAATTTCTGGCTTTAGATGAGGGTTTTATGTTGCAATCTCACTTTTTATCAAGATTTATTATGCATAAATTTCATGATGAAAATTTTAAATGATATATCCTTTAAAAAATATTTATTTTATTATCCAACTTTTATCTCTATAAATAAATATTTTTCCTTTAATTTTCCACTCTCTAAATACTCAAACATTTGAAAGAATTATTTTTAGAAAAATTAATTTGATTTCTATTCATCCAAGAATATTTATTCCATGTCCATATTTTTTAAAATCAATTCCAAGAATGTGTTTAATGTTATAAAAATATTTTTTTAAAGTCATGTTAACCCATTTTTTGTTTATATAAAATGTTTTAAAAGAAATCATCTTGTCATTTTCAAAATGATGTACTTTTTACCAAAGGTGTGATGGAAATATTTGTTTTAACATATACCGCACAACTGGATTTTTCCATTATCATCAACACTAAATTTTTTGAAGATTACTTTACAATTTTACATTTTTATTTTCAAATAAAATGTTTACTTAATATTTTTCAAATTCTTATATTTGAAATATGTTATTTCAAAATAAAAAGGGTATTTTTCCCAATAAATATTTAATTGATCTTTAAAAATAATATTTGATCTATGACAACATACCTTGATGTTAATAGTTATTCATTGGGGATAGGATTATATGATACCATAAATATTATTTATCTAGTTAGTTTAGTATTATAATGATAAAATATTTATGAAACCAATTTTCTATTACATGGGTTAAGATATGATGAAATGATAAATGTTGTCGTGATATTGTTGAATATATATATGAATGGGACATATCAATGTGATGATTGGGTCCATTATATATCATCAGCGATTTGGGTAAATATTATTTTTTATGAAATAAAATAGTACATTGGAGGTTATCCCAATCCCAAAAGTGGGTACACTAGAGGTTATCCCAAGCCTGAGATAGGTACACAGCTGGTCAGCCCAAGCCTAACATTCAACAAATGTCTTGGTGGGTACCCTTGAAATAATATTTTTATGTTTATGATTATGAAACACTCTATGCCACTATTTTAATAATTTATATTATTTTAATTGTATTCTCTCTAGGATCATGTTATTTTATTCCTTTCTGATTCATATCTTATGAACTACCAAGATTTATTCCCCAACTCATGACTATAATCTATGAATTATTGGGTATATATTTCAAATGTTAAGATCATTTTATAATACCCTTATTCTCACAATATTTTAAAAATATAATTTATATCTCTATTTTTTACCATTACTGAGAATTTGAGCTCACCCTTTATTAGGTTTTCAATTTATTAGGATATGAATAATTGTTTTATGTATGATATGTCTAAGAAGGGTGATAGTTGTAAAGAACTTAGTGGAGAGACTGTAAATCTTTATGTACCTATTGTTTATATATCCAAGTCATAAACTACACTAAAACATTATGGTTCAAGTGAGTCCTAAATAATAATATTAGATTCAATTAGGATGACTTCATATAGATTATTGGAATAGGTGACATCTATTTATTGAATGACTATTGGGAAAGCCTTCCTCTCTTCACCCTTAGATACTTCATATTAGACCTCATATTTAGTCAAGAATCTAACTTTATTCACTTATTGGAAGGGGTCCTCAATGATGATCAAAAATACATATTAAGTGGTATAATTATGGATAATTAAGTTGACTATTGTATATTTAATCCATCACAAATGAGAGCCTTCAGTTGTGAGTCTTTTCAAGATCTGATTCATGCTTCGCAATTCAGTGACCCCTCGGATAAAAAACTATAGTTCAAAAAAATACCCATGAAATTTAATTTTCTTGTTTAGAATCATAAAAATATGTTTTACCCTGTGAATTTTGATTTCCAAATTTAGGGTATTCACCTCACTTTGAATTGCCTATGTTACTCGACTACTAGATCTAAATTTGAGTTCCTTTCATTTGTGTAATTCGATTGGGAACATCTCATTTGGCTCACTCTTTGGGGTAAGTATGTTGGAATAGAATATATTAATCATATATTATTTTCATATTTTAGTGATTATTCATGGTCTATTATTAATTCCCCAGGAATGAGTACCCTCTTTATGGTGGGTGGTTTCGTGATTTGGGATATTCAAAATGTTTCCCACCCCAAAAAACTCTCATTGAATTGGGTACCATAAAACCAATATGATTGAGTAGGTACTCTACCTTAATAACTTATCAAGTGTTATTATTCTACCATGTGCAGTTCACATCCAGATTCCCAATTTTTTTACGTAAGCATCACGATTTTCTCAAGAGTTAATAGAGGTTGGGTTTGATGGAAGACTAAAAACCAGGGACTCAAACTCAACACCAGTGGATCAAACATCCGAGAGATAATTCATAGATGAAAAAGAGTTCAGAAGGGATGCATCTCTATAATCATTTTTTCTCATCCTTCTTTATAGAGGTATCATCACTTAAATTAGAAGATAAATCCGTGCTCATTAGGTTAGAATTTAAATGTCTAAAAACATTCCCCTTTCTTATATCAATTTATACTCATCCTTTCTTTTCAATTATCTATTGGATATCCACCTGATTCATTGGATTATCTCATATATCACAATTAAATATCATAATATTCTCCCCTTAGAAATTGATATCCTGCAAATCTGGTGAGTAGTGAATAAAGTAGAAGATATTTTATCTTCAAAAGGTGATCAACCAATAGTGCTAATCATTTATTGAGTTTATGAACATTACTAAAATATTTTATTAATATCATCCAAGGATATGAACTTGGGATTCATCAATATAGGAACCCACAGTTCCTCAGCTACCACTCCTCCTCTTCTCCCCTTATTCTTTTCATACTTAAATTTAATAAAAACTCTATTCCCATTTAGTATGCAAGTATACTGTACAATTTCAACCCAAAAAATATCATTCCATTGTGCAACAAGCATACTAATAACACAGACAATAAATATGAAAACTAACTCGAAATCAATATTTGTTCAAGTACTATCTTGTATCACTGGAGGCTCAATCACCAAATATATAAACAAGTAGGGTAATATAATAGTCATGAATTTATATAAAAATGTTATGCCACACTTCCCCACTAATATAGTCACCCTCATATCCTAATGAAAAACATCTTCAACCACTCATCCCTATTATATCCACATAACACAACCATATACCAAATCCACATAACCATATCCCCATACCATAACTACATATGATATTAATATCATAAAACCACATCACTTTCAAATAACCACATCACTTCCACATCGCCTCATCACAAGCATGTCACCTCATCACTACCACACCACCACATCACTACCAAATAACCACACTATATATCAATGAGAGAATAATAAGGTAGATTTTATAACCATCATTATAACCCACATCCATAATATTAATAGTTTCACCTAATACCCAAAATGTCATATAGTTTTAAGTAGGGTTAACTAACTCAGGTGATAGTGTGTCAGAAATAAAAAATCATACAATCAATATAATATTCACGCAACCCATCTTATGATGCACAACCTTTTATACTCCTATAAAACCACAACCTGTCACAACATAAAAAATTCTTGTACCTATAATCACACACTTCCAACACCACAACAACTAAAAAATATCCACACAACTTATTCAAATCCCATATTTCATTACCAATTACACTATATCTATTTACTAACCATGTTAATTTCATTAACCACATAAATTCTAAGAAATAATCTTCCAAAATGAACCACTAATAAATTATCTCACATTTTTTCTTTCATGTTAAATTACCATGTAAATAATCCCCCAATTCATTTTAAGATATTTATTATTGCATTAATTTCAAAAATTTCCCATTATTATTCCACATTATTTGATTATTTTTTTTAGTTTCATCATTTCCACATCTGAAAAAAGTATAATATGCTAACAAAATATTCCACATCACACTAGCATATCAATAAATGTCAAAAAAATCGTGATATTGCCTTTATTTTTTCTACACTAAATAAACCACACTAATCCACTTCAAATTCCTCATGCCACCACCATAGAAAAAATAATCAACACACCATTCCCTTCTACAAAATTTTCAGAAGTATAATTCATCCAAAATTGAATTCAAACAAAAATTATATTTTTTAAACACTTTATTATCAAATTACTATTTCATTCTCAATGAAACAAACTCAAAAAAATAATTTATTATTTTATAATTATTAATTTCATTACCTTAAATCAATTATATACCCCTTTTAAATAATGATTCCAAAAATTAAAAATGAAATTTAATCATAGTAGTATAATTATCAAAACATCAATAATAACATAAACAACATTTATAAAATAAATCCTAAAAAACATATATAAGTCAATACCATTTTGAACTTATTAAATTATGTACATTTATTAAGTAAATCATCATATTATTACCTTAAAAAGTCATAAAATTATAATTCCATGGTTAGAAAGTAATATTTAAGGGAGAATATGAATAACACACCGCAAACAAACCTCTAAAAAATACAACACAGATAAGATAATACTGATAATCAAACCCCCACAATCTCACAAGTATCATCCAATAAACCTATAACAAGTTAATCCCCTATAACCTCAATTATGAACATAAACACTCTAAGAAGAAGAATAAATGGATAAATAATGAATACCAATAAGAAATACCCTAATTGATTTGATTAACCCTCTCTATTATAAGAAATAAAATATGGAAGAAATATATTCTAAAACATCTAGAAAATTTATTTGGTCTCTAAAATTTAATATGTATCAAAAGAAACCAAATTAAATTAAATAAAACACACTAATTTATAAATAAAAAGTAATAACTAAAAAATATAGTTCAATGAAAATATTTATCATATTATAGGGTTAAACTAGTTATAAATTTAAAAAACCCTTCTACAAACCCTCAAAAATTCCCCCTTATCTTATTGTCAATAATTATTCATTTTTTAAGATATCAAAGTAAATTATGAAGTAATATCCCTTATTATAAAAATATGGTTAAACCTTTTACATTCATGGTGTAATAATATACTCCCCTCCAATTACATAACTGTCTCATTATTTAAAAATGAAATAAAAAATAATAATATAATGGATCAACTATAATAATCATGGTCCAAGGCATAGATGAACCATATTCATGGACTGAAATAATAGTTAAACTTATCACACATAACACACATTCTGAGTTATTATAGTATAATTTGACGAATAAGGTTGTAATGACATAAATAATGATATAATAATCATACCACAATGACAAGAGGTAAAACTTCTATTCAAATCCATGTAATAAAAATCACAGTATAATACACAATCTATAATGTGTGACTTTTTCACTGGAGAAAAAATCTAAATTTATCCCCCGCCATTCACGTCCAAACTCACTACCAACTCATAGAATTCCTCAAAACAAAAAAAAATAATAGAATATAATCCTATATTTTAGATACCTACCAAACAAATCTAATCCTTGAGAAATAAAAAACTATGAAAAAAATACCTCAAGAACTAAACAACCTTAAAAATACCTCTTAAATATGAATATAGATATCAAAAAACCTCAAAAAACTTAAGATAGGAAATAAAATTTCAATTATATTAGTATGAAATAATCAAAACAACACTACAAGAATCAATACTCAGAAAAACTCTAGATAATAAGATTATATCTACGAATCTCGCTCCCTGGTACATTCTTATAAGACACCATTATTACACTTGAAAATAACCAAAGAAATGATGTGTTTATAATGAACCTTATTCTATTGATAATTAATTTCAACTAGAAACTCCATGAACCAAATATTCTACTCAATATCTTACTCACCATAATTAATGATATTGGCGAGATCCTGAAAATTACTTCAAATCAACGGAAATTGTTTGATTTTAGGACCAAATCAATATGAGGAGTTAAATCCATCTATAATTCCTATTAAATTACTCTCCCTAGAACTTTAATGGTATAATGAACCAATGATAAATCATGTTAACTCCACTAAACCTAGACTTCACATGAAAAGTAGAAACCATTAAAAATACATGATCACTAACCGTAAAATCCATAAGTATTATTTTTTTGTAATGATATGACTTCTAATTATCCATATCATCTTTTATAATCTCATAGATCACATAAACCATCTCTATTATGTTGTACTCAAAATAAAGTCCCATGGACTATGACTCCCCAACCTTTTTATAGTACAAAAATGATATGTAAAACCTACCGTACAATTCCTTGAATGAAAATATATCAATGGATGAGTGATAGGTATTGTTTTATTAAAACTTAACTAAAAGAAAAATATTAACCCATGAACCTAAAAAATCATTAAAGATGGCCTGAAACATTACCTCTAGGGTCTATATCATATTCTTCAACTACTCATTTGTCTAAGGATTAAAAATGGTAGTTAAGTATAACTAATAACCAAAATAACATTTCAAACACTTACATACTCACTAGGAAAAGTTAGAATATCAATTAAGGATAATAATCCTCTGAACCCCATTAAGAATCACCACATCATCCACATATAACCTCTTTAAATTATCCATAAAACTCAAATCATGAATCATTAAGAAATGAGTAACTTCATTAATTGGTCCATAACTTTCTAGATAAAATCACATCCCCTAGATCATGAGGGAAAATAGTTACAAAATACATCAACACATCCTCTCATTTCCACTAATCAACATCCAATATATACAATAGACCTAATGGATCTCTATACTAATCTATTACTCAATGAAAAACAGAGAATTTAAAAATAAACTCCACTAATGACTTCAATATAACTATCCACAAAAACTAAATCTTTAAGTGTGATTCATCTTGTAAATACAAATATGTACTAGTATATGTGAGAAATGTGTATAGTACAATTTTTTCATGGTTTATTGTATGTGTTTTTATTTTATATTTTGTATGTATTTCTTTGATTATTAGAAATTAAATAGTATTTTATTAAAAAAATTAGTTTTTTGAATAAGATCTAAATTGAATACATTATTTTATGGAATTTTTTTCATTCAATATACAATTTAAAAATTACTTTTGTGAGATGAATCGTTGATTTTTAAGTGTTTTGATGCAAGGAAGGGAGCTATAATATAAAATAGATGGAAGGAGGAGCTGCATAAGATACATGTTTCATTGGTTAAATCTATTATTAGGGGACAATTTACTATGATATAGTCACCTTTAAATATATATCAGGGATAATATAGTCTATAATATTATATTTACAAGGTTTTAATGTCCCAATGTAACATTTTAGAGAATTTTGATAATATGTAAAACTTAATTAAGTGTGGGTATAGATCTTGAGAGTGAATTGGCACTCTAACATAATATTTTGAACATCACAACTAGGTTACATCCACTCATAAACATTCATTCAAACAAAATTCTAGGACTACAACTTATTAAATGTAATATGAGAAAAATAATTAATATGATATCATTTCCAAGGTTACCTCATGAAATAAAACATTGGATACATATATGATCTAATAAATAACGAAGATACAATATAGATTATGATAAAATTTTAATATAATTATCATTGTGGTTATCTATTTTATATAAATCAAAAAATTGAGAAGTTGAGGGTACATTTACAATCCAACACAATATGGAATTAGAACCTAATAATAGGATAACATCAACACAACCAAGGTTACTCTTCCATAATATTCCATAGCTCTAATGTGATGTGGTGTTATGATGAATCGTATGTCAACATTACAATAGTTACCATAGTTTTCTAACTGCAGAATACATTGATGAGACAACATAGTGAAACTATATAACACATGATACAATGAATCCAACGTACTATGAAATCTCTAATTTCAACATTATTACTACCCAAACAGAAAAGGATCAAAAATACACAGGAAGTGGTTATACAACCATGAATCAATGTAAAACTACTCTAAAATTTTATTTCATATGTTATTAAAGGAGATTAATAATTTTTAGTTTATGATCTTTGAAGATATCACTTATAGCACACGCATGGATCATGGGGATAAAAAGATTCCTTGATAATTCTTTCCCATCTAAATCAGGAAATACATTAGCATGATAGATGCATGGAAGTTTATCCATGGTTGAGAGAAGATGACCTAAGTAGGAAATCAATGTGGAACTTCTCTAAGGGTAATTTAAGTGGTAATATTTGTGGAAAAATTTCATAAGTGATTTTATATGTGAAATAATCATAGAAGGTGAGATGATATACTTAGTGAAGCTCTCATTTGGAGAATATAGGATTTGATATTGGGATTTTGGATGTCAAGAAGGAGGCATTGGAGATGGAGATCAATTCTATTAGAGGATTTTTAACCATATTACATTGGATAATATTATTCTTATCTATACTATTTATGTTGTTTTAGCATGATCATGTGTCACAAACCAACCCAATTCATCCCCAAACCAGACACCCAAGTTGAGCTATGACATTACTCGAAGGGCGTTTCCAATCCCTAATTTCGAGAAACTAGAGTCGAGAATCCAACTTAATCTATTGGGTAGAGTTAATCCTAATAATATAAATTAATAAACAAGGGATTCACACCTAAGAATCCATCATAACCATTCCATAAATTGGAAATCCACACCAAAGAAATAAACAGTTTCATAATAGAACAAAAAACAAATGAGCCAAAATGGATCATGAAAATAATAATGATAAACCAAAAATAATAGACATATACCAACATCACAATAGTCATTACAGAAAAATATATCCAAACAAGGTAAAGAAACAAAAAAAATGAATCCAAATTGTTTGATAAATAAGGAAAACTATACAATATAAAATAAATATACCCACTACCACCCATATCCATACATAATTGAAGTTTCATTTACTTACCGCCACCATCAAACCCAAAAAAAATCCAAGATCACCCACTATGATCAAGATAAACTTGAGAAACCTATATTAAAAGAGAAATGAGAATAAAATGCCCAATAGGTATCCTCCCTAAACCCTTTGTATAATTTTGAAAAGTAAAACCATTTCATGATTGTTTTAAATAAATTTATAAAATAATAATTGAATTTCATTTTTAAAAAAATAATACCCATTTTCATTTGAAACCACTTTTATCGTACCAAAGGAAAAATAGTTTTTCAAATTAGGTTAATATTTTATAAACCCGTTTTAAGGATAGTGAGACATTTTTTGATAATGTAATATAGTTTTATAAACTTAGTTTAAAATAATAATTTAAATTGGATTGGATAAAAACACTTTCCTAAAATAATTTACATAAAATAATATAAGTGTGGCATAATATTATGAACACAAATATATAAGTAATACAATTATAAGCCTCATGGAAACCTAGGATACTTTTAGAAGATCTAAAAGAATGATAACATACATAATATATAGAGATACTAGTGTTGGATATTAAACATCCAACCCAAACTATCAGTTTTACCCTACCTAGTCTAACTAAAGAGAAAAAAACCCTAAGTAGATAAAACTATCACAATAGGGCCGCTATCCAGAGTAATTATCATACAGTAGTTCAAAAAGTGTTCCTAGACATCACACTTATCTACCAACAGATTCCCATGACATTTAAATGGATGTGATCAAACATATCATTATAAATAATATAAACATTTCAATAAATAAATAACACTCAACCTAACCTCTGAAATACATTTATATAAATAGATCCTTTAATCATGAATAATAAATATTTATGACTTCCCTTAATAAGGTAAATATCACATAATATCATAATATAACAATTACTATTGTCTTTTTATAATAATTAAAGGAACATGTTTCAAGAGTGGTTATTTTTATAAAACCATTTCAAAAGTTCCAATTGGGCATCGAAATATTCCTCTATTAAAAAAATTATCAAAATCACATTTTAACACTATTTTAGATAAACATATTCAATAAAATTAAAGATCTATAGTATGAAACAACTCATAAAGATCCCAAGAAAACTATTCATTTTTAGAATCACAACCTTGTAACCCATTTTAGATTTACAATATCACCATATTTAATTATTAAAAACCATTAAAAGAGACAACTAGGAATTTTAGAAAACATATGGTGTTCATGGATAGAAGAAAATATATTTTTCATTTTAAAAGTAAGGAAAATATTTTTACAATGAATAAAAATAGAGGGAATAACCAATTTCTTTTAATAAAGTTAAATGAACACACTAATTACTACCATATAATATGCAAATGGTTATTTAAAAGAGTTAGAAATCATAGTTCTATATTTTAAGAACTATTTATGGAGAAAACCTATGTAGATCACAACACTTCCACTATTTTTGGTGTCAATACACCATAAATATATGAGAAATCCCTTAAATAAATCGCATGAACCCTAAAATAATAATAATAACAACTAAAATTCAATAAAATAATAACCCTAGGTCTATAAATCTTAATTAGAGAAATCATAAGATAAAAAATGAATAATAGAGGAATAGAAAGGGACTATAATGATATTACCATGAAAAATTGACTTCAAAACAAATAATACCCCTTATAAATCATCATGGGAATGGAAAAGATCAGAGGATAGAGGTGACATAGCCACTAGGGTCAAACAATAGCAGGATAAGAACCCTATAGGGTTAAATTTGAAGTGGGGAAAAGTGGTGATTTCATAGTTTAAAATATTAAGAAATTAGACCGGTTTGGATAAACAATTTACCAAACCATGCACAAATCATGTTCCCCTCACTATACATGAATAGGTAACTCCATATTGTTTTTTATAGTGTACTGAACCATGTGGAAATCATGTGGGAGGAAATAAACTCACCTAAGTAGCCACATATTTTGGGACACATGTTTTATCAAACAATGCACCAATAATGAGAGCTCCACTACAATTTAATGATGTATTTTCATAGTTAGTCCACATGTTTAGAAATAACTATGCACAAATCATGTGACAAACACTGAGATCTCATTTTTCCAATACTCTAAAAATAAACAACCATAAATAAAATAATTACACTTAATACTATGAAAATAAATAAAATAATCAAGTAAAATAAGGTTAGGGTGTGAAAATTATCCCCACCAAAACACTTTATGTCTGTAAAAATTCCAAGAAGGATAGGTTGATCAAGGTAAATACTCAATCTTCAGATTCCTCAAAAAAATATAACTCAAGAGATCATAAGTTACAAAAACCATTGAATTTTACTACCACTAACAAGATAGGTTACCTTCAATAAGAAAATTTAATAAATGTTGTATAACCAATCCTCCAATATAGGATCAACTAAAAGACACGAAACTATTTCATCACAAGGTTTCCAAAACTAGAAAAACCATCATTAATTAAATAAAAAGGGGTAACCTCCATTAAACATGGTATCAAAATTAAGGATCACCCTGACCTAAGGATAAAAATACAATGGTATCAATCATGAATCTCTCAATATCCTAATAAGAATCAATAAAAATCCATAATCAAAAATATAACCAAAATCCTAATAATAGGATCAATTTATGGATGATTAGGGACTATCCGAATAACTAGATAATATATATCCAATAAAAAAGACAGGTAACAACACAAAAGTCTAGGGAAAATGTGATTATCTTTGAAAAAACTAAAATATATTCATTATTTCTTAAGAAGAGACGTTCCTTAATCACAAGAGATCCATTTATAGTGGTCTCTTGATAATGTTTAATAACTCCCAATAATAAATTTTAATAACTCCAACTAAAACACAACCCTATGAACATTAAATGATATCATAAATTCCAATGAAACTCAAGGACTTGTAGAAAAAGGGGCACAAAAAACCCACAATAAAATTCAATAAAAATTCATAGTTTACCATAATGAATTTCCTATATTGATATATTTTCATGAGTTTATAAATACCATCATTTTAAATAACACATAACTCAAAGGAATAAATTAGAAATAGAAAGAATACAGTATGGTATGCATTAAACAATTGTTATATCAACATCAGGTTCATCAAAATGAGGCTATAAATTCTTTGAAGGGTTATATCGGGCTACTAGAACCAAAACATTATTCCATACACATTTTTATATAATTTAAAGTATCCTAAAACAACACAAGTCTAGTTTTGAATGAAAAAATATGTATTCTTAATGGTGAATCAAATTGGATCTCAATGTGCCACATGAGTGGTCACACACACTAAGGGATGGATATTTCTCAAAAAAAATTCCTAGTATAGTGATGTGGAGGTCAGAACCTCCCACTCATAATAGGTCATGGATTTTTAAAATATCTAATTAAAGGGGTTTTTAAGCCTTAAAACCATATTTTTTATGTTTTATGGGGTCTTTTTTGCCTCAAAAATCTTCTTATTATGAGGTATACACTTTAGTTATGGGAATTGTTTTTTATAGGATTTTATTTAACAACTTGTGGAGAAAAAATAGACTTATAGATCAAAATTTATGATCATTATAATTTGGTCTTAATTTTATCATAAATGGAAATTGGAAAAGGAAAATTCAATGTAAAGAAAATAAAGGGATATACATTGCAATTGAATTTGTTTATGAAGTAATTAAAGTACTTAAAAAGTTACTTCAATCCATCCTTGAAGAAATTTTCACAATTTTTTAAGAAATCCTCTAACATAGAAAGGTTATTAATAATTGGACAACATATTTTGGGCCCTACCCTATATAATTTTCATTTTTTAAATTTAAAAAAGGAATTTCACAAGTAAATTTACTTTCCTTAAGGAGTAATTCAAGTTCATGTTAATGAACCCTTTATATCATGATATGAAGAAGTTTAAATCTTTAGGAATCATTTTATATCCACCGTCATAGTATATAAATACCACAAAAGTCATTTTTAAGTCTTTACAGAATTCCTTGAGTGAGGCATTATTCAAACAGTTCAATGTAGACAATTCTATGTAGCCACCCCCCTTCATAAATTGTTATACAACCACCCATTTTGGAAGGTTATTACCCACCTCTTTATATAAATATGATCATTAACTTAAAAGGATGGTAGAACACATAGAGAGACTCCAGAGAGATAGGGTTGTGAGGAAACACATACTATGAGAGACCCTTAAGTAATCCTGAGTTCAAACTGGTGAAAGGGAGGGCCTTCATAAAGAAACCTTAGCAAGGACCTCCATAAAATAAAATGCATGAAATTATATGTGATAAATTCTATATGATCACCCCTATTCAAGTAGTGATATAAAAAACCCCTATTCTAGAAGAGTTATGTGGAAACCTCTATAAGAGTAGTGATATGATGACAGTCCTATGAAAGTAGTGTTATACAAACTCCATTGTGTGATTAGTGTTATATGAGCACCCATATGTGAGTAGCACTATATAAATTCCTCAATAAGAGAATTTCAATGAGAATTATCCTATGTGAGAGGCTCTAGGTAGACATATTACGTGAACTACCTTATCTGGTTAGTGCTATGTGAGCACTCATATGTGAAGAATCAAATGTTGATGTTATTTCATGAATTATTATGTGGGGATCCAATACAGACTTCTTCTACTTCACTAACACACATTTTCATCTTGATCCCATAAATATTTACTATAAGGGGATCCAACCCAGCACCCATTGTAAATATTGGGGATGAGTTTTGGTCACATTCCATTGACCCTAACCCTTCACATCCATCACTAACCCCAATGAAAAATTGAGTGTCACACCATAGCCATTTCAAAATGGGTTGGATATAATTTGGGTTGCAATATCTATTAACCCAATATTTATTTAAAATAATTTTATGATTCATGACACTCCTCATGGATTCTCAAAACCCCTTGATTTGAGAAAATCCTCTTAGTTTCATTATATACATTGAGTCGAGATACTCCACTTGGTTTCCTAAAATGGATTAAATTAAGATACTCCTCATTATTATCATATATGGGACTCCTCCTAGGTGTAAAACCCAAATAATAACCTATACTAACTCAATTACTTAATCAGATATCAAAAGGGTTCCTTGTGTATTAACCCCACTCAGTTTTTTATTATCACCCCTTCTATGACATAGGAATCATACATGGGCCTCCTATATGGTGTAAGCACCAACTCTATATTAAAGTTAATCTCCAACGCATAATCCCCACTTAATGCCATGTTGTGAAATCCCACGAAATATGGTTGATCCTCTATTATCACTTATTACTAACACTGATCAGGAATCACATTGGATTTGAGGTTTAGTTGATCATTTCATTAGTATCATTAACTTTCATCATAGGAACTGTCATAAGGTCTTTTTTGTATGACTCTAAATAATATAACAAAAATTATTACCACCTGATTATAAACATCATGGATAATTCCTCATATAAAACCTTAAACTATGTCACTCAAATCATAGGGGATTTGATTCCTATTATCCAACATATATAAGACACCTATTTGAGGTTCAAACCCAATATCCTCAAACATCCCTTTTCTTTTATGTGATAAGAAAAAGATAACTTATTTGTACCTTGAGTCAAGATATTATTCCTCATGTTCTCATATACACCTTGATTAGCGATTATCCTCTTGTTTATTAAATACACCATGAGTCAAGATTCCCCTTTTGGTTCCCAAATATTCCTTGAGTTGAGATATTCCTCTTGGTTCCCATATAAGCCTCTAGTTTGGTGTAAGACCCAACCTGAGGTAGCTACATCCTATGTGTTAAGAATGGTACTACCTTATGATAATGAGTATAATGAGAATCATATCTCTCTAGTGATGAGCATGTGATGCCTCTAGTGATAGTACAAATATGATCCATACCTTCTCTTGTTTAGTTACAACCAAACGGGACAAATTAGAAAGGGTCTCTCATGTGTTATTCTCACACCAGAAATTGTTAGGAACCTTTTATGTAGTATTATATACTGTATAAAATTTAACTACACGAATTGGTGATCTTCACATAACCTTAAAAGGTATGATATCTTCTGTTAAGATACACTAAACTATGTTGGTTCTGATTCCCTTTATAGGGATATGTAGGAATCCCTATCATGACCCTGATACCAACTCCACTATAATTAATGACTCCTTAGAGAGAGAAAAATTATATAGTACCCATATTTTCATATATAAACCATATCATCAAGAATTAATAAGAGAAAGATAAATTACCAAAAACACATAGATATTCACATATCTACATGTTATCAATCAGATCATTGGTTCATGGGTAATGATTCATGTGTTGGTACTTAGGAAGGATTTCAAAAAACAATTTAAATTTATAATAGATTCCAAGAGTAGGAATGAATCCCCTTGAAAAGGTGTGATGTGTCCAAACTCTTATCCTATCAATGAATGTGCATTCTGAAGTGTCCCTCACCAAATTCCCAAGTGACTACCCACCTTTGGAAAAAAGGTTCACAGTGACATTCATATTGTACCTTTAGAGACAGGGCGGCATGTATAAAGTGTCCATTAGAAACATTAACTATACCATTCTAATGAGAAACTTCTTTTCAAAACTTCTATAGGTTTCCTAAATTAACATAGTTATGATGAGTCTAGGGGGTTTCCTCACATGAAGTTATCTTATACCACGGTTTACCCAATTGATGGAATATGAGAGGATTACTCCAAGAATAAGCTGACAAAGAAAATAAATTTGGCCTTATATTGATCCACCAATGTACTTAGACTTTTATCACTTCCCAATTATTCTACTGGAGTTTCCTCCACCACCCCAGTGTAATGGGAAAAAATCAACCATCTCTTGCATGCTAGAAAAACTAGCTTCAACTCTGCTTGCCTACATCAACACCTCTTTATAGATTTTTATTCCAAGTAAAGATATATGTGAGAAGAGATTTAATTAAATGAAAATTATAAAATATAGAGCTTCTAAGTAATAGTCCATAGCAGGATTAGGAAGTTGTGACACTAACTAGACAAAACAACATGTATACTCCAACATTCATGAGTGATGCGGGCCTATCATGGAGTGTGGGAAAATAAAATTTCCATATTTTTCCAAGTTCATCATATTGGCTGACTAGGGACATCTCACTTGAGAAGTATAACAGTTGTTAACCTACTTATTCTAATTCACCTAAGAACTAGTTTTTTTACTACTTCTATTATTCTTTTAAAAAAATCAGATTTTTCCATTTTAATTATTTTATAAAATAATAATAACATGTGAAATTATAAATTACCATGGAATTATAATAGAATGATATTAGAAAGAACGAACTTGGCCTTAGGTTTGGTTTTGGATACTATCATTATTCTTCTTTATTTGTTTAAATTTACTTTGATAATTCTATTAAGAAATCTCACACATGAATTATTGTTCCTTTATTTAGAAGTTTTTAAATCTCAAATGCCAAATAAATATAAATTTCACCTAATCCTATAATCAAGGTTGATGTCACAATTAAATTGAGAGTTTAAAATATTACAGGACCCAAATCCATTATTGAATTTTTTTTCATTGATTGGATCAATTCCACCGCAAAAAAAATTATGTTCAATAGAATAGAGGGAAATGATAAAAAAAATAGAAATAGAATTGAGTTTCATGCCATGGTGGACAATATCCACACTCATTCATGTCACTCTCATCTACCACAAACACAAAATAAAAATTAAGAAAGAATTAAAGAACACATAACCTCTTCTGATCTAAGCCTTAGGCCATCCCTTCATTATTGAGGGTAAGTGATCACAATGGTGAGAAGAATACAAGAATAGAATAAAAATAAAATAAAAAAGAAAATGATGATAGAGATAGAGAGAGTGAGTAGTAAAATAAAATAAAAAATAATAATGGAATGGAGAAAAGAAGAATATAAGAAAATGAATAAGTAAAGAAAATGGTGGGTGAAAACACCTGATAAACAATTAATGAATTTTAATATTGATAAAATAAATTAAAATTATATCCTAATAAAAACTAAATATAAAAAATAAATAAAATAATGTAAATAAGGATAAAATAAATCATAAGCCTCAGTATTGGCCTCCTCCTCTAGCAGGTTCGAACTCCCTTCAAAGGGAAGGGCCCCTATTTTTTATAGGATAAAATGATTATTAGTCTTCTCTTTTGAATAAGTCTCTAGGATCTTTATTATCTAGATTATTATTTTTGAATCTACTATTTGAACTTATATTTTAGAAAATACCCTATAGATAATGGTTGTTTCCATTTATATTAGACCAGAGGAGTAGTGTGGATGCATGTTTATGTGGTCATTCATGGTGGACATGTTAGTAGTAAAGGAATAAGTAGTATTGAACGGTGCTTCCTCAACCCCTCTAGCCTTCACAGTGGCTAAAGGGGGATCTCTTCAATGTGAATAGAATTGGAACCTTCAAAAGGAGATTAAGGGTGGTTAGATGTGGTGAGGAGATGATTCATGATGATTAGGGGCATCAATAGTGGTTATAAATCTCAATTTGAGGCGCTTATGGGTACTAATATTATTTCCAAGGGATATAGAGGGCGACCAGTGACTGTAGAGTGGCATAGATGGTGAGGAGAGGAATTTCACATGAGTTTAAGCATGGGGAATGCGAGTGAGACGAGGGAAATCACCTTTAATAAAAAATGAATTATTCCCCATAGTTTATAATCCCATATAGGATTGGAGTTATAATCTGTGAGTTTTTATAAAGAATGTTTTGGCACTGATGTGGTAGCAAAGTTGGTCATGGGCCAAATGACCACCTACACCACCGTGGACCACCCCATCCTAGTGAGCTCCTCCTCCTTTATCATTATAGGCTTCATAACACACGGTCCTGGTGTCCCTATGTGGCCTCATACCTCTTCACAGGATTTCCCATATTTTCTCCTTGACCAGATGGGCCCACTTGGGCCTGACTATGTGTAATAGAGCCTTGGCATTGGGGGATAGCTAATTTGGTCCATTTTTACCTGAAAATTAATAATCACCAAATTAAATTTTAGTTAAAATTATTCATTTAAATAGAACATTAAAAAGAAACATTTCAAACCATTTAAAACGTTTTGTGTTTTTTCTTTCAAATTTCCCATATTTTCATAAAACATTACATTCCAGGGTATTATTCAATAGAAGCAATTTAAAATCATTAAAAAATACTTAAATTTATGAATGAAAAATTATTCTGTAAAATATACCCACATATAATATATGCTTGTCCTCAAGCATAGAATATCTAAAATAAATTTAGAGGGTACCAATGTTACTGTTATTCAAATCTCATAACAATTTAATAAAATAATTATAAATATTAAATAAAAATTCAAAAATCCACATAAAATATCAATTTAATTTCTAAATTTTCAGGGAAATAAATCAATATTGGAATATTACTTTTTCTTATTGAAAAATGATTGAGCATCTAATTTTATTCATTAATGTACCTCAATTTATTAAATTGAGCCTTTGGCATTGAGGGATAGCTAATTTGGTCCATTTTTACCTAAAAATTCATAATCACCAAATTAAATTTCAATGAAAATTATTCATTTAAATAGAACATTAAAAACACACATTTTAAACCATTTAAAACCTTTTGAGTTTTTTTCTTTCAAATTTCCCATATTTTCATAAAACATTACATTCCATGGTATTATTCATTGGAAGCAATTGGAAATCATTAAAAAAATATTTAGATTTATGAATGAAAAATTATTCTGTAAAATATACCCACACATAATCTATGCTTGTCCTCAAGCATAAAATATCTAAAATAAATTTAGAGGGTACCAATGTTACTGTTATTCAAATATCATAACAATTTAAAAAAATAATTATAAATATTAAATTAAAATATCAAAAATCCACATAAAATATCAATTTAATTTCTAAAATTTCAAAGAAATCAATCAATCTTGGAATTTTACTTTTTACTATTGAAAACTGATTGTTCTTCTAATTTTATTCATTAATGTTCCTCAATTTTTCAAATTTCATAGAAATTATGTAAGATTCTGAATATTTTTTGAGTAAAAAGATTTAACTTTTTCGGTGTACTTTTCTTATTCTCAGTGAGATTTATCTTCTTGATTGGCCCAAAGTCCTTCATTTTTTATTTATTTTTTATAATACCCCTTTCAATGGTTAAGGGGTAACCCTAACAATGACCTAAGTCTTAAGATACATTAAATAGCCTAGAGGTCTTAGGAAATCATCCCAAACAAGACAACTTGTAACTATTCCTCCCCAGTAAATATCATGATGTAAGAACTCTGTCTTTACATGACTGGTTAGCTAGTAGTCTTGTACAGAGTTGCACAGTCCTGGTACCAATGGAAATTTCATAACCTCTAAATTTTTTGTGTCTAGTTAGCTCTCCTTTGGTGAATGTTCCTTGATCTGAATCCTTCTATAGAGCCTTTTGCTTGTAATTTGTCTAGTTCCATCAGCATTTTTCATGCGGCCTGAAGGCCTTTAGGTCGAAAAAAGGCCTTGTGGTGTCTTGAAGGCCTTGAGGTGGCCCAAATTCATTACTATATTGAAGGTCTTGGGTGGCCTGAACTCCTTGAAGGACTCGAGGACCAAACCAGTGGCCCGAAGGCCAAAACGAATGAATAGTTCTGGATGTTACAGTACCAAATAGTACTTGTTACAATATAATCTACATTAATGATATAGTAGATAGAAATATTCCTATATCTGGAGTTGATCTTAGGTATCTTGGATGCACTTTTATATTTCTCACCAACCAAGCTGAGGCTCATGTGATGGTGATGTTTCTCAAGAATCCATATCTTCTCCCCCAAAATCTAGGAATTTGATAATCTTCAGGAGTTGAAAACTTATACCAACATTCAATGGCCTAATGTCTAAATTTTCCATTGCACCAATAGTAAAAAATAACCCTTATTCATTTTCTATTAGTTAAAATCTAGCAATATGTTTTCCTATGGTATTTCTGGACCAAATAGGTATCTTTTTGAGATTTTTTGGGGTTCTAAAATTATTTCTAGTGATCATATCCTCCCTTTATGAATTGGTGAGTTTTGTAGAATTTTTATCCACCCATAAATTTCCAAAATTTAAAATTTTATCCTATATTGGAGATTAAAATATAATTAGTAAATAAAAAATTTTGTAAGTTAATAGTTACCTTTTATTTAGTGATTGAAAAAGGATTATCATCATATTCTATCAAGATCTTATTTCCATGACATAGAAGTATTTTTTCACAATCTGAACTTTATTCATTTTATTCATTTCTTATAAATAATTTCCAACCTCTCTCACTCTTTTATCCTTGACCTCTAATAAAGAAACGTTATCACCAATAACATATTTCAATGAAAATATCTTATGTTTAAAAAAATTACTTTCTTCAACTTTCCAATCAATATTAATTTATAGTAATTAAACAACCATAAATATTTTTATTTTACTAATCATTATGAATTGTTCCATGGATTTTACTTTTTTTATGAGAGTGTTTCAGTTTAGAAAATGTGTTATAAATGATTTTTCCATTTCATTATCTCCGAAATCCAATTTTTATTTATCATCCTATATCCCCTTTATGAACATAATTATGTATATGATATATTTAATAAAGAAATTTTTCATATAATACTTTATTTAAAAGTAAAAAAATAGTAATTGGTTCATCTACATATACTCTTTATAGTCTGATTATTAAATATGATGATACTAAACAAATTTAACAGATAAAATAGACAAACTACCAATATTATTATCTTAAATTAGTTGTGTACCCATTTTCTACATTGAACCTTTCTTTAACTTCTTTTCCTCTTTATTCTATATATTCTTTAGTTTTATGGTTGAAACCTTCATATAAAATAACTCAAAACATTATTTAAATATTCACTTCATATATATGTGAAAAAAACAACTAATAATGAAACTATATCCAATCAGAGAGAACCTCAATTAGTTTTAATACAGTTGACGTGTCTAGTAAATCAATCACTCTGAGTGGGTTGGGTGAATTAGTGTGTCCCTTTTTACCAAATTATTATCACTTTTATTTCACTTCTTAATATTCTTAAATGGATCGAAGGCCTTCATTTTTTTATTCCTTTTTGATTTTCCTACTTTTAAGGGTCGAAGGGGAACACATACATGGCCCACAAGATTCCTGACATTACAAGACCGGAAGGTCTTAATGGAATTCATCCCAGAATATGACCACTTCAAACTTTCCCTCACTAGCATCTGCATCATGATCAGCACTCCACCATTTCCTATATAATTTCCTATATGTCTTTTTCATGGATCCATAGGGCTGGTACCAATAAAAAATCCACACCCTCTCATTATTCCAAGTCTGATAATCTCTACTCCGGTGAATGCACCAGCTCTGAATCCTCATATGGGTCCTTGTTCCTTTTAAGTCAATTCCGATAAATCTACAATTCATATGGACCGAAGTCCTTGAGGTGGACCGAAGGCCTTGAGATATCTCAAAGGCCTTGGGTGGCCTGAAGGCCTTGAAGGACCTGAGGATAAAACCGGTGGCCTGAATTCCCAAATAGGTTAATAGTTCCAACTATTGTAGTACTGAATAGTATCTACTGTAGCACGACTATATTAACCTGAAAAAATTCCCCCACCTGGATTTGATCTCAGGTATCTTGGATGTACTTAAGGAGTCCTCAACTACTGGGATGAGGCTCACATGATTTCCCTTCTTAATAGTCAAACTAATATCTTGGTTAAGATATATTGATCTATATAAGCATTCCCAAGACACACTAATGTATAGAAATTAATAAATGAAAAAGATACACCATCAGATAGTTTTTTAAAAGGTTTGAGCCAAATGTGTGTATCAACTCCTTGTTGTTTTTGGGTTGATTCTATGAATCATGTATTATCACTTGTATAGGAAAGGAATTGGAATGGTTTATAAGGTATCATCCCAAAATCAACACATACAATGAGGATTTTTACTCCATAAAAATCTATAGGGTAGGACTGACACCCACATTTGTAGAAAAATCACTATCTTTTGATAAGTTCTTTATACAGGATCCCTCTAGTTTATAGTAGCCTAACTATTGTTTATACTCCCTCCACCAAATATATAACGGGTCCTTTAAAGGTTATATAGAAAGATATCTAATACGCTCTCAAGTATCACTTCATCAACTAGTGAGTTCTTCTTCCTTGGCTACTAGTCTTCGACTCCCGATATATCTTCTACTACTGATGTTTTCACATCTACTTAGATTTTTCAAGTAAAAAAGATTCCAAATCATATTCAAGATAAATACTAATATCCTAAAACACTCAAACCAATCTTATTTGGTCATACTATAAAACATTGATATCATAGGATAGGCCCTTGCATCTAGTTATCCTTTTTCTTTCTTCTCTTCCTTCATCAATGATTATAAGGTATTCAGTAGTAGAAGCCCATCAGACTTATTCATCTATTCTTCTTAAATAAATAGTATATTTAGATAAATTAAGTATCAATTTGTTCACTCACTCTCAATTACTCTATACCTTCTTCTTATCTATTATATACTGAAAAAACATGTGAGTTTTCACCCCACAATTTCATAACATTCTTCTTCTTATATCAACTATTATTAAATTTGATAATACTATTAACAAATCCTATAGATTTTATCTTCATGAAGGATTTAAAATATTCATATTTTAAATCCTAGATTTATCACATGGAGAACCTCAAAATATTCTCCTCGAATTTGAGTACTTCGTTTCCTTCTTATGTCTATAAAATTCACCTTCCCTTTACTATATGTTTTCTTGAGAATATGTAGAAACCCAAGTATTGTGGAAACCATCATCATGTCAGATCCTTCATTTTCAATTATTTTTTATATTATTATCATCCATAATCATTTCTATTCAAACCATCAAGATATTAAAAATTAAATTCCCGTACTATATCATCGCATTTGTTCTCTAAAAACCTCTCATTTTCTCAAACTGTTAAACCGTTCGTGATGATTTTTATGCTTACATATCTCCTTGGAACACCAGTTAACCCTTAAATATAAAATTTTTTTCTAGATAAACCCTTATGTACTATCCTCATGTATCAACCCTTACACATCAACCCTTACACATCATTATTAATTTTAGTTTAATACTTACATATCACAGTGAGGTTTTGGGTTTTGTCAAATATACTAAATTTTGATTACCCTTGTGTATCCTCCTATAAGAATCCTTATATATTTCCTTTGAAAAAATAATAACTCCTATGTATTATGAAACTAACATTTATTTATTAAAGTAAAAATTTGGAATTTTTCAATTTCTAGTATTAAATGTCTGAGAAACCCTTACATATTATGTAGAGTTTCAGAGATACTCTTACATCTATCTCAAACACATAGAGTGACTCCTTTATATCTAGTTATCTTCTAATACTTTCCTAATTTTTAAATTTAAAACTTCTCGATAGCCCTTTTTTATCTATAGTAATTCAAGAGGTACTTTTATATACTTATAGTAAATTAAATAGTTCACTTTCATAAAGAGTACTTTTTTGTTACTTCAATAGTTTATAAGTCTAAATTTCCAAAAAAAAATATATATCTAACTTTCATATCCATCATGAATCCCAAACTATTATCAAATAATCATGATTTTTTATTGGAATGGTCAGAATAGATTCATTATGATTTTCTTTTGGATTCACCTTCTTGGAAATCTCCAAAACTTCTCCCAAAATGTAAAACCTATGTTATTTGAGTACCACTGAGATGGAAAAGGTAAATTAGAGGTACATATATTTTCAATTTCTTCTTAAATTAGTCTCAATGACTAATTAAAGTCATTGTCGACTCTCTATTCATATCTAAATCACCTATGTGTATTAAGAATGAAATTAAAGAACATAGGAAATTTTTACATGGTTCGGTCTTAGTGTGAAAGCCTAATCCTTTTCATGTTCAACTCCTATTGAGACATATTTTTTATTATCACTATTTTTGTATTGATTGAAAGTGTAGTTATATTCTCAAATAATGGTAGGTTGTGAATCATCATCATCCAATGGTAGGTTTTATTGACTTTTAAAATTAGATGTGGTGTTATTTAAATTAAAACCATCACTCTTTAATTATTCTATTTCACTCTTGTCTGTGAACCGGATCTTCAGTACACCTCCAGATACTTTAAAATCAATTATAAGATCTTTATTTGAAATTTCATTAACTACTTAGATTATATCAGTATAGATCTATTATGTTTTCCTTCCTTATATAATCTTAAAAATAATCTCCCTATGCATAAGAGAATTCATGAATATGATGATATTCTTCCCTCCAGATAGTAAGAGATTAGATGGTCAAAAACTCAATCATCCTTCTTTCCCTAAATAAAAATCACAACTACAATTTAGGATGATTTTATTCTATTTTTATTACATAAATATAATAATACTTCAATGAATAAGAGTATTGGATTCTCAATTATTAAAAACACTAATAATTTTTTCTTATTCATTTATCCCTTTGGAATGTCCTGAAGGCCTTCATTTTTTTTATTTTGAAAATCCACCTTTAAAGGTGTGAGTTGGAACCTTACAAGGCCTGAAGGCTTAGATACAATTACATGACCCATAGGTCTTAGAGGGAATCACCCAGACAAGACAACTTGGAACTGCTCCTCCCCAACATATGTCATGATATTAGCACTCCACCTTTATAGGGCTAGTCGGCTAGCTATCCTATGCAAAGATGCACAGGCCCGGTACTGATGGAAAATCCATACCCTCTCATTCTTACAATTCTGGTTACCTCTGCTCTAGTGGATGTGCCTGCCCTAAATCCTCCTCTGAAGCCTTGTCCCTTGTAGTCTGACTCGTAGATCTCCATTTCATGTGGCCTGAAGGTCTCGGGGTGGCCCTAAGGCCTTAAGGTGGCCTGAAGGCCTTGAGAATCAACTATCCTGAAGTCCTTGGGTGCCCCAAAATCCTTACAGGACCGAGGACCAAACCGGTGGATCAAAGGGCTAGATAGATGAATAGTTCCAGCTACTATAGTATTGAACAGTGCCTGCTACAGTACCTTCTACAGTACTTCTACAGTACCCAGAAATCTTCCTCCACCTAGATTTGATCTAGGGTCACTTGGATGCACCTTCCAAGTCCTCACCAACTGGGATGAGGCTCATGTGCTCATTTATCCCTTTTATATTCACCATTTTCAATGAATAATTGTTTTCATAAAAAATTATGGAAACTCTTATGATCGTCATATTTAAATAATATCACTGAAGAATAAAATTAATAACCATGAAGAATAGTTTTAAATATTTGAATTTTAAATCCCTTTAATATATACCTTATCTAGTCATTTAATTATGTTCAACTTTTCATTTTAAAAATCTTTATAAATTTATCATTTTCCCTTTCTTAAAAGATTACATGAAATACATGGTAATTTTAATTCCATCCATACTAGGATGTTTTTTATATTGTGATGTGGAACTTTCCTTTATCGCATGGATCTTATAATATATCTCATCTTGAATTAATATTTATATTTATAAAAAACATTTGTATTCCATGAATATCAGTATTGAACGTTGTCTGATTTAATCATCATTCTTCTGAATAATTAATTTTGGATTCCTTATCTTATTCATTTTTCACATAAAAAAGAACCTTATGAGGTTGTAAGAAACTGTTCAAAGTTTCTACAATTGTACCTTATGATGATCTTCAACATTACAATTATTCTCATGTGCCATAAAAAGTATATATATAATATAAAATGAATAGGAACCATATGAAGTTTTAACCATAAAATGATCAGGAACCTTAATAAGTCTTGTAAAAAACTTATAAAGATGAATGACCAACCTTTAAAAGTTAACTGAAAACCTTATGAATTATTATAGCTGAAACTTATGAATTATTTCAACCATAAAAAATCATGGGTAAACAGTTTGAAGTTATGGTGGGAACCATAAAAAGTCCTATAACATTATGAATTTCTTTAACTAAACATTATAAAGATACTAAAGAATCATATGAAGTGAATAAGTTTCAAGATTTCCTCAAAAATGCTAAAATCTCAAAATACATAATAGGTTCAACTTTACTCAAAACAACTCCAAATTAACGTAGAACCGTATCAAACCCTTCAAAAACATTCCCAAAACATCCAAAAACATACCATCAGTGGTTAAAAATATATAAAATAATATTCAATAATTCAAATGGTTACATTAATCTACCCCTTTGGATATGTTTTCAGACTTATGCAGCTCTTCCCCATTCTCAATAATTAATTTATAAAACACAAAATTATATCCTTCATCAAGAGATAAGTATATTGAAAACACACCATCAGATAAAGTAGTGTTTTTTAAAGAGTATAATATCCTAATTAAAATAAATGTTTAGCTAAGTAATTTGAATTCCCTCTCCCTCTAGACATACACTCACCACTTCTGATTTTTCACCCCCTTTCTATGATAATTGTTGATCTGGATATAGAAAAGAGAAGTTATATAGTTGTGTCTCTTCCAACCCTTTGAAAAAAAAAGATAAATAATAGTGGGGGTCCCTCCTAATATATATCAATGGAAAGGGAAGTAATGAATATTCAATTTCAACCTCAAAATCTCAAACTTATCTTTATTAATAGATTTTGTAATACCTGAGACCCTTGTTTAGATTGTAAACACTATATCTTGAACTACCTTAAAATGAGACATTTAAAGAGCCTTTATTTATGAATTTATTGAAAAGATTAATTTTAGAATTTTAAAGTTACCAAACTAACTTTATTTTTTAATTCATTATAATAAATTATATCTTATTATGCATTTTTTATCTTTTTCTGGAAGGGTTGATTTTTAGTAAAAAAAATGGTATTCACAAAACTTAAAATTTGTATGACTTTTTCATTATATAAGAATAAACTCGAAGTTTAAAAATTCATTTAAGTAATAAAATATGAATTTAATAAATAAAAATATGTATTTTAAAGTATTCTTTAAACATATAAATCCAATGTTCAATATTTTTAGAACTAATTAAAATGTTTCTTGAATAAAAAATTATGTTTGGTCTTTTATTTAAATTAAGTATTTACAAGGGATATTCAGTTTTGTCTTTACTTAAAAGCCTCAAAAAAATTATTTGTTTTATAATAATTCAATTTATTTCATTAAATTTAGTATCCAATATATTTTTATCCTATATGTAAATTTAAATATTAAAAATGTTATTTTTCTAAAAATGTTTTTTACATGATTAAGTATATTTATTTTAAAAGAAAATTTTTACAACATTAGAAATTTTATTTAATAAAATTATTTTAAAATATAAATTTATAAGTATAAAATTAGGTAAAATTTTCAATAATAATCTCTTTCATAAAAATCAATTACTAAGGATAGAAATTAATTAACAATGTAACGCTAAATTAGGGTAGAAGTTAAAAAGTTAAAACACAAATCCCTAAACACCCAAATTTTCTAAAAAATGGTTATTTTGAGGTTATTTTCAACCCAAGATCATTTTTCTCTCTTATTTTTCCATTTTCATCATTTGAAACTCAAATTGTAACATTAGATTATTGAAAATGTAAGGGTTACTCCCAAACTACCCCTAACTTAACTTATAAAATGGTAACATATTCACCACTTTAAGAATCACTATAAATTTAAATTCCTACGTGAAACTATACCATTTTTACCCTATTAGAACCCTATCCAATTTTCAAAAGCTTCTGATCACCATTACTTATCAGAAGGCCTTAATTTATAAGGATACTTCCATAGAAAATCCATATCCCTAACATAAGTATTATCAACTACTTAGTTTTTCTTATTAATTGTATTCTTTAAGATTTATTCTCACCACACAAATACAATGAAATTAGTATCATTTATATACTTTAAAGTTATCATATTATGGAAAATACCATGGATTATTCATATCCCACATCCATTAAAAAAAAACTAAAACGGTTGTTCATGCATTGTGTGGAATACAGCCTTCATGATGCAATGTGTGTTGTTTTCCTTCACTTCCAAATAAGGATGGATATATGGATGGAATTAAATAATAAATACAATTTTTATGATATTATTAAGGTTTTATTATAACAAATTAGATAAGTTAATAATGACATGATCAATAAACTATTATGGTTAATTTAATCATTTAAAATAATCGTACTAAGAGGTTAACCTTTTATTCAAATTGTATAATATTTTAATATACATTGATTATTACTCTAATTACTTTAAATTATAATATATCATGCTAATAAATAGTAAATAATATCATTATGCTTCTATTAAAATGATATTAGAGAAAAGATGCCTCATAATCATTTATTAAATAAGGGTATGTTCACATTTAGGTCGGTTTAACCACCTAATTGAAAAACACTATGAATTTATATCATGAATAAATGTTGGAACATAATTAATAGTATAATATGATATAATTGTGTAAAAATAGATTTTTTTTCTATAGATTTTATATCAATATTTAATTCATTAATTATGAAAACACATGTCGGTCATCAAGAATCACTAAAACACGATTGTCATTTATTTCATCTTCAAGTATAAAGACCAAAACACTCATGAAATGAGTTTTAAACATCATAAATAATTATAAATAGTATATAATATAAAATTTAATGATCATTTAATGATTAATATTTAAATAATAATAAACTCAGACATTGCTATTATGAAACTAGTAAAAATGATCAAAACTATAAACACCTGATGTGGAAAATCAGTAGAATTCATATAGAGAATGACTATTTATGAAGAGTATAAATGAAAATGGATATGAGTTAGTTTATGAAATAATTTATTAATATTTATATTCTTTTGATACATGAGGTAAAAGTGCATTCATAGAAATAATGGTAATAGGTCATGTTTTTTCATTATAAATTAGTCTCTATGGGACATGTTTAGTATTATGCACTTAAATTCCTTTCTGTTGTGTATATACCACATATTTTAGATTTTTTATTGTGAAATAATGTTATTCATGGAATTTAAGTATCAATTTTAAGCTCTCTTTCTAAGGGTTTTTATTGAGTTTTTACCAAATTCATATTTGGGGTTTTCTTTATCAATTTCCATTCTTTGGGACTCATGTTATATTCACCACATATTTTCTTTTTAGGGCTGCATAAATTTATATGGAAGAATTTTTTACATATTACTCATGAAACTTATGGGATTTAGAAGTCTCTATTATTTTACCTTTAATAAATAAAATTTAAGTATCGTAAACACTCTATTTTTTTACTTATTTCTAAGTGTTTCTTGTGTTTTTCATTTATTTTTATTCATGTATAATGGTAGGATGAAATGAGTCCATTATATGGGTTTAAAGTGGGAAATAATGACCTCTTTCAAGGTTATTACATAAGGGTAGCACTGGTTACTCAATGCAGTTGTATCGGATATCCAGTAGCATATGAAAAAACCAATAGGACTCCAAAAGGCCCACTAATAAACCAGTAGAGGCCCAACTATTATATAGTTAGAGAAGATAGAATTAATGCACCACTAGGTATCCCACTTTATACTAGGTGGGGTATATTGGGTATCTAGTGGTTTTAGGATTGTTAGTATGTGGATTAATTTATTATGATAAAGAAGTATCACACTCAACTCTTTAAGACCCTGCTCGATCTAGACCACCCAAGTATCCCTAGAATTTATAAAAAGAGTCATGTGAGGCTTCAATTTTCATCAAAACTTAATACCCATTAAGAAAGATGTGCCTCAGTATTCTACATCATTTTAATATCCAATATATATTTAATGTTTTATCTTACTCTTCTAATTTAAAATAAGAACGACATGACATTAAACCTAGGAATTGTGAACATCAAAGAGCACCTTCCTAAGGCATGATATTCTCCAACTGCCATCAAGCTCCAACAAGCTTCATTTGATTCATTGTTTATTTATTACTTATTCTTTTTCCTTTATCTTATATTGATCCTTTGTTTCTTTTTTGTATAACCCCTTGGATTCATCTCCCTTATTTTTAATTTATCTCTTCCCCACCTTCTCACTATTTCTTATATTTTAGTGAGAGTAGAGACCCCATTGTAACTATTTTTACAAAAGCAAAACCATAAATTTTATCCCTTGTTCTCATCATTGGTTTCTTACTTTCCTATTAAAAATTAAGGGATTATGTTTTTGTTCTTATTTCATATTAAAACAAATATTTCTTGGTTTATTTATTTTTTTATTCAAAATAAAGGGACTTCCCTAGTTATTGATTATCATTAAAATTAAGGGGTTATAAACCCTATCAAGCCTTATTGGTGGGAGGAGACATAGGGGATCCTTTTTGTGATATTTTTAAACTCTGTTATTAATGTTTGATTTGTTTACTTACATTTTACATTTACTTTTTCATAATTATTTCACTTAATTTCCTTGTTTTATCCACTATGCATTAATTTGGTATTATTTCATTATTTTATTATATTGATGACACTTTTATAGAATCATTTTAATTATTCTATTTAATTTTTAAAAATTAAATTCACCCCCCCATGCATTTCCATTTCTCTAAAACAACATATATGTTTATCTCTCTATCATATTCTTTTGATTCAAGAGTTACCCAAAATATTGTAAAACTCAACCATTTCCATAGTGGGAAAACTATACTAAGCTTTGATAAAGTAAAAGTGTGTGAAATATCCTAGAAAATAAACCCTTATTAGCATACTGTCAAGTGGATATAGTTTTTGAATAGATATACCAAGGGGTTATCACAAAAAAAGGGTTGGTTGTGTATTGACATAATTATCAACCTGATATAGGATGAGTGGGCCTAAGACTGCACACCTGGAGAGACACACATAGGTATATGCTATGGAATATTCACATGCTCTTAATAAACCATGATAGAGGATTTTTCCTACTATTTCCTTGGTCTCATACCAATGAAAAATATTGAACACAATTATTATCTTCCATGGAAAAATCAATACATTAGAATTACCCCCACCCTTATATTTATTTAATAAAGGTAAATCATGTTACTTTAAAGATACCCCAAAACCTATATGTTGAGAAAGGGATGTTCTCCTATAATTAAACATCATTCTATTTAATGGGGAAGTATTTTATTTTCGTATTTCTCATTATATTGATAGTCAGGTTTTATTAAGTTGGAGTATTATTAAGGAATGGTATTAATGGACTTGTTGACTCTTATTGGAATGAATTGGAATTAATCAGGTGGTGGGTGGGGCTCGAAATTATATATCCCCTTGATGCATCAATGGGCCTCAAGAGACAAAACAGGATGGGTTTTGGTGTATACATCTTTCCATAATAGGATAAGTGTCTTAGAACAAAGCCTTGATATCAATTTTTGATGTTCGACATTATGAATTCCATCAGTATGAGATAAATGATTATTGTTACACATGTTTTCATTTATTTTCATGGATATATAATGCCCTCAGTTTTAGTTTATTATGGATTTATGTTGTTCATTTTTTACTTATATATCACTTATGATATGTTTATGTTATGTAATATTCAACTTTATTGTACTCTATATAGAGTATCTGAGCTCACCCTTATTTATTTTCTTTTACCTAGGAAACTTATAGGATGACTATTTATGATTTTTAGGGATACGGTAGAAGGGGTAATAATTTTCTTATAATTTTATCATGTTTTATCTTATGTTCTAAAATTTAATGTATGTATGTATCTACTCTTCTGGGATAACTAAGTTGTTTGACCCTATGGGAACTCTTGTATTCTATAATAATAATGTAATATAACTACCAGGTCATGGTTTCTTGAGTCTAGGATCTTACATTTCATATCGAAGAACGTTTTGTAGGAACCTTAGGGAGAAGATTTAGTGGAATGAAGTGAGATAGCACATGTACTATAAAAACCGTCTATATTTCTAGGAAACACTCTATAAAAATTAATAGGAATTCTATTTTATGATCAAATATTATGAGAAAATTGTGTGCATGTCATTATAAAGATATGGATATTAACATGAGAAATGGAAACCATATCAACACCCAGAGTCAATGTAGGGATGTTTCCCCAAAATAAGTCAATCAATACAGAGTTAAAGCTAACAAATATATTAGGGTAGTTGACCCATTTTATCATAAATAACCTCTCCCATTTAGATTAACATGATGATCCATAATATATTGTAATATTATTGGATTAATTCATGTGACAAAATCCTCTATAATTCAATAGAATGATTAATACATTGGTATCTGAATAATGGATCATGTACCTAGAGAATATATTTCTCACTTTGGGATGTATTTAAGAGGAAAAATTCATCATAGCGGTATGCCATTTAAAGGGATAGACCTCATTTCCTTATTCTTTTATAAAATCACACTATTAGATCTATTTAATGAAATTGTGGTAATATAGGAAGATTAATAATGATCTATGGATAAGGAATATATCCTTAGAATAGATGATATAACTATGGTATAAAAATTCATTGATGATTTTCCAAAAAAATATATATGGTTATCCACCATAATGTGAATTTGAGTTATCTATTTAACTCATTAATGATGAAATAGATATATCTAAAACTCCATATAGAATGGAACCAGTGGAGTTAGTGGCGTACAAGAAATAACTATAGGATTTATGTGATAAGGTATTTATATACCCTAGTGTTTCACTGTGGGGAGACCCTATTTTATTCATGAAAAATAAGGATGGATCTATGAAATTGTGCATCTATTATAGGGATATTAATGATATTAATATAAAGAATAAGTATCAATTACAATCCATTGATTTCATATTTGATCAACTTCAAGGATTTAAATACATTTCAATGTTCTGTATTTTCTTGGGTTATCATTAGTTAAGGTCGAAGAAGGATGATATACCAAATATGACATTTCAAACAAGGTATGGACATTACGAGTTTATGATAATGCCTTTTGGAATGACTAATGAACCTTCTGTCTTTAAAGATATAATGGATATAGTATTTAAGGATTTTTTTTATAAATTTATGTTGGTATTCATTAATGATATCCTGATATAATCTAATATCTATGAAGAGAATGATATTAATTTGAAAATAAATAAGACCCTTTGGAAAAATGAGTTATATAGGAAATATATTCTGTGAGAATATTGGATCAATGATGTCTATTATCTTAGATATATTATCCCGAAGGATTCAACGTCTACTAACCCTTCAAAGTCAATGGTATTCAAATAATTATATACGTTGATGAACATAACTATGATATGATGTTTCTTGTGATTATAAGGTTACTCTCAATGGTTTATGAAATATTTTTCCCAGTTATACAATCCATTAATAGTAATTTCATAGATCTCTAAATTAAAAATGATTCCCACTGGTTTTTCCATTTTTATGATGATTATTCCATCATTTAGTATTTTGAGGAGATAGATGATTCTCTTTAATACCAAACCATTTCATTCATGAAATCATTGACTCACACACAATAGGTTGTTCTTGATTTCATCAATAAAAAACATTATTGTGACTTTTACCCATGATACTTAATTTCAACTAAGACAAATAAAATAATTTTCAATGATCTCTCATACCAAAGTTGAAAAATATACCATCATGTTATTAAATTATTTTTAAGACTATGGTATCACTAATCAAATGTGATGAGTAGCCACTATCAAGAATCAATATCCTACACCTCTTACTAGCTTTGAGAGAAACCAACACAATCAATGATTTCTATGAATTGTTTCTATTTTTTTGTCTTTTTTTTATTTTCTAATATATTTTGTTTGAACACAAATAAATTTTATATATTCTTCTTTATATTTACCTATCCAGTCACATCTTTCAAATATATTTTCAAGATAATCAGAAATTTCTAAAATAGGTACCATAACGATGCTTAAAATTATATAATATTTCTTCATAGGATGGTTTACTTGTTCTCAGGATACCCCCCTTGATTGTGGACTTTTCTAGTTCCATGGGTGAGACATGTTATGCCAATAAACATATTATATTTTTCCAAAAATACCATAGTTTCAAAAACACCCATTAAAATCAATTATTTTAGGAAACTATTGATTCTACCAACTAAATTATGCTTGATATTTTTCAATAGTATTGGCCACCCATTGCTTTAGACTTATAGAATATACCTTGTTATGAATATTACCAACACTATTTCATATAATAGTATTCATATCAATTTTTTTATCAAACCAAATTTTTTTAGATTGAATCTGACATCCGACACTATTAGTTATAAAAAACTTCACATTTTTAACAAGAACATGTGGAAAATTTAAATAAACTTGACTAAACATTATTTAGTAGCTTGTAATGAATTGGACTTCACATTAACTTCTTTATAATGATCTTATTTCATTTCTCCATGTGTCTTCTCATCCTTAAGACACCTTAAATTATTCATCGTAAATTCTTTTTCTTGAGTAGCAATCTTCTCTTAAAATTCATTTAGAATTATTTCTATCTCAACCAATTTAACTTGAGAAGCTCAATATACTCAATATAATCATTATTTATAATGTGTAACTCATATTCATAATTATTTATTTTTTAAATTATTTTTTTAGTGATTTAACTTCTTTCTTATGTTGAGTGTTTCTCTCTAAGAACACCTCAACATCAGTTCTTAATATCTGATTTAAATAATTTTATTCTCCTTTTTATTCACTAATTTGTTTATATTAATTTTATTCAACATGTAACATGATAAAAGTTTCTATTCCACCATATTCTTCCTTATAATCACTACTTTAGGAAGATAATTCATCTTTTTCTTGGCTCAATATATTCCACTTCTGTATACCTTTCATTATCCTTTTACCTTTAATAAACATTTTGTATTCTTTAGAACCTATTCCTTTTTATTTTAATTAAGGATTATAATAATCATCATTTTCATCATACTCCATAATCTTCTTTTTCTTGGGAAAATCTATGGAAAAGTTTCAAACTCCCCCACATTTGAATCACTTGAGTGGGATTTTCCCTAGTAATTTTTTTTACCATTTTAAATATTTTTACAGATAAAAAATATAACTCATTAGTGATTATCATCCCTTCCATTATGATAATCTAAATCAATATAGGAATCAGTGTCCTCTTTATTAATCTTTAACATATTCATATATTTTAAATCCATCTCCTATTTATCCCTCATATTAAAAACTAGAACTTTTATTATCTCATAATTGAGAAGAATATTGTGTAACTCAGTAAGGGAAAGTTATTCCCTATCGTATATAGTTGAAATATGTAGATAAACCCTATCTAGAAAGTTTATTTCTGACATTTTGAAAATAGTAGAATCATATAGATTATTTATAAATCCACTTTTGTGACAAACTATCTCATTCACCCTAGTGAAATAGTATTCAATAGTCACATCTTCATCAATTTTGACATATTAAAATTTAACCCTCTAAATTATTAATTTTTATTCCTTGATCTTGACATTCCAATAAAACATTTTTTCTAGTTTGTCCCACATTTCTTTAATTATACTGATCCCCATTACAATTTTGTAAACTTTATCAGTCAGGGTAGATAGAATTATATTTCTATGATTCCCATTTATCTCCAAATTTCTCTTTTCTATGAAGGAAATTTTTGAATCTCTCTTAAGAGGAGAGAAACCCATTGTCATAGTATCACTTAAATTCTGACCTTGTGATAGTATGTAGGGAATCATTATATTCTCCCATCCATGAAAGTTATTTACATCAAAAAAGGGGATACATTTTTTGTTCACTAAACAAAAATTATCTATATATCTACCTATTAAAATAATGATCTTATATGAAACCTATATTAGATCCAATCACAATTTTAAAACTATGGTTACTTGGGTACCATTGAGAGCGGGGTGAATCAGTGGTACATTTTTTAGAATTTCTTCTCAAACTAACCTATGTGACCAGATAAATTCATGATCCACTCCTTCTTATTATTTTCTCCACTCATGTGTAGTAATAATTAAAGATAAGTATAACATAAAAAAAATTTAGAAGGTTTTCCCTCAGTGTCAGTGTATACGGATTATCACTTTCGAATCTAGTTGAAAAATAGATTTTGTTATCATTATTGTATTATAGTTATTAAGTGAAGTTAAATTCGCACATAATGGTTGGGTGGGTATCATCCTCATCCCATGACAGGTTTCATGAGAAAAATAATTCACATGATATATTAATTTCTTCTCATTTACAAACACTAAAATTATCAAAAAATATATATTTTCTTACCTCGGCCCAGTTATAAATAGTAGATGTAGTGTAGTGTGATGTTCTTCAGTATCTCTCACATTGATACAGCAGTTATTATATGTAGAAACTTATTTAATTCTTAATTATCAAACTCAAAAATAATTTTTTTGTTTATTTATTCCTATTATATTCATCATTTTCAATATTTAAATGGAAATCTATGGAAACACCCATGATATTTGACTGTAATGAATATCCTTGAATAATAACAGAAATAACCATAAGAAAAAATTTCAAATATTTGAATTTGAAATCCCATGAATATCCCCATGATCTACTCTTTTAATCATAGTCAATATTTCATTTTAAATCTCCAAGAATCATGGTATTATTCCTTTCTTCAAATAATCCATGAAATTTATAAAAATTTAAATTCCATACATAATAGAATGATTTTTTCATTATGAAATTATAATTTTCTTTATGGAATAGATATTCTAATATTTATCAGCTATAATCATTATTTATATAAAATAATTTGATGTTTAAACTGTGAATATAAATACTACAAAATTTTCTAACTTAATCCTCATTCTTTAGAATAATTCATTCTAGATTCTCTAGTTTATGTGTTTTTCACAAAGTAAAAGGTCTTACAATGTTTTAAGGATCCTAATGATATTTAAGTAGTTATAACTTATGAATATTCTAAACTTTATGATGATAATCATGTACTTTACCAATTTGACATGTACTTTATGATTAATGGGTTAATTATGAATCTTGAACCTTATTGTGATAAGGAACCTTATAAAGTCTTGTAAAAAACATAAAAGGATAACTAGAAACCTTATGAAGTACTATATATTAACCATATAAATTATTTCAACCTTAAAAACTCTTGGGTTAACCTGAGGAAGTTCTAGTAGGAACCTAAAAAAGTCCTAGAACCTTATAAATTTCTTTTACTAAACTATATGAAGATGCTTTAAAACCATATAAATTGTATTGTGTTAAGGACTTACTCAGAATTCTAAATATTTTTAAATACTGAATGGATTCAATTTTACTCAAACAAACCACCAATTTCACTCAAATCCTTATGAAATACTTCAAACACCTTCTCAAAACTTCTAAAAACATCCCATTTTTAGTTGAAAACGTATAAAACGTTCTTCAACAATTCTAAATGGTGATTCAATATCCCTTATTGGATATGTTTTCAACTTTATATAACTCTTCCCGAGTCCTAACAAATAATTTAAGAAACACTAAATTACATCCTTATATAAGGGAAAACTATCTTGAAATTAGACCATATTATAATGGATTATTCTTAATGAATTATATTCTATAGTGACAAGAAATATTTGGACAAGTAAATTGAATTTTATCCCCCCTAATCCATAAATTCATGACTTATTTTACTCTTAATTATAATGATAATCACAACTCTAGATACAAATGATAGGGGATATAGAGTTTTGTGTCTTCTTTCCTTTTTAGAACACATCCAAAGCATATTGGGGATTCCTACCAATGTATCACAATAGATAGGAAAGGGATAAACATTCATTATCCATATCATAATCTAAAACCTATCTTTAGGAATGGATTTTGTGAAAATATATTCCATCTAGTCTCAAGTTAGAATGAATTTGAACCTAATTTATCCATTATAAACTCTTTATTTAATAAAATTAATTCTTATGTTAATGTGTATGGGCCTTGAGTTTTGTGACAGATTTTTATAAAGCTCAATGGAACTTTGATTATCACATAAAATCCTTATATTATTTTCAATATTCACCTTAAAGTATTCAAGTTATTCTTTAATCTATATCATCTAGTTCAATCACTTATAATAACCATCTATTCAGATTCTATGGTGATCTAATTAATAGTGTTTTACATCTCATAGTTACAACCCATATAGATTTCTCCCAGTATAATAATTACACCAAAAAAAGATCTTCAATCACCACAATTACTTACCTAGTATACATATGTATAACATGTAATAACCTATGTCCTTTTGGGTTGTAAATTTCATTTGGAATATTATTTTTTAATTATTTAAGTAGGGGTTATTTTGAGATATAAGATTCGGATTAAAATTATGATATTTGGAGCATCCCCAGAAGATGTTTTTTTATATGGATTAAGTCTTAAGAGGTTTTTTTGTTCTAAAGTTAGTTTTAGGAGCTTCAAGATGGAGTTTTAAATTTTAGGAAGGGTTTTTTTCTTATGCATGGTTGTCTTGCGGTTAAGGAAAACCAGGTGGGAAAACTATGAAGGTTGGTTTTTGTTTAGGGAATGGTGCATGACTAGCACACAGTTATAGAGAAACTATGAAAATTTTAAAATTCAAGTTCATTAGTGTTAATAATGGTTAGTTAAAGGCTTGGAAAACCATGTGTCCAAGCCATGATAGAAGGATTCTTTGACACATTGAAAAATGTACAGTTAGTGCATGGTTTGGAAAACCATGTGACTTATAGAATTTAATTAGAGATGGAGAAATTACCAAAATTCCTCCTCAGGCTTTATACTTTCCCACTCCCCTCTTCCACCACCATATACATGTATACCATGAGGGTTTAATACCTCTTTCATTTTCTTTCCCTATTCATGTAGGGGAGGATTCTTGGTGTTTTCTTCAGCGATTTGAGTTTGATTCTCCTCCCTCTCCTTTTATTCTTCCATCTCCTTACATATTTTTTTGATTTTTGGTTATATTGACTACGGATTTTAGATATTATATTATGGTTTAATCATACAGCAATGATGGGGATTTCAGCTAGCTTGGCTATAGGATTCACTTATAGGATGAGTGCACATCATTTGATGTCATTTTAGTGAAGGTGAATCACCCATCACTATTTTTATATTTTTTTAATTAAAATTAAATTAATGTGGCTATTTAATAGGTGTGGTGTGATATGGTTTTTTATATGGTTTTGGGAGTGTTATAAGGACCTTCTATGTGTGGTAGGTTATGGTTTTGATACTACAAGGTTTCTCATCAATATTCTAAGAATTTATCATATTAAATTAAATTTAATTAAATTTTGAAAATGTGTATAATTATTATAATTAATTTATGTGGATGTTTTGGTTCAATATAGAGAATTTTTTGGGTCAGAAATTTCTAGTTAGACTTTTAAGGGCTTGGGTGAGAGTCATCGGCCTATTCTTGAATCAATGTAACTCAATATGAGGTAGGTGGTCCAATGATCATACCCCTTTAGTAAATGAATTTTATTTATATAAGCATGTGATATATATTCTCTCCACCATGGGTGATAAAAAATTTAAATTTAATTATTTTTTAAATTAAAATGATATTCTTATGGATGGATATCGGTAGCAAGGTCCACCTTGTACCCTTTATCACTGGCTTAGTGCCTCGGTCACCAATGGTTTTTGATTCAGTTATAAAAGTTTTTTATGAGATATATATACCCCTAGGGGTGTGAATTAAATGATTTAAGAAAATTTAATGGAGATTTCTAATGGTACTTTAAACCCCTTGAGTAGGGATGTCTGATGAATGTGAACAATGGGTTAGATTAGGTCATGATGGGACTATGAGATTTCTTATAGTCATTGGGATAATGGATTTGGGAATGGGGTGACTAATCTTCCTCAATAACATGTGAGAATTTAGTTAGGTAGATCATAAATAGATTGATGTATAGTTGCATGTAAACTGACCAAAGGTGAATTGATAAGGGGATGGGAATGAGGACATATCTCTTATGTGACACCTATATGGGATTTCTCAAAATTTCAATGAGTCCATGTTTATATTATTTTTATGATGAGGGATTCCATTCCCTCTATGTAATGGTTTTGGGGATCAAATTTTAAATGGGATCTTGGCACCAATATAAGGTTTCATTGTTATGGTGTAACCTAGGGGACTTCAGTGGGTACCCTGATATGATGTTGACCCTAGAGAGTGGTATTTTCATTACGAATATAGTGTTTATTTTGTTTATCACCTAGGATCCTAAATTGACATTGTGATCTTGTGGAGTTTGTAGTAAAAATGATGTGTGTTATTATGAGAGGGAATCACTTCCCTCAAATATTATATATCGAATGCTTGGGTATTTTTACCTTGGATTCAGCTTATGCCAAATGACTATATTTCATTCCAAGGATACTCCTCAAGATTGTTTCTTTGAGTCTAATATATGAAATTTCTGGAACACTTTACAGGATCAGGTGGATTCACCTCTCTTGTATAAATCCTAGGTTGATATATTGGATTTGACCTTTAATTTTGTATATAATACCCTTGACATTCTACTTGGGATCTGGATTTTACCCTTTTAGGATGCCTAGGATATTCCCTAGGATCTATCCTTAGGCCTAACATTACTAGATTCCAAGGATACTCTTTAGGATCTAGTGGATGATATATATGGTAATCTCAGGTCACTACCTAGGATCTAGCCAGCATTCCTGATGACTGTGGGATTCTAAATATATTTATTCTGATCTAGAAATAATGAATCATGTGTACGGATTACCTGGGAGGTTACTTGGTAATTGGACTATAAGTCTATGTGGATTACTTGGGTGGTAACTTATAAATTTACCTATAGGTTTATATAGATTTCATGGGTTGTTAAATAGTAATCAACATATAGTTCTATGTGGATGGCCCAATTTCTCACCTAGGAATCAATCTATGGGTCAATGTGTATTTAATGGTTGGTTACCCTAGAATAATCCTACGATTCAATCTAGAAGATCTAAATGGTTACCTAGTAATTGATTGATGGTTCTACTAGTGTTAGTATCATTATTATCATGTGCGATTAGAGACACTCTAGCACTTTACAAAGTTGGAATAATAGATCTCATGTTTTATATTAGAACTCATAGATCGATGATGGTCTGTCTATTTATACTTCTATAGTTTTTTTATTTATTCATCTAAGCATGACATATGTTCATAAACAGTGTTTACTAGTTTCTTTTGGGAAACCATTGGTGTTTCCCTACTGAGTTTTACTCTCACCCTTCTTGGAAATAAATGAAACATGGTTACTTGATCATATTTCACTAATTTGAAGTTCAAATTGGGAATAATCCTAAAGTTACATGATAGAGCGAGATATTCATGATAGAGTTGGGTGACTAAGATGAGGTGAGGCTTAGGGATTAATATAGATAACCAGTATATCTTTATTTATTTTATTCGTTTGGTATATGTGATCCTCCTAGTGGATGATACATTATTATATTTTGTAATCATCATGTGTTAGTGTAACTATATTCTTTTAAATTTCATTTCTTATAGTACATTCTCTTCATTTATTCATGTGTGCTCTATTTTATATTATGGATTTTGATTGGTTATTTTCAATATGTTTTACTCTAATATCGGTGTATAGTCTCATCCATGGTAACACCATAGACAATCACTACTAGTTAGTATCCTATGGTATATAGAAAGGCATCTACAAGGTCACATGGTGACCATTGATCTATAAACCAATTAATTTTTCTAAGTAAGTGAGAAGTCACAAAGTTGTATCATAGCTTTTTATTTTGTATTTAAAATTTGGTAGATTCTAGATATGTGATATTGGAATCTGTCATAGCATGTGATAGACCTCAATCTACTGAATCATGAATAGATTTTATCATGGAAATTATATGTTTCTAGGGATATGTGATTGTTGTTTTTGTTTTCATCTTTTATGGTTGTTCAATTTCACATATTGTAACAAACTTAGGATTTTAGAATTACAATTTGTGGGTTTTTTCTATTGTAATATTTGAAATAAGATGGGGTGCATGTATAATATTTAGAATATAGGATTCACATGACATTTGTGTGCTTGGTTGTGATTGATATCATATGTGGAGGTGGGTTTAGTTGTTTAAAGTGTCAACAACCACTTATATACCATTTTCCTATATTACTTTTTTGTGTTATTATAATCAACTAAATTTTAGTGTGTTTTCTTTGATGATAGGTCATATTGATTTTATAGAGGGATAGAGATACTACTTGATGATGAATTTTTAGTCCCTCTTGTAAGGTATGAATAGTAAACCCTAGTATATTTGTATAGGTATTTGATGCCTTGGTACTAGATTGAGATAATAGTAAATGGGGTATGGTTATTTGAAGTGTAAAAAATAACCTATATAGTGTTTTCCATATAGTTTCTTTCTTTAATTAAACTTAACTAAACCATATGATTATTTTTTTACTAAGTATGAATCATCTAGGATGGTTTCATTTTGTGAACCTAGATATGATCATAGTCCTTGAGGGGGTATTCTTATATGCAGATTCCAAATGAGGATTAGTTCCCTAGGGGTCTGATGACTAGGCATGTGATACTTGATATGTATATATGTGATAACCCTATATTGGGTGTTTAGGAACATGAGTTTCTATGGGATATTTTATATCGGAGCAAGGATGTTACCTCATGATTTTTGGCTTATGTGAGATACAATTTATGCTCTTAGTCAAAGTACTTGGTGGCTTTGAGATGTGTCTCAGGATATTGGTGAGTCAAGTGTTATGATTGAGTGGTAGGGTTGTTCTCTATCCATTTTTAAAATGGTTTTGATATATGAGGGTATCTTAAGAGAGTGGTTATCCCATGCTTGTAACTATTTTTAGAGATTTGATCCATCGGTAGATTCTTAAGGTTATGATATTGATTCCCATGATGTGTTATTGTGTATATGGTACAGGCATGAAAATTCTATGGGTTTTCAAGAGTAAAATCTCTCTCAGTGCTAGTGATTTTGGTATCAAGGTTGGTTTCAGAGGGTAGGATCAGTGTGATTCCTAAAATTACTTTTTTATGGTTTTTGATGGGGTTACAGATCATGATCCTAGATATTTAGATCTTGGATGGTTAGATAAAATGTAGATTACTCTAAATTTTTAATGATAATCAGGTTGTCTAGTGATCTTGCAGTTAGCTTCGACATGAGGGACATGTTAGGCTTGTTGGAAAGTAATCTTTGAGGTGCCTATAGACAGAAAATTTTGATGTGTCAAAGGTTTGCAATCAGTTGGTTAGGTGGTTGAGTCTAGGTAAGATAATGTATGACTCATGGGATTCTAATTCAGGTTCTTTGATTGGGTGGTATGGGAACATACACCCATAAGGTTTAGATGATATCAAGGTAGTGTGTGCTAGTTATGTGTGGTTCTTGTTAAATTGCGGGTTAATGAGTAGTTATGTGTGGGATAAGGAATAATAGACATGATAAAACACTTATGATAATGATTTCATGGGGTTTTTATGAAATTAAAAACTCCCCTATTTTTAGTGAAAGGGAACATAAAAATCAATTGGGTGTTGTGGTATCTTTGAACCAAGTGTGGGCCTTAAAATATATTAACAGGAGGGAACATTGTTGTAACCATCAAAGGATATCCTTGAAGATATGTATAAGGGAAACTATATGGTGGGGAGTGCACCATTGGCTGTTGGAGGGTGTGGCTATCATTATAGATGGAATTTTGATAGATTCTGAGGATGATGTTCCTAGTGATCCAGGAATGGTTAGTGAGTTATGTTTCATGTTGGTGCTTGAGTATGAGAATTTTAGTAATATATGGACATTGAGTGTTTTAATGGACAAAGAATATGTCATTTATTTATGACCCCTATGTTTATAGGTTCATGGGTGTGATGATACTAATTATTATATGGTCGATATGGAATGAAAGAACTATTGTACAGATAAATCCAAATTTCACTAGTTGCTTAGTATATTCCATATGGGATTTTAGACGACGTATCAAATAAAGTTTGTGCATTTCCATTGTACTTGAGATGGTTTAATTTGATTATAGAGTAATCCATATTAGTGATGTTTTTGTGATTAAGGTGAGAAAATAATGGTTGGATGGTTTTGATATGAATCCAACTAGAGAAAATACATATATTTTTAGGTTCATACTCTGTTGTTGGTGAGTAGAACCCAAAATATTGGGAATAAATTGGTGCTAGAAAACATAGTTTCCTAGAATAGACGTTCATGGATAAAAAAACACCTCAGTGTTTTGGTGGTGTTGATGAGTGAGGGGCTTGGGTTTTGATGAATAGTGTGCTCATCTTGTTTGGTGTTTGAGGATATATCATAGTGAATTGAGTGTGAATTGATGACTTTTGTCAGTTTGGGTTAATGATTGAAAGAAAATATAGTATTTTTAGGTAGAATAAGTTCTATGTTTGGGATATTGTAAATTCTTATGTCCTTTTCTGGTTGGAAATTCTCTAAGGAATCTAAATTTTTAATTTTTTGAATAGGTTTCATATTCATCCCTAATATTTGGATTGGAATTATAATATATGGACCATCCATATGATATTTTTATATATGTATCATGTTTTGGAGGTGTTCCAGGTGTTGGGTGAGTTATGGGATCTTTGGCCAGGTGTTTAAATTTCCCATAATTATTTTTTACTATTCAAAATTTCCTAATGGTTAGGGAAAACCAAGAAGTTTGGTTTTGGCTTAATTCTTGGAAAATTATTGCAGTAAAACCATGAAAACCCTAAAATTGAATTTTAGAGGTGTTTTACATGGTTAAAGCGTGTTTTTTTTCAAACCATAAGGACAACCCATGTGAAGTGGTAGTTTTAGACTGTTTTAACCTCATGTGTAGTGCATGGGTTAGAAAACCATGCATCTAAATTGTGTAGCTATTTTAATTTCATTAAAGAGGTATAAAGGTCTAAAATTAACCCTTTATCTTTAACATATCCTCATCCCCTCTTCGACCCTCATGTGTGTGCAAAGAAGGAGGGTATCCTCCCTCCTTCATCTTCCATCCCCATTTAATTGGGGGAGGATTCTTAGTGATTTATCTATTGATTTGATGAGCGACTACCCACCCTCTCCATTAGTTATTCCCTCACATTGCTTAGTTTTTTATTTTAGTAGTTTCATCAATGGATTTTCAAGATATTTCTATCAGATCATGGTAGAATCATTTTACAATGATTAGTATTTTTCATAGATTGGATGGAGGACACCTTAAAAGGAATATCACACATCATCTCACACCATTTTGTAGATAGTATGTATCCTAATAAATTTTTATATGGTTTTATTTAAAATTAAATTAATTTATCTATTGAACTGTTGTTTTGGGATAGGTATTTTGTTTATGATGGTTTCAAAAGTGTGTCATTGACCTTTTATGGGTGATTGGGCATGGTTTCAATGCAAAAAGGTATCTCGATGAAATTATAGGAATTTATACCTATTTAAATTAAATTAAATTAAAATTTTAAATTAATTATAATTAATATAATTAATTTCTGTGAATGTTTTTGATTTTTTCATGGCCTCATGTGGGATAGAAATAGATAGTTGGACTTGGAAGGTCTTGGGAGAGAGTCTTCATGTTATACTTAAAAAATGTTAACTCTCTATGAGGTATGTGGTTCCTTGAGATTGCCCCTTTAGTAAATGTATTTTATTTACACATGCATGGGATAAGTGGTATCACCACAGATGGAAATCATCTTTTTAAATTAAATGGATTGTTTTATTAAAATTATATGTATATGGATAGATGTAAATGATAAGGGCCACCATGGACCCTTAAGAACTGGCTTAGTTCATCAGCAACTGATAGGTACAGATTTTATTATAAAAGTTTTTTTAAATATATAGATCCCCAAGGTTGTAAATAAAATTGTTTAAGTGAACACAGTAGACCTTTTTATAGGTTCCTTGGACCCCTTGAGTTGGTATGTGTGATGAAATGGAATTATGGTTCTAAGTAGTGAATAATGTGACGGTGAGATTCTTTATTTTCATTAGACCAGTGGATTCAACAATGGTGAGAGTGATCCTCCACCGCTAAAATGTGAGAACCATAATGGGTATCACATGAGTAAATCAATGGATTGGTTGGGTGTGTGATGATCGAAATATGGTGAATTTAAAAGGGGATGGTCTTGAGGGAATAACCATTGTGTAACACCAATATGGGATTTATTATGAGGGAAATGAGGATATGTTATGATTATAATAGTGCTGAGTGATGTTATTCCCTCTAAGTGATGGGTTGGGGCCTGAGAGATGAGATGATATCGAGGACAAAATATTAGGATTTTGTGTTATAGTGTGGCCTAGGGGGGACCAAGTGGGTTCCCTAGTATAACATTGACTCTAGAGAGGGGTAGTGTCACTAGAAGGATGTTTTTGATTTTATATATCAATTGTGATCCCAAATCAAAGGTGTGAGCTCAGTGAAGCTGTTGTGACAATGACTTGGGTTATTATGGGAGGTATTCACTTCCCTTGAGTCTTATATATATAGAATGAATAGGTATTTTCACATGTGATCTAGATTCTTCCAGATGACTATATTTGATACCTAGGATAATCCAAAGGATTTGGCCTTTGAGATTTATAAATGGTATTCCTAGGAAACATTATAGGATCAAATGGGAACACCCCACATGTTCAATTCATGGTTGTTACTTAGGATCGATATTCAGGCCTAAATAGAATTCCTAGTTCATGCTACTTGGGATTTTATGGTTTCCCATATGGGATGTCTAAGTTATTCCATAGGATTTGGATATGGGCTATAAATTAAGATAAATCTAGGATACTCCCTAACATCTTGTGGATGCACCTAATATGTATGGGATTCCTAGGTCATTACATCATATTTGACAAGTATTCATGATGACTATGGGATGCCTAGAATATTTCCTCATATCCCTTGAGTATACTTCATGTATTTGAATTTCCTATATGGTTACTAAGAAATTTTCCTATGGGTATATATAGTTTTATTGGGTGGTTACCTAGGAATATTCATATGGATCTATGTGGATTTCATGGGTGCTTACCCAGGAAACGACCTATGATTCTATATGGATTTCTAGGGTGGTTACCTAGGAATTGGCATATAGGTATATGTGGATTTATTGTGTGGTTACCTAGGAATCATACCACAAGTCAATCTAGATTTCCTATGTGGTTACCTAAGAATTGTCCTTCATTTCTACTAGTGTTAGAGGTATGATTACGTCATGTTATCAGAGACACTTTGGCACTAGATAAAAGTAGTAATAATAATTCATATGTGTCATGTTAGGACCCAAGGACCAATTATGGTTTATTTATTTACACTTAATTGGTTTATTTTTTTAGATAATAATATAACATGTATGCACACTATGCTTATTGGTTATGTTTGGGACCCCATTAGTGGTTCCCTATAGATTTTTAGTCACAGACTTCTTATGAATCCATTGAACTTGGGAACCTAATAATACATCACTAATATTAGGTTTATGTTGTAAAAGGCCTAGTGTTTTGTAATTGAGTGGGGTGGTGTAGATGTAGTTCAGTGAGTGGGATGAGGTAAGGCTTGGGGATGGAAGTAAAACCTCTAACCAATTTTATTTCTTATAATTTATATATGTGTTTGATCGGACTAGGGGTGATACTTTTTTCATATTGGTAAGACTTTTTGTTTTTATGAATATATGCTTCTATATTTCATTTATAATATCAGTTTCTATTTATTTATTCCCTCATACACTATTTTTTATTATATATTTTTTTTGTTATTTTTGATGTGGTTTAATCTAATATGAGGGTATAGCCTTTCTATGTTAACACTCTAGACCCTCATTGCTAATACTCAACCTCTAGAATAATGGGAATTCATGCTTGAGGTTACATGGTTACCATGGTTTTAGGCACCATTCAAGTGTTCTTGGGTAGTGATATGTCACATAGCCTAGTATATTCATGATCTTTCCATTATTATATAGAATATCATAACTCAAGATCCCTTTTAAAAATTTAAGGACTCTTTTTTCAGCCATAATATGTGATTACTTATTATCACTCTGATATTTCACACACAAACTCCCAACATAGAAAATATATTAGCTCGATGTAATGAGTCAAATTAATCTTTTAATAAATCTTCATAACTACTTCGGATTTACAATCTTAACTTCGTGATCCTTGTATATTTTTATCCCAACTTGTATTGGAGTGGTTACTATCTTATAATTTTCCATGTTGAACTTCTTCAGAAATTCCCTTTGTATAATTCTGTTGGGATCGAAAAATATGATTTACTTCTTACATCACTTTCAATCCCAATAAATATATCAACTCTCTTAGAACGAGCATCTCAAAGTGGTTCTTCTTTTTTTATAAAACTTCTTACAAGAACTCTCTCAATATACTACAAAAATGATTTCATACACATATAAAATCATTCTGAGAGTTTCATTTATCATTCCTTTAATGTATAAATTTTGATCCACTTTTCCTTTTTTAAATTTCATGTCTTTCATATATATTTATATCTTGGAATACTAGACCATATGAGGCTACTTTAACCTATATAAATACTTCTTCAATTTTCATACTATATTATCTTTATTTTCAAAAAAACCTTTATGATTCTCAACATACACCTTTTATCCATCTCACTATTAATTAATATTGATTTAATATCCACCTAATAGATTTTATACCTCTTATGAGGTACAATTTATAAGAAAAATATTATTGACTCCAGTATTATAATATGAGAAATAGTATTTTCAAAATAAACCAATTCAACTTGTGAGTAACATTTATAAACAAGTGTCATAGTTCCTTATGACTTTTACCTTGTCATTTAATTTTTTTATGAACACCCACCTAATCCCAATAACATTTTTTTCATTTGATTTGGGAAAAAGTTCATAGCTTTAATTATTCTCTATTTAGTTCAATTCCCCATTCATTTCTCCAATCAAATCTTGATGATTGATTAATTTATCTAAATAGAGTGACATTTTTTGAGAAACGAGAGCTATTTAACTTTAATATCCAAATATTCTTCAAGTCTGTATAGGTTTACTCTAGCTTCAGTGGAATTTTTTTACTTCTACATGCTTATTTCACACTCTATTACTTATTTTTTCATTCTTGGAGGTATTATATTCACCACTGTTATATTCATAGTAAGTTTCATTATCTGGTAATTTTTTTATATCCTTTTCACCATTTCATTTATTATAATTATTCTTTTTTATATTATTTAGATTACCAAAAATTGCTTTGATAGTAACATTATTGAAATGATTTTCAATGATCTTCATATCAAAGAAATATACATCTCTATGAAATCCCTTACTCCAACACCAGTAACCTCTTTCATTGGAAAGGTATCCAAGTAATATACCTTCTTTAACTTTCTCATTAAATTTACCCAAATTTAAGACTTTTATTTTCCTAATACAATGAAAATTAAAGAATATAAAATAACTCACATTAGGATTATTTTAGTACCACATCTCATATGTGGTCAAATTTTTGTTTGTTCTTAGTAAACACCAGTTATAACTCTGTGCATCTATGTGAATAGATTCTGTCTAGAAATATTTGGACGTTTCAAACTCATCTATCATTTTCCTTTAAATTTATACAATTATTCAATTCATTATAATAGTAACTCCATCCTATTGAGATTATATGGATCACTTTATGGGCTATTGAACCTATTTTTAACAAGATATGGTTCAAATGAACTCCTAGTAAATTACTTACCATTTTCAATCCTTGACTTATTTATTTAAACTCCAAGTTCTATTTTAACTTTTCTTCTAAAAATATTACATTTCTTCATTTATTGTAACATTTACTCCATGAATAGTACTATAGTCATTATTTTATAGTTTTGGATGAATTAAATAAGATATAGGTCACCTATAGTGGATCGGTATCACATAATCCCACAAAAATATGAGTGAACCAACTCAAATTGTCTAGTTGAGTCTATCATCACTCATTTAAGCTTTCCATGACTCATATTTTCCTTTTTACAGGCTGTAAAAATAAAATATTTTCCCATTCTTAATTGGGGTATATCTCTCACACAATATTATTTTGATTTTTTTCTCAAATTATCTTAAACATGGTGAACAATTATTCTGTTTTAGATATTTTTTTCTTATATAATTCCTCTTCCTATGACTATTTTCAACTCCCTTTGAAGGAAGAGACTTCTAATCTAGGATTTTCACTTACAATGTTTTTATATATTGACTCTTACATCCTGCACTATAAATTATAATATACTTCAAATTTTTATCTAACATAAGTTTATAATTTACCAAAATATGATTACATTATTTTTTATTAAGTTTTTAGGAATCATCCTTAACTTCCACTACATTTTCATAATCCTATTTAATTTTATTGAGTGATCCTTAAACATAATATATATTTAAATAATTGTGTTAATTTATTCTTATTGAGTATGAATCTTCTCAAATTCTATTAAAATTATGTCCTTCTAAACCACTTTAATTTGGAGAAGATGTATCTCCTCATTGTGATAATTATCTCTAATGTGTAACGCATTATCATACTTCTTCATCTTATTAACTTATTTCTTGATAGATTGAACTTTTTATTTATTTGAGTATTTCTCTCCAGGAACACCTCAAGATTAATTCTCATAATGTGATCCATATAACATTTTTATCATTCTTCTTCACTACTTGGGACATCATCTTTTGTTTCAATGATTGATATGTAATTAGTGGATCTTCATGTGTGGTATTCCAAAAAATCATTATTTAAAGAAGAGAAATTGTATTCTTCTTTTCTCAATATTCTCTTATTCTTTATTTGAGTGTTAACTTTATCTTACTCATATTAATACTCTAAACTCTTCATTTTAATTACCTCTTGTATCCTTCTTTCTCTCCATATCTATTTCAATCCATCTTGGAAGTCAGATTTAATAATTTCTCTTCTTCATCAAAAACCACGGTGCTTCTTAATTCCCCTCCATTACAGTATCTCTTGGCAGTATCGATTTTCTACCTTCTCTCACCTTCATCTTCCCTACTACTCACGATAATCCCTCTCTTTCTCTCCATCTTAGCCTCCTCTGGTGGTCTGGTTTGGCTGTTTCCCCTTCGATGGGTTGTTTCCTACCTCTTTGTGGTCCCTGACTACTGCGACCACCGTTCTTATTTCCAGAACCTTTATTTCAAACCCCATATTGGTTTATCATGAAGTCTCTCTGGTGGATTGGGATTTTTTGGTAGTGAGAATCATTGGGTCTTAATCATTGGAACGTCCACCCTCCTCTGCTCTTATAGATCATGCTTGACCCAATGTCATCCTAGTATGAAGGTGTATATGGTGGATTTGGGATAGTGTTGGGGTATGTGTTCAGTGTCGAGAGATCATCTTGGTTGGGTTCATCCACAGCTTTGGTTTTAGTTGAATTGATGGTCTACATTTCCTTTCTCAGTGTTTCTTCAAAGTGGTTGTTGATTCACAAAGTGGTCTATATGAGGTGAGTTTCATTGTTTTTTATGGAATCTGAGAATGGTGATGTGTTTTTCTTAGCCATTTCTCATTTCCTCTAATATTATATTTCTTAAGGGATTATTTCCTCATGTTTGTTGTTTTGAAGGAAGGGGGTTAGTGGTACTACTGAAGATTGTTACTCACTGAGGCTTGGTCTATTACTGACTCTACTCTGACTTTAGATTTTATTCATCCCATGCCATGTTGGACTATTTTGATGGCTCTCATGGAAGTCTTGGGATATGTTGGTTGATAGGTGTAGGATTTTAAGGTGGTTCGACCGTAAATCCATTGTTCGTACTGGTCTGGAATGTGTGGATCTGGTGTTTCACTGCAAGGTTTCAGACAATTTTGGATTTCATTCTCATCATTCTACTGGTGGAGATCCTTATTGTCCAGTGTGCTCCACTATGGTTATGTTAACCAAGTAAGAAATGGTAGTATTGGGTGGATGGTTTTGTGGTTTTTGAGCATGACAGTTTTGGGGGTTATGTGCAGCGATATCGACAGAATTTTGGAGGGTCCTTGTAGGAGTTGTGGGATGAGTATGATTATGGTTATGTGTATGTAAATCCCGAGGCTTGAGGTAGCACACAGATCAAGGAAAAGACCTATATGGTGTTTTTGAAATTTGAATTTGAATTTTGTGGGAGTGTTCTATTTCTCTAGAAATTTTGAATTATGTAGTTTTATTTATCTGTATAATTATTTTGATTTATTCTGAATTCAGGTATTGTGAGTATTATTCTCAACCATAAAGTGGTTGATTAATAAAATTAAAAATGGATTTGGATGGATTTGTAGTTTTATATTGTATTTTACTTTTTATATTTTAATATTTTTATAGATAAAATCCATAAATATTTCATGATTCTTATCACATTCATTAACTTCATCAGAATAACTAAGGATCCAATATCATCCTCATCGATCTTGAACTTGTTAAATGCTTTTAGTTTCGTCTTCACTTTATCATTCATCTTAAAAAAACAAGGTATTTTATCATCTTATAATTTATAATAGTATTTTATAACACATCAAGGAAAATATCTTACCTGTATTTAATAGCTTAAATATTTGGATCAATCATATCTAGGAAGTTTCTCATTAACTTTTTGACAATATTTGAATCTTCTAATTTATCACCAAATCAACTGATATGGATAACTAACCCATTCACTATAGTTAAATAGTCATCAATATTCTCATCTTTATCCATTATAACATCTTCAAATTTATCCCAATAATTTTTTAGCTTAACTTCCTTGATCATGAAATTCCCCTCATACTTATTTTAAAGTTTATCCCACATTTATTTAGTTATATTGATCCTTGTCAGTTTTTTGTAAACTTTCTCAATGATAGTAGATACAAATTTATTCCTAGACTTACCATATTCCTCTAAATTTCTCTTTTATATAATTTCCATCATGATATATCTCTCATGATGTTAGAAACCCATAATCAAAGAATCACTTACCTCTGAACCTTGTGATAGTAAATAAGGAATCAATCTATTATTCTATACATGAAATATATTTCAATCAAAAAAGGGGACTCCATTATTGTTCAATAAACTAAAATAATTCATACTTAAACCTTTAAAAATAAGGATCTTAGAGGGAACATGTATTGGATTTATTACCACTTTTTTACAAGTTTTGGCCTCAGTGTGAGATCTTACTTCTTATCTTGTTCAACTCCTATTCTAACGTGATTTTTATTATCACAATTATATTATAGTTATTACAAGTGTAGTTAAATTTTCACACATTGTTTTGGTGGGTATCATCCTCATCCCACGGTAGGTATCATCCACTTACTGAATCAAATGTGGAATTTTTTTTATATTAGAACCACCAGTATTTAAGGATTATATTAAATATTATTTATGAAAAATATTCAATGAAAATATAATTCTTTAGAATAAATAATAATATATTATTATTAAATTTATTTGAATTCATTGATAATATCAATGCTACAATATCACTTCTTCCTTCCTTTTATGGTATTCAAAATTAACACCCTATTCATGAGATCATGCATGTGCAAGATGATCTTCTTCCTTCATAGAAGAAAGTAATAAATTGATCAGTAACTCAATCTGCTTAGTGAAACCTATATACAAATCATAGATACAATGTAGCTCCATTTTATTTATTTCCTATCACATTGATATAGTGATTATCTAATGGAGTAAAGTATCATACACTTAATTCTCAAACTTGTAAAAAATTTATCTTCTTCATTTCACCCTTTTATATTCACCATTTTTTTGAAAAATATATATATAATTATCTATGTAAAATCCCATGATCTTGAGGAATAAATAATATCCCTGAGTAATATAAATAAAAATGGTAAGGAAGAATTTAAAACAATTGAATTTGAAATCACATGAACATTTTCATGATCTACACATTTAATCCTTGTCAATATTTCATTTTAAATATCTATGAATCTTTAGATTTTACTTTTCTTCAAATCCTCAATGAAATTCATGGGGATTTTAATTCTATCCATGTTGGCGGGATTTTTTCATTGTAAAATGTCACTTTCCTTTAAGGCATGAATATTTTAATATTTCTCAGCTTGAATCATGATTTATCTAAATAAATATGCTATTTTATCCATGAATATTAGTACAAAAATATCATCTGATTTAATCCTTATTCCTTAGGACAATTCATTTTGAGTTTTTTGGATTCTCAAGTTATCACAAAGGAACTTTAAAAAGTTTTATGGAACCTTGTGATGTTACTATAGCTACAATGGTTCCCAAGTACCTTAAAAAGTCAGCATGTACCTTATGATGAATGGGAACCATATGCATTTTGAACTTTATGATGATCAAGATCCTTAAAAAATATTTTAATAACTTTAATAAGAATCATGCTTAACCTTATGATGTTAACATACAACCTAAATAAGTATTGTAGTTGAACCTTACAAATTATATCAACCTTAAAATCTATAAAGTGAATTTTATTAATCAATGGTAGGAACTATTGAACACACTTTTTTCAAGGATGATTAAAGGCGTTAAGGGAATTTATAGGATGTCAATATGCTGATGATGAATAACATGAAAGAAAATTTGAAATTCCCATGATTTTTTAAAATAATCATGGAGTTACCAAGCATGGGTTTTAATGTATCATGAATTGTGAAGATTAATTGAGTATTTATGGTTAACCTTGAATCATGGAAGGGATGTAATCTACTACAACTACTCATTTGATAGAGAATAAGAAATTGGGAGGAAACTGTAAAACTTTTATTGGATAATATTTAGTATGGTGAAGTAAGTATTTCCATTGGATTTTTTTAGTGATATATACACTTTATAATGACGTTTTGATGATGATGATGATGCTTGAGTGATCTATATTTTTTTTGGTTCAAAAATATTTGAGAATATTTATCCGTTTGGTTATCATGAGTATAAGACTATATTAAAATGTACATAGATGAAGTTAAAACTATATGTAATGATTTTTGGTGTTCAAATAAAAATAATTAATAGAAAAGTACTGATTATGTGAAATTATTTCCTACACTACTTGATGTAAATTGATGTTTCAATATGGTGGGGGATTTTTTATTATATTTCTTTCTTGATAAAGAAACTATTGAAGAAAGTGGAGAGACCATGCAAGTGAGAAAATCATTTGGATAATGATTTGAAATTACTAGATGGTTATTTGAGTTAATTTTGAATGGTTTCTAAGATATTGGAATGAGTTAAAGGGTGTCTATTCAAATTGTTGTGATATTTGAATTATATATCTGAATATTTGAAGCGAAGTTATGTGCGTATTATTCAATCAAGAATATAGGATACTGAGAATATGAAAGGGAACCATATCTATGTATGAATCATATAATATACATATAAGTGATTTTCATATCTATATATGATTCATATAAGCTACATATGAGTGGCTTCCACACCTATGTATAAGTAAATACAACTTTATATGAGTCACCATGACTCCGTATGTGTCAAAAATAATATATAAAATTCATTAATATAGATAACCCCATATGAGTCATCCCAAGGAATTTCATATGAGTGGGGACTTCCTATGATAATAATCAATCATGTATGATTAGAAATTTTTATAAGATATATGGTATGAGTAAGATACTCTTTACTTTTAAGAAATATTTCTAATGAATGATACAACCATCCCATAAGAAAGAATCTTCATAATATACTAATTTTGTATGATAATAGAAATTTTACGATTGTCTATATCATAAGATATATTACTGTGTATAAAATAAAATGATGAATATGATCTTTTCTTCACTATAATTCAAGAAAAGTATTAAGAATAAAATTGATGTGATTTTATATAAGAATTAAGGGGGGGTTACAATGCTACAAGTGTATTTTCCATATCATAGTGTCATGAATATGTGGAAATATTGAATGAATTAGGTGTAGTGGAATTTTTTGGAAATATTAAAACCAGATTAAAATTTGTGTCTTTAGCTAAATGAAGAAGATAATCTAAATGGAAATTAATAAAGGGAATATTAAGAAATTAATTTCTAGAATTTCAATGATTTTTTAATGATAAAGATATGGTAATTCAAAAGTGTTATATTCTCGTGGTATAATTTAGATAAAAAATAATAGTAGAAGATGGATAAGGATATATATATATATATAACTATGTGTGGGGGTTTTATATTTCATAATCCAATGGAAAAAAATTGTTCTTGACTATGAATTCCTGAACCATATTCTGCAATTTGAAAAAAGAGTAATGAGAGCTGATAATGAATCTGAGTAAAAAATACTAGTGTATCAAAGAAATGGAGAGAGGGATCTGTCATTAAATGTAGAGGTTTCTTTTTTTGTGTTGAATAAAAATAATAATAATGAGAAGAAGAATAATAATAATAATAATAATACGAACTAATAGAATAATAATAATAAGAATAATAAGTAGAAGAAAAAATTCCCTAGCTTTTTCTACTACTGTTCATATTCATACTAATATATTGAGGGAGATTTTATAAAGAATTCACATGTTTTCGAATTATAAAAATTCTTGAGGTAACACTTGGGTTATTTTAATTGAGGTAGAACTAAATATTTCTTCACACTAAAGAAGGAGGTAAAATCATTGTATCAAGAAAACACTAGATGTAACGCCCCGACCCCAGCTACCCAGAGTCGGTGCATTACTTCGTAACATTGGCATGATCACAAGAAAGATCAAATCTCGAAAGACCGATTGGTTTAGTAGCCTTGGAAACACTAGATATATTCATAAAGTTTTACATTACATTTCAAAGTGAAAAACTACTACAACAACAAAGTCTTCATATCCACACTATTAACCCCTCATAATATCCCTGCAAGTCAATCATAATTTACTTCTTCACTACCTGGGAAAAATAAAACATAGAAAAGGGGTGAGCTCAAATGCCCAGTAAGGATAACAATATAGCGGAACATTCAAAATAAGCATAAACATTTAAGGAAATGAATTACTAAAACAAAATCCTTTTAAACATGAACTTCAACATAGTATGGCAAAAGTAAAATGAAATAATGCCATTTACTTATTCACATGGATATTCTACTAATCGAATAATCACATGAAAAATCAATAACCACTTTCATAATGTTGGAATGCATAATGCTAAACGTTAATTTCTTTGTCTAGGCCTCATCCCAAGACCTAGGGGTTACTTCTAACCGGAACCCAACCCGGAGTGCCTCTAATAACCGGACACCAACCCGGAGTGCCTCTAATAACCGGACACCAACCCGGAGGGCATACTTTTACCAGTCCCTAACCTGGAGGGCTTACTTTAACCAGTCCCCAACCTGGAGGGCTTACTTTAACCAGTCCCCAACCTGGAGGGCTTACTTTTACCGGTCCCCAACCCGGTACATACTTGTTTAGCACATTCATCTGAAGAAAAGTTTGAAATATAACATAAACATTCAGATTAAAACTAGCATACGAAATGTCAATAGTTTCACCATAAACTATGAATGGTATAAAATAGCACATCCACAGTCAAACATATCACAAAACCTTCAATACAATATAGAAGTTTTGTATTATAATAAATCAACTTCAAATAAGCGTAAAATCTATTAAAGGATGTTGACATAGATGAAATCAAAACACTTTTTAGAGAAATATCTCTTTCTATTTTTGAAATCATTTAAGAGCCATATAAAATAAAACATTTTCTTGAAAATATTCTTGTAAGCTTGTAAGGAAAGCTTTGACAATTTTATAACGGCGGAAAATAACCGCACCCGCCGTATAAGTTAAAAAAAACATTCTTACCTCAATTCTGTCGAAAAGGTTAAAAAGGACCTTGTTTTGAAAATGACGGAAAGATTCCTTTATAAACCTCTTATAAAAAGTCAAACATGGGTATAAATTACTTTAACCCATATTCTTGTAAATAGTAAAAAATGTTTTGAAATACATTTCGAAGAAACATGGATGTGGATGATAAAGAGATCCCAGTAGATTATTACGTATAATACAACCTCGGATAATGAAGAGATTGTGAAATAACCCTTACCAATTTGGTAACTTATGAAACATACAACCCATGAAAGAGGTATCATACAATGAATATGTAAATACACATAAATTAGAGTGTATTATACAAAGAATATAATTATGGGTAGTACATACACCACACAAAAGGTAATGGTGGCAATATGGCATGAATCTCATGGGAATAAGGAGTGAGATGAAAACCCCTTACCACGTTAATCAACTGATTCGTATGGCCAAAAGTTAATAACCACCAAATTATTTACAGAATAACATGAATATAAAGATAATCATGATAATATATATATATCAAATGGCAGTACACAATACACCACTTTCAATAATTTAGTGGCGAACAATGGAAATCTCACGGAATTGAATGTGAGATAAGAAAATCCCTTACCTTGTACTTTTCCTTGGTTGGGGTAGGTTAACCTCCTGTATAATGGTGAAATAATTGTTATTAAATTATAAAAGAATCATATACATTAATATGATATCATATATGATCTTTTAATATTGATTTGATAATATCTTAGTATTATCGTCGTTTCGTGTGTTAACTTACTCATTTTCTTTTATATGTTTTGTTACATAAGTCATGTTTGTTGTATCTTATTCATATCCAGAATGATATCAAGTCCTTAAACATCATTTTTAAATCATTAAATGATAATTATACTTGAATGGATACGATGGAGAATGAATCTCATCGCGTTCGTGGAGACGGTAGTCCGTACGTACGCACGAACGCTACTTCGATTTAATTTTTATTTTAAAAGAATCGAATCCAAATGATACATAGGTATATTACTATTCCAGTATAATATAATATTTTATATATGTTACTTAATTTCATTAACACCATCCTTTATACGTTCCATGTGTGGTATGAACGAGTCATATCATTTTAAGGGGGCGGTAGTCCGCACTTCCTCAAATGAAATTATCGCATGTATATACAACATGAAACGAATAATGGTATGAAATAAAATGGAATTACAGAAGCTTATATATAAAATATATATCATTAATATCATATTTAATTATAGTTCCATCATAATGTCCACCATGAGAGGCGGTAAGATGTATTTGAACAATCATCGTTTCGTGAGGCGTTAGTTTGCCATCCACAGAAACATTATGTTCATCATCCATTAGATGGAGTTGTGTGTATGTGTAGTTTGAATCCTTCTTATAACAACATCCTAGTATATTGAGGATACTGGTGTTGTTACAAAAAAAGGAAATAAAAAGAGTTTGGGGGTTGGAGAAGCAAAATAAATGAAAATATTTTAAGAGAAATCGTTACCTTTAATTTAGGTAACTCACTTTGGTTGGAACCAAAGGACTTCTTGAAATGCTTTCTGCCTAAGGGTAAGCTTCAAGGAGGAGGAGAGGGATGTGGGGAGCTTATTTGGGCAGAGTTTGGACGAGCCAAGTGGCTTGAGAGGTGTGAGGAATGAGTAGAAGTGGTCTCCTTTTATAAGGGAGAGGAGGGGCTCTTTAGGAAAGTGTGAAAGTATTACTTTATAATATATTTTTATTCGGTTTATAATGGTCCAAAAATCATTGAGGTCGAAGATAAGATGACTCATATTCTAAATAACATCAACCAATAAGAATTGGACAGGTTTTAGATAATATTTTAATCATTATAATCTTATTTATTTAAATGATTTATTAATGAGGTAAACATTGCATCATTATTGTGTCATTAATAATTTAAATTATTTGATGTCTAAAAATTATAAATAAAATATCATTATGTAGGAAATCTTTTTATCTTTCTAATGAATATTTATAATCTAAAATCCAACATGTATAACCCTATGTAAAAATTGTTCTTCTAAAAGATGTAAGCTTATGCCATTTTTATTTTTATTTTAACTTTATTAATATAATGTGTCATTATCACTTACAAGTGGATCCATGGGGTCCCAAAACAGACCCAAAGATGCCCATGGTCGACCATGTATCAACAAATAGGGTTAAGACACGTTTTAGGGTAATTTAGTATTATTATAATATTATTGTTTAACCCTTATTTACCGGATTTACCCTTAACCATGGTAAATAAAATATTTACCGCAGTAATTATTCAAAATGTCTAAAAATAAAAGTTACCTATTTACACAATTTTAACATCCTGATTACAAATATGGAATCCATTTTTCTAAATTCAAAACACAGAAGTGGCAGAAATTAATTTAAAATTAATTCCCGCTGTCAAAACAAAAAGCGTGTTTTTAAGAGATAATAACTATCAAAAGATTGACACTTGTTTATGTTCGGTTTAATTGTAAAATTATGTCCAATGACCAACATTATATTAAATAGTAAAAATATATTCTAAATATACTTTAAAACCACTCAAATTCATAATTTATTACTATTAATTATTTTGATTAAAAAAGTTGTTTTTAATTAAAATTTAGTAATTTTCACTATTCATCAAAATATGAAAGTTATCCGAAAAGTACCAAAATTTCACCTTAGGCTAAATTTGATATTCCGAATCCAAAAATGAAGTCCATTTTAAAATATAAAATATATATAACTTCAAAAAGTAGGTATTACTATTCATAACAGCTAGTTTGATTGGTTACGGTGTGTTAGAACTCGAAGTTGCGTACAACACACGCTACTGTTTTATTCAAAGGAAAGCGTACCGTGGAAGCTTGGGATGTTTCATTTTAAATTTTTTGATGTCTCCATTTAGTCAAAAAGTTTAAAATATTGTATTTAAAAAGGTTTCACTATCAAAAGTTGATAAAAGTGCAATACTGAAAATGAATCTGTTCTTGCATTATGACTAAGAAACTCATAATATGGATTCTAAAATTATAAGGATTATATAAAGTTTAAAATTTAGTTAATACTATTCATGACCTCTTTTAATGGTTTTTTTTTTGGTAAGTCATGGTGCAATTGAACTCAGTGTTGCGTGTAGTGCAAGTTATTGAATTATTTTGAAGAAATAACACACTATGAAATCTTGGGGTGTTACACTAGATCCTGGTTTCTAATCAAACTTCATAAGAATGAGGTCAAATATTACACTCTATTGAGATTATATAATGTAATTATATTTCTTTCAATATACTAGGTTTATTTGAAGACATTTGGTTCAAGTAAAAAACTCTTACTCATGCTTATTTTGATAATTATAAGTAATTTGGGTGTGAGGGAGTATAATAAAAAATATACATCGATGAACTTATCATCCTAAATAAGAAGAAACTTGTTACCAAACTATGGTTTTCTTATTGTGATAATTTTTTAATTATGTTTTCATAAATAAAAATGAATTTTGAGATAAAGAAAAATATTAATCCATTACTTGAATACGAAAATAGGTGATTAATGATAAAAGTTTATATATAATTAAAAAGTATACCACCACTAATTCACCCCTATATCAATATTAGAAATGTCTCGTTATATTCCAATCAATTGGTATCAAATAATTTCACACCTCTGTTGGATTCTCATATTTAGAATTTCATTAAGAATAAAGTTTCTCATTTTAAATTATTTATAAAGTTTATATTTCAAGAATATTTTGTGTATCCTACCAGAGAATCCATGTAAGATATTTATGCCAAGAAATTCAAGGACAGGAAGAAAACAAAATGAAATAAGTTATGGAAGGGATCATCTAAGAAATGAGAGAACAATGACTCTATACTAATTGATGGTACTCAAAATATAGTTCATCCTAATATCAAAATTATTAATATATCTCTTAAAAAACTTTTGATAAGAGGATATCCCTCATAATTAAATAGGAAGAAAAATTAGTCTCCCTATATAGAAATCTCGGTTAATAAAAATCAAGCATGGAAAAAAATATTTGGTGGTGGAAGTAACTACCAAGTATATGGAAAAAATATCTTCCATATTTAGTTCAATATATCTACAATAAGGGATAAAAAAATATCTTATCAAAACCTTTCTCTAGATGGGACAATTTCAAATCATGAAGATTGTATATTTTAAGAATCATGTGTGAGACACAAGATGATTCATGGGATTTTTTAAAGAATACCCTATAAAAATTTCTTGAAAGTATAGTCACATTAAATTGTGTCACTCTTAGAAGCATAAATGAGGAGATCACCCAATATGATGAAAGATCAGAAAACTTTGGTAAATAATTATAGAAAAAGTTTTTGGTGTGTATAAAGGTCTCAAAATAGGTAATCCATGAATTAGAAGATTGAAGAAATATTATTTAGTTTTAATTGTAGATGGATCACTACAATTCATGAGAGAGAAGAAGATAATAAATTGATTGAAGAAAATACCCATTCATTAGAGGAGATATATGATGTAAAAAAATATCAATTGGAGGTATGAGGAAATAATATTAAAGAGAATGGTTATATGCTTCAAGATAAGATAAAAATTAATAAATATGATATTAAGAAGAATAATAAGGAATTTTAATATTGGATGATGATAAATGGGAATAGAAAATACATTCCCAATATGAAATTCTTTGAACATAGAGTTAAATTTAAGAATCTAGTAGCAACTCAAGCCATGTATTTACAATAAATTTAAAAGAGAATTGTTACCACTAGAAATTATAATGATGAATTTTACTCAAAAATATCTTTATATAATGTAAAAACATCATGATATCATCTAATGATCATTCTAAATAAGACTTAGAAGGAAAGGTACTATCCAAATCACAAGGAAATAATTGTCAAAAATCCATTTTTCTAATAGTGTGGACATAAACTCTAAATATATACAAATATGGATAAGTAAAAATATTTAGGAACAAATCATTATCACTTTAGTGGATAAAAGAATTTTTAAGGGAAGTTTTTTCCAAAAAGGAATCCCAAGAAGAAAATGATTCATCATAAAAACATCAGGCATGCACTTTTGGATATATTTGTACCCAAAATGATATTTATTATAGTTAAGTGGGGTTTTAAAGGGTTTAGAAACATGGAAATATATTTTTCACATAATTTTTCAACCAGTTGATGAAAATAAGAGATGATATTAAGGGGGTAAATATGAGGAGAATAATAAATCATATATTAATAAGATAAATCTATCAATCTCAAAAAAGTTTGAAATACTTGATGATATCTATGGTATTTTCAATAATAGTGGTAGTAGGAATGGTTCATTCTAAATTAAGTATGAATAGAAACAAATAAATAAATAAGGCCATAGAAGCTAATGAAGGATGTAACTTCAATATTTGGAAATAATATAGAGGTAGTTTCAAACCAAAATAATCCTAATATGATTGAAAAGGTGAGTGAGTTGTCCATATGAAATAATCAAAAGAAATATTATATTCAAAATGGGATCAACATTTTCAATAGGAGTTCTATTTTAAGAATAAAGTGTTTCTTCTATTTTGTAGGAAGAGGATATACCATAGAAAAATGAAAAAAAATCCATGGATATATTTTTTAATATAAGAAAGTAAAAACATAATGGAAAATTAGTTTAAGAAAGAATAAAGGAACTGGTTTAATAAATATCACTCTAGAGAATCCATTTAGTAAATCCAAGAAAGATGAGTTAGTTTCTATAGAACTATTGATAATATGGATATCTGGTTTGGAAAAATAGAAACAAATAAATAAATCAAAAGATAAGTCAAGTGTTAAAAGAAAATATAATATTCCACATAAAGATAAAGAATCTAAATTTCATGAGAGGTTGTCAACAAATAATGACAAAAATAATTTAAAAGTTTTGTCTAGGAGGTGTAAGTAGGATGTACACAACTAAAAGGATTATTTAACAATCATACCATGCCAAGAAAAAATATTGTAGAACAAGAATATTGCACTAACTAATGCATGTTCCTTGATGGATTCTAAAAATAATATATTCCCACACAAATAAAAATACAAGAATGAAAAAATATCTATATTTTTTAAAACAACTTGGAAATATAGAATTGACATCATTAAAAATTATTCTAGACTTAGATATAAATTGGAGATAGAAAATTGGTTGAGAGTAGATTCTAAAATAATATAACCACATTGATGAGAAAGGGGTTTCATATTATTATATAAAAATTATATTTTTATTTTTTTGATTTCATTATAGGAAATTGAAGGTAATTAGTATTCACAAAATGAGAACTAATGAAGGAAATTAAGCTGGAATAACTATTCTAGATCAAAATGAATCAATAAATTTTTATGGTTTAAAAAATGATATTCCAAATAACATTATAATAAAATATCTACCTTGATTAATTGAAAATATATATTATCCCTTAAGGGGGATTTTATTCTTGATAATCTTCGAGAGGTTTAAAAATTTTGGAAAATCTAAATTATGGAAGGTGCTTACAAAATTATCATTAAAAAATTATTTATGCCTGCTTTATTATCCTTAGTTTCTAAAGAATCAATCCAAATATTAAAAATAATATTCCCTTGTTTAATGAAATAAAAAAATAAAGAAGTATATGGAGACCTCAAGGCTAATTCCTAAAAACATACTACATGTGTTATGAATGAATTTAACAAATGAATTAAGATGAGTTTAGGATCTCACATTTTCACTCCAATAAGAACAAATTTATAAATGGTAATCATTTATTTTTAGCCTAAGGAAATATGAACAACTTCAGAATGAATCATGGGAAGTCATGTCAATTTCAGTCATAATATATTGATCAATGGATAACTTTACACCACAATCCATATTTTTCTATTTTCAAATGACACTTTTAAGGGAAAGCGTGAACCCAAATACAACCACATGATCCCACAAATTCCACACCCACAAGGAGACCATACAACCGCTTTCAAAGACCACAATTCAAAATTCAAAATTAAAAATCCAAAACAAACTTCCATCCATCACCTTGACCAATGAGTCACACACCCCCCAAGATCCATGACACATCAACCATCACCCTCTTCCCGAGAAAAAAACCCACAAACACCTCACCACCATCAAACACTTCACCGCTATCATTACTTAATCGCCTTAAATTGCATCAATGCCAACCACCATCACCATATCACCAGAGTTGAACACAGTTATGTCATCAATGGTTGAAACATCATCACTTCCCTCCTCCAGACTTCACCCATTTAGACTCACAACCCAAAAACCCTTGAAGGCCACCATGCATCTCCACCTCAAAGAGAATGGTGTAATCTGGATCCAGAGCAGAGAACAGAGTAGAAAAACGATGAAGAGGAAGAGATCGGAAATGTTGGAGACCTTCGAAGACCATCATCCCACCGAAAAACATTTTCATCGTCTCCCAATAATCACCACACCAGAAACACATATCACCAAAACCAAATACCAAAACTTCACTAAATGAGCATCAAACACCTATTTAAGTCATGCCTGGAGCACCAAAAACCACCAAGACTCACATCCTAAAGCCTCAATGAACAATTTCTCTATGTCTGACTAGGAAAGGTATAGGGGAACATGAGGCCAATGCATAACTTTTAGTGGTAGTGGACTTCAAACCACCAGCATCAGTGAAGCAGCAAAAAACCAGTAAAAGATAGACCAGAAAACAAGCTGAATTAGATAGAGCAGGAAAACTCGTTGACCACCGATCCTCATAACCCAAAGCCACATCATTACCACTTCTCCAGCTCCGAACAGGAGAGGATCAGAGGAACTTGAGTCCAGAGTGAGGATTTAGTAGCTAAGGTATTATATAGGAAGCATCCTTTGACTAGAAGTATGAAATAAACAATGAAAAAAATCAACAACATTGAGCACCCAAGCAGAGAGGGAGAAATCCATGAGAAAAAATGAACCACCACGGAGAAGGAGAAGACGGTGGAGAAGGAAATCATCAGAATGGATGATATTTTAAGGGGAGATCCATCGCCACTGGGGAGTGCTTCAGAAACCCTAATAGGGAAGCCAAGAGGGGAAATGTGAAGATCTTCTATATTGACATTGAATTTCCAAGAATGGATGTAATGGATAACTTTGTTTTATAAATCATATCTTCATGATTTCAACCCCAAGAAATTTTTACATAAACATTAAGTGGAATTATTTACAGAGCATTGCTTAATAATTAAGTGATATAACCCTCTTAAATGAACTTTTTATATATTGTTGAAAAAGTGGGGAGAATAAAATTAAAGAATTAAATCAAAAAGAGGGAGAAAAGAAAATATTATGATTAAAAAAAGAGGAATTTGAATAATATATTAGCATATCATTTTATATGAGGTATTGAAAAAAATACAAACGAAGAATTTTTTAACCTGATTTTTGTTTGTGTTGTGCTTTTTTTGAATGAGAATATAAGGCATTAATTAAAGTAACATGATGTAAATATATTGATATAGAATTTCTAGGTAGGAAGTTAGAAGTTCCCAAGCTTGTTGAGAAGAATCATGGAGTTCCTAATAATGGTATTATGATGTTTCATCATTTGTGAAGATTCCTTGAGATTTGATGGTTTATCTTGAGTCTTGTAAGTGATGTAAGTTTCTGCTACTAGTCATATGATATGGAATAAAGAATTAATGAGAATATTCTAAGAATTGATTATAGAATATTTTATGAGTTAAAGTAAGTTCTATAAATATATATTTTTAGATATTCATTCACTTAGTAGTGATGGTTTTATGATGAATCTTTTTGAGTGATCCATATATAGATTAAATTCATGCGGATTTTAGAATATTCATCCCAGTGGATATCATGCATATAATATTATATGAAAATTTGATCGAATAAATTTAAAATTGTATGTAAGGATTTTTTGTTATATAATCTTCATGATTAAAATATAGACACTAATTATATGGAATTACTATCTATACCATTTTATGGAAGTTAAAATTTATATTCAATGGGAGAGTTAACATTGGATGTCACGCTTGATATGGAAGCTGTTAAAGAAATTGTAAAGACCATCGAAGTGAAAAAACAAATAGGATTATGGTTTATAAGTACTGAATGATTATTTGTGTTAATGTTTTACAGCTGAGAATATATTGTAATGCAATGAAGTGGGTCTACTTGAATTGAAGGAATTTTAGTGTTATAGATCTAAATATTTGAAGAAAATGCATGTTTATTTGAGTCATCCCATCACTTGTAATACAAAAAATTTATAAAGGAACCATATCTACATACAACTCTTTTGAGTTGCATAAGAATTATTTTTGTATCTACTTATGAGTTATATAAGCAGCATATGAGTGGTTTTCACACCTGTTTATGAGTTATGAACAACTTCATAGGAGTCACCACAAATCTATAAGAGTCGATAAAAAATTGTTTAGAATCCATTTCTGCATGTAAATATATATTATACATCCCAGGGAATATTGTATGAATGATTCCATAAAATGATATAAATTTTGTGCATATGATAAGTATTTCTTGTTAAATAATTGGTTTTCATGGGAGATGTATTTCATATAATAAATATAACTAATGTAAGATGGTTTTAACCCATAAAAAGGATTTTCATAGCATACCAATTCTTTACAATAACATTCTTCGTTTGATATTTCATTTGAGAAGATATCTTACTACATATGAAATATGACAACACTTAGGATATATTATTCAATGTGATTCAAGAAAAATATTCAGTTTCAAACTGAAGGTGATGATTTATAAGTATAAGTAGGAGGCTTATACCCTATAAGGGTATTTTCTATGTTATAGTTTCATTCATATGTAAAAATATTAATGAATTAAGTTAATTAGATCTTGTCATGATATTAAAGAGATATTTGAATATAAGTCATCAACTGAATGAAGAGGATAATTTCAATGGGAATGAATATGGGAATACTGAGAAATTAAAGGTCGATATTTTATTAAGTTTTTAATTCTTATGATTATGGAAATTAAAAGTTTCATATTCACATGGTGTAGTGAAGATAAAATAAAAAAGTGAGAATAAAAATAAGGAGAGACATATGACTATGTATGTGTTTCATATTTTAGAAGTTATATAAAAAAACATACTCAACTCTAAATTCCTGACCCATATTCTTTAATTTGAAATAAGGGTAAGGATATATATGATATTGAATTTGGGGGAAGAAGACTTTTGTATCAAGAAAAGTTATATAGGGATTCAATGATACAAGAAATAGTTTCTTTCTATACACTAAATAATAAAAGGAAGAATAAAATAGTTCCCACCTTTTTTTACTACTAATGATATTTATGTTGATGGATTCAAGAAGCCATCCTATAGCCTTCACATGTTGTGTAAGTATGACGATTATTGATATAGAACATTGATTTTTATAACTAAGGAAATGCTAAATATTTTTTCATGTTTAGGAAACAGATTGGATTAGTGTGTTTAGAGAATACCATAGTTGAGCTATTGATAATAATTTAAAAATATATATGGTTGGATCTTGTAATTGATATGCATTACAGAAAAAATCCATTACTTTCTTTTCACCTAGTCAGTTCCCAGATTATGGGTCCATGGTCAGACCATTTCCCATGAAAATTTTATTATTAATGATAAGGAATTTGTGTGTGCATGGGATAATAACCATTGTACACTGAGGACATAGTCATCTTAATAGTGAATAACCTAATTAGTAAATCCTAGTTTTCTAGTTTTTCTACTTTTCTATTTATTTCGGCATTTATACCGATCAATGGTGAGATAAATAATGATAGAAATCCATTTACTGAATAAGTGAAGAGGTGACAAGGAATAAATTTTTAAATTATATTAAAAGGTATACTAACACTGATAACCCCCCCCCCCCCAACATAAATATTGGGAATACCTATTTTTTATAATTTCAATGACCTTATAAAGTCTCATAACATTATTAAGTTCTTCAAATAAACCTTATAAAGATGTTATATAACCTTAAAAAGTTCATAGGTCTCAAGAATTGCTCAAAATTCCTAAAATCTATAAATATTGAACAGATTCATTAGTATTCAAAAAAACTTGGAAGTTAATTAATATCCTTATTTAACCCTTTAAGAAACTTCTTAACAGATCTAAACACTTCCAATTTTTGGTTGAAAACATATACAACATTATTCAACAATTCCAATTGAAAATTGAAAAAATAAAACCTTTTTATAAGTGTTAGGTTACACTTACAGGGCCTTTGATCTCTTTTGTTTAATCTTACATAACTAGTACAAATTTTGAATGCACGATAGTTTGTATCTCTATATTCACTTAATCTCAAAATCTATATCTCATCAAGAAACTTATATAATTTCTTCTAGGTTATCATCAATTTATATTTCTTCCAAAAATAGTTATTATGAATTTTATCTCTAAATAGAACTCTATCATTGGTGTATCTTTCGTAAATGTATCTTTCATAAGTATGAAATTTGGATACATCTTATGGAATCACTTTTACTATATGTTAGCTTCTTTAACATCATCCATGTATAGTTAAACTTTCAACATTAGTTTTCATACTTTATAAACACATAGATGGTTTCATACTCTTCCATATGGTTATAGTCTTATTCAATAAACTTCAATCACATGTAGCATGTGTAGTATATTTTTCTTTAATAACCAATTATTCATTAATTATCATCAATTTATTTAAATATAACTATAAAAATCATCAAATATGTTGGATACTCTCTCCCATGCAATGGATTATTAATTACCTTCTCCTCTAGTTTGTAAACTGATAGTGGTTTCTTTTTTCCATCTTCATTTACAATATATGATTGGAACTCTATTAATATATACAATGGAAGAAACCTTATATAAAATTAATCCATAGAAACTCAAACTATTTATCAAAGGAAGTCTAATGATATATTCAATAACCTCTCCAATCTAACCCTTTTTTACTACTCATTATCAAGCTTGGGGTACTTCAATCTCTTCAACCATTGGACTCTCTATTTTCCTAACACATATTCTCAACTAGATTAAAAATAAATAATCAATACAATCATAAAATCCATTAGTCTCTTTAGAGACAAGTTAATACATGGATGTTACAATAAGATAATTAATTATTCAACAATTGGGAGGATACTTAAAATGATTTTATAAGGACATTAAATTATATAAAAAGAACTATGGACATGACGACCAGACTATCTACCTTGGTATAAAGAAATCAATATAATTTTCAAAAATTATTTGAATGATTTATATTTACTACTAATAGTTCCCCCATCACCAATTCTGCACTATTTTATAGATACATTTGTTTTATGAAGTACTTGATGGCATAGAAAAATATTTGGGGATACTATAGCTGGAGAAATTATGGTAAAATAAAACCATGGAATCAAAATTAATTATAATATACTTACTGGTAACATTCAATTACAACTTATATGAGAAAAAAATCACTTTTAATGATGTGATGGTGAAGGATGACATGAATGCATGAATTGATGAGTAGTAAGGAGAGATACATGGTCTCATATTTAGGAAATAATTAGGAAGGGAGAAATGAAGTTATTATATAATGTATAGACACAATGTTGATTACTAAATTATTTTTTACTAGAAAACTAAAAAAGCATCACCCACTCAGTTTGAAAATATAAAGTTGCACAAGAAACTATGGGAGACAATCTATATGGAATGATCCTCTTTTAAACATCTATAACCTTGGATAGGAGAATCATCCTAACTTTTCTTATAAGGATAAAGTAACATGAAATTAGGGGGGCTAGGGATAATGTAAAGGAAATAAAAAAATTGGTTATTAAGCTAATAATAACCAATAGGTTATGGAAATAAAGATTCTACATTAAAGAAATCACAATTTGTAATAGATAAGATCTTTTAATAGATTAAAGAGATTAAGGGTCATCATTTCAAGATAGTTGAATCTATTTAAAACATCAAATAATTTTTTATAGGATTGACCAATTGATTCTGAGGAACCATTATATCATACATAACCTAAAAATAAAAGTATGTTAGCTTGAAAAATAAAATATAGTAATACACAAAGGAAAACTACCAAGCACAAATAAGACAAATTAAATATAATGATGACTGGAAATAACAACAAGAGGAGTAAAAAATAACAATGGAGAAGATAAAGAGAAACTAGTAAAACCTAAGGTATGTGAATAGATAGGTAAGAAAACTGATTTCCTTAAAGGTAAAGAATAAAATTTAAAATATATAAAGAAATTGAAGGATAAATTTTCTATGAAAAAGAAAAAAAATAAGGGAAATATATTATGGGAAAGTGATGCTCAAACGAGCATATAGTGATGTTAAAGTATATGATTTAATTTCTCCATTACCTAAAATATATAGATAGTTTTATAATCATATAGATATGTATTTAAATAGTTTTATTAAACTATTTCAAAAGATCATATTGGATATAACTTTTCTAGAATCACATTTAAAGATTCTATCTGATAATAAATTCTTAATAACATCATTTCAAACAAAAAAAAGTCTAGAGTATTTTTTAATTGTGCCTATCAAGGAAGAATTTAGTGCAATTATCCAACAGAAGTTACCTCATAAACTTAAGGTTCTAGGGATTCTTAATATTACAAATGAATTTTTAGGGAATGGAACACTCGCATGTCTTATGGGTTTGGAGTTTGTACCAATTTAATTTTTATGACAGTTTAGAAATAATATTAGAATTATAGATTTTAAGCCAAAAACAGTAACCTTGTATCTAGTTGAAATATATTTGATATACCTGACATGAGTGATTGAATATTTATTTGTTAAAGTTGGAAAATTTATACTTCCAGATGATTTATTAGTTTTAGACATAGAAAGTGATAAAGAAGTGAATGTTGCATTGGGAAGTCCATTTTTAACAACTTTTGAAGCATTGATTGATATACCCCAAGGTAAAATAACTTTTCATGTGAGAAAATAAAAAAAGATATTAAAATTATCCCAATTAATAAATATTCCATATGGATTATATGACTATTTTTTAGAGGATATAAATGATCAGAAGGTGAGATTCAGGTCATTGACTCATAATAAGAATTAATAGGATTAGAAGAATTATTTCCTTAAAATAAAGGAAATCACAACCATTGAATAAAAGAAATATGGTATAAATACTGAAAATAACTCACAATTGTATAGTGTTAAAGAATTATAAAAGTGTCTGGATTGAGATAGACCTATTTATAAATCATCTATAAATAAGTCACCTTATCTGAAAATAAAGATATTAACTTCCAAGATGAAATATAGTTATTTGGGGGTAAAAGAGACACCACCAGTCATTGAATTATCTATATTTTAAGATCAACAAGAGGATAAGTTACCTGAACTATTGATAATGTATCAAACTACTATTTCATGGACTATATCTAATATCAGGGGAATAATCCCAACAATTTGAATACAAAAAATCTTTATGGAGGATGAGATCTATCCAACTACTATGCGATATTGAAAAATCCATCTTGATATTAAATAAGAGTTAAAGGTTGATATCATAAAATTTCTTGACGTTGGGATAATTTATCCCATTTAAGATATTTCATGGGGAAGTCCAATACATATGGTGCCAAATAAGGCTGGTATGATAATCATCACCAATGAAATGAATTATCATATTTCTACAAGGTATATGGTAGGTTGGATTTTTTGTATATATTTTAAAAAATAGAAAAGGTATATAAGCAAAAAATCATTTCTCACTGCCATTCATTGATCATATGATGGAAAGTATTCTAGAGAACTCTCATTTTTGCTTCCTGAATGGCTATGTGACATACAGCCAAATGTTTATTTATCCTACTGACCAAAAGAATATCCCCTTCACATGTCCCTCGATCTCACTTAAATATATACTAATTTAATTATGGATATGTGGAGCACCATCCATTTTATATAGATACATGATTTTCATCTTTCAAACATGATGGAAAATATTGTTAAAGTATTCATATATGGATATTCTATCATTAGAAAGTAATTTTAAGATAATTAAGAAAACCTATCAAATGTAATAGTTATATATAAAGAGAAAAGTATGGTAATAATGTAACACCCCAATATTTTATGATAAGTTTCTTTTTAAATAAGTTTTATATCTTTTATATAATGATTTATATGTCGCACCAAGATTAAACGAACCATGGTATATTATTTAAAATATTATTAAAAAATGTAATATTTATCACTAAGATGTTGGATTGGTGGGTATGAATATTAAAATTTTAATTATGAAAAATTAATTTTTATACACATTCAAAAAATGAATTCATTGGATATAAATTGGTTAAAAATGAAAATTAAATCATTTTAAATTAAAAAAGATGTGTTTTTCTAAAAAACTATTTTCAGTCACGCAATGTGTTTTAATTTTAATAAATTAAATTCAAAAATATTGATGAATTATTTTAATTAAATTTTTAGATGATATATTAAAATAAATATTTGAACATTCATCTAATTGTTTTTACTAGGAAAATAATAAGAACAAATTCATTTTTATGCTTAAAAATGCATTTTTCTAAAAATGGTTTTAATTAAATTTTGCACACTTATTTTAAAATGAGTTTCTAAAACTTATTGAAATTAAATATGATAAAATGGTTTCTATATTTTTAAATACTATGTAAATTTTTTAATGATTTCAATTTGATTTTCGTTCATTAAGAATAGTAACTGAGGTAAAAATCCATTACTATGGTAAAGGATAAAAGGTTTATTGAGGGATTAAATAAAAGAGATCAGGATTAAAAAAAATTATAAATATTATTTTTTAAGTTTATATTTACCCATAATTATCTTATCATCTAATTTGGGTTTATTTGGTACCACTTTCACTTGAATATGACTTTAATGTATTTTAATGTTTTCAATATTTATAAGAGTGTTGCTCCCCTCACTAATAAAATAGAACCTCCATTTATATCTTATCCAAACCCCTTGAACCATTTTTTTAAACTAATATATTCCAAAATACCCTCACAACATCCTTATCCATTACCTTAAGGTACTTTTCTTCCCAAAATACCCATCCAAAAATCCTTAAGGTGCTTCTCAAAGGAGGATACACGAAGAATAGGTATATGTTCTTACCAATATTTCTCATGTTTATTTCTTATTAAACCTACTAAAAATGTTATATAACCATATTAAAATTATTGAATTAGTATATTTACTATACTGATATGTTTCTGTGTTAACTTTATATTTATTTTCTTTCTCATTTCCATCCTTTGTAAAAATATATCATCGCTCGTGTTTACATGTGGAATACCACCTCCAAGACGTGATGGGATTCATTTTTGCTTTCCTATTTACATGACTAGAAATTATGATATATTTCATGAATAAATATAATATTTAGGATATAATTATTATTGTTTACAAGTTAATTATCATTTAAATGTGTTTCTTTCATGCATAAAAAAGTAGAAACATCACTTATGTGTACATACAAACTACCATCTCCATGAAGTGATATAATTCATTTTTCTTCACACTTTATATGAATGGTTATAAAATTGTATATAATAAATAAATATGATTCTTATTACATGTTTAAGAATCTGTATATGATGAAACTATTCCCAAGTTATAAGGATTGGAATAATCAAACTAAAACATGCATAGAAACGGACCATTTTTCACTTGAATTTCCATTTTAAGGAACAATTTATAATAAAAGGATAACTGGAAATTTTAAAATAATTATAAATATTAGTTTATTCATGAATATGGTATTGTAAAATATTTATAATAACATTTATTTCCTCTTTGGTTGATTAACTTTTTCTTCCATGACCATGTTTTATAAAATTTATTCAAGAAAGTTATTTTATATGATAAAAAAATTATTTAAATTCATTTTGAACCATATTTTAATTTACTTTATAAGTTTAAAAAATTAAATTTTTCAATTTTTTAGAAGAGGTCGTTTATTAATTTTTAAAAAAAAGTGTGAATGGAATATATTTTTAATGTTTATCAAACGAATGGTTTTCCCCGCTCTTATGACTATTATTTTCTTTGAAACTTCTATTAAAAATTTCCATGGTTATATTTAAAGAAAATATTATTCTCAATACATAAGAAATTTTAATATTTTCAAATATTTAAAAAAATGAGGTTTTCCCTATTTTTTAAGAAATTTTTGTATTCTCTTTTAAATGCGTTTTTAATCTATATAAACATCCTTTAAGGATTGTTATGATTAATTAGGGATATGATCTTCTGATATCATCCACTTTATTTTTCTATATGGATGATGGTGATCATTATTTAGGTATGATTCTTTGAAACCCATTTATTTTCCACGGGTTAATTATGTTATGAAGAAATCTTTATGAAACCACTTTATTTTATATGGGTTATTCAACAATGAAATGAAGAAATGTTTATGAAACTAATTTCTTTTATATAAGGTTATATTATGATTAAATGATGAATTCTTTTATGATCTTGTGTAACATGTATGTATGGATTTGATTATGTGATGGGTGGGCCTTGAAATATATTTCCCTCCAATGAATTGGGTAAACATTGATATATCATGAGATAATATAGACTATAATGGGGAGTGAACCCAATTATATAAGGGAATCTATGATGGCATTGTAAGTGAAACTTAACTAAGGAAATGAATGAATGGGGAGTGATCCCAATCCACTATAATATTCTTTGAAATTCTACTTGACAAAGTAAATGATCTTATATGATTATCTGTATTCCAAAAACCTATATATTATGCTTATGATATATTATCAGGGATTATGATTGATTATTGATGATTCTATATTATTATGAATTATGTATTTTTTTTATGAAAAATCCTTATGATATGATTCATTATTAAAGATCTTTGATTGATTAGGTATATCATCCATAAGTTATTATTATGTTTTCTTGCCCATATTTCTTCTCTTATGCTCACTTATGACCATCTATTGGTATTTCCTATGTTTACCCTTACTAAGGATTTGAGCTCACCCTTTCTTATATTTCATTTACCTATGTTATAAATAAAGGTTTTATATAAGGTATATCTAATAAGTGTATTTTGTGAGAAGAACCTTGTGGGAGATATTAAAGATATTTCATGAAATAAGATGATTATATATCTAGTCTCTAAATACATGAAATTGTTAAGGTTCTAAGGTATGTAATTTTATGAAATGTATTTAATATCCATCTAAAATGATGTAATATTTATGTATATAAATATTAGGTTCACTCAATTGCTATTATAGTAGTGATTTTTTATTTTTAGAGATCTAGATTAGAGAACTTTGGAGAAAATCATGGTGATAATACTTTGAATAGTATAATGTCTAGAAATTTTGGTAAAGTATATATTGTGTGATGTCCATGTAAAAATATCTTTTTCTGGATATAGTAAAGTGGATGTCATTGTGGCATAGATTCACCTAGGAGTAAACACCCTAAAAACTACATTTGATTATCAACTTGGTCTTCACTCAATGAATTATGATTGGGCCTAAGACTACACACCTAGATAGACACTCTAGGTGGATATGCTTTGGTTAATTTGTGTTCTCTTTATGAACCATTATAATAAATGAGAGGATATAATCTATTAATATTTATGAGAATCCATAGTTATATGAGATGAATATAAAGTGTCATGGGTTAAAATAAGGTGTCATAATTTAAAACATCATGAGAATTTTTTTTATAATAATATGAATGATTAATTTGATTATTAATGTTTCACACTCCAACTAATTTTTTTTATTCAATGATTTGAACCATGATATCTCATGTAAGTAATTAATGAAACAACCAATGGAATGAACATACTCATGAGTAACCAAATGAAATGGGAGTTTGTATTCAAGATCTTATAGTTATACTCACCCAACTCTCTCAAGCTATAAATGATAACATGAATCATGTCGAACTTTCGAATGACTAAAGGAAGGAACAACTTTCTATTAATTCGATTATGTAGCAAAATTCACCTTCCAATAGTGGTTCCTTAAATCCACTTTTTAAAGAGTAATGGATAAATTATAAATAAAACATATTATTTGTTCTCCAAGGATAATACTATGATAAGCTTATTTTGGTTGTGTATCAATTGGAAGTTGAAACTGATCCATAGAGGAATCTTATCAATAATATGAGGAAAGAGTAGGAAATTGACTCGATGAAATGGGAATAGTTTAATAAGGTATTTTACAATAGTGATTTTCTTCAAAATATTCACATAAAAAATAGAAGGGGTGTTTATGGAACTAAAGTAAAAGGATGAAGAATCCATTAGTACCTCTGAGAAAAATATCACCAAACTTGTAAGGTATTATTCTAATTTTATCATCAACTATGAAAGAAAATATGATTGGTTCCTTACTTTTTTTAGAAAAATTATTTTAAATGAATTGTCTATAAGGGACTTTGATAACTATGAAGAAAGTATTTGATGTACTTACAAGATAGAAATAGAGATTGTATATTCTCATTATTCTATTATTTTTGAAGAAAATATTAGAAAATTTAATTTCACAGAAATTCTAATAATAAAACCCATAGAGGAATGAAAATTAATCTTCCATCATTTCACATGTGTGAAAGGAATCATATAGAAAATTTCCTTATAGGATCTGATAAATGTTTTAGGTCTATAAAGGACACCATGAAAAAAGAATGTTAAAGTGATGTGAAGTGGATATTTAATGAAACGAATAGAGATAAATATCAACCAAATGTTCCACCCAAAATCCAATAATATAATATTAGAATTATAAAAATTATTCCAAACAGTGCATAAATCCAAGGGTTAATGGTAAGAATTGGCATCATCAAGCTCTTAAGGCAAGATACAAAGGGAAAGCTCATGTGATCACGACAGTAGAATTGGGTCATGATAATGAAGTGGTGAAAGTTACACTTATCATCCACTCTAAAATTAGAAAAATTTAAATCCTAAGGGTATGATTATATCATCTCAATTATTAAGTCCTCTCTGATAGATGTCTATGGGAATGTTGTTATTCTCCCTCTAGTTGAATTTGATGTTACTTTGCGCATAGATTAAATCTATTTATAAAGATCCCATGTCAATTGTTAAGGAAGGGATGTCACTTTTTATATTATGAATCAACATAAGATTATCTTTTGTTGTGAGTATGAATATTAAATTCCAATGGAAATAAATTATATAAATGGGTCTTAATACCTATTCATGAGGGATATTTATCTCAAATAGTTTTGGGGAACTCATTATTTAAGATATGAATATTTTTAGGGAATATTTTGATGTATTTTCAAGAGGCTTTTTTAGTTTCCCCCTAAATAATGAATTTAAGTTTTTAATATAACTCATACCTGGTGATACATCTATTTCAAAGACTATAGGATATCCTCAATTGGGTTCTATGAATTAAAGAAGAAACTCCAAGATAATTTAGAAAATAGATTCATACACTATAGTGCATCAAAATTGGGTGTATATTTTATTTCTGTTAAGTAAAAATATTGGTCAATGAATATTTACATTTATTATTGAGAACTTAACAATATCAATACAAAAAAATATTCTACACCATATCGATGATCTCAATGATTAATTATGATGATATAAATATTTTTCTATCATTTACATTCATTTTGGATATCATAAATTGAAGTTCAAGAAGGAGTATATACACAAGATATTATTCCATATGAGGTATGGTCATTATCTATTTATAGTTATGACATTTAGAATTACCAATTCCCAGTTATCTTTAGGGATTTAATGAATGGAGTCATTAGAGATTACCTTGATCATTTTGTGGTGGACTTTATATATAATATTATTATATATTACAAGATGCAGGAATAGAATGAAGATCATTTTATGATTGTGTTAAAGACTATTATTAAGGATAATTTTTAATAAAAATTAAAAAAGTTGGAATTTTGATTATAGAAATTTCTATTCTTGGGTCATATAAACATAATCAAGGGTATATAGGTGGATCCTTCAAGGATAGAAGTTATTGAGTAATGGACTAAACCAAAAATGGTCACCAAGATATATATTTTTTGGTTATATAGATACAATTTATTCTTTGTGAGAAAATTATCATAGATATCTAGTTTAATAAACAAGTTTCCAAGGAAGGGAGACAAGTTCCATTGGATAGATGAAATTGAGGAAAATTTCAAGTAGGTGAAAATAACATTGTTCAATGAACCTATAATCACACTACCCTAAAGTTAATAATGTTTTGTGATTTTTATTGATGTGTCTAATAAAGGAATAGGATGAATCGTCATGCATAATTACATGACGATGGATCATACCTCACACAAATTGAAAATCAATGATAGAAATTACCCAACTAAATATTTTGAGTTGGCATTGGTAATTTTTGTATTAAAAATATACAGTAATTATCTTTATGGTGAAATATGTGATATATATACTAATCATAAAATATTTAATCATATATTCACATATAAAGTGATTAATATGATCCAATGGAACTTGTTATAGTTGATATAAGATTATGATTGTTAATATTTTACCACCCTGGAAAGGATAACATGGTTGTTAATGCTATAAGTCAGAAAAATCATTTTAGTCTGTCCCTGATAGGATTGAAATGGATCTAATACTTATGGATTTGTATAATATGTATCTTGAAATCTTGAGTAAAGGGGAAAGATCATATCTTTTCTAGATAAATGTTCAACCATCTACCCATGTGAGGATGAAAGAGGCATATAAGAAAGATGTGGAACTACATAATAATGTAAGATATGTTTTTGAGTTGAACTATTATTGTGATGGAATGATATATTTCATGAACTAAGTGTCCATCTTGTAAATATTATATTTGAATAAGTATTTTTTGGATTAATCTCATAGTTCATCATTATCTATTCATACTAGAAGTATGAAGATGTTTAGATATCTAAAAGATTATTTATGGTGGGAAAACATGAAAAGACGTATTGTAGAGTATATAAATTGATTCCTCATATGGAGAAAAATTTAATTCTAAGAGATATAAGTCTAATGGAATGTTAGAACCATTACCCTTAATAGAATATAAATTGGAAAATATCATTATGGATTTCATCATCACACTCCCCAAAACATCTAAACGCCCCAATTCTATTTGGATTATAATTGATCCACTTATAGAGATAGAATAATTCATTGAAATCATAGAATATTTCTATCTTGATAATATTTTCAGGATATACATTAAGAAGTTGGTAAGGTTTTATGAATTACTATTCTATATTATATATGATCAGGGTCTAACATTTGCTTAAAAGTTTAGGAGAAGTATTTAAAAATATTTAAATATAAATTAAAACATTATAACATTATATCATCTTCATATAAATGGTTAGTATGAGAATACCATTTATAACAAATAAGATATGGTGATATCATGTACTATTTATTTAAAATGTGTTTGGGATCAACACCTTTCTCTAGTCAAGTTTTCTTGCAACAATGGATTTCTCTCAACCATTTTGATGGATACTTATAAGGACCTCTATGGAAAAAAGTGAACAACTCCAATGTGCAAAGATGAAGTTATAAAAATAAATCTATTTTGGAATAGTATACATAAAGAAATGGAATATAATGTTATATCTATTCAGAATCACATCAGGGAAGCTCGAAGTAGAAAAAAAGGTATGATGATAATCGTTGGTGGGACCTATAATCTGATGTTGGTGATAAGGTATTCTTATGAATATCTCCTTAGAAGAATTTCAAGAGATTTATAAAGAAGGGAATTATGATATCTATATATATCAGTCCCTTGATAATTATTGATCATATTGGTATGTTTTATTATCACTTGATGCTTCCACAAAACCTCTCTCAAGTTCATAATTTGTTATATATATCACTCTAATGGAACTACATACATAATCCTTAAAATGTACTTAACTAATAAGTCTTACCCCTGAATAATTATCTATATTATGAGGAAAAATGGATGGATATTATGGATTAAATAGATAATGTGTTTCAGAAAAAAACTACTCACCTGTTTAATGTTTTGTAGTGAAACCATAAATTTTAGGTAGCTATGTGGGAACTTGAGGATGTAATGAGGTAGAAGTATCCTGGGTTATTTCTATCATAGTGATATAATTTCAAGTTATAAATTCTTATTAGGGGTTATAATTTAACACCTAGATATTTTATTATATATTTACCTTTAAATAAGTGTTATGTCTTTGATATCTCTCTTTACACACAATAATGAGTTTAACTGAACTGTGATAAACTATTGAAATATTATTATAAAATGTTATAGATATCGTCTATCCATTTGATTAAGGGGTATGAATATGACCAAATAAATTATGAAAAAAAATATTTTTTACAAATTTATAAAATTAATTCAATTTTTATCAATTGACTATAAATAAAAAACATTTTAAAGTAAAAAGAATGAGATGATATTTTTTTGAAAAAAAATATTTTTATGTGTGAAAGGTGTTTTTATCTTAATAAGTTTAATTAATCACTATATAAAAATTATTTTAATTAAAATTTTAAAAAATATATTAAATAAACTATTAAAACATTTATTTAATTGTTTTTACTAGGAAATAAATAAGAATAAAATCAGTTTTATGCTTAAAAATTTATTTTTCTAAAAATGGTTTTCATTACATTTTACGCACATATTTTAAAATTAATTCCTGAAAATTAGAGAAATTTAATCTGATAAAATGTTTTAAATAATTTTCAATATATGTTTACAAATTTGGTAATGAGTTAAATTTCATTTTTAGTCATTATGAATAGTAACCAAGGTAAAAATTAATAAATACAGTAAAGCTTAAAAGCATTAATGAGGGGATAAACTAATGATATAGGGTTAAAATAACCTAAAAGATTATATTAATATTTTTGGTTATGTTTATTTCAAACCACACCTATATTATCATTTAATTTGGGTTTCTTTTTTTCCAATTTTACTTTAATATGACTTTATTATATTTTAATGTTATAAGTATTTACAAGTGTCACTCCCCTAACTTATAAAAGGGAACCTCCTACTATCTATTATACACACCACTTGAGCCCTTTATCTCAACCAATATCTACTCAAATAATATCCCAAAAAACTTTTACATGACCTTGATGTGATAATCTTCCCAAAACACATATCCAATAATCCTTGATGTTCTTCTCAAATGAGGATACCTAAAGAAGAGGTATATCTTCTTATTGATCGTTTTCATATTTCTTTCTTCTTAAACCTCCTCCAAATGTTCTACTTATATATTAAAATGATTTAATCAGTATATTTAATATAATTAGATGTTCTTATAATACGTTTATATCCATTTTCTATCTCTTTCTTATCATTTGGAAAATGATAACGTCACTCGAGAAAATGTGTGAACTACCACCTTCATGAAGTGATGCGATTCATTTTTCATTTATTATTTATATGGATTGTGATAAGCAAATATTTATGATTATATATTATATTTATGATATTATTATTATTATATAAAGTTGAATTTTTATTTAAATTTATTTAATTCCATCCATCAAAAAGTCAAAACATAACTCGTGTGTACGTAAGAACTACCATATTATAAAGTGGTGTAATTAAGCTTTCATAACCGCTTAATATGAATGGTTATAAAAGTTTATTGACTATAAATTAATTTTTTTAATAGAATATACACCCTTTTAAGGGAGAGGGGGAACCAAAACTGAATTCAATAACTTAAAACATTAAAAATATCCCCTGAAATCCAAGATATAAAGGCAAAAACAACAAAATTCAATACAGTGAGAAATCCTCCCTAGAATTAAACACAATAAGACCAACTTTCACCATCACATTACTTCTCAGGTAGTTGTCCCATGTAGGGTTTCATGGGCCTAGTATCAATGGAAAATTTCATACCCTCCTGAGATTCCAAATCCAAACAGCACTGGATTGAAAAAGCTCTCTGCTCTAAACCTCTTCTTAGGCAGTCATGTAGGTGAATTGGTTGTCTTACCCCAATGACAACATACTGTAGTGCTGATGCCAAAATAGTGTCTGAGCCAGATCTCATGCCCCGTCCCTCATTAATAAGTTCCCACTCATATAAACCAACAAAATTCACCAGAAGCAATGACAGTGGTAGGAAAAATCAGCATTCATCCTCTTTAACATCAATGCTTCCATATAGTTACCAATTCATTAGTGACACCTTCACCTTCCCCTAGAGAATCATCACCTTTGTGATTTCTCATCAAATGGCTCAAGAAGGCCATATGACTTGTTGAAAAAAGAGATCAACCATCGTCTTCACACTGAATCATGTCGTCGCCGCATCCCCGGAGAAACCAATCCCAAATCAAATGAATGCAAAATCGGTTCACACAGTAGCATCATGATCGCATCCAATCATGAAGAAAACAAGTCTGAAAAACAAAATCCTACCCATCGTAAACCAAATCTCATATTCATACCTCCCAAAAACGGAAATTGTTTCCCATCGCCACCATCAAGACCACCTCAGGGACCATGGTGACTTACCCAATGCTATCACAGCCAACACTGGCATGGCGCTAACCCTTAGACTGTAGATGGAGCTCAGCCGTTGTACCTACATCGTGCCACCATGGAATCCCTAGCCAGATCGAGTCGGGTGGGGTGAGAAAATTTCATCAATGAAGAGGTAATATATGGATAAGACCACAATTCACGGCTGAAGGAGGAACCTCACACCACTACCACGCCAAGGAGAAGCACCAAGGAGTATCCACAACCAACCCAAGGTGGAGGAGAGATGACGGTGACAGGGGAACCCTAGCTCGGTGGCATCCCTTATGGGATTATGCCGTTAAAAATTATAAAATATTACATATTGAATGAATATTATAATTATGAAAAAATTAAGATTCTTATATGATGAAACCATTACCAATGTGCAAGGATAAAAACCATCAAAATGAAACATGAATACAAAATTGACCAGTTTTCACATGAATGTTCATTTTAATGACGAATTGAAAATAAAAAAATAATTAGAAATTATAAAGGAATGATAAATGTTAATTTATATATGTATATGTTAATATAATATATTTATAATAAATATATATTTATTATGTAGTAGGTTTTAAAACATGTCAAGCATGATGTGACTTGAGGTGTGGGTTTATGTTACAATCTCATTTATTTTCAGGATAATTTATGTTAAATTTACAATGATGGAAAATATAATATATTTATCCTTTAAACACCATATATATTTTTATAAATTGGTTATTAATAGAATTTTTAATGATTGGTACAGTTTTCCTCTATTTGGTACTTAGAAATATTGAGAAATTTTTAAAAAATTGTCCATTATTCCTCTTTGGTCAAAGAACGTTTTCTTCCATGTCCATATTCTTTAAAATGATCTCTAAAATTTTCTTTTCTATAATAAAAGGACTATTAAATTTCATTTTTAAACATATTTTAACTTCCTTTAAAAGTTTTAAAAATGAATTTTTACATTGATTTTTAAAGTGGTTATTTATGACTTTTTTTTAATAAAATTGAATAGAATTTTAGTTTTAACATTTACAACGTGAATAGAATTTCCAACTATCATGAATATTATTTTGTTTAAATATTAATTTAAAATTTTCATTGGTAATTTTCAATGAAAATATTCTTTTAAATATTATGTAAATTTTTAGATTTTAAAAATTCTGAAAGAAAATGTTATTTTTTCTATTTTTAAAGAAACCTTTATATGCTATTTTAAAGTTATGTTTAATCAATGTAAAAATAATTTAAAGAATTTTATACTTAATCAAGGATATTATTTTATATTAATATTAAATTTCATTATTTAGATGGATTTTGATTATTAATATTTAAGGATGATTTTATGAAACATGTTTCTTTCCCATCAGTACTAGAAAAATACACTATACCAACGGTTTAAAACCATTGGTATAGGCCTCCAAACCATTGTTATATACTATACCAACGATTTGGAGAACTGTTGGCTAGTAAGTTGTAGGGATAGGTCTATACCAACAGTTTTGGAAAAACCGTTGGTATAAGTAATATGAAAAATCTATACCAACGGTTCCATACAACCGTTGGTATATGTATTTCAAAAAAGAATCATTCTACTGGTTTTGATCCCAGTACATCTAGTTTATGATTGAACGACCTAAAAACTAACCTAACATGACTATTTTGAACATAATTTCATAAATATTTATATTTATTATCATAAATATTTTAAATTCTGAATTATTTAATGTTCTCTGTAAGAAGATTCCATAAAAAATACATGTAACTATACCAGCGGTTCTCAAAACCATTGGTATAGACCTATACAAATGGTTCTGAGAACCGTTGGTATAGATTCTTTGATTTTGGGACCTATACCAATAGTTTTGGACAAACCTTTGGTATAGGGGGGACCTATACCAATAGTTTTTCCAAAACCATTGGTATAGGGTCTCTATTATAGACCTATACCTACCAACAGTTTTGGACAAACCATTGGTATAGGTCCATATAAGTGACCTATACCAATGGTTTCTCCAAACCGTTGGTATCGGTCCCCCCTATACCAATGGTTTTGGGAAAACCATTGGTATATGTCCAAATTAGTGACCTATAACAATGGTTTTGGCCAAACCGTTGGTATGGGTCCATATAAGTGAACTATACCAACAGTTTTCCCCAAACTGTTGGTATAGAACTTGTTTACAGTAGTGAATCAGTTAATTAATTTGTGATGAAATCATTAGAAAAAAAATTATTCTCCTTGGGTTATGCTATGATAAAATGATTAAATGTTTATGAAAATATTTTCCTTTTCATGGGTTATGATATTATGAAATAATGAATGCTTTTATAATATTATGGAATATGTGTGTGGTTTTCATTATGTGGTGGGTGGGCTTAGAACTATATATCCCTCTAATGCATTAGGTAAATATTGATAACTCATGAGATAATTTGGACTTGAATTAGAAGTGTACCAAGTTAAATAAGATGCTCTCTGATAGTCGTGGGAGTGAACATTGAATAAATAAATGATTTAATGGGGATTGATCCCAATCCACTATGATAGTCTTGGCATTGAACCTTGACTAAGGACATGATCATCTATTCATATGTGGATACTGAAAAGCTATATCTTGTGACTATGATATGTTATCATGGCTCGTGATTGATTATTAATGATTCCAAAATATTATAACTTAAGAATGTTTTTGAAAAAAATTATTACATGAATCATGATTAAATTTCTTTAACTTATAGGTTATATCTTTCATAATATATGATCATTTTATCTTACCCTTATAATTATCTTATGCTCATTTACGATCATTGATTGATATTTCTTATGTCTACCATTATTGGGTATTTGACCTCACTATTTCTTTTATATAATTTCCCCAGGTTATAAATAAATGTTTTAAGTAGGGTATATCAAATAAGTGTACTATGTTTGAAGAACTTTATAGGATATTTTGCAGATATTTAATGAAATAAGATGATTATGTAACTGGTCTCCAAATACATTGAACCTTTATATTTTGGGGGCATGTAATGTTCTGATAATTATTGACTATCCATATAAAAGGATGTAATATTTATGTATTTAATGATTTTTCACCTCAAATAAATTGGGAAAAATTTAAATTCATGGTTAGATAGAGTATTTTTCTAAGACACAAAATTTGAAGATGTGGACTAATAATGTACAAAACCAAAAATTAAGTGATATCGTCATTATCTCAGCCAAATTTAGTTAATTTTATAAGGATATTTCTTAGAAATTATTGGTTTTAAAGAATATTTATGAAGTATTTATCAAATATTTCAAGACCATTATGTTTACTACTATAAATAGATGCAAAGTTCAATTTCTATGAAAAATTTTCTCAGGGACTTTTAAAAAATTGATGACGGAGTTGGGCTTATCACTTAACATCACATCTCCAGGTTAGATTCAACCTTTTAAAATCATGTGTGATGAAAGTATCTTTTCTATGTATATATAACCATGCCTTTTACACATATTATAACATGATTTTTAATATAAATATCTATTAATTACAACTAAAAGATTGTGAGGTATAGTGTCTTTAGATTACATTTTCATAATCCATCAAAGTGAGACTAAAAAACCTTTTATTATTTTATTTTCTATAATGAGATTCTAAATCCTTTCATGCTCCTATTAATTCATGGTATAACCTATTAAATTCATATAAAAAATTGATTAGCTAAAAACCCTATCAAGGTAATAAACATGGTAAGAAAAAATAATTTTTGATTCAAAGGTATAACATGATATCATAAAATTGAAGGCACAAGAGTAATCACATGGAAGATTAAAATAAAGAACATTGTATCATAAGATCATATAAACATAATAATTATGGTAGTAACATATAACATCACAAAAACATGATTCAAGTTTAACTTACTAGATAATATCACATAGGTGACAAATTCCCTTAATGTATTAGTTTTACTCGGTAATATCATACATGACGCCTCATGAGACTAATGATTCACCCAATGCACTGAAGTTATATATAGGAACACCCATCATAACATGTTAAAGATTATGTGTGCCACAAATAGAAATATTTCTTATGTCATAAACATGAGAATTACCACTGAAAAGAAAATGGGTTGCATAATCTTGTCTTATATCATAATCAAAGGAAATTTCATTATGAAGAAATTGGAGAGATGAAAATTAGGGATGTATTACTCTATAAAATTAAGGTATAATAATCTAAGTATATATTTTAGAGACATATATACATAATTTATAATAAATATATAACATTAATGGTTTTCATTGTTGATGAAAATGTCTTTAAAATATTAAATAGAATATTTCGTGATAAAAATACCCTTTTCAATTTTAAATCACTTATTAAAAATATAAAAAAACAAATTATTATATAAAAGGTTTTATTTAAAAATAAAAATGTAAAATATAAAGTAATCTTCAAATAATTCAGTGGTCTTGACTGTATGAAATCTTGTACATGCTATATGAGTTAAAAAACATTCCTTTAACATTTTTATAAAAAGGATAAAAAGTACCTCATTCTTAAAATTAAAATAATATTCATTTAAAAACATTTTATAAAAATTAAAACATGTGTCAAAATGTATAAATAATTTTGATAATTTTAAAATTATTCATTAAAATATTTTCTTAAAACATGGATATGGAAGAAAACGAATTTTCGACAAGAGAGAAATGAAGTCATCTTTCTTTAAAAAATATTTCTCAACAATTTTAAGAATAAAATAGAGGAGAATGGTACTATTACATGAAAAAATCATGAATAACCATAGGATAATAAAATGAAAGGTTTGAATTATACAATGAATAAATAATTTCCTACAATAGATATTCAAGCACAAACAATCCTGATTAAAATGATATTGAAACATAAACCCTTACTTATTTGGTTTCATTTAAATTCTAAATCCCATGAATTATGTAATTGAATTTGAACTTAAAATATCATAAAGTAAAAATATTAATGATATAATATTTAAATAATTAGTATATGTAGCATTAAAAATAAATTATGTGTATAAAATAACATGTATCTCAAAAAAGGAAGTTTTGAGATAAAACCCTTACCTTGAGTCAAGTTTTTTGTCTTTGTCCTTTATCCTAGGTATGATAAACTTATAATGATTATTTTTTCTTAATAAAAATTTAAAGGTTTAATACCTTTTACTTAAACTATTTACATCATTTATTTTTATTCTATATTTAATTACTTATTAAGTTATGTAAATGTCGGGTGTTTTGAGGACGCTCAATTCATCATTTTAAAATGAAAATGGTGTGTTGACCATGGTCAAAGGGTTAATTATTACATAATATCTTGGATAATAATCATGAAATAATTATAAATTTTATACAGAAATTATACTACTAAATCAACCATGAAATATGGTGACGCAAAATGAAGTACATTACATTCATGGAGATTGTAGGTCATTTGTTTGCACGATCAACGCTTCCATTTTTCAATGATCATGATAGAAATAAGGTAAGTGTTATTTAATATTTAAATAATTATAATTATTTCATAAATATAAAATTTTATATTTAAATATACTTATATATACTATTCATGTAATGCGGGAATAAAAGACAAATCACATCACTTTAACAAAATATACTTATATGTACTATTCATGGATGGTAAGGTTATAAGTTATATGATATTTTACTTTAAAAAAATGATTAACTTTTCATTAATATAATATATAAATATTAAATCCATCATCATGAACATCTGTGAGAGGTGATGATGCTAAACGAACTATATATGTTCGTGAGGCCGTAGTACGCCATACATGAGAATAAAGGTTTCATTTCTCATTTAATGGAAGATGAGATGGATAAATGTTATTAAATAAAAAAAATAACATGAAAATATATAATATATACTATTTTTATTATATTTTAATTTTTAATAAATAATTTAAGGTAGAAAAGAAGAAGTAAAAAATAGAGTCAGTGAAGAAGATTACTTTCGATTAGAAGAACCTCCTTTGGATCTCTTTTTAATGACCCAAATATTGGTATTTTGGGAAGAAAAAAAGATATATAATGTGTCTAAGAATATTGGAAATATATTTTGGAATTTTCTGGTTGATCAAAATGTATTTATATGCGTGAATAAGTGAGGGTAGGGGTGCCCTTTTATAATGGAGGAGAGGTGTCATTTTTATAAATACCCAAAACTATTCAATAATAAGAAGTCAGTCTCCCACCAAGTGCCTCAAAAATTAATAAATAAAATATTATAGGGTGAAATTTTCAAGTAACACCTCCAACATTCAAAAAAAATGTTTTAAACATGTTATTTCATTTTCCTCTAAAGTTACTCACTTTTACCATTTTAGTTTTTCATCAAAGTAACTTGTTTTTTTGCTGAAAAAAAAAATAAGTTGACCCTATTAACTAATATTAATTAATATTATTAAATATATGGAATCCATTTTATAAAATTCAAATCATATAAATGGTATTGTTTAGTGTAAAATTAATTCCTTGAAATGTGTCGAAAAATGGGTTTTCAAGAAATTCATTTTTCAAGAAATTCATTTTCCAAGAAAAAAAATGATCATATATTTACTCTATGAATAGAAATAACCATTATATTAATTTCAATTAATATAAATATATTTATAATATATGAATTTAATTTAAATATGTCCTTAATAGGGTTTATTTTAATTAATTAAAAATTATAAACTTTAAGTATTAAAAAATGGTTTGTAAAGAACTATGTTTTTAAGCATAAAAATAAACTTATACCATAATAATTAAGATTGATGATTAAAATGAAATTAATTAGAATATTATAAATAAAATTGTTCATATGTAACTTTAAGACCAAATCCAAAGTATAATGTAACTTTTAAATTACTTTATTTAATTAAAATAAAATTACAATATTTGAAAAATTAGTAATTTTCACTAAATTTTACACTAATTTAATTTTGATATGATGAGTTAAAAAAATAATTATATAAGATAACATTTCTAAAATTTTCAAAAGTTAATTATAATATTTTCTCACAAAAAAACATTATTGGACGAAATGTGTTTTTTTAGAATAAAATATCTTTATTAAAAGTTGAATGCTTATTTCCTAGTAATTTATCAATGAAATTATATCAATGAGGAACATTATATTTATTTACTAAAATAGTTAATACTATTCATAACCACCAATTTAATAGTTATTTTATAATGGTAATATATTTCTCATGTCGTTTAACCTTGTATTTTCATGTTATGTTCACTATTGAATATTATATTCTTAATTTAAAATCCCAGGGTGTTATATTCTACCCTATAAAATAAATTACATCCACACAATTTGAACTTGTGATTAGTGATCAAGGGTTTCACATTCAAAAAAATAGCTTTTTTAAACCCTACATCATAAAAATTGTTAATAAAAATTCTTATTAAAAACAGGGTGATGGAAATAAAAAGGTCTAATAAAGTAACATAAAACTAGGTTTTCTCATAAGGAGAACATTGAAAGGAATTTAAAACATGGATTTGAAAAGAAGATCAATTTAGGGGATAATGTAATGCTTCTTTTTTTAGAGATAGAGACCATCAATTTATCAAAAATGATTAAAAATATATTTCAATATCTTTTTCAAAAATTCAAGGGATTCTTTTACCATTTAGACTAAGTTTATAATTATACTTATTTGAAAAATATAACTTCATCTTTTAGTCATTTTTCACCCCAGTATCATCTCTTTCTCCAAAAAATAATTATTCAAGATGAATTTTACATTCCTAAAGCACTAAAATTAACTTATAATGAATCACATGATTATACAAAATGATATTAATATATTACGCATGTCTTTAAATCTTAAAAAAACCAGAAATGGTTAGAACAATGTAAGATAATCCCCAAAATGAATACACCTTCCTATTAATCTCCAAATCCAAAATATCAAATTAAATCATTCCACAAACCTAGATCCCAAATAACCTCAAAATTCAAAAATTTAACTGTGTTCTTCCCAAATTATCTTTCATGTTAAACCACATGTTAGACCTAGGGGTTACATATATAATTACCCAATCAAAAAATTCACCAAAATATCATTATTAAAAATCCTAAAAATTCATAAATATTTGATCCTAAAAACATGTTTCCCAAAATCAACTTAATATTTATTCATAATATTATTTGATGAAAAATAATTTCACACTAACTAGTACATCACATAGGAAAGTGGTAGAAAGTACACCCTTTTCATGCTTTGGTTGTGGGTTCAAACCCCAAGACCTTACTATATATGATTAGTTTTCACCTAGTATAAGGGTTTTCCTTTTTCTAAGACTATATTAATATGATTTATATAATGTTTCCAAAAATATGATGAACATATTATAAATAAAATGAATCATCAAATCATTTTTAACCACTAAAGTCTTCGATATAAATTATTTTTTCCAAAAAATAAAATAATCTTAGTTAACAATAATTACTTCAATGTCAAGCACAAATCAAATATTATCTTTTCCTAAATCATGTGTTTTTTTCATAAAATATAACCTTAAAATTAAATAAAATTTCTAGATTATTAGTACCATCCAACATATTTTTAAAAATACTAAATGAAAAACAATTACCAATCAATCGTTATAAGTTTAATGATTCTTATAACCATCATACCATTGATAAAAATACTTTAACAATATGATTCTTGAGTTCCACAACCTAAAAATTTCAATAATTCCACTATAATTATTTTCATAAAATGGGCCCTTAGAAATTAATCAATGGATTGGATAATTTACTTAGATAATTACCATTTTCCTTGTATCTAGGACATTGAATTATTAGTGGTTTCATAGGTGGAACTTTTATTTCCCCTTGTCTTGTTCAGAAAAATCTTCATTTTTCTTCATCAATTAGCTACTTTGTACCCAATTTTTTCACACACAAATCATATTCCAATCCCATTAATCCATTTTATATGGTACCTCTTCCAATATTTTTGACATGTAAGAAATTGAAATTTATTTTATTTATCATCATTAACACTTGAACTTCCATTAGATGCCACCCTTCTATTCTTTGATGTGTTTATAAATTCAAATGTGTTATATTTGTTAATTTTAACTGAATATAGATAATTTTTCATGGTCAAAATAATCCTAAATTACATTCATATTAGATTAGGAATCTCATTAGGTAAATCTTTACATTTCCCATCACATTTTTTATCAGCATGATTTATTTTGTTTCCCATCATTAATTAAAAATAATAAAAGAAAAGAGATGAGAATTCATTAACATACATAAGGGGAAACTTATAAAACTATATGGAATAAATTATAAATGATATATATATCCTAAGTTATGAGTCCCTAGGTTTCAATATAGTTTATCCATGTTAATGTTTCCTATTAGGTTTTCATACCTAACAATTTTTTCAAGTTATTTATAATGGTTTATAAAGAGTTTGTGAATTTCCAAATCATATCCCATGGGAGTGTCAACCTAGGTGTGTATTATAGCCCATTTTGATACACATAGTGATGATATATTCAAGACCAATGAACCCTTTTGGAGTTATTACCCCCAGGTACAAATATTCTAAATCTGCAACTACTTTTAGTATCTAGAAAGTAATATAATTTCTTCAAACCCACTAACTCTATACTTTACCAAAATTCCAGGATATTTTTATATAATTAGTATTATATATATACTTATACCTAGGGTTCTCACTAAAATATTCTATTCCTAATTCCCAAAAATAACTATACCTTTCTCAAAAACCAACTATAGTGACCCATTACTTTTACACATATTAATACATGTTTTTTAACTTAAATATCCATTAATTTCAACCAAAAGATCATGAAGCCCAGTGACTTTGCAAGACTAGGTTAATAATTCATCAAAGTGAGACTAAAATAAAACTTTTTTTATTTTATTCTCCTTGTTGAGATCCTATATAATTTTGAGCACATAATACTACATTGGATAACCTGGGGAATACATAGGAAAAAGGGGTGAGCTAAAAATCCCAGTAAAGGAGTAAAAATTATAAGGAAACATAATGTGTGAGTCAAAGTTATAACATGATATCATAAAATAGAAGGAACATGAGTAATAAAATAGGATAATAATATAAAGAACATGGTATCATAATATCATGGAAACAAAGGAATTGCAGTAGAGACATATAACATGACATAAATATGAGTCGAGGCTAACGACCTAGATGATATCACATGGTGGACAATGTCCCACAATGGATTAGGTTTACTCCCTAATCTCATACATGACACCTAATGAGTATAATGATTTAATCATTGAATTATAGATTTAAATAGGCTCACCAATCATAAAATTTTCATTATTATTTGTGCAAAAAATTGAAATTGATCATAATGAATAACTATAATAATTACCCATGAAAATAAAATGGGTTGCGTGATATTGTCTCATATCATAATCAAAGAAAATTTCCTAATGAATTAATTTGAGATATGAACATAAGGAACGTATTACCCTATAAAATTATGGGATAATAAGATAGGTATAAACTTTAGTGACATATATACATAATTTTTAATCAATCCATAACATCAAAGGTTGTCGTCATTGATGAAAATGTCTTTAAAATATTACATTGAATATTTCTTAAGAAAAATACCCTTTTCATTTTGAAAATTATTATTCAAAATCTAAAACCTTCCAAATAAATATAGAAAATATTTTATTTAAATAAAAAAATTGAAACATATAAATAAATCATGAAATGATATAGTACTCTTAATGGTAGATAATTCCACACATGTAGTATAAATTAAAAAACATTACTTTCACAAGGTTTAAAAATGTTAAAAAGTACCTCATTAGAAAAAAAAAATATGAAGATTCATTTAAAACCATATATTAAAATTTAAAACATGGGTAAAATTTTATTTAATAAATAATTTGGATAATTTTAAAAGTATTCTTGAAAATATTTTTAGAAAACATTGATATGGAAGAAAAATTATTTTTAACTGAAGAGAAAGATGATGTCTGTTTTTCTTGAAAACATTTTCTCAATCATTTTATATACCAAAGAGAGTAGAATGGTACTATTAATTGAAAATTTCATGAATATCCATATGAGAATAAAATTAATGGTTTTTATTATAAAATGATAAAATAATTTCTTACAATGGAAATTTAAGCATAAACAATCCCAATTAAAATGAGATTGAAACATAAACCCTTACCGCATTTGAAACCTTGGAATCATAAATCCAATGAATAAAGTGAAATAATTGTAATTTAAAATATAATAAATCATGAATTATTCATGATATAATATATAAATGGGTATTATATGCACTATTTAAAAGAAATTAGGTTCAAAAAATAACATGTGTCTCAAAGAAGGAAGTTTTCAGACGAAACCTTTACCTCTTGTCAAGACTTATCATGTATGTACTTTATATCCTATATAATAAAATTATATCAATTTTTATTAATAAAATTTTACATTTTTAATACCTTTTACTTAAACTATTTTCTTAATTTATTTTAATTACATACTTAATTAATTAATTAGTTATGTCTACATCTGGTGTCTTGTGGAGGCTCGGTTTATAATTTCAAAATGGCATTGGTGTGTTTACCAAGAACAAAGGGATAATTTTTCCATCATATAAAAAATAATAATCATGAAATAATTATAATTTATATACATAAATTATACTTTTAAATTTAACCATTAAATATGGTTATGAAAAATGAAGTATGTTACATTCATAGAGATGGCGATTCATACGTACGTATGAGTAACATTTCCATTTTTCAACGATCAAGAAGGAAAGAAGGTAAGTGTTATTTTATATTTTATTATTGGTAATAATATCATAAATATCATATTATTTATTTAAATACACTTATATAAACTATACATATGATTATTTAATAAAAATAAAATTGTATCGCTTCGTGAGGCAGTTGTTCGTCATACACATAAATAATGTTATCATTTTCAAATATATTGTAAGGTAAAAAGATATATGATATGTTAATATTAAAAAATTATAAATCTTTCATTAATATCACATGTAAATATTAAATCAATCATCCTGATTATTCATGAGAGGAAATTATAGAAAAAAATTACATTAGTTCACGAGGTGGTAGTCCGATCTACACACAAATGATGGTTTTATTTCCCATTTGAGGGAAGATAAAATGGAAAAATATTATACCATAAACATAATAAAATATAATTATACATTATATACTATTTTTATTATATTTTAATTAATTATACATAATTTAATGTTTGTAAAGAAGAAGTAAAAAAGAGGAGGATCTTGGTAAATACTATTACCGTTGTTTAGAAGAACCTCCTTTGGATCTCTTATTAAAGACCATGTGGTTGGTATTTTGGAAAGACTAGAAACTATATAATGTGTCTAAGGATGTTGGGGAGAGATATTTTTAGGGTATTTTAAATCCAAACATCTTTATATGTGTGAATAAGTGAGTGTAGGTGTGCCTTTTTATAATTTAGTAGGAGTGTCATTTTTGTAAATACCCAAAACTATTCACTAATGGGAAGTCACTCTTGATCCAAGTGCCTCCATAATTGATAAATAATGGATTTTAGGGGTGATATAGTTGATACACACCATAAAAATTAAAAAATAAACATTATTTAAACATTCTATTTCATTTACCTCTAAGGTTACTTACTTTTACCATTTTTGTTTTTTCACCACGGTAACTAGTTTTTTACAGTTTTTACTATTAATTATTACAAAAATTAAGTTGACCCTATTAGATAATATTAATTATGATTATTAAAAATATGGAATAAATTTTATCAAATTAAAATCAAAAATTGGTAGAATTTAATTTAAAATTAAACATGCAAAACGTGTCAAAACGGTTTTAAAGAAATCCATTTTTTTCAAGCAATAGAAGATCTTATATTAACAATATGACTAACAATAATTATTTTAGGAAATTAAATTAATTTAAAAATATGTATAACATATGAATTTAATTTAAATATTTTCTTATTTAGGTTTATTTTATTTAATTAAAAATGATAAACTTTATCCATCAAAAAACAGTTTGTAGATAAATGTTTTTTAAGTATAGAAATAAACTTATATCAAAATCATGAAAATTAATGTTTAAAATGAATTAATTATAATATTATAAATAAAATGGATCATATTTTAAATTAATACCCAATCCAAAATATAATTAAGATTTTAAATTACATGATTTAATGAAAAGAAATGATATTATTTGAAAAATCAATTATTTTCACTATTCCCTGAAAAATCAAACATTTTAGGAAAATCCCAAATTTCACCCTAAGTTAATTTTGATATAATTTTTTCAAAAAAATTATTTTATAAAATTTCATTTCTAAAACTTTCATAAATTTATTGTAATATTTTCTCACAAAAATCAATAAAAAACATTTTTGAAGGAAACATATTTCTTATATAATGAAATATATTTACTAAAAGTTGATTGATTATTTACTTGTCATTTTTTAATATATTTATTTCAATTAAAAACATTATATATTTAATCAATTATTTAATACTATTCATACCCTCTAATTTAACTACTAGATTATAATGGTAATATATCCTCCAGGTTGTTTAATCATAGTGTTGAATGTCATATACACTATTGAATATTATGTGCTTCCATTAAAATATTAGGGTGTAATACTATGGCAGATATTATTCTTAATATAATATAAAGTAAGTATTATCACATTTACTATAGTAGTAAGTTATTTAATCAAGCATAACCATTTATACCATAATAAAAAAAGAGTTGTTGGAAGTGGTGTATGTTGTTGAGAAATCCATGTCATACCTAAATTGAAATAAGGTAGCTATACTTAAATAAAAATAATATTTGATTTTTTTCAAATAATTAAGTTAAACCAAGGATAATTATATGGTTTTTTTACAAGAATTTTATCTTGATATTAAATACCAAAAGTAGGAATATAATCAAGTAGTTAATCTCTAATATTAAATTGGATAATTAAAGATCGATCCCACTCATCTTATCATGGGAGAGTTATCTAATGAGACACTATTTTTAGCTATATCTAAGGACTAATTTAGTATTATATTATTTATAATTATATTTGATATGATCGTTGGATTATTTAGACACACCTAAGAGGGGGGAGAATCAGGTGTGGACAGATTTTTATCAAAATCCAATTTCTTATTTTAAGTATTAAAACCATATTGAACGATAACTTCTATATATAGTTAGGATATTTGATGAAACTAGTTTTTCCCTGTAATAATTTTTAGTATTTCCAAATTCATGAACTGAGATGACATGGGATTATGGGACCTGGGGAGTCTTGGTGTGGTGATATTAAAAATATTAAATGTTTTATATCATGTGTGCATAGTTTTTATAGAAATGTGGTTTAACTCCCCAATAAAGTCTCAAATAATAAATATAGGACCATTTTTTAGTTTTTAATTTTGGTTTTACCCTAGTCATGAAATAAATTTTGTTGACGTTGGGCGTCGGGTTAAAGGTGATCGTTGGTGGGATATTAAATGATGTAGGTTTATTAATTTAATAAATTTAATCAATAAACCTAAACCTCCCCCTTTAGGTTTCCACACACAGTAGAAGTAGATGAGGTTTTCTTCTAATACATGATGAACAAATTGAGGGATATAGTAGGCTCTACTGGACTACATTCTTGTTGGGGATCGACATCGAATCAAGGTGCAGCAGGTTTCAGGCAGTGCATTGGACTTGAATCTTCATCATTTTTATATAAGGTAAGAATATTTATGAGATTTACATCCTGAACCATGTAGATGTTTCATTTGAAGATTTTGGATCCTTTTAATGACATATATTGATCCCCTATGGGTCTATCTATGGGAATTTGGTGAAAAAATTGGGATTCAGGAGGATCATTGTGATTTTTGGTTTAGAAATCCCAATCACACTGTGTGTAGTACCAGAGAATATGTCATGTGTTCTTCCCATTCGGGAAGATAAAATTTTTGAATTAATCCTCGTGTACTGGGGGTACACTCCTTGCAGTGGGGCTTATCTCGGTTTCCTAGGACATAAGTAGACATTCCATGTAAGGTGACATGGTCATGTGGACGTACACAGCTAGACCCTCAGTTGTACATGATCTAGACGACACTGTTAGTTACATAGGTATGGGCCATGGTAAGTGGGTATGGTTCGTTGTATAGGTGAACAACCAAGTACATAGGCTTGGTCAAGTCCAAGAGGTACATTTCATGTATCAAGGGTATATTTTATAAAGGGAAACCCAGAAATCCAATCCATGTGCAAGTGAGGGAATGCTCAGGTGGTCAGTCAGGGTTACACACTGTGTTACTAAATGTACATGCCATGTATTTTCTAACATGTTGATTACTGTAAGGGGACATGGTCAATGGTCATCCTTGAGAGAAACATAGTGTCCCCTAGGGGGACATAACATCTACTCCTCTTAGATACTTATCCCTTGCACATCTCCATATTCAAGAATTGTACTGTCACGACCCCCTCCCCACAATGTGTACCCCTTCTTGGTCGGCAATGTGAAAAGTGAGATAATGACCCCCGAGTCCCACCTACAGTAGTCCCCAGGTTGGCGACTAGCACTGAGGGTATAATAAACACACAAATGGGAGGAATTACCCTCTAAAAGAACACATACGGAAGAGATAGATAAGATAGACACCAACCAACTCCAACTCAGAACTGAAATATAAAAGAAACCCAAGTGCACATATGTAATGTCATGCAAAACAACTACAACTAAAAGGGAAAAAACTGCAAGTACCCAAAAGAAAGTAAAGAACAGCAGCAACCACAAGCCCGAACAGCTCATGCAAACACAAGCTAGTAAACACCAGCCTGATCTCTAACCTGCTCCAAGTGACCTGAAATACAGTTTATATATACATAGGGTGAGTATAACAGTATACTCAGTAGGATCATCCCCAAAGCCTTTCGTGCAAAAGTAAAGAAAGCAAGCAAAATCACAGTGAACAACAAGTGAATGTAACTCGTCACCTAAACAGGTATACTAAGTTCCCAACCTCACCATGGCTACTCACACCAAGTAACGCATACAAGAATATATCATATAATAAAGAATATCAAGGGTAACCCGCTACTACTTCCCCACTAGTTTGCCTCTTTTCCCCAACATCGCACATCCTGAGCATCTCTCTCCAAAAAGGCTTGCCCGCAGACACCTGGATGAAGCACCACAATATGCACCTCATGCAACAAAACCACCATGTTCACACACCAAAGTAACCAGGTAGTTTTCAGGATCCAACACATCTCGCATAATGTGTATCATACATCGGTTATTATACCTCAATCCATCATAGCTCATACACTGAGTAAGAATCTTCAATCCATCACATCCTATACACATTACACATATAGTAGTCCATAGAAAAATATATCCAGAATATATGTGTTTGAATAACCACAAGACGTTATAGTCCTCTACACACATATAAGGGGAAAACTAATCAATGTGCCTGCCAGCACCAGTAACTACCAAGAGAAGAGAGATGGGCTAAATGGGGTAGTCATCCATCCATCCTCCCACCAGAATGTTGTAGAAAACAACCCCAGGGATCAGAATCCCTAGGGTGTCAGTTGCCCTTACTAATAGGGTGGAGTAGCATATAGAAACACAAAAAGTATAGAATATAATATAACTCACAACCACACTATGGGCATAACTTAGTCTTAGACACAACTGCAGCTAATGTCTCTCAGACTCTGGGCTGATACTTCTAAGACTAGGTATCCTATAAACACACAACCATTTAAAGAGCTTTATTAGATTACTTCATTCCCTCTTTATCAGTTCTAATTTAGATTAATTAATTCTTTAAACATTAATTATCCATCAACAGTTCCACATTAAGTTTCATTAGCATCACACCCAAAGTCAACTGTTCCTTCAAAAATTACAACCTCATCATTATGTTCCAGCTTCTCCATCCCCATGGGTTAACACCATTTATTCAATTGTTCATTATAGAGATACTTTCCCACATTCCCAGGCATTCTAGAAAAACATTATATGCTACTAAACACAAGGGGATCAACATGGTGATTAGATGTACTACCCGTTAGGTCTTTTCCGCATATAGAAAGAGCATAAACCCATCCTTCCTTGAGAAGCTAAACATGTAAAGCATGTGGCATACCCCGCATGTCTTCGCCTATCTTAGAAGAAGGGTAAGTAAGACCATCTACCTTGATCAGTGGGGAAAAGTAAAGTAGATAAACAACCAATCAAAAATAAATAAGCATCCAAAAATCACATCCATCCCATTCCATCATCCTTGGTGTCCTCCCTGACACCCACATGCATAAACCGATGCATCTCGCCACACTAGGATTCATCTTCTGCCACAACCAAAAGCCTCCACGCCCCCCACATATCACAACAGCCATCCAAGATCACAACAAAACACAAGCAGCAGGAAAAAAACACCACATTAATTGGGATCTTGTCCCTTTAACAATCAAGAGGGTAAGTCAGAACCCCATAAGTAATTATCAAACAATCAGTTCTTTAATCCATATTTAATTAACAGATTTGTTGTCCGTAGGTTCAAAATTTGGGAAACCTAATCAGTAAGATATCACAAATAATTAGACATGCTTACTGCGCCAATTTGATTAACATCAAATTCCAACTAGAACCAGATTCGTTTACATGCCTCTTTATCTTTATCCAAACAACTATCAATTAATCCCAATTTGCGTTCTTTATAGATTTCCATCAATAACAAATAGCTTAAACAAAGCAAGCATATATAACACACTATCTATCAAAACATGAGGCAATAACATACAATCAATGTCAATTTATTTATCTAGTTAATTTATTTATTATGTAAATTCCAGTGTCATCTAGTGGGATTAAACATGATAACAATACAATTGCATGTAAAAGAAAGAGAATCAATTAATCCCATACCTCAAGCAGTTCCTCATGTTCTTTATCCACACAACATGTCACGATTCTCCTCTCGCGACAACTGCATCCACCCGAGGATGTCAAGGTATGACAGCACCAACCAAAACCCAAGAAAACCCCCATTAGAAGCATGAAGATTACATGCTATAACATGGAAAGGAGAAATAGGAGGATATGATCCCCAAAGTAACGATTATAAAACATACCTTATATCGAAGATTGACCAATATAGCTCGGTTGCATCAAAATAGAGCAGAGCCAATCCGAGGAGTAAAGTTTGATTATGAAACTCCTACGGGAAGGATTGAAAGGTTCTAGTGTCTCATATCCGAGAACAATGAGGAAGAACAAGGGAGGAAGATATCTTGTCCCTTTTGAAGATTTAATGGGGTAACAGTTTAAGATACACTTAATTCCCCATTAAAAGCGGATCACATTAACCTAAGCAGTTTGACCAAGTAAAAACATCCTGAGCCATAGGAATAATTAATATAGGATTTATGGGCTTTGAATTGGCCTTAAGAGTCCAATAAATAAGGATTTAAATGTATTTTACTTCAAAGGAAACGTCAAAGGGGCTAAACTGTAGAAAGTTGGAAACACTATTCACGTACTCAAAATTTGGAAAAGGAAAGAAAAGGTCACTATTAGACCTTGCCATTAGAGGTTACCGATAGACCTCAATGTTAGAGGTTAATAATAAACCTCACCCTTAGAGGTTACTATAGACCTCACCATTAGAGTTTACCGATAGACCTCACCATTAGAGGTTACTGATAGACCTCACCGTTAGAGGTTACCGATAGACCTCACATTTCTGGAAACACTGTACACCTACCATTCTGGAAACATTGTACACCAACCGTTCTGGAAACACTATTCACTGAACCTCACCGATAGAAACATTGTTCACTAAACCTCACCGATAGAAACATTGTTCACTAAACCTCACCGATAGAAACATTGTTCCCTAAACCTCACTGATAGAAACACTGTTCACTGAACCACACCGATAGAAACACAATTCACTAAATCCTCACCAATAGAAACATTGTTTACTAAATCCTCACCGATAGAACACTGATCACTAAATCCTCACTGATAGAACACGGTTCACTAAATCCTCACTGATAGAACATTGTTCACTAAATCCTCACCGATAGAACATTGTTCACTAAATCCTCACTGATAGAACACTGTTCACGAAATCCTCACCGATAGAAACATTGTTCACTAAATCCTAACCGATATAACACTATTCACTAAATCCTCACTGATAGAACACTATTCACTAAATCCTCACAGATATAACACTATTTACTAAATCCTCACTGATAGAACACTGTTCACTAAATCCTCACTGATAGAACATTGTTCACTAAATCCTCCCTTATAGAACATTATTCACTAAATCCTCACTGATAGAACACTATTCACTAAATCCTAACTAATAGAACACTGTTCAATAAATCCTCACTGATAGAACATTGTTCACTAAATCCTCACTGATAGAATACTATTCACCTACCGTTATACGTTACCGATAGAACTGCTCACCAATGAAACTGTTCACAGAATTTTAAATTTGGCAAAGTGTTGGGGATATGTCACCTTGACCTCCCAGGACACCTCAAACACCATATTTTCACAAAGTAATAGACTGGAGAGGTCCAGGACATTACATCATATACCTATCAAAATATTATCATCCTCGATAATTCAAACCCAACCTAAAGAGACAAAAAAATAAACGGGGTCCGAACAACCACCTATCGAGATACCTCTCAAAAGGGAGAAATCCACAAAAGCGACAAAAGAAATTCATAAATAAAACAGGAAAGGTCTAACCACAAGGGAACACTGTTACATGAAAAGAGTTAAACATCAAACAAGTCTGGGTATTGAGCATGTATCTGTGACTCATGTTCCCAGGTACTCTCCTCCATTTCACCATGTCGCCACAGGACACAAACTAAGGGAATATAATGCCTGTGCAACACCTTCTCCTTGCAGTCTTGGATCTCCACAGGTCGCTCCTCAAAGGTTGCATCATCATCAACATCGATCTCTCCCCAATTGATAATGTGAGAGTAATCATGAAGATAACGACGGAGCTGTGATACATGGAAAACATCATGTATCTGACTCATCTATGGGGGAAGTTCTAATCGATACGTCACACCTCCAACATGATCTAACACCTCGAAAGTTCCAACAAACCTAGGAGAAATCTTGCTTCCACGGCCAAGCCTTCACTGCCCAGGATGGGGATTCACCTTCATAAATACATGATCCCCAACATTAAACTCTAAGGTCCTCCTTATTTGATCATCATATGATTTCGGACGATCTTTCTCTATTTTCATCCTCTCATGAATCACCTGGACCATCTCTATTATATTCTGCACTAGTTCCGGTCTGAGAATTTCTAATTCTCCGACCCCAATCCAGCACAATGGAGAACGACAAGGTCATCCATACAAGAATTCAAACGGCGCCATACCAATGGTGGAGTGAAAACTATTATTATAAGCAAACTCCACCAAGGTTAAGTTCCTCATCCATGAACCTCCAAAATTGAGAACACAAGATCGTAACATGTCTTCAAGAGTCTAGATGGTTCGCTCTGTCTGACCATCCGTTTGAGGATTAAAAGCAGTACTAAGGCATCACTGAGAACCAAAAGCAAGTTGGAGACCTCTCTACACCCTGAAGGTAAAACGAGGATCTTGATCAGAAATGATCTTCCTTGGGGCTCCATGAAGTCTCACCACCTCCTCTAGATACTACCTTGATAAAATATCCACTGATCTTGACTCCTTGATTGCTATGAAGTGGGCCGATTTTGTTAAATGATCCACTACCACCCAAATAGAATCATGTCCTCCCAGAGCTCGAGGTAAACTAGTAACAAAGTCCATTGAGATGTCCTCCCACTTCCACTGAGGAATATCTAATGGTTGGAGAAGACCACCAGGAACATGGTGTTTGGACTTCACCTTCTGGCAGACTAAACATTGAGACACAAACTCTGCAACTGCACACTTCATCCTAGGCCACCAAAACTGGATCCTCAAGGCTCGGTACATCTTTTTCATTCCAGGATGCACCGCTAAAAGTGAACTATGAAACTCTCTGAGAACTGTCTCATGAATCGTCAAGGGAACAAAAATCCTTCCATGAAACAACACTCAGTGTTTTTCACCCTCTGACCAACCATTAGGGGCCTCACCACAAACAACTCGGTCTCTCCAAACCTCCACCTCTAGATCTCCCAACTGGGACTCTTCCACCTTCTGTTTCAGGGATGACTATACCGTCATCTGAAAATGACAACCTCTACCCCCAACTTCTTTCATATCAAGATGCAATGCTGACAGTTCTTCCATTACTCTCCAGGAATCACCAGATTCACGCACAGCATCACTATGTGAATTTTAGCTTAGTGCATCAGCTACAACATTCCCTTTTCCAAGTGTATACAATATTTCGAAGTCGTATTCCTACAATAACTCCATCCACTAATGTTGTCGTAAGTTCCAGTCATGCTGGGAGAAAACATACCTCAAAATATTATGATCTGTGAAAACCATAAAGAGATCACCAATGAGGTAATGTCTCCACAACTTCAGAGAAAACACCAAGCCTGCAAACTCATGGATGGCATAGTTGCATTCATGGGGACGCAACTCCCGAGACCCATAAGAAACAATTGACCTCTTCTGCAAGAGAACACAACCTAACCCTAGATGTGAAGCATCGCATAAAACATCAAACTGGACTCCCTTAGCTGGAAGACAAAGGACTGGAGCACTTACTAACTTCTCCTTTAGATACTCGAAAGCTACCTGACATGGATCAGTCCATATGAATGCCTAATCCTTCCTATTCAAAGATATCAGTGGAGTCGCAACTCATGAGAAATTGTCTACGAACCTCTTGTAGTAGCCTATGAGACCAAGGAAACTTTGCACCGCTGACACTGTTTTGGGGGCTTCCCAAGACACAACTGCTTCTATCTTTGATGGATCCACAGCTAATCCCTATTGGGACACAACATACCCCAAGAAGCGGACTTCTCGAGCCCAAAACCCACACTTAGACAACTTCCCGAATAGTTGATGTTGGCGAAGAACTCCCAAAATGGATTGTAGATGCTCTGCATACTCCTATTCAGATGTGTTTTACACAAGGATGTCAGCGATGAAAACTACCACGAACATGTCCAGGAACTCATGGAACACAGCATTCGTCAATCCCATTAATATAGCTGGAGCATTCTTCATTCCAAATGGAATTACAACGAACTCATAATGCCCATGACAAAAATAAAAAGCAATCTACGGGATATCCTCATCCTTCACACGCATCTCATGATATCTCAACCGCAAGTTGATCTTTGAGAACCAACATGCACCTTTCAGTTGATTGAATAAATAATCAATTCATGGAAGATGATAGCGATTCATTATTTTCACTTTGTTTAAGCGACGATAATCGACACACAATCACAAAATTTTGTCAGCCTTCTTCACGAACAAAACGGGTGCACCACATGGTGACACACTTGGTCGAACAAAACCGAACTGTAACAGACCATCAAGCTGTATATATAGCTCTAGTAACTCAGAAGGGGTCATCCTATATGGAGGCATAGAGATAGGAGACGCTCTTAACTATAACTCAATCCAAAACTCGATCTCTCATTGAGGGGGTAATGCTACAACCTCTTCTGAAAAGACATCAGGGTACTCCTCTACGACCCTAGGAAACGCCAACTACTGAACCTATGAAGAACTCAGCATCATCTCAGCCATCATGGATGATAAGGATGGAACGCACCTATGACCCATCCGAGGATCTCTCTCACTGAAAAACACCACTTTCTCTCCATCCGCACCAATGAAAATGACCTTCTTCCTAAATCAATCCATGATAGTCTATACAGAATACAACCAATCCATGCCGAGGATGACATCAGATGGTTGTATTCGTAAACATAAGAAATATCCCCAAGAGCAGTGTTGCCCCAACACTGGATCACAGTCTCTACATACTTTAAACAAGTCAGCTCGACCTCCAACTGGTGTAGTCAACACCAAGGGCACTGGAAGCCTCTCTACCTTAAGTCCCAAATCATGTACAATGGTGGGTGATATGAAGGAGTGTGTCTCTCTTAAATCAAACAAGGCATACACCAAGGTAGAAAACAAGCAAAGGGTACCTCGAACGATGTCTGGCTTTCCTGGAGCTAGCAATACTAGAGCTTGAAGCTGACCACGACCTCTTCCACGGCCTCTCTGACCCTGATGATGACCACCACCATGGCCGTGCTCTACTCTATGAGGACGGGGAGCATCATGGGGGCTATACTATGCTTGCCCCATCTACCCTCTGCTAATCTAAAGCCAGTGCAACTGGCTGCTGCTGTCTCGGTTGGAACTGCCTCAACGGAGGAACCTAGAGCATAGCGTCTGGTGCACGATGACCGTTATAAAAGTTTGGTCACTCCCACTGCTGATGACCACGACCACCATAAGAAAAACAAGCGCATGATCCCTTGGAATAGGCCTGAGAGTTTCTGCCTCTGTAAAAACGAGATGTGAAGGGATGGTACTTACCCCCGACTGAACGGAAACTCTTCTGCTCTGAAAACTGGGAACCCCGGACCATAGTTCTTCTTCATGAGGAATCATGTTGATTCCCCTCTCGTGATGATCATGTCCTGGAAAAATTCCTCTCGACAACCTCTTCCCTCACCATCACCTCAAGATATGTTTTCAGCATAAATGGGGTGACCTGGCCTTGGATCTCTGGATGCAAAGCCTCCTCGAAATGCCTCACCCTGGCCTTCTAATCTGGCATCAGGTCTGAAGCATATCTTAAAAGGTTCATGAAATGGATTCAAAACTCTCTAACACTGGAGCTCCCCTATATAAGGGTAAGAATATCCTAGAGACTGTACACCTTCATAGTCGAAGAAGGAAACTCGAATCTAAACCTTTCTCAGAACTCCTCCCATGAGATCGTTGACTCCTCACGATCCCCAAGGAACAAGAACCACCACTGTGTCGCAGCTCCACGAAGCATCGTCACAACCAAGGACACCTAGTGATCCTTCCAAGCACGAATCGAATTGAAGCCGATATCAACCTCCTCTAACCAATATTCTGTGACTGTATCTAAAACAGCGCCCTCGTACTTATTTAGGATTTGGCACTGAAACTCTTGGAGTGTCTTCCTCCAAGTGTCGTTGTCATTAACCTCTACTCAATGGTGATCTACTAGAACAGCCTGCTGGACATTTTATGCGTAAACCTGACAAGGACGTCAACCTGGAGACATACCTGTAAAATAAAAAATTGTTAGAGCTCCTAAACCTGGAATATGGGAGACTAAACATTAATTAATTAATTAATTATTTTTAATTCATTTTAGGTTAACCTATCCCAATTTCTACCTATTCAAACATAGGCACAAAGAAGAATGATGCATGATCCTTTCCTAGGTCTCTTATAAGGCCCCAGCCTTAAACCTTACTTAATCTTGAGTTATTACAAGATTACACATTGAGGATCTTTTCAGGTTTAGAGTTTTAGAGAATTAGATCATGAAACTTGCATTACATTCCACATTTAAACAAAGTGGTTACATAAAAGACCGTATTCATTCTTCCCATCAATGGAAACATATTTAAAATATAACACGGATTCTTTCTTGACACATCCTTGACACTATCATCACATCATGTACCTTTCCCTTGACCTGTGAAAAACATTTCAAAAACATGGGATGAGCATAAAAAGCTCAGTAAGATTTATAAAAATATGGAAAGGAAACATGAGTTCATATATACATTAGAATGAAATCACACTTTACCCATAAAACATAGGCATATCAGATCATGAATAAATAATAGCAATCATAAGACATAAAGGTAACTTGAGGCATTCAAAACATTCTTACGTAGGGAGTAACCCTCTTGGTTACGTTTGGAATACCCATCACAGTATATTCCCTAAATCTCTTCGGAGAAACCTTAACGTTTCACTCCTTCGCGTTACCCAATGCATTGGAGAGCTATATCGGGCTCACCCGCCCTTAGTTTATCACGGAACCACCCATTTTCATAACAATGCCCAAGAACCATAACATAAATGTATCACATAAAACATGCATAAAGGAAACATAACATTTCCACATTTCAATCACAATATAACATTTTAGTATATTGAAATAATGAATCCATTCAAAAAGAAACCATTTCCAAAATCATTTAAAACGTTTAATAAAGAGATTTTTGAATCAAAGTGTCCCATACCACCTTGAAGCTTAAAATTTTAAACCATTAATATCCATATAAATAAATCCTTAAAACCATTTTTAAAACATGGATATTAATAAGAACAAATAATTAAAACATTTAAAATGATATTTTGGTTAAAGGGGTTTTACCAAAATTAGAGACACTTGAATACAATAATTGAAGAATAACATTTAGTCAGAACTTTATAATATCATGAGAATAAATGGATTCATCATATAATACTCCAAAGGACAGTATATACACCATATAAGAGTGAATTGGTGCATAACAACAATGAACCCTCAATAGAAATGTCAAATGTGATGAAATCCCTTATAAAGAAGGTATCCTTAAATTAAGGACAAATCAACCTCAAAAATATGTGTGACAAATATAAATACACCCAATATAAGTGGATATTAAGTGTAAAACAATAAAAGTTCATTCACACATATTCAATGGATGACATATTCAATGACTACATGTTGAACCCAAAGAAATCGAAATTGGGTTAAAAAGTTCCCTTGACAGCCTAACGGCATCACATCAAAATGAGTTGATGAGAGATAAAAAGTGTATCTCATCACTTGTACATAAAATTTACAACAATAAGGATATATGAGAACATATCCCAACATAAAAATATGTAAATTAAAAGACCCAACAAAAGAAGTCTTTTAAAAAAGAGGAGGGTGAAAGGTTCCCTTACTGACTTGGGTATCTTTCAAAACATACACCCCATGAAAGAAGGACAATAGATCATTGATTTAAATACTCATAAACGAAAGTATATTACACAAAGAGTAGAATAATGGGTAGTACATACACCACTCAATGGAATTTGTGGCAAATGTAGCATAAATCTCACAGGAATAAAAGTGAGATGAAAAATCCCTTACGAAAACTCGTCAGCCTAACGGCGCCACATAAAACTTACGAATATGGATTGATGAGATAAAATAGGGTGTCTCATCACATTAAAATAAAATTTACAGCAAGAGGAATATAAAATAACATCCCCCAACATTACAAAGAGGAGCTTAAAAGAAGTGACATAAAAGAGAGTACTTAAAAAGAAAGAGAGAGGTTAGATCACTTACGAAAGTTCGGCAGCCTAACGGCACCACTCAAAACTTCCAAAATGGATTGATGAGATAGAATAGGGTCTCTCATCACATGAAAATAAAAATTACAGTAAGTTTAATATAAAATATCATCCCAATAACAAGAAAGATGAGCTTTAAAAGGAATGACATAAAAGTGTGTACTTAAAAAGAAAGAGAGGAGTAGGATCCCTTACCTCGGGTCCGACTTGACTCGATCGTTCTTTAATCTCCGTAATAATAAACTTGAGTTAATTTATACTTCCTTAAGAACCTTTTTCAAGTTCATTATTCCTTTTATATCACTTATTACCAGGTCATAAACATTATGTAATCATTTAAGTTAATAATATTTGTTTTGCCGATATTTGGTTCTTAAGTCGAAAGTGGACTTCTTACAATTACATGTTGTTCATGTGGCCAAATGTTTATTATATCCAGAATTGTATTAATGATGTATATATCATATATTTCATATATATCCAGTAGATTCATGCATTTATAACATTACATAATCATTTAGAGGTAAGAAATGAAATGCACCGTTCATGGAGACGGTAAGCCGTACGTACGCATGAACGCTACTTTCATTTCTATTTCGTATTTTATAGAATGGAATAAAAATGATATAAAGGTATATTATAATTCTATTATAATATAATATATAATATCATAGTTCCATCCTTTATACGTCCCACATATGGTATTTAACGAATCAAATCACTTTGAGGGGGCGGTAGTCTGCACTTCCTTAAATGAAGATATCGCGTTTATCCATAATGGAAACCATAAATGTATGCCCAAAATGAAAAAAAAAAGAAGCTTAAGGAAAACATAAACATATTATATATCATATATAAAAATATTTACATCATAATGTCCACCTTTGAAGGTGTTAAATGAGTATTGAACAATCATCGTTTCGGGAGGCAGAATTTCGCCATCCACGGAAACCGTATGTTCTTTAACCATTTGATGTAGTTGTGTGAGAATGTAGCTAGAATAAATCTTATAACAACATCCTAGTATATTTAAGATACTTTTGTTGTTACAAAAGAAGTAAATAAAAAGAGTTTAGGGGGTTGGAGAATCAAAATAATACAAATGAACATGAGAGAATGAATTACCTTTAAAAGTGTAACTCCTTTTGATTTGAGCCTAAAGGCTTCCTTTGAAAGGATTATTCCCAAAGGAAATCCTCTAGGATGAGGAGAGGGATGTGTAGAGAGTAAATTGGCAGGGGTTGGCCGAGCCAAATGCTTGAGGAGTGTGTGAAATGAGGTAGAGGTGGGAACCTTTATAAGAGGAGAGGAGGGGCACTTTTGGAAAGTAAAAAATATTACTTTATTTGAAAATGTGTTTCGGATTAAAAAGGTCCCACATTGATATAATTAGTGGATAAGGTGACAAGGGTTAGAAATCCACCCATCCAATAAGTTTTGGACATGTTTAGGTCATATAGTTTACATTATATTCTCATTTTATTTAAATCGTCAGATAATGATGTCATCGCTGCATCATTATGATGTCATAAATAATTTAATTTATTTAATGTCTAAAAATTATAAAAAATTACTATGATGTAGGAAATCTTTTTATCTTTCCAATGACTATTTATAATAAAAAATCTGACTTGTATAACCCCACTTAAAAATTGGTTTAGTAAAACATATCATGTTTGTGTCATTTTTACTTTTACATTAAATAAAAAGTTATTTATGTCATATCCCAACCAAAGTGGATCCATGGGGTCCCCAAGTTTACCCATGGCTTGTCTTGGTCGTAAATTACACATCAAATGATGTTAGGACATGTGTCAAGTTCATTTCATATTATTAAAACAATATTTTTACCTTAAACTACACTAATTACCTCTAATCGCGATTAAAAACTTAATAAGTTACTATTCACCAAAAAATTATTTTTATCCCATTGAACCACATTTTACTTCTTAATGAAAACCATTTATGTTGGATTTTTGAAATTAAAAACACAAATATGGTAAAATTTCATTTAAACGGAAAAATCGGTTTTTTATAAGTACCCCTTAGTGGTGTCACTATTCATCAAAAATTTATGTTTTTCAGAAAAATCCCAAAAATTCACCCTAAGCTATATTTGATATTAAAAATTCAAAAATGAAGTCTATTTTACAAAATTCAAAACATATAAGTCACATTAATTAATTTAATAATTAACTCCCGCTGTCAGAGCAAATAGCGTGTTTTTATGAAACAATAAGTATCAAAAGATTGACACTGGTTTAAGTCTGATTTCAAAGTGAAATTAATTCCAACGAACACTATTGGATTTAATGGTAAAAATATATTATAATTTCACTTTAAAAACAATTCAAAAGATAATATAATCATATAAATAAATTAGATTAAAAAGAGGTTTTGAATTAAAATACAACATTTTACACTATTCATTAAAAAAATGAACTTTATCGGAAAGATACCAAAAATTTACACAAAGTAAATTTTGATGTCCCGATTATTAATAAGAGTTTTATTTGGTCCAAAAGAAATTTTAAGAGTGAACAAAACTATATTTAATTATGGTTCAACATCAAAAGGTGATAAGTGAACCTTTAGTGAAAACTAGGGCATATACGCCTAAAATTGAATTCTTTCTGTATTTTAAGCCTCTATCCTTTATTGGATAAATGTAAAAACATTTAAAAACATATATAATCATATTTTAGTTATTTCTATCCATTCCTTTCATTACAACGGCTACATGTTAACTACCATTTAAAATAATATTATTTTATTATTAGAGTGCAACGTAAGATTCCCAAGAAACTCGTTGTTGCGTGTTGGGTACGACATCGAGCATAGCGTCCCCTTTAAATTCATATCAATATTTTATTCACAATTATGGATAAATATGAAAATGTCATATTCTTTATTTACTTGGGGTGTTACATCCTTCCCCCCTTTTGGGAATTGCGTCCTCGCAATTTTTTTAAAATTGAGCTTGGAAACATCCTTGAAAGTCCCACATCGGAACAAGAGTCGGTAAAACAATCACTTTAAAATAAAGAAAGATAAGCACAGAGGTCACCTGAGTTAACCCATACTAGGATTCCAAGTATGAAAATATGGACATGGAGGAAAAAACAAAGGGTCATGTTCTGATGGAGAGTGATAGAAAACATGTTTAGGAGAAAGTTAACCACAAGAAAATCACAAACTTGTGATGGGTTAAACGGTATTCGATACCCCAGTAGGAAAAGTTAATAGACAACATTTTTTTTTAAGTTACTTTTTAATGAGGAATTTATTCATAAGGAAACATAATCACTTATCATGTTGACTTTCAACTTTTACTAGATTCCTTAATCAAACTCATATTTTTTTCCAAAAGACGAGTATTTAGGGAGACATGTTCGCATTAAGAGTACTATAATCAACTTCTAGAGAATCACCTAATCCACAAAAGAGAACTATATAAATCCCATGTCTTTAGGATTTAACCAAAACCAAAACCAAAAAGGTTAGTACAAGGTCAGATAATCCAGAAAAGGATAACCCATTAAAAAGAAAATCCATGCTTAATCTCCAAAATTTGTCCAACAAAACCCAAAGTTCAACGAGGACCATCCGATAAACAATTTGTCCATAAAATTATTCAAAGTAAACCAATATAATATTGAAACCCAAATATTTGAAGGATTTAGTCACATAGTCTTCCAAGTTAAATCGTAACATTTATCTCCAAACAACATGAGTTGCTCCTAAAGTCTCGTATTGAAAAGTAATTAACCTAATCACATATCCTCTATGATAGGTTAATCATTTTCATAAATAACCCAAAATAAACTTACTCTTAAAAAAAGAATCAGTCAAACTAACCAGGGACTTCACGTAGTCCAGTGGTAGGCGATAAATACCAGTTTCACTTTGATTGTGGGTTCGATTCCCGCAGCTTTGTCCGACGCGACGGGTAGTCACACGGTCTACGTGTTGTCCTTTTTCCAAAACTATATAATTCTCAAATAATTCCCCAAAAAGGGATAAAATCATCAAAAATAACCATAACATAATTTAACCTCAATTTTTTCTCATGCATTTCACTTCAATCATAACATATAGTAACCCATAATTACCTCAAAAGTAAGGATCATATAAACCCAAATGGTTCTTTATAACTATGTCCACAAAAGAAAAGATAATGATTACTTGAATAAAATTTGCCTATATTAAACATCAGGGTTACACATAATATAAAAAGTCTTCTAATGTAACCCCATCATCAAAAGAGACTTAATACTCTTAAGAATTTCACCATAACTCTTGAAGCCCTTATATGTTGACATCTTACTCATTCAACATTCTTCATGATCCATTATCCATTCCTTTCCAACTTATTCCGAAATACCTCTTTCCTACAAACAAAATCATGAATCATATCCTAAGATTCCAAAATAGGAAAACAATAGTCATGAAATAGTACATACCTTTGATTGGTCATTGTCAGTTTCTTCATCCTCAATAGGAATGGCATTAGGTATTGGTAAAAGAATATTGGTACGCTCTTGGTGACCCCATTCACGAAACTTCTTCATAGGACATGTGTTTGCATAATGACCATGAACACCACATTTAAAACATTCAATTGATCCCTCAGAAATAACTTCTTTCCCTTTCCTCGAGTCAACTGGATGCTTCCTTTTTCCATGGCAGGTTCTTGCTTTATGACCTTCATTTCCACATCTATAGCATATTTCTGTCCCTTTGAAACATTTTCCTAGGTGTTTCTTTCCACATCTTTGACACATAGGTTTTTGAACACACTTACCTTTATGATTATTACCTATACTTTCGTAGGGATTTGTTTCTTTCATATATGATGCCTTAGAGAAATCTCCAAGGTTTAGTTGGTCAATCATGACTCCAGATAGTTGGTTGAGGATAATCAGAAGAGTTCTCATTGTAGCTCCCAAATCATTCAGTTGCTTGCTCAAAAAACTGTCACAGTTTCCTTCACATCCACTATTACTTTGGTGCCTGCTAGATCCAGCCATTTACTAAAACCAAAAAGGTCAGTGTGAGTATATCAACAAAACCATCATTTACTCATGAGTAAGATAGACACTAAGATATACTTACTCATTCACTTTATCTAAAACTAGGACTCTTTCTGAAATCCTAACCATTATGGTAATGTCACTTATGCTTAAAGAATACCCTAACCTCTAAAGTTATCTAAACGGACCACTGATACCAACTATAAGGCCCCAGCCTTAAACCTTACTTAATCTTGAGTTATTACAAGATTACACAGTGAGGAACTTTTCAGGTTTAGAGTTTTAGAGAATTAGATCATGAAACTTGCATTACATTCCACATTTAAACAAAGTGGATTACATAAAAGACAGTATTCATTCTTCCCATCAATGGAAACATCTTTAAAATATAACACGGATTCTTTCTTGACACATCCTTGACACTATCATCACATCATGTGCCTTTCCCTTGACCTGTGAAAAACATTTCAAAAACTTGGGATGAGCATAAAAAGCTCAGTAAGAGTTATAAAAATATGTAAAGGAAACATGAGTTCATATATACATTAGAATGAAATCACACTTTACCCATAAAACATAGGCATATCAAATCATGAATAAATCATAGAAATCATAAGACATAAAGGTAACTTGAGGCATTCATAACATTCTTACGTAGGGAGTAACCCTCTTGGTTATGTTTGGAATACCCATCACAGTATATTCCCTAAATCTCTTCGGAGAAACCTTAACATTTCACTCCTTCACGTTACCCAATGCATTGGAGAGCTATATCGGGCTCACCCACCCTTAGTTTATCACGGAACCACCCATTTTCATAATAATTCCCAAGAACCATAACATAAATGTATCACATAAAACATGCATAAAGGAAACATAACATTTCCACATTTCAATCACAATATAACATTTTAGTATATTGAAATAATGAATCCATTCAAAAAGAAACCATTTCCAAAATCATTTAAAACATTTAATAAAGAGATTTTTGAATCAAAGTGTCCCATACCACCTTGAAGCTTAAAATTTTAAACCATTAATATCCATATAATTAAATCCTTAAAACCATTTTGAAAACATGGATATTAATAAGAACAAATAATTAAAACATTTAAAACGATATTTTGGTTAAAGGGGTTTTACCAAAATTAGAGACACTTGAATACAATAATTGAGGAATAACATTTAGTCAGAACTTTATAATATCATGAGAATAAATGGATTCATGATATAATACTCCAAAGGACAGTATATACACTATATAAGAGTGAATTGGTGCATAACAACAATGAACCCTCAATAGAAATGTCAAATGTGATGAAATCCCTTATAAAGAAGGTATCCTTAAATTAAGGACAAATCAACCTCAAAAATATGTGTGACAAATATAAATACACCCAATATAAGTGGATATTAAGTGTAAAACAATAAAATTTCATTCACACATATTCAATGGATGACATATTCAATGACTACATGTTGAACCCAAAGAAATCGAAATTGGGTTAAAAAGTTCCTTTGACAGCCTAACGGTATCACATCAAAATGAGTTGATGAGAGATAAAAAGTGTATCTCATCAATTGGACATAAAATTTACATCAATAAGGATATATGAGAACATATCCCAACATAACAACATGTAAATTAAAAGACCCAACAAAATAAGTCTTTTAAAAAAGAGGAGGGTGAAAGGTTCCCTTACCGACTTGGGTATCTTTCAAAACATACACCCCATGAAAGAAGGACAATAGATCATTGATGTAAATACTCATAAACGAAATTATATTACACAAAGAGTAGAATAATGGGTAGTACATACACCAATCAATGTAATTTGTGTCAAATGTAGCATAAATCTCACGGGAATAAAAGTGAGATGAAAAATCCCTTAGGAAAGCTCGGCAGCCTAACGACGCCACATAAAACTTCCGAATATGGATTGATGAGATCAAATAGGGTATATCATCACATTACAATAAAATGTACATCAAGAGTAATATAAAATAACATCCCCCAACATTACAAAGAGGATCTTAAAATAAGTGACATAAAGGAGAGTACTTAAAAAGAAAGAGAGAGGTTAGATCTCTTACGAAAGTTCGGCAGCCTAACGGCACCACTCAAAACTTCCAAAATGGATTTATGAGAGAGAATAGGGTCTCTAATCACATGAACATAAAAATTACAGTAAGTTTAATATAAAATATCAACCCAATAACAAGAAATATGAGCTTTAAAAGGAATGATATAAAAGTGTGTACTTAAAAAGAAAGAGAGGAGTAGGATCCCTTACCTCGGGTCTAACTTGACTCGATCGTTCTTTAATCTCCTGAATAATAAACTTGAGTTAATTTCTACTTCCTTAAGAACCTTTTTCAAGTTCATTATTCCTTTTATATCACTTATTACCAGGTCATAAACATTATGTAATCATTTAAGTTAATAATATTTGTTTTGCCGATATTTGGTTCTTAAGTCGAAAGTGGACTTCTTACAATTACATGTTGTTCGTGTGGCCAAATGTTTATTATATACAGAATTGTATTAATGATGTATATATCATATATGTCACATATATCCAGTAAATTCATGCATTTATAACATTACGTAATCATTTAGAGGTAAGAAATGAAATGCACCGTTCATGGAGACGGTAAGCCGTACGTACGCATGAACGCTACTTTCATTTCTATTTCGTATTTTATAGAATGGAATAATAATGATATAAAGGTATATTATAATTCCATTATAATATCATATATAATATCATAGTTCCATCCTTTATACGTTCCACATATGGTATTTAACGAATCAAATCACTTTGAGGGGGCGGTAGTCCGCACTTCCTTAAATGAAGATATCGCGTTTACCCATAATGGAAACCATAAATGTATGCCCAAAATGAAAAAAACAGAAGATTAAAGAAAACATAAACATATTATATATCATATATAAAAATAGTGACATCATAATGGCCACCTTTGAAGGTGTTAAATGAGTATTGAACAATCATCGTTTCGGGAGGCAGAATTTCGCCATCCACGGAAACCGTATGTTCTTTAACCATTTCATGTAGTTGTGTGAGAGTGTAGCTAGAATAAATCTTATAACAACATCCTAGTATATTTAAGATACTGGTTTTTTTACAAAAGAAGTAAATAAAAAGAGTTTAGGGGGTTGGAGAAGCAAAATAATACAAATGAGCATGAGAGAATGAATTACCTTTAAAAGTGTAACTCCTTTTGATTTGAGCCTAAAGGCTTCCTTTGAAAGGATTATTCCCAAAAATAATCCTCTAGGATGAGGATAGGGATGTGGAGAGAGTAAATGGGCAGGGTTTGGCCGATCCAAAGGCTTGAGGAGTGTGTGAAATGAGGTAGAGGTGGGGGCCTTTATAAGAGGAGAGGAGGTTCACTTTTGGAAAGTAAAAAATATTACTTTATTTGAAAATGTGTTTCGGTTTAAAAAGGTCTCACATTGATATAATTCGTGGATAAGGTGATAAGGGTTCGAAATCCACACATCCAATAAGTTTTGGACATGTTTAGGTCATAGAGTTTACATTATCTTCTCATTTTATTTAAATCGTCAGATAATGATGTCATCGCTTCATCATTATGATGTCATAAATAATTTAATTTATTTAATGTCTAAAAATTATAAAAAAATTACTATTATGTAGGAAAGCGTTTTAGCTTTCCAATGACTATTTATAATAAAAAATCTGACTTGCATAACCCGACTTAAAAATTGGTTTAGTAAAACATATCATCTTTGTGTCATTTTTACTTTTACATTAAATAAAAAGTTATTTATGTCATTTCCCAACCAAAGTGGCTCCATGGGGTCCCCAAGTTGACCCATGGCTTGTCTTGGTCGGCCATTACACATCCAATGAGGTTAGGACATGTTTCAGGTTCATTTCATATTATTAAAACATTATTTTTACCTTAAACTACACTAATTACCTCTAATCGCGATTAAAAACTTAATAAGTTACTATTCACCAAAAAATTATTTTTATCCCATTGAACCACATTTTACTTATTAATGAAAACCATGTATGTAGTATTTTTGAAATTAAAAACACAAATATGGCAAAATGTCATTTAAACGGAAAAATCAGTTTTTTATAAGTACCACTTAGTGGTGTCACTATTCATCAAAAATTTATGTTTTTCAGAAAAATCCCAAAAATTCACCCTAAGCTATATTTGATATTCCGAATTCAAAAATGAAGTCTATTTTACAAAATTCAAAACATATAAGTCACATTAATTAATTTAATAATTAATTCCCGCTGTCAGAGCAAATAGCGTGTTTTTATGAAACAATAAGTATCAAAAGATTGACACTGGTTTAAGTCTGATTTCAAAGTGAAATTAATTCCAACGACCACTATTGGATTTAATGGTAAAAATATATTCTAATTTCACTTTAAAACCAATTCAAAATATAATCTAATCATATAAATAAATTATATTAAAAAGTGGTTTTGAATTAAAATACAACATTTTACACTATTCATTAAAAAATGAACTTTATCGGAAAGATACCAAAAATTTACACAAAGTAAATTTTGATGTCCCGATTATTAATAAGAGTTTTATTTGGTCCAAAAGAAACTTTAAGAGTGAACAAAACTATATTTAATGATGGTTCCACATCAAAAGGTGATAAGTGAACCTTTAGTGAAAACTAGGGCATATACGCCTAAAATTGAATTCTTTCCATATTTTAAGCCTCTATCCTTTATTGGATAAATGTAAAAACATTTAAAAACATATATAATCATATTTTAGTTATTTCTATCCATTCCCTCCATTACAACGGCTACATGTTAACTACCATTTAAAATATTATTATTTTATTATTAGAGTGCAACGTAAGATTCCCAAGAAACTCGTTGTTGCGTGTTGGGTACGCCATCGAGCATAGCGTCCCCTTTAAAGTCATATCAATATTTTATTCACAAATATGGATAAATATGAAAATGTCATATTCTTTATTTACCTGGGGTGTTACATCTCTACCCTGCAACTAGTATCACCTTGTTTAGTAGCCATTCTAAACTTAAAGGTCCATACCTCAGATCATAGGGGGCCCTAAATGCCTATGTATTAGCTGGTCTTCAGTGTTTACCTCACTTGATAAATATGAATGACACCATTACCCTACCAAACCATGCAACCTCACCTATGCCTAATTCCAAACTCCATCCTATCCCTCAACTAGACCTCTAATATCACTCTATCATGACCCCCTCCCCACAAAGTGTACCCCTCCTAGGTCGGCAATGTAAAAAGGGAGATAATGACCCCCGAGTCCCACCTCCAGTAGGCCCCAGGTTGGCGACTAGCACTGAGGGTATAATAAACACACAAATGAAAGGCATTGCCCTCTAAGAAAACACATATGGAAGAGAGAGATAAGATAGACACCAACCAACTCCAACTCAGAACTGAAATATAAAAGAAACCCAAGTGCACATATGCAATGCCATGAAAAATAACTACAACTAAAAGGGGAAAAACTACAAGTACCCAAAAGAAAGTAAAAACAGCAGCAACTACAAGCCCGAACAGCTCCTGCAACTAAAATCTAGTAAACACCAGCCTGATCTCCAACCTACTCCAAGTGACCCGAAAAGAAATTTATATATACATAGGGTGATTATAACAGTATACTCAGTAGGATCCTCCCCAAATACTCTCGTGAAAAAGTAATGAAATCATGCTAAAGCACAGCGAACAACAAGTGAAACTAACTCGTCACCTAAACAGGTATACTAAGTTCCCAACATCACCATGGCTACTCTCACCAAGTAACGCATACAAGAATATATCACATAATAAAGAATATCAAGGGTACCCTACTACTACTTCCCCACTGGTTTGCCTCTTTTCCTCAACGTCACACGTCCTAAGCATCTCACTCCAAAAAGGCTTGTGCGCAGACACCTGGGTGAAGCACCACAATATGCACCTCAGGAAACAAAGCCACCATGGTCACACACCAAAGTAACCAGGTAGTTTTTGGGAGCCACCACAGCTCGCATAACATATATCATACATCGGTTATTATACCTCAACCCATCACAGCTCATACACCGAGTAAGGATCCTCAAGCCATCACAGCCTATACACGTTACACCTATAGTAGTCTATAGAAAACTATATCCAGAATATATGTGTTTGAATAACCACAAGACGTTATAGCCCTCTACGCACATATATGGGGAAAACTAACCAATGTGCCTGTCATCACCAGTAACTACCAAGAGAAGAGAGAAGGGCCAAAGGGGGTAGTCAGTCATCCATCCTCCCACCAGAATGTTGTGGAAAACACCCCCCAGGGCTCAGAATCCCCAGGGTGTCAGTTTCCCTTACTGACAGGGTGGAGTAGCATGTAGAAACACAAAAAGTACAGAATATAATATAACTCACAACCACACTATGGGAATATCCTAGTCTTAAACACAATTTTAGCTAACGTCTCTCATACTCCAGGCTGATAATTCTAAGACTAGGTATCCTATAAACACACAACCATTTAAAGAACTTTATTAGATTACTTTATTCCCTCTTTATAATTTCCACTTTACCTTAATTAATTCTTTAAACGTTAATTGACCATGAACAGTTCCACATTATGTTTCATTAGAATCACACCCAAAGTCAACTATTCCTTCAAAAATTACAACCTCATCCTTATGTTCCAGAATCTCCATGGGTTAACACCATTTATTCAATTATTCATTATAGAAATACTTTTCCACATTCCCAGACATTCTAGAAAAATATTATATGCTACTAAACACAAGGGGCTCAACACGGTGAGTAGATGTACTACCCGTCGAGTCTTTTCTGCATATAGCAAGAGTATAAACCCATCCTTCCTTGAGAAGCTGAACACAGAAAACATGTGGAATAACCTGCACCTCTTCGCCTATCTCAGAAGAAGGGTAAGTAAGACCAAATACCTTGAGCAGTGAGGAAAAGTAAATAAGATAAACAACCAATCAAAAATCAGCAAGCATCCAATAATCACATCCATCCCATTCTATCATCCCTGGTGTCCTCCCCGACACACACGTGCATAAACCGATGCATCTCGCCACACTAGGCTTCATCTGCTACCACAACCAAAAGCCTCCACGCCCCCACATATCACAACAGCCATCCATGATCACAACATATCACAAGCAGCAGGAAAACAAACACCACATTAATTGGGATCTTGGACCCATAACAATTAAGAGGGTAACTTAGAACCCCTTAAAGAATTATCAAACAATCAGTTCATTAATCCATATTGAATTAACAGATTTTTTGTTCATAGGTTCCAAATTCGGGAAACCTAATCAGTAAGATATCACAAATAATTAGACATGCTTATTGCACCAATTTGATTAACATCAAATTAAAACTAGAACTAGATTCGTTTACATGCCTCTTTATATTTAGACAAACAATTATAAATTAATCCCAATTTACGTTCTTTACTGATTTCCATTAAGAATGAACAGCTTAAACAAAGCAAGCATAGATATCACACTATCTAGCAAAACATGAGACAATAACATACGATCGATATCAATTTATTTATCCAGTTAAAATATTCATTATGTCAATTCCATTGTCATCCAGTGGGATTAAATATGATAACAATACAATTGCATGTAAAATAAATAGAATCAACGAATCCCCTACCTCAAACAGTTCCTCACGTTCTTTATCCACACAACAGATCACGATCCTCCTCTCGCGACAACTGCATCCACCCGAGGATACCACGGTATGACAGCACTAACCAACCCCCATGAAAAACCCCATTAGAAGCATGAATATTACATGCTATAACATGTAAAGGAGAAACAAGAGGAGATGATCCCCAAAGGAATGACTATAAAACATACCTTATATAGATGATTGACCGATATAGCTCGGTTTCATCAAAATAGAGCAGAACCAATCTAAGGAGTAAAGTTTGATTGTGAAACTCCTATGGGAAGTATTTAAAGGTTCTAGTATCTCATAGTCGAGAACAATGAGGAAGAACAAGGGGGAAGATATCTTGTCCCTTTTGAAGATTTAATAGGGCGACGGTTTAAGATAAACTTAATTCCCCATTAAAAGCGGATCACATTTACCCACGTGGTTTGACCAAGTAAAAACATCCTGATCCATAGTAATAATTAATATAGGATTTATGTCCTTTGAATCGGCCTTAAGAGTCCTTATAATAAGGCTTTAAATGTATTTTACATCAAAGGAAACGTCAAAGGGGCAAAACTATAGGAAGCTGGAAACACTGTTCACATACTCAAAATTTGGCAAAAGGAAAGAAAATGTCACTGTTAGACCTCACAATTAGAGTTTACCGATAGACCTCACTGTTAGAGGTTACCAATAGACCTCACCGTTAGAGGTTACCATAGACCTCACCGTTAGAGGTTACCATAGACCTCACCCTTAGAGGTTACCGATAGACCTCACCATTAGAGGTTATCGATAGACCTCACTGTTCTAGAAACATTGTACACCTACCATTCTATAAACATTGTACACCTATCGTTCTGGAAACATTGTTCACTGAACCTCACCGATAAAAAAACTGTTCACTGAACCTCACCGATAGAAACACTGTTCACTGAACCTCACCAATAGAAACATTGTTTACTGAACATCACCGATAGAAACATTGTTCACTGAATCCTCACCGATAGAAACAGTGTTCACTAAATCCTCACCGATAGAAACACTATTTAATAAATCCTCACCGATAGAACACTATTCACTAAATCCTCACTGATAGAACATTGTTCACTAAATCCTCACTGATAGAAAATTGTTCACTAAATCCTCGCCTATATAAAAATTATTCACTAAATACGCATCGATAGAACATTGTTCACTATATCCTCACCGATAGAACACTGTTCACTAAATCCTCACTGATAGAACACTATTCAATAAATCCTCACTGATAGAAAATTGTTCACTAAATCCTCACTGATAGAATATTATTCACTAAATCCTCACTGATAGAATATTTTTCACCTACCGTTATAGGTTATCGATAGAAATGTTCACTGATAGAACTATTCAAAGAATTGGAAATTTGGAAAACTGTTGGGGATATGTCACCTTGACCTCCCGGAACACCTCAGACACCATATTTTCACAAAGTAATGGACCGGAGAGGTCTGGGCCATTACATGAATGAATTCTTGTGAGTATCTTATCCTATGTATTTTTCAATGTAGAACATATTGGTGGACATGGTTTTGGAATTAGAGATACAACATGAGGTAAAGCTAGTGGGATGCTTCTTATAGAGATTCATAGAATAGTTCCAGGTGTTTGTGCTTCCTTAGTCCTTCCCTATGAAGTTACATTATGGAATGACATCCTAATAATAGGATTGTAATCCCCTCTATGATACTTTTTTGGATAGAGTTCATGTATCCCTCTGAGAATCCTTGAGGTGGCATCCTCTATCTCATCATCTTACCAAGGTTGGGTTTATAATATCATTATAACCCGCATATATGGGCATTGATCCCATACTTAACAAGTGGTTCTTGTATGGTTCACATTATCATTATACATATATAATCCCCTACTTAGAGGGTAGTTTTAGATGGGTTTTTTAGAATCACCTAACAGTCTTGGGTGTGATCCCCTATCTGAGTGTTATGATCTCCAGAGTTACAGATTGGGTTCATGGTGTCCACTAGTAGTCGTGGGAGTGATCCCATATCTATGTGTTGAGATATTCTAAGTTTCATTAGGGTTCATAGAGTCCCCCATGAGACATGGGTGTTATCACCTATCTGGGTATCGAGATCCACTAAGCTCCAACATGAATTTCTTTATGGTCAGATCCAATGAGCATGTCCTGTTGAATGGATTCCATTAGGAATGGTAGGGATGTTCCATTATCTTAGTGATACCTGATGATTGAAATCTCTCGAATTAGTGACATAATAGATAGCAGGTCTCATGGAGTGAGTTCATCCGGTCAAGTGATACCTTTGAGCCTCAAATAGAATAATGTGCTTGTTTTTAAGGTTGAGACCTCTATGAGACTTAGAGTCTATGAGGAGTATATCTAGGTTATTCTAGGATTCCTTGTGGTTATTTATCATGTTTTTATTGACACACTAGGTGTTGGTGATCATATTAGTCATGTATAGTCAAGATGTGGATATGGAGACTCTTTTTCTCTCTCACTAGGTTTTTTTGTAACCTTAGGATATGGGATGAGCAGATTATTACCTTTTAATCACTCCATTTTTATTTTGGGTTCTCGGTAGACTACTAGGAACTGTTTTACTCACCCTTGTTTGGGATCTTTCCACACATGTCATGTATTATACAGATTATAGGCCTTTTGATGGAGTCTTAGGATGACCAGTAGTAGGTGGAGCATAGTGAGATAGATAGACCAAGGTGTATACCAATGGTTGCATTTGATAGTAGTCCCCTCCTTCTGAGTAGGTTGGACTATTTTTTTAGTTTTTGGTGGGCTTGTATTTTTTCCCTTTTATCTCTTTAAAATAAATTTTTTGTACTCTGGGTTGGTATACATATGTATGAATGCATTTGGTTTTAGTGGTATTGTTATCTCTGCATTATTGGATAAAGATGGATCTGTGTTCATGTTTACATGTACCATAGGCTAAGGACTCTTATGTGTGTGATATGTCCACTAAGAACTATTTTATAGTTCATGGAATATTAGAGGCAGTCTTGGGGTAGATTAACTCGACGTATAACCGGCCAGGCAGGCCCTTATTGGTTGGGTTATAACAGAGTGGTATCAGAGTGCTTATTCCTTAGGACCAGAATTAGGAGTTCTCTAGTTGTGACATTTGGTTTGGGATTTATAAAAAAAGTATTCTATTATCACAAGTTTATATTTCAATCTAGTTAATCTTATTCTGGTATGGTATTCGATGTATCCATTCACCAAGACTCTTAAAATTTGCATGTTAACTCAATACATGTAGCCACCGGTTGTAGGGAAACATTGGTGCATGCATCATATAAAATGAATTGTGATTTCTATGTACATATTAAGTCATATACATAGATATACTCTTTGAATGTGATACATATTGATAAATTCATGATGCCTCTATGATGATATTCATCCATGATTCCACAACTAGATCATGATGATGATCCTCCTAGTGATGAGGCTTCAGTAAAGGGTTCTGTCGAGGATCAGGTACCTTTAGGTGGAATACCCATCGTGACACTACCAATTGAGTAAATGGTTATTCCAATAGTATAGTCTAATAATTTCATAGTATGAGAACCCCCCATGATTTTCATAATAAGATACCTCTCATGATTTGGGGTGATATAGACCCTCAAGTAGCTGATGTCTAGATTTAGGTAGCCACTCTCATTTCCCACCTTGTGAGAACACCTCCAAATCAGATGGGGGTTCTAGCAGAGAGTCTTATAGAGATATACATGGTTAGATGGTGGTGTCTAGTGACTCATAAAAATCATGACACAACACTCACTTTTATAGAGTTTTATTGGCTCTTCAAGGAATCATCTTACCAGCCACATTGCAAGCGGTGTGTATCAAAGATCTTCTACATATTTGGAAAGTTATCATGACAATGGAAGATTATTCAAAGAGGTTAAATTTCCTCTTAAGATACTATATGGATATGTTTATAGATCGATTTTTTATTAAGAACCTTTTAGCATGGTTTACTCTGAGATATCAAGGATTCAATGATATATCTTTGTGTTCTCATCTAGGATAAAGTGCTCGAGAAGGCCTTGGTAGTGGAGATATTTCTGGAGGAGAAGACACCAATTAATAATGCTAGTAATGGGAACATAGATCTCAGACTTAGAAAATAGTATTTATTGAAAAGATCAGTGTTTTTGGAAAGTGGGATGCTTTAGGTGATGATCCCAGCATGGAGGGTATGTGGTTCATGGATCTATGGTAGGTTCTATTCAGTCATGATAGAGCTTTTGTTTTTATTATGACAGCCAATAAAATATCTCAAGGGATTATCCGACCCTCCATGCCACATATAGGGAGATGGTCGATGGAACACCCTAGTAGAGATAGTGATAAGAGAAATGAATTCCACATGATGGCGAATGTGGTAGAGGAGTGGGGAGAGTAGCAGGAGGTGGTAGATGATTCTATATGTTTTCACCACCACCACCCTTATGTGGTTCTCACCATGAATGGGGAGATAGAGGTTGGTTAAAGAAAGATTTAGGCCATAGAGGATCATGACATATAGGCTCCAAGTATATTTAGAGGTTTGATCTGGGTCATTTTTACTTTTACAATAGTACTTTTAGACATAAGTGATAGATAATTTTTCCTTTACACTTATTTCTTAAGGCTTTTATAGAGTTATTCAAGGCATTGGTGGGGCCCTATGATGGTGATCTTTGGCATGGATTCCAACTCACAATAAATTGGGACACTTCCCCCACTAAGACATTTTCTTGTGATATAATCCAAAATGGTGTGGGAAAGTTTGTTTCACCCAATGAGGATAGTTTCAAGGTGTGGTGGACATGTTCCTTTGGCTTGTTTATTTAGAGAAGTTTAGTGTGTTGAGGTTTCAAATTAGGTCTCAGTTGTGGTGAATGGTTGGGCAAGGAAATGGATGGTCTTTATGAAGAAGTATATTATATCCTTGAGTCTCGAGTATAATTTGTGGTATGAAATGTGTCTTCACTACCCTACCTATGGTTTAACACAGTCATGATCAACATTTCCTTGAGTGTATCCCATGTTCATGATTTAGAAATACCAGTGGAGCCTTTTTCATGACCCTTTTTCTTGGAGTCTCCCACATAGAGGATAACAGTTCATGCACTCCTATTGGTAGTATGATCCAACTATAGAGTAGATAGAGACATGGATCAACACATATAACCTTTCCAAAGTGGTGGGGAGACCCTATGATGTTTTCTTCAGGGTGGATTGGTTACCTAAAATCCATGGTCAAATGGTTTTCACTAGTGGGTCTGGTTGTTTTTTCATCTTATAGGAAGGATTTTTCCTCCTTTTTTAGTGGATTGATCCTAGGTATAGTAGGATGAGATCATGTGTGGGTAGATATAGATTAATTTTATTAGGTGATGAGTACGGCTCTTGTAGTAATGGATTCTATGAGATCTATGTTCTCTACATCAGTAGTGGAGTGTGAGGATGTCCTTCATGAGGATGGTTTGGGTTCACCTCCACACCAAGAGTTATACTTCTACATAGACTAGCACTAAAGGATTTCCCTGAGATTTTCATTAGCATATCAGTTGACTACCATGGAGCTTTGTGAGTTGTGGTGAATTTAGAGGTTTGTAGGAGGTATTGGTAAGACCTATTATGTTAACATGGTAATGTCTATAATGTTTTCCAGTGATGATGATGATAGAATTGAGAACTGAGTCCTTCATCCGTTTTGGTATTAGTTTGTGGCAGTATTATTCATTGTTACCCTTTTGTGCTCAGTGTCAGAATTGAACATGAGACACTAGAGGATGGATTCTAAACATGCTCGGAGAGTACCAAATATTTATGGAGATATCATAGAGTAAGTTATAGATTATGGAGCTCTAATTCTTGTGATATGTCTACTAATAAATGAAAGTGATATTGGACCCTATTGAGGTTGAGGTCATACCTGATCAATAGAAACCCTAGGGTGTGTTTTTAGTAGTAGATTCTTATAGAGAAGGTTTTTATCCACTTTTTTGAGTGAGGTAATGGAGCACTTTACCTATTCTCATTTATCCCTTATGGTTGAAGATGGTGTAGTGTATCTCCACTCGATGGTTGTTTTACCTTTTTTTTAGTGATTCAGGTAGGTGCAACTTGGGAAAAAAAATCATGGTCTTTTCTAATTGTATTTCCATTGGGCATGTTCTTGATGGATTTTCAAAAATTAAGGAGTATTTTAACCTTCTAAATAATGATAAAGATGTTAGTAATTCTGTAATGTGAGGTATTAAGGATAATGTTTTCCCTCAACAGTGAACCTAATATAGGAGTGGTTGTATTGAGATCCTTTATCATTGGGTTTAGTGTCCAAGGATGTGGTGTATTGATGCTATGTTTAGAAAATAATGTCCCACCTATCGGTAGGTGGAGACCGAGGTTCTTGGATGTTAGTGGTAATGGGGTGGAGACCATGTGTTTTTTTGTGATGGGGTTTCCATGATCAGTGAGAGGTCATGACACTATCAATGTTCATGAACCGGATCACTAATTTTTCCCACTCTATATCCATTAGATGGAAGATCTTAGTGGAGAGTTTGGGATGCATGTGAATATAAGATATAGTCCATATTCAAGGAATTCCATCAATGATCATCCTATGATGTTATTTTTACATCACTTCATGATTATGAAGAGAATGTTGGAGGATTTTGGGGTTTTTTTGGGGAATTTAGGCTATTCCTAGGGTTCATAGGCCCTTTTTACAGATATTGTATTGGGTAGTAAGGTGGAATATCACTTGACCCTATGATCGCAGTTAGACCGGGTGCTTAGTGTTTTTTACCTATCATGGCTAAAGAGACATGTGCACACCTCATTGTATGATGTCAAAACATAAGTGCTAGAAATCAGGGTATGGAGTTTCCTTTTTAAGGTACCTTGATTTATTTAAGATCTGATGATAGAATACCCTTAGTGGGAAAGTGTTTTCCCTAGGTGTGTGTTCATTGACATCCTGGAAAACCTTTAGGGATCTGCCTAGTGTGGGAGACTCAGTTGAGAGATTAGTGACCTCACGTTTTCATATAAATTCACTTTTTGGGATGAAAATACTTGAATGTTGGGAGAATGTAATGACTCTGGTTTTTTCATGTAAGACATTAGAAAATTTTTGATGTTTAGTGTTGGGTCAGTGCGGGACTCCGAGCCTCAGGGTGGTGATATTAAAAATATTAAATGTTTTATATTATTTATGCATATTTTTTCTATAAATATTGTTTTAAATCCTGAATGGATACTCATATTGGAAATCTAAGACTGTGGTTGAGTTCGGAACATGGATTTTAACCTATAAACGACATAAATTGTTTTAGTGTCGAGCGCCCGGTTGGAGGTGACCATTGGAGGGGTATTAAATGATGGAGGTTTATTAATTAATAAACCTAAACCATCCCCATTTGGGTTTCCATGCATGGAATATGGAGAGGATAATTTCTTCTATTTCATAGTTGAAAAACTAAGGGAGAGAGGAGGCTTTTCATACTCCATTATCGATGATGATAAACATCAGATCATGGTGTAATAGATTCTGGGCAACACATTAGATCCAAGGACTTTGTGTTTCATCATTAGGTAGGTATATTCATGATCCTTGCATCATGATCCTCATATATATATAATTTTAAGGTTTTTAATCCCTTATATAACTGCTAGAGATCCCATGGGAGTTGATCTGTGGGAATATGGGTAAAAATAAAGGTTTTTAGAGAATCGTAGTTATTTTCAGTTCTGAAATCATGATCACATGGTATTTATTTTAGGAGAACACACTGTGTGTTTTTTCCATTAATGGGAATATAAAATTTTAGAATTTAATGTAGTGAACTGGTGGTACACATCTTGTACTGGAGCTCAGCTATGTGGCAATGGACATGGGTAGTCATGCCATGTAAGCAGACATGGCCTTGTGGAGGTATACAGACTGACCCCAGGTGTAAATGGTCCATAGAACATATCCATGTATATAGGTATAGGTTGTAGTATTCGAGAATAGGACACTGTACATAGGAACAACCAGTGACATGGGTTTGTTTTGGGTTAAGAGGTATAAGATGTGTGCTAATGGTATATTCCATAAAGGGAAACATGGAATGACATACCATGTGTGGGAAGGGACATGACCTGGTGGTGAATCGAGGTTACACTCCATGTAAATATATATATAGGCCATGAATTTTATTACACATCGAGTACCATGAGGGGACATGGCCATGGGTTGTCCTAGAGAGATATGGTGTGTACCCTAGTACGGAAACACCATGTACTCCCCTCAGAAACTTCTCCATTGTGCATATCTATATTTAGGATTAAGATTGAGACCCTCAAGTATCCTATTATGATTTCATTCCACATAAAATGTGAGGCCATGGTTTTATAAATAGAGATGTAACACAAGGTGATTCTAGTATGACCCTTCTTTTAGCGATGCATATACCAGCACCAAGTGTTGCACTTCCTTGGTCCATCCCTCTAAGGGTATAGTGTTTCATTATGCCCTGATCATGGGATTTTGATCACCTCTATGGGACTGGTTCAGATAGAGTTTGTGTATCCCTCCAGGAAGCCTTGAGGTGGGATCCTCTATCACATAATCTTCCATAGGTGGGGTTTTTGGTATCAGTGTGACCCACATATAAGGGTTTTCATCCCCTACATAGTTTTGGGTCCCAGTAAGGTTTGTGGTATCATCAATCTTATGATCCCCTACTTGGAGGGTAATTCCATATGGGGTTTATGGCATCCCCCAACACTCCAAGGTTTTATCCCCTATCTAACTGTTATGATCTCTATAGTTATAAATTTGGTTCATGGTGTCCACCAATAGTCTTGGGAGTGATCCCCTATCAGTGTGTTCAGATCTTATGAGTTACAATAGGGTTCATAAAGTCCCCCATGGGACATGGGTGCGATCACATATCTGGGTATCAAGATCAACTAGGATCTAGCTTGACTTTTTTATGGTGAAACATAATGAGTATGTTATCTCAAATGGATGGCATTGAAGATGGTAGGGATGTTGCATCGGATTAATGATGCATGATGAGTGAGATATATCAGATGAGTTCAATCGGTGATGCAAAGGCTCATGGAGTTATTTCTCCCATATAAGTGATACCTTTGATCCTCAAGTAGAATCCTATGTGTAACGGTATGGTTGAGACCTCTCTAAGACTTGGATTATGTGATGAGTATATCTAGGTTATTCTAGGAGTCTCATATAATTATGTCTTTATGGTGATGTATCATATAATTATTTACATGTCTAGTGGTGATTAATTGACTAGTCATGTACAACTAATAAGTGGAGATATAGACTCAGGTTATCTCTCACTAGGGTTTTATATACCCTCAGGCTATGGGTTAAGAAAACTATCATCTTTCATTCATTCTCTTTTTATTTTGGATTCTAGGGATCATACTGGATATTGTTATACTCACCCCTACATGGGATCTTCCCACACATGTCGTGTATTTTAAATACAATAGGGCTTTTTGATAGAGTCTTAGGGGGACTAGGAGCAGGTGGATCATGGAGGTCTAGAGAAACTGAGGTGTGAACCTATGGTTTCATTCGACAATAATCCCCTCCTAAGCAGGTTGGACTCTTTTTGCAGTTTTTTGTGGGCTTTTATTTTTTCCTTTTATTTCTTTATAGTACTTATGTCACACTCTAATGTGGGATATAAAAGTATGAATGAATTTGGTATCAGTTATATTATTATCTCTATGTTATTTCATGGAGATGGATGTGTATTCATGTGTATATGTGAAATAGGCTAAGTCCTACCATATTTTTGATATACCTACTCAACATTGGTCACCATTACTTAGCCTATTGGAGAAAATCTTGGGGTATTCACACTCGGATTATCACCGACAAAGTAATCCTCGGTGGGTTGGGTCATGACAGGACTTATGAATCGATTATTTTTAACCAAGAATACAATACCACATGGAGTAATGGAAAGTAATAAAATATTGCATTTGGTATTTACAAGGTTTTTCCCCACTCAGGAAGACTACTCTTTATTGCACATAGGGTGTCCAAGGTATAGATTCTAAAATATAAACTTATCATTATTACAAGTAGAATTTGTTGGGTATAATCTTGAAACTATTGCACACCATATTAAATAGGTGTTGGTCAGTAAATTATACAAGATATATCCTTTTTCTACCACAGGTTCTTTATAATCATATATCATAAGTTCTCTCTCATCTTTCTTCCCCTATAGTAGATCATAATCTCTCTTAGGATGTCATTACACCCACAATGATGATCTAATTCCTCAAATTCATAGAGTCTTCGACTAACTTCTGGTATACTCACTTAGAAAGTGTAACCTAATATATATATATATATATATATATATATCATCCAATTGTTCTTTAGAATCTATTGTTTTTGTTCTTAACTTACATTATAAAAAAAATAAACTAGAATATTTTACAAGATTTTATTCACTAAATTGTAGTAATATAATCTTTTATATTGATATTCACTTCAATGAATAAGTATTCTCTTGCTCACTCACTTATTTCTCACTAGTAGTTGTATTGGATACTATTTTTATAGAGATATGTTCAGTTATCCTAGATTCTTAGTCCCCACTATTATACACCCCACACCACTATTACATCATTTTCTTCCCCTTTTTTTCTTCTCTTATTGATCTTATCATCAAATCACATGCATAGGCGACTATATTAAAAGCATTTTTTCTTTTTAAAATATTATAAATGGTATATTGAGATGAAAAAATGTCTACTAGTGAAAAAATAACCATAATACAATATAAAATTTTCATATTAATTAATTCTTATGCACTATTTTTTCTTCTCAAAGAGTATTCAAGAAATACTCCTAATAACTAATCTTCATTTTTGAAACACATCCAAATAAAATATTATTTTATTATTTTTTATGCATGATTTATTGTTCTCAAAACCATCCAAAAAAATCCGTACTCCATTCTCCATAACGTTACAAAAATTACACATAAAACAAATCAATGGCATGGAACTAATCTTGTTTTTTATCAAACATTCATTCTTAAGAAAATTCTAAGACTTCCATTGAAATTCCATTGATCTCTATCTTAGTAACATAGAGGTTAAAAAATCATTCATCTATCTTGGTTCAAAATTATTTATGAACTTGTTAAACTGCATGGGCTTTGATGTTTTTTCATCTTCATTATTCTTTAAAACCAAATAATTTCATTTTTTTCATTAAGAAATAAAAATAATGTTCTTATACACTTTGATCTTCCTCATAATCTACTTGAATATATAGAACATAGGTTTGGGTCATGGTTTCTATAAGATTCATGATGTTCAAAACTTAAAATCATAGCTTCATCATAATCACATTTTATTTCTTCGGTATTAAATAATTATGGAAACACATCTTTATTCATTCTTTGATTTTACCTTTTTGTGGATAAATATTAGATCATCTTTTTTTTGTTCTTGTATCACATGCCAATCTAAGTTATTAGGATGCTTATACCATGAATGAGTGGATCTTACATTATCCCAATTAATTTTATCTTCATCATATTTGAAATTAGAAAAATCAAATTTTTCATATAGAAGGACTTCCAAAATTTCACTAAGTATTGAAGTATTACATTGAGGACCTAAAATACTTAAATTATCAAAGACTCGCAGTAAATACTTACATTTTGATTCGGGTACTTTATTTTTATCAAGAAATTTTTTGAAAATTTCATTAAGTGTTCAAGGTTTAAACTTAGCCAAATCTTTACCCTAGGAACTTCAGAGTCTAATTTTCAATTGGTATTGTGTTCAGAAATTTACTCTCAACGAAAGAAGTCATATACACAACTATCTTAGAGTTACACTCTTTCTTTTTCCTATTTTTAGAAAAATTCAAATCTTTATGATCATCATAGTTATACGATGGAACTCAAATTCTTGCAACTACTTAAAAGATTTATTCCTAGCACATGAAGTCTTAGGTTTGGATGCAAAGTCTTAGGATCATAGTAGAAAAATCCTTACATTTTGGACTTAAAAATTTTCATGAACTTAAAAATATAGACATATTTAGGTATCTTCAGAAGAAATTATTCTTTATTATAGGGATTATCCAACTTCTTTAAAAAATCATAGAAAATATCTAAATAAGATTTAGAATTATTAAAATAATCCTATACTCTTTTAACTAAGTTCCAAGGAGTTGTGGCATATAAAATACACAAATTAGATTATTTACTTGAATTAATCTACTAGATCAGGTGAAACACTCTTGATCCATCTCTATTCACTCCAAACTTAATCCAAGAGTGTATAAACACTAATTATAGAATCCAACATACATTATATTCCCAAGATGGGTTCTAAAACTTTAGGTTCCAAGGAATATTTCTATCCATATATTCCAAGTACCTATGATCTAATTATTTTCCATTCATTCCATGGGGAACCAACTTCTCTTTCATGATTTGATACTCACTTCTTCACTTGATACCAAATATTAATGTTTACTCATATCATTGACTTAATATTTGAAAACAAATAGAACAAACAAAACCTTTAGACACAAGAATATTTCTACAGGGAAGAAGCCACCATGGATGACATAGAATAAAAGGAAGAGGTATGAGGATAATTTAAAGTAATACTTGTGGGAATATACATATATATATATAAAAAGAAGTAATGGAATTATTAGATGGTGTATTCTAGAAGAAAATTAATTATATATTATAATCCACTTCCACAAACTCCCATGTGGTGGTTATAATGTAATTTTGAAGAAAAAGGTATTAAGGATATTTAGTATGGATTCTACTATCCCACATTTTTCAAATATTCTAGATACGTTTTTTGGAACTGTAATAGCTATCAATGATATGAATTTTAGGGAGAAGGTAGGAGATACGTAAATAATGAATTATATAGGTGAAAAAAATTTATGTATGGGGTCTTGAATTCATGTGACCATTCCCAAAATCTCATTAGAATGAATATATTTTCATGGAAGTAGACTGTGTATTAAAATAGGAAGAATAAATTTCCATACCAAAGAAATTGGGATCTTTTGTGGTTAATTTTGTGATAAAGAATATATTATATGGGTTTGGAGTCCCTAAATAAATTATTAGTAAAAATTGAGTGTAATTATAGAATAATAAATTCAAAATTCATGTGCAAAATTATATATGTAATAATAAAGATAATGTTATGTATCATCAATAAACAAGTGTCCTAACTGAGATAAATAACACGGATTTGAAAGATATTTTGGAATATATAGTGAGTTAATCTAGAATGGAGTAGACTTACAAGATGCAGTATATTCTTTGTGAACACATAAATTCCAAAAAACGTATTGATATGTATCTATATATATTTCTCTCTAGAAAAACAAGTCATCTACTAGTAATGATTGAATACAAATATTTTTGGACAATAAAAATTGTTAACATAGACTATAAGAGTGTTGTATTAAAGATTATGCTTGAATTGATTTAGTTATAAGTATTAAGAAGATAATATTTTGATAATTATTTAATATAGAAAGAAAAATTAAAATAGTTTAATGATAGAATGATTTAATTAAGGACTTAAAATAGGGAAAATTGGGCCTTTTCAATTCAGGAATGAAACACTTTCATGGAAATTTGAAGTTGGGGGGGTCCATTCCTTTCAATTTTTTCAAGGGGAATTTTAATAGGGCTATAAAGATTTTAGAGAAGGATATCCATTCACCGTGAATATATAGAGGCTAAATTTTTACTAGGGGAAATGATTTAGAAATCAAATAATTTTCAAATTGAATAATAGAGAGATAAAGAGTCAGACTAATGACTAATAAACAACATCTATTGAGAGGTATCTCAGGTTCATTTCTTCCCTTTGTTAGTTTTAAATAATCAAAATTCTATCCATATATTTTGGTACTTTTATTTTCTAGTATAGACAAGAAGAATGCTTATTAAATAGAAATGAAGAAACATTAGTTGAATAAGTAGAAATTTCAAGGAAGGATGAATTCTACTAACCCTAAATATTTTATTTGATATTACTATTTTATCATAATTTAAATCCCTTAAACACAACCATTTGAGTAAAATACAAGTGTAGGGGAGTGGGTTTTATGCACTAATTTTTAATAACACTTGATAGTTTTTTTCACTTATCTAGGACACATATAACATAAAAAACATTTTGTTTCAATCATATGAAAATGGATAATAACTTTTAATAGGAAAGAGTTTGGGAGGTCACAATATTATGTGCAGATACTAGAATATTAGCTTGAATTTTTTTGGATTTTTCACCATAATGGAATAACACCAAGGGAATACAACTTAAAAAAATTCATATAAGTCCTTTAAAACTAAATTAAAATGGGTAATTATGATCCAAACTGAAATTTCTAAGAGAACAAGGCACTAGTTATGTGAGTGAAAAACTAAAGTTATAAAGGGTGAAATTAAATTCTAATAGTTTTATTCCTATATCTTACTTCTATTCCTTGACTATTTAAATTAGTCCCAGGGGATTTCTTCTATAGGTGATGATGTAATTATAGAGTAGTCACACTTAATTAATAAGTGAAAACATATTCTATGGCTCAAAATTTTCAAATATAGTTTTAGTTCATAGTTTTCAAAATGATTCGATTGTGAGGAGAATATTGAACCCAAATGAAAAAAAATTCAACTAAATTATAAGATTTTCATTTAACTTGTACACATAATTTATAAATTGAGAGAAGTAAGATAAACTTGAAGGAGATGGAATTGTAAAAGTGTTACATATTAGAGAAATTATTCAACTAAAATCTATTCATTCAATATTACAAAACATAGGAATAAATCTAGAGATTATTTGGGTTATTTTTTAAATAAATTTAGATAAATAACTTTAAAAAAAATTATCACTCGAGTATGGGGGGATGTGCATCACACAAATTTTTTATTATTTTTATTATGTTTTTATTTTTTATTTATAAGTTTTATTTGATTTTTATATATTAAATGATAGATTTTATTATTTTTTAGTTTTTGGAATAAATTTAAATTGAATACATTGATGCATAGAATAGTGTTTATTCAAGATATAATTTGAATCATTGTGTTTTTTATAAAAAAAATTATTTTTGTAAGTATTTTCATGTAAAAAGGTGTTAGGTTTAGCCGTGTAAAAACATTTTTTGGATTAATTAATTAGAACTTGTGAAAGAAGTTATTCTATAATTATAATTCCAAAATATATGGGGGTGATGGATTGTTTATGAAAAATTTTAGAATTCCATAATTAGAGAAAATAGAATCTTATAGATTAAAAGAAACCAAACAGAAGAAGGAAACTGGAAATAGACTCTGGAAGGAAGACTGGAGTGAGGAGATAAAAAAGACTTATATAAATATTATTTTAAGGATAAAAAGGATTATTACGATTATATATAAGGGTTTCTTCAAATAATACATAAGATTAAACTTACAGAGTTTCCAAAATCACACACTATTCCATAAAAAGACGAGTTAGGTTGGTAGATGCCATTGAAAAGTGAAGGGATTCTCACGAAGATCATATCCAAGTAAGTATACTCTCCATGGAGATCAGAAGATGGTGGAACCAGTTTCACAGTATAGGATCTATTATATTTTTATATTGGATTATTTACTTCTGTATGCTTTTGAAATCACATTATAATCATATTATGATCCTTTAGTAAAATTATTTCATCACTCCTCCCATGGAGTATGACTTAGTCTGAAACCACATAAATAAATGTATTGTTCATTGTCATTATTTCTTTCAATAATTGTATATTAGAAGTTTTTATCTATTTTGGTATCAAATTGTTCATTGTGGTATAGTGACTTGTGTTTAGTTTGTATTTTATGTTTTGGTACATTATAAAATTGATTTTATTTATGTTCATTATTTCCACTGTGTATGTTCTGAAGGAAATTTTTTAATGATCATGTGGTTTTTTAGATATAACAAGTGTAATCGGTGATTTTTTAGATTTTAAGTATGATGAAACTATATCCATGGTGTTTTAGAGCTCATTTCAGTGGAATCATTTTTCCATTATCCTTGTAATATGTTTTCAAAAATTATTTATTAATCCTTATTACATATTTCATAATTTAGTGTATATTGATTGGTTTGGTATGTAACTATGTTAGATGAGTGTAATGTCTAGGTTTAGATGTTTAACGAGAAATATTTTGTATTCTATAATATATTTATGAGAGATATTATAGTGAAGAAGTAAATTTTTCTTTCATTTATGGGTACCAAGATAGAAGCAATGAAGAAGGAATAATGAGAAAGGATAGCTAATAAAGCATTGGTGATGATTCATATAGAACTATCCCAGAACATGGAAAATAAAATCTATGAGATGAAGATATATTTGGAACATATAAAGACCCGTATTTATATATATGATAATCTAATTACAATGAATTTTTTTTCCTATTTTGGAGGTTACTCTGAATTATACGTTTTGAAGGAAAACTAGTGGGTGATCCTGTCAACAATATCAATATGATTCAATGTCTGTTTGAATCGGTGAAGGTAAGATTTAGGGATTGGAAGTTGGCACTGTTGTTACTTTCATCACTCCAAAAATCATGGGATTTTATGGTTTCCATGGTTAATAACTCAATAATTAATATAGAATTAGTATTTATGGGTGTTAGGGATCTAATTTTGAAGGGGGTTATTTAGAAGAAGGAGAAATGATCATTTACTAGAAACACATAGAGTGTAGAAGCTTGGGGAAATTTTACTACACTAAAGATCATAGGAAGGTAAATGACATAAAATTAGAAGTTGGATTAGTTTTGATGAAGGTGGTCCCATATATTGAAATTTTTGGATTCAATTTTTCACTAAGAAAGATTGTAGTGAGATAAGAGTCAATTTTAAAATATATACTTCTAAAAGTGCATCTGAAAATCTTGTTTTGAAATATATGAGTGGTATTTTTATATCTGTCCATTGTTTAGATGATTTTTGGGTTATAAACTCCAGAGCTTCATTTAACACTACATCTGAGAGAATAAGAATAGGGAATTTTACTTCCATAAGATACAACAAGGTAAATCTTGTGGATGTAAAAAGTCTCAAGATAGTGACAAGGAACGCAATCTTTCTACATTTTAAAAGATTACAACACATACTGACATTAATTAAAAAATTTATTTTGGTAGTGAATTTAAATAATGTGGGTTTCTGTATAGATTTTGTTGATAGAGTGTGGAAAGTTACACATGGTTCCATGGTGTCATCCAAAGGAGTGAATGATATAACATTATACATAATGGTAGTTGTGAATGGTGCAATGCATACTGGGAAAATAATTTATACAATTTCATCAAATGAACATTTTCATCACTTAAATAAATAGTAGTGAACATACTTATGACTGAAATATTCATGAATATCATTATTATAAAGTATAAATCATATGAATAATTCATACTTAAAAAACAATAAAAGGTCTCATTATAAATATAAGGTAAGACACCCAAGGATCATAAGTTAGAGATAGTTTATACGGATGTATGATGAAAAGAAACATTCCATTCTCAATGTGGTTCACTATGTTATATCACCTTCATAAATTATTAGAAAAATAAGGTTTGGGTGTTCTTTTTCAATAAAAAGTATGAAGTATTCATAACATTCATTCGATGGGGGCTATGGTGTATGAGGAAACCCTAATCAAACTGAATTTTTTAAGGTATGAAAATGGTGTCGAATATGAAATCATATAGTTTTTAAGGTTCTTCTGGAGTAATGTTATAAATTTTGAGAATATTATACTAGGTACTATGAAATGAAATAGATTTATAGGATGTTAGATAACAAGGAAAGAATAATGAGTATTCTTGATATCTTTTTAAAGGAGTTTTGGATGGAAGATGTGAATTTTGATTCATACTTGATGAAAAAAAGTCTTTATTCTATATTAGGTATGAAACTTCTAGAAGAATTTATTTTTTCTAGAATGATTTAAATTCCCTATCTAAAATTATTTGGCTCAATTTCCTAAATCCATTTCAATTCCAAGGAAAGGTAAAATTGAGAGGTTAATACCCAAGCATGTTTCTTTATAGGGAATGTTGATGATGATTTTAGATTTTAGCTATAGAATAAAAACTTATAGAACGATATCAGAAGCCAAAATGTTCTCTTTAATTAATAGATCTTGTGGAAATATCATAACAAAGAACAAGTTGTATATGAGATAAAATATTTATCACAAGTTGAGGTTTACTTGAATGGAATTATAGAAGTTACAAATGTTTTGGAAGATTCATGGGGTATAATAGTTTCAAAAACACTGGACTATTCAAAATGAGTTATAGATGATATTAATGTTTTTATGGTGTTTCTAATACTTGATGTACCAAAAATCATAGGGACTATGGAATATCTAGTGAGATTTCATAAATATGATGTTCTAAAAGACGTGGTTTTTGAAGGAACGAATCCATAGAGTGACATGTAGATGTCAACCATAATTTAGTTCCCTTTTTAGAGACATATAATTAACATGAAATGTTTTTTATCATAGATTATAGAGAACTAAAAATTATAAAAGTGGATGTTTGTATAAAAGACTCAAGTTAGTGGGAGTTATCTATAAGATATGTGATAGATTCTTCATATGTGTTTGAAATATGGGAGCAAAAAGGATGACCTTCTAAGAAAAATTAAATTTAGAAAAAATGAGTTTATTAGCTGTAGGAATAAGTTAATGGTAAAATAATTCACATGGAAAGTATTTTCATGAAGCCTTTTCAACAAATGAAAGGTGTATAATTTTTTGAGATCGTTTCTTTTTTTATTAAAAATAATAATATTCATATGGTGAATAGAAATGTTTTCATGGATGGTTTACATATTGAAGAATTATATATGAAAACCATATTTCTTCATGGGGACTTAGATGAAGATATTTACATAGAGAAATAGGGATATTTTTAGGATAAAAAAAATTAGAATCTTATGTACAAGCCAAAGTGGAATCCTTATGGGTTGAATCAAAAACCCATGTAGTAGAAATAAAAATCCAATTCTATTATATAATAATGGATGTTCATCAAAATAAAAGATAATAATTATTTTTTTTGAAATGTGCATGATTATGAAAAATACATTATATTACTTGTCTATGTTGATTACATGTTTATTGTGTGGACCCCTTAAGGAAAGGACTAATGATATAAAATCATAATTATCTAGAATTTTTAAGTTAAATAGTCTCAATCCATAAAAATATATCCTAGAGGCATATAAATATAAGAAAAAAATAAATTAGAGGTGGTTTTACTAAACACAATGGTTTTAACCACCACATATTAATAGGCATCGATTATTAAAATTGACATGTTTTCTTAAGTTGCTAATTAATTAGATGTGGTTTTTCAATATTTTTGGAGGTTTAGTGAAACCACTTCCCATCCATATTTAAAAGTGTTTTTTTAAACATTTCTAATATTAATGAACCTATTTTTTCAAAAAAAAATCTTGTTAGTAATGTGTCGGTTAAATCTAACATAAATAACACAACAACCATATTTTTCTAGAGAAAAAAATTTACTTATCTAGTGGTCGTTATAACCACCACTAAAAAATTAGTTGTATTTTAGCAGTATAGATCATTGGTTCTTTAGTTATTAGTTGAATTTTTAACCATTAATAGAACTTATGGGGTAGTTTTAAAATAATCGGTGGTTTAAACCTCTACTAACTACAAAAATAAAGAAGTTATTGATGCCCTTAAATTTGATCCCACCTATGGTATAAAAATACAGCTTTATCTAAAATATAAATAAATTAATAATTTAAATACATTTATGAAAAATACAAAATAAAACATCTACACACATTAATAGATCTTTTAAATATACAAAATAAATCAGTCAAATGTTTCACAAGCAGCAAATATAAGTTTCATTTATGAATAAAATCGATAAAAATATGGATCCAACATCAACAATTTTCTCTTATGTGATGTTGGATTCCTCTAGATGATACATTTAACGAACCATCATTGGCCCACCATCCATACCAAAGTGCATACCATCCCACCAGATACATGATGAGTATCCCTAATCTCCCAAGGTTGATGATAATCTTCTACGGTATCAACATAACCGTTGGGCATAGTTTCACCCATAGGAAACCAAGAATAAACATCAAAAAATATCATAACCATAAAGAGATAAAGATAAATTCAAAAAAGTAAATACAATTAAAAATTGATAAAATATTACAAAACTATATTGGGATCTAAAGAAATATAATGGAATACCAAAACGTCAAAACAAAAACTTGATCCAACTGGTTCCATGAAATCAGAGGTCTGATCATCACCATCTCCATGTGACTCACAAGTCACCACCATGATCCCAAAAACCACCTTCTTCCCAAGGAATATGGAACCAAATACAACCCTAAATCCATGACCTAAATGAACCTACAAAATACATGAATACTACATACCCACCATTGTGGGTATGTATAGTGTGAACAAAACCTAGTAGGATACCACCATGAGTTTGTTTCATTCTTTTTATAAAAAAACCAAAACTACTAGTTTGAAAATAATGTAATCAAATAGATTTTCATTTTCCTTTATATAATATAAGAGGGTGAAAAATATAGGTCATCCATTTTCTCAAATCCATACATCTGTAAAACATTCCATAAAGATAGTTTACCAAAAAAATCCATTTTAGAAACCAATCATTTATCTTTAAAACATAAAAAAAAATATAAAATCACACATGGTTTAAAACATTTCAAAAACATTTCCAACAAAACTAGAACTTTGGAACCATTTCTCCCTTTTCCATTAAAATCTTTTACCCACCCAAATTAGAGGTAAATAAGGAAACAAGGGGAAAATGATATAAATGAAACCATAAAAAGGTCATAAATATTGCTAATAAATGGATGGAACAAAACTAATCAACATAAATACTAAACATAATCAGATCAACACATAAATAAATTCTATAAAAATGATAATGATCACAGATTCCAATAAATAATGAAAGACATGACATATGATACATAGAATCAAGAAACACTATAAGGAATAATGAGACATTATAAGATACACAAATTTGGACCTACTTCTATTGGGCTAATAGTCACACATATTTCAACTAAATCACTCTTACCTAGTCTCATCAGTGATCATCCCACTAGCTAAGTATTATGTACAACTATGTGTGACAATACAATGCATAAATCTCAACTATCCTAGCAACATACTACTACTTTCCACTTATTAAAATTTCTTTCTTAATATAATAATAAAAGGAAGTGGGCCACAAAAAAACTTCTCATAAAAGGACAATAACAAAAACCAATGAGTTAAAACTAAAATGACTTCCTTCCCACCACACACACTTTCCTTAGAATGAGACCTAATACATAAGTACAAAATTAATCACATCACAAAAATCCATCACACAGATTAATATATCATCATCAATAATAACAAAGGGGTCAAAAGGGGAAATCAACATCACTTTAGAAAGTTCCAATTGGGCCTTTACTTATCACATATGGCATATACATTTGAAAATAACTTTTTAAAATAATTTGTAATCCAAACATAATTCCAAAAGAGATCATAATCAACAAAAATCACAACCTAATAACCCAAGGGAAACATAATTTCTTTTTATAAGACTCACCACTCCTTTTTAATTCATAAAAACCCATTAATCCCAATGTGAAACCCACTTTGAAAATTATATTGAACACAATACACCATTAATAAGTGTTTTTCTCAATGAAAATCATATTTATAATTTTATGAAACATGTAAAATTTATAAAATACCATTTTACATAAAGGTGACATTTAAACATGAAATTACAACCAATGAGGCACATTAAAACCAAGATAAGTTATAGAACTCTTTCATAAATCAAACTGAGATAACCTACATGATAATTATCAAATTTTAAAATGAATTTAGAAATATAATCACCCATATAAAACATAAATAAAATTTAATGAATTGTAAACACCTAACTTATGTGGTGGAATCATGTCACCTTCGATGAAATCCATTAGAATATAACTCCTAGTATAGCTCACAACCATTATAGGAAAAAAAACCCAATTCATAACAACCATAACCAAGAAAATTGACCACCCATGGCCACTAGAGTAAGAGTAACTTTGATAAAATAGAGACATCAAGATAAGAAGAGATGATAATCTCATTCCTCTTGATCCAAATGAAGAACCAACCAATAATCACTCAAAATCCACTTAGAGATTCTTAAAGAAGGAGTGGGATCCAAGGAGAGGTTCTGCAAACATGAGATTCAAATAGGGGTGTCTTAGGGTAGAATACCTAATTAAAGAGATGGTGAAATGTAAAAAATACCACAAACTAGTTAGGCCACACAATTTACCAAACTGTGCATAGACAGTGTGTCTTCCACTACCTCAACCCCCAATGGTCATATACCAAGAACGCTTAGTCAGAGGAAGACCTCTGACCCTTTATTAAAATAAAGGAAAAGTACAGGAGGCAAGGAATGAGAGTAAAGACATACAACCCATCCACATCCAGAAAAAAGTTCCAACCAAAAAAGAACAACTACATATCATAGTAATCATTATACTCACCAAATCTATGATAAGGTGCATCCTCCGCAGTAGCTGACTCCCACTCTGAGTTCGTATCATATTGCTTCAGAATCTTGGCATACTTCCTTCTGGGTTTTAGTTGCTCAATAAAGATTTTTTCCTTATTTGATTTCTTTCTCAAATGGATCTTTTTAGAATTAGGGATAGCCCCTTTTCCCTTCCTGGACAAGGACCTGGTGGATGCTGGCTTCGGTAAGTAAGAATAGTCCTTTTGTGGCCTCCTATTTGGAGGAGCAGTCATCACACATTCACTTTCAGACAATACCTTCTGACCCCCTTGAACTATATCATTGTAATAAGGTATTGAAACCCCTCGGTCATTCTCCTTATCACTTTTAGATACATTCCTCCATTTATCAGTGATATTTATAGGGATGAAACATGTGGGCCCATCATCTTACCTCACCAAGACACCTTCTGAGGTTGTCAGAGACTCATCTATAATCATCTGAGAGATCCTATTATGATCAATAAGAGTAAGACATTGAGGGTTCCCAAAGTTTCCAAGTTCCCCAAGTGTCCCCATCTTTGAGACATCAATTGAATCCTATTTCAAACTACTAGAACCAATCTGCGGATTCAAATATTCATGCACTTTTGGATCAACCATCATAGTGGGTGGCTCCTCTTTCTCCAAGCCCACAAACCTATTACCTGAGAGGACCTATCCACCCTGTATAACAGCCACTCCTTCTTCTCTATTCAGGCTCTCACCTACTGGTTGCACATGACCAGCAGCACCCTCTAGAAATGGAATGTCCTCAATACCAAGCCCACATTTTATCTGCTCAAGGACATGCTACATTGATGGATTGAATGACTCATACACCTCTTTCAATGCACAACCATGCATGCACAACTCTGTGAGAAATGATTACTGCACCTCCCGCTCCGTGCCTGTACCCAGCATTGCCTCACCGAGGTAGGGGCTTCTCACCTGATCACCCCGCTCATTAGGAGCCACAAGTCCACCACACTCCATAGGGACACCACCCATACCTTTATTCACATTACCTCACACTGTCACAGGATCACCAGAGTTGGTTGTGCCTAGTACTGGGTCCAACCCAATATCCATTCTACCATTAGAACTTCTCCTTTCAACCATATTTGAAATACCATCCAACTATCCATGGTGACAAACCAGTTCCAGATGGCCAAATTAGAAGTAGGCCATGCAATAACGCATCCAGGACTCAAAGATGATACCCTTCCTCCAGCGAAACTCCTTGCAATCCGTGATCCAGACATACTATACAAGCGGTCTTGATACATCAACCTCCATACAGATTCGTGGACAAATCGTATGACACACAGCCTTGGTTCGACGATCAGAACATAAGTAATGACTGATCATGTTTCTGATTGCATATAAAATCAGGGGGATTTTGGAAAGAAATAGGTAGTCTAGAGAGAGTTACCCACGTTGCAATTGTCACGGGATCACGTCGCATGTGAAAATAAAAGCACCAATAAAACAAGAAGAAAGTAGAGCCATTGAAAATACCGCCCCCCACTAAGGAGGAATTGACTACCATCCAACTTCCCAAACCTCAAAACTCAGGAAATAATAGAACCACTAAAAGAATCACTACTGAATGATTCTGAATTAATTAATATAGAATGCACTAAGGGTTAAAAGAAGAAAACTCTTCATAGAATGAAGGTGAAGAGATGAAAAAATATGGTGTTGGGATAGCCTCTCCTATGATCTTTCTTGAAATTGATAATATCAAGATATAAATCACTACTCCTAAGAGGCTTTTGAATCCCAAACTAGATCATAAGAAAAAAAACATAAATTATGGAATATTTTTTGTCACTCGATCCAAATATCATCACATCCCAACCAAGTCATCCCAACTTATTGGTTCAAAACAATGAAAAAAACACATAGAGACCTAGAATGGTTCTCCCTTCCATTTATAATTTCTCTAAAATGGTGAAACATAATCTAGAATCACCCAAAAAGGAATATAATCACCATAGAGGCATGATTCCATTAACCATGATAACTATCTCAAAACACCACAATAGAGAACATCTGCAGGAACAACCACATGGTCACTAGACCTGATCCCCAAGAAAACTCACTCTATGAAACAAGAGGGATACCCCATATGAACATGACTCAAATTGAATGGAATGGTTCTAAACTTGGTTCATGAAAATGCATGGAGTGTAACTTGGTGATAAAACTCATGGAAACCCCATTAATGGTGATTTGAAATAAAATATCAACTTGGTAACTATTGCAACCTACGTATAAACTAATACTTTATCCCTATTACCATATCCCACACCCAAGGCATCACCATGTCATCCATCAATGATATCTCAATAAATAGTCCACACCATGCATATAAGACAACAAGCATAAAAAATTAATGATTCATGAAGTTATCATAAGATAAGAGAACATAGTCAAAATACCTTTCATCCATTGTATATTAGGAACTATATATACAAGAGATGGGATAATTCCAAAACCAAAAAGAAAAATTAAAAAAGAATATGTCACCAAAACAAAGCCTAACTACCAACTCTTCAATGGAAGAAACAATGCAAACTAATTTCTTGAATTAAGATACATCCAAGATTTTTTATTATGATGCATGACCATCTCACAAATCCTCTTAATGCGACCATAAAATCCACAGAGATGATAGGTCTTTAGATCCAATGGACATGAGACCTAAACATATTTATATATCCCATACTAGAAACACATTAATGGATTCCTCTTTACTAAAATGGTATTGGTAGGTTGAGAAGATATCTTTCCATATTTATCACTTCACAGTTTCACCTTCTCATTATCCAGATCATCTTTATTGGCTCCAATGAGAATCAAATCATCACCCATGAAAAGTTTACCTAATAATATTGCCTTAATGATGATGGCCTTATCAAATTCTTCCACATGGGTAGTTAGGCCTGACTAAAGCACTGAAGAATGAAGATATGAATAAAGGGACCTAGTAAAGAACCACACCTTCTTCAAATATTTATCATCCAACTCTGGATATAAAGGTACCAAGTTAACAAAACATTCAACATAGCCTTTCACTAACAAATCACCTTGTAGGACACTAAAAAATAATAATGTCATTCTCAACTATCACTTCTTCAGGATAAAATCACCAAATGAAGAAAGCCTTGAAATATTCCCAAGATATATCCTCAAATAGTTGAGCATTAATAGTGAGCTTCAACCTATCCAATACCAATAATTTAAATAAAGTAAGGGTGAACCTCATCCAATAGTGTTTAGGAGTTCAAAGAATGTTGAAAATCCCTTCAACCTAGGCTAGCTACTCAATTGTCTCATGGGATCCTTGATCACCATATAATATCCGAGGAATTTATTACAAGATATCTCATGCATGATTAATAATCTGGGAATAACATAGCTCTACCACTCCATCATGAGTCTAGGTAGGGTTAGAGAATGGAAATATAAATCTAGGATCACTATAACAACTACTTGAGGTATTCCCTTCTTGACTTGCTGGTTTATTTGTGGGAGTATCATTAAAAACATCATAAAACAAAATACTCAGTCAACCCACTTTAAATTTCCAACCCTAAGGGAACAAACACAATCCAAACTAAACAAAATAATAAAACCACCTCAAAATTTAACACCTGGTAATTCAATCCAAAGGAATCCAAATCAAGGTTATAAAAACCGTCTTTTAAAAAATTTACCCAAAAATATTTGGGAACATCTCGTTATACACACCAAAGCATTTTTAAACTAACTCAACCTAAAAATCACATTTTTTTCTCAAACCACTTACATTGAGGTTAATAAATTTTCATAAAAACACCCCAACTCACCTAAAACATTTCAAGAATTCCATCACCAGAGAAATGATGAAATTATTTCTTTAAAAATCATAACAACCCAAAAAACTATCTAGATTTAAAAACCTTTTAACCTAGAAACTCAAACAACCAAAACAAGGTTTTCAAAAAGAACATAAATACCAAAAATAAAACATTAACTTTTAACAACTTTCAAGAACCTCAAAACCTCATTGAAACATTCATAAACAAGCCTCATCAAACACATGAGAGGCTTAAACCAACATAGGGAAAACAACAAAAATTCTTAACCTTCTTCACTTTTCATGGTTTGGCCACATAGTTTTTCCTACCCTATAACAACCATGTGAGTGAAACTAGAAATGGTCCAGAGTGGTCTATACGGCCTATGCATGGTTTGACGAATTGTAAACCTTAACCATAATATATATTAATTCCATAAAATTTCACTTCTAAATGATGAATTTACTAGTAAGTGTCTGAAAATATCCGTACAACTCATAGTAATAGAACTCTGCACCAAAATATCTCAACAAAAGGCTACTAGAACTCTAATAATTCAAATTAAGACTCATCGCCAACCATGGAAACTCGAGATCTGACACATGGAAGAGCTGCCCACGAACTTCCTCAGACCTATCACTCAAGTCCCGATGGTCTTATCTTCTTTATACCACTAACACACAATTAATAAGAAGTTTAATCTCAATAACCTAGTCCCATTTTAAAAAAACCTATATCCTATAACACAATTTTGAAATAAACCAACCCAGGGCCACTATCCAAACTCGCTCTAGAACTAAAGCACCACATACCCAAGAAGTATCCCTAATCCTCATAGGACGATGAAAAATGTCGAGGGTATCAACATAACCAGTTGGAATGGTTTCACCCAGAAGAATACAATAATAAATATCTATCCCATCCCAGAACCCTAAATAGATAAATATAAATTCCAAAAGGATATATCATAAAAACAAAATATTGATACAAGATTATAAAACAATAATTGATGTTGAATAAATATAATGGGAGAACCAAAATACAAAACCAAAACTCAGTCCAATTGGTTCCATGAAATAGGAGTTCTTATCATCATCATCTCCATGTGACTTAAAAGTCACCATCATCATCCCAACAACCACCTACTTCCTAAGGTAGATGGCACTAGATCCAACCCGAAATCCAAAACCTGGAGGGACCTACATAATAAATGAATACTACATACCAACCAACATAATTATTTATGGTGTGATATAAATCCATTTGTATACCACTATGATTTCATTTATTTTCTTTTATAAAATAAACCAAAACTATTGGTTTGAAAAAAATGTAAAAAAATAGGTTTTAATTTTCCATTACATAATATAAGATTAAACAAAATATAGGTTATTAATTTTATCAAAGAACACCATTTTTAAAACATTCAATATAGAGGTTTTACCAAAATAATTCCATTTTAGAAACCAAACATTTATCTTTAAAACATCCTTATTTTAAAAATAAACCCACACATAGTATAAATTATTTCAAAAACATTTCCAACAAAATTAAAACTTTGGATCCATTTCCCCTTTTTTCTTTAAAAGATTTTACATTCCCAACTTATATGTAAGCAAGGAATCAAAGGAAACAATAATGAAAATGAAAACATATAAGGTTATAAATATTGAAAATAAATGGATGGGAAAAATCTAGTCAACGTCAGGAATAAACACGAGAGGATAAAAAACAAAAATAAATTCTATCCAAATAATAATCATCACACATGAAAATAAATAATAAAAGGTATAACATATGGTATATATCATCAGGAAACACCATAGGAAATAAAAATATAGTACAATATGTGAAAAGGTGGACCTACTTACAGTAGATTAATGGTCTCACATCCGTCAACTAAATCACTCTTATCTGGTCTCATAAGTAACCATCCCACTAGGTAGGTATTGAATACAACTAGGAATGACTTTACAATGTGTAAATATCAACTATACTAGAAACATCCCACTACTTCTCTCTTTGTAACTACAGTATCCTCATGGAATAATAAATATATGTTCTCCATGGGTAAATAAATTTCATCATATGAAAATAAAAAATTAATATGGTCTAACACCAAAATCACATCCTTCCCACCTCATATAAATCCCCAATAAGGATCTCCAATACATAATAACAACACGAATCACATCACAAACATCCATCATATGGATTAACATAAATTAGGCAATAGGGTGAATAATCAATATCACTTTATGAAATTCTAATTGATCCTTCACTTATCACTATAACATATACTTTTGGAAATAAATTTTTAAAAAATTATGGAATCCAAACACATCTCTAATGGAAATAATAATAAACAATAATTATAACCAAATAAGTCAATGGAAACTCCATTTCATTTTATAAGATTCACCACACCTTTTGAATTCATCAAAAACCCTTAAACCCAAAGGGGAACCGACTTTGAAAATAAAATTAGGACTAAACCACCATGAACAAGTGTTTTTTTAATGAAAACAATAATTGGCATTTTATCAAACATATATAATGCATAAAGTACCATTTTACATCAAATTCATGTTTAAACATGATATTCCAACCAATGAGCAACATTAAAACCTATATAAGTTTTATAAATCATCCATAAATAAAACCTAGATAACCTACATCCAAATTATCAAGTTTGAAAATGAATTTAAAAATTAAAGAACCCATGGAACTCTTAAATAAAAGTCAATGAAATGGAAACACATACCTTATATGGGGGAATCATGTCCCCTTTAATGAAATCCACTAAAACGGAACTCCTAGGATGACTCATGACCATTATAGACCAAAATTCTAAATTCCTAAGAACCCTAACCAATAAAAGTTTCCACCCATGGCCACTAGGGTTAGAGGAACTTGGACAAAATGATAGAAATTGAGAGAGGAAGATAAGAGAAGCTCAAACATCTTGATTCAAACGAAGAAACACCAAATAATTATGCTAAATCCACTTAAAGAATCTTGATTAAAAAGGGGGGGCCAAGGAGTGGCACCAAGGAAATGAGGGTCAAATGGGGATAGCTTGGGGGGAAATCCCCAATTAAAAAGAATGTTAAATGAAAAAAAAACCAAACTGGACAGGCCACATGTTTTACTAAACCATGTACTGGTTGTGCGTCTACCACCCCCTCAACCCCCAGAGGCCGCACTGTTGTCTCAAAAGGTTTCTCTAATTGTGTCCATACCATGAGAACCCCTCTATACATCACAGAACAAGGAACATGGTTTCTACTACATCATTTCCAAATAATGAAACTAACTATTCACCCCTAGAAAAGCTCTCAAAAACTAAAAATTTCTACTTGGAACACCTCGAACCCAATAGGGAAATCAACCAAAATTTTACTACCAAAAATGTGACACCTAGGGGTTTTATACATTCCCCACCATGACACTTTATACCCCCATAAATTCCTCATAAACATAGGAAAATAATGAATTAAAAAACTACCTTCCCTCTAATGACGACTTGATTACCAACCAAATTTCCAGACCTCAAAACTCAGGACATGAGAGAACCACTTAAAGAAACACTATTAAAATATTTAGAATTCATAAACCAAAAATGCGCTAAGGGTTCTAGGAAGTATAATCCTCACAGAACAAAGGTCAAGAGACAACAAGATATGGCATTGGGATAGCCTCTCCTATGATCTTCTTTGAAATTTACAATAAAAACTATACATCACTAATCCTAATAGGATCATGAATCACAAACTAGATCATAAGAATAGAAACATAAACATCACCTCCAAAACATTCGAGGTCACTAGACCCAGAGGACTGCATATCCTAACAAATGGAATCCCAAAGGATCACTTCACAAGAACAAGAAAAACACATGAAGACCCATCAGAGGTCTCCCCACCATTTAGAATTTCTCTACAATGGTTAAACATAATCTAGGATCATCCAAAAGGTAATATTGTCACCAAATAGATGTGATTCAACTAACCACAACAAGTATCTCATAATACCACAAGAGAGATCTTCCTTGAGGACAACCAAAAGGTCACTAGACCCAATCACTAAGAAAACACACTCTATGAACCAATAGGGACACCCCACATGCACATTCCTCAACATGGAATGGAATGGTTCTACACTCAGGTCATGAAACTACACAAAGGGTAACTTAGGTATAAAACATATGGAACACCCATTTATGGTGATCTAGAATAAAATATCAACTTAGTAGCACTCATAGCCTACTCAGAAACCAATAACTTTTCCCCATTACCATAGCTCACACCTAAGTCATCCCCATGTCATCCATCAAAGAAACCACAACACATGGTCCACACCATGAATATAAGGAAAACAATAATCAATAATTAATGAGACATAAACATATCATAATATATGAGAATAGGGTAAAAATACCTTTTATCCACTATACATTTAGTAAATATGTACATAAGAGATGGGAAAAATCCTAAACCAAAAGGAAAAAATTAAAAAAGATGATAATCCCAAAACAAAGATCAATTTACAACTCTACAATAGAAGTGGAAATTCAGAATATTTCCCAAATTATATCTAGGTTTGAGAATTTTTTTCTAATGCATGACCATCTCACAAAATCTCTGAATGTTTCAAGGACAACCACGTAGATGATAGGTCTTTGGAGCTTATAGACATGATTGCTAAACATGAATATACTTAATACACTAGAAACGCATTAGAAACTTCTTTTTTTCTAAAATAGGAATGGTAGGTTGAGAAGAAAATTTATAATCCTTAATACTTCCATATTTCACCTTCTCAGTAGTTAGATCATCTTTACTAGCTCTAGTGGGAATTGAAGCATCACGCATCAAAGGATTCCCTTAAAGATTTTCTCAATGATGATTTCCTTATAAACTACTTCTATATAGGTATTAAATCTAAACTGAAGCAATTAAAAATATAGATATGAATGAAGAACCCAAAAAAAGAACCATGCCTTCTTTAAATCATCAGCAACCAACTTTGTAGAGAAAGGAACCAAGTCAATGAAATGATCAATATAGTCTATCACTAATTGATCACCTTGGTGGATACCCAAAACATTCATCACCTTCTCAACCCTAATATTTTGGGATAATACCATTTAATGGAGATGGCCTTAAAATATCCCCAAGATGGAGCCTCGAATAGTTGGGTGTGAATAGTGATCTTCCACCACTCCAAACCCAATCCTTTTAAAAAAGTAATTATATACCTCACCCTATAGTCTTTATGTGTTTGTAGAAATTCAAAAATCCCTATTACCTTGGATGACCTCTCAATAGCCTCATAGGATCCTCGATCACTATATAATATTGAAGTATTATAGTTCATTAAATCTCATGCATGATTCAAATTCAAGGAAAAATAGGGCTCTAAAACTCCATCACAAGTCTGGGTAGGGTTAGAGACTTGAAATACAACTCCTAAGTCAATAGTACAACTATGGGAGTTATTCCCTTCATAAATTTATAGTTCTTTCCTAGGAGTCTTGTTCTAAAACATCACAAAACAAAATACTCAAGCAAAACACATTAAATTTACAACCCAAAGGGAAAAAACACAAGAAACCCCCAACAAAAATTAAAAAACCACCACAAAATTTCTTATAAGGGAAGTAAATTCCAAGGAAACCAAATCAAGGTTACAAATTCAATTTTTAAAAATTTTACAAAAAAAAAATTGGAAACATCTCATACCAAACAACCAAATAATTTTGAAACTAACTCAACCTCAAAATCAATTTATTTTTCTCAAACCACATTCATTGAGGTTAAAAATATTTCATAAAAAGTCCCCAACTCACCAAAAACATTTCAATAATTCCATCACCTAAGACACATGGAATTATTTATTTAAAAACTAATACAACCCATAAAAATTTTCTAGAGCTCAAGAATTTTTACCTAAGAAAATTCGGAAACTATAAAAAGGTTTCCAAAAAGAAATTAAATAATAAAACATAAAACATTTCCTTTAAATATCTTTCAAGAACCACAAAACTTCACTTAAACATTCATAAATAAGCCCCATCAAACAAATGAGAGCCTCAAACTAAAAAATTGTGAAAAATAAACAGATTTCCCAAACTTATCCACTATTCATGGTTTTTTCACATAGTTCTTTAGACCATATTCCTGCCATTCGAGTGACACTGGAGGTTTTGCAGAGCGGTCCACACAGCCTGTGCATAGATTGACAGATCAGGTTCCTTGTCCATGCTCCCTCTAAATTTCTTCCAATTTCACTTTTAAATGAGTAATTCTCTAGTAAATTTCCTAAAATACCCCCAAAACTCAGATTAATATCACTACACACAAAAATATCTCAACAAAAGGCCACCAAAATTCCAAAAATTCAAAAGAAGACTCTCATTCACCCATGGAAACTTGAGATCCAACACAAGGAAGAGATGGATTGGAACTTCCCCAAATATACGATCCAATTCTCAATGGTCCTATCACCTTTCTACCACTAACCCTAAAATAAAAAGAAGTTGAATCTCAAAAAACAAGGCCCTTTTAAAAAAATGTATATCCTTTGATATTATTTTGTAATGAACCAACCCAGGGTCACCATCCAAACCAGTGCCTAATTTGGCCCTGATTATGAAAACCATCAAGGGTATCAACATACCCATTGGGTATAGTTTCACCCTCATGAATTCATACATAAACATCCAAGCATGGAAAAACCATAATGAGATGAATATAAATTCCAAAAGGAAATATCATAAATACAAACATTTGATACAATATTAAAAAAACTAAAATAGAAGATTAAGAAATATAATAGAAGACCAAAAGTCTAAAACCAAAACTCAAACCAACCAATTATGTGAAACTGAAGGTCAAATCATCACTATATCCAAGGGACTCACAAGTCCCCACCATGATCCCAACAAACACCCACTTCCCTAAGAAGATGGAACTATATCCAAAATGAAATACAAGACTTGAATGAACCTCTACAAGACATGTAGACTACATACCCACCATCGTGAGTGTGTAGGGTGTGAGCCTAAGCCATTAGTATACCACCATGAGTCCATTTCACTCCTATTATAAAACAAAACTAAACTTATAGTTTGAAAATAATGTAAAAAATTATTTTTTCATTTTCCATTAAATGATATAAGAGTTAACAAATAGAGTTCATGAATTTTCTCAAAGAAAACCATTTTTGAAACATGAAATAAAGAGGTTTTACCAAAATAATTCCATTTTAGAAAAAAAAAAACTATCTTTAAAACACCACACTTTTGAAATTAAACCCATAAATGGTTTAAACATTTAAAAAAATCAATAAAACTAGAACTTTGGAACCATTTTCCCATTGTTCCTTTAAAAGATCTTACATACCCCACTCAGAGGAAAGTAAGAAAACATGTTAATAATAATGAAAAATAAACCATGGAAAGTCATAAATATTTCCAATAAATATATGGAACAAAGCTATTCATCATCAAGACTAAACACAAGAGGATAAATACATAAATCAATTCCATCCAAACAATAATCATCACACATGAAAATTTATAATAAAAGGCATGAAATATCATATATAGCATGGTGCAACACCACAAGGACTAAGGGGATAATATAAGACACATAATTGTGGACCTACTTATATAAGGTTAATGTCCACACATTCATCAATAGAATCACTCTTACCTAGTCTTATTAATGACCATCTCACTATCCGGGTTTTACATACAACTATGGGTAGCTATCCAGTGCATAAATCTCAACTAGACTATCAAAATACCACTAATTACCACTTAGTAACCATGGTTTCCTCATATAATAATAAAAGGAGTTGTTCCATGAATAAAAAAATGTCATCACATGACAATAAAAAACCCCATGGTCTATCATCACAATGATATCCTTCCCACCTAACATACTTCCCTTAGAAGGGGCCCCAATAAAAAACACAACATGAATCACATCACAAACATTTATCACATGGATTAACATAACATCATCCACAAATACAAGGGGGTCAATAAGGGACACAATCAATATCAATTTACAAAGTTCCAATTGGTCCTTAACTTATCACATATGGAATATACATTTAGAAATACAATTTTTAAAAAATATGCAATCAAAACACAAGTAAAAATGAAATCATAATCAACACTAGTCACAACCAAATAACTTAATGGAAACTCTATTTCATTTTATAAGACTCACCAGCCCTTTTAAAGTGTCATTAAAACCCATTAAACCCAAAGGGTAACCCACTTTAAAAATAAAATTGGGCCAAAAACACCATTAACATGTGTTTTCTTAATTAAAACCATATTTTTTATTTAATCAAACATTTAGAATTCATAAAATACCATTTTATAATAAGGTCTAATTTAAAGAAATTACAACCAATGAGACACTTTAAAACCAATAGAAGTTATAGAAATATTTCATAAATCAAACCTATATAACCTACACCATAATTATCTTGTTTGAAAATGAATTTATAAAGACAATCACACATGGAACACTTAAATAAAAGGCAATAAAATAGAAACACCTACCACATGTAGTGGAATATTTTAGCCTTCAAAAAAATCCACTAAAACATAAATCATAGGATGGATCAAAATCATTAAAAACATAAAGAACCAATTCCTAAAAAACCTAAAAAATAAAATTATCCACCCATGGAAACTATGTTTAGAGTGACTTGGATAAAACGAGATAAATAAATGGAGAAAGAGAGGAGAAGATCATACCACTTGATCCAAATAAAGAACCACACAAGAATAACTCCAAATTCACATGGAAAATATTTAAGAAAGAGGGTAATCCCAAGGAGAGGTTCTATTGACATGAGGTTTGAATGGGGATGTCACTAATTATAATCCCCAATTTAAAAAATATTAAATGACAAAAATACCCCCAAATTGGGAAAGCTGCATGATTTATCCAATCATTCATTGATTGTGGATTTTCCATTGCCTAAACCCCCAGAGGTCTCATGATTATCATGCATGTTTTCCCTAACCATGTATAGAACAAGTGCCCCACTATTTCCACCACTTTACAAAGAAAATAGTTTCTACTTCATAGTTTCTAAACCATGCACCTAACCATCCACTCCTTTAAAAGATCCCAAAAAACTCAAAAATTCAACCTAGAACTCCTAAAAACTAATGGAGAAATCAACCAACAACAAGATTAAAACCAATAAAGTGACACATATTAGTATAATAAAATCCCCACCATTCCACTTTATTCCTATAAAAATTATTTAATAACTTAGGATAAGCAGGAATGTCAGGACTACTTTCCCTATAACGAGTACTCGGTCACCACCAAATTCCCAATCCTTAAAACTCAGGACATGATAAAACCATTGAAATAACCACTATAAAAATATTTATAATTAATCAATATAAAATTCACTAGGGATTCTAATAAGTAGACTCCCCATTGAAAAAAGGTGAAGAGACAACAAAACCTAGTGTTGGGATAGCATCTCCTATGATTTTCTTGGAATCAGGAATATCAAGATATAAATCACTAATCCTAAGAGCCTCCTGTATCCAAAACTATATCATAAGAAAAAAACATAAACACAACCTAAGTAACATATAATGTTACTAAATCCAAATAGCAGCACATCCCAACCAAATTCATATCAAAGGATCACTTCACAAGAATGGTAAAAACACATGGTGACCTGGCACGAGTCTAACCACCATTTAGAATTTCTCTATAATAGTGAAACATAATATAGGAACACCCAAAAGGGAATATTGTCACCAAATACACATGATTATACTAACCACAAAAACAAACTCAAAATATAATATTATGGAATATCCTCAATAACAACTATAAGTTCACTTGACCCTATCACCAAGAAAATTCACTCCATGAAATAAGAAGGGAACCCCACATGCATATGCCTCAACATGGAATGTCATTGTTCTACATTTGAGTTATAAAACTAAAAAAAGATAACTTAGGGATAAAACTCATGTAACATCCATTCATAGTGATATATAATAAAATATCAACTCGATAGATCTCACAGCCTACCAAGTAACTAACAACTTATCCTTGTTACCACGGCCTGCACCCATGGCATCCCCATATCATCCATTAAAGAAATATCAACACATGGTCCACATTAGGAATAACATACAAAAAGAATAAAAAAATAATGACACATGAACATATCATAGGATATGAGAATAGGGTAAAAATATATTTAGTCCATTATACATTAAAGAACAAGGTACACAAGAGACGATACAAGTCCCAAACCAAAATGAAAATTTTAAAAAAGAGGTTATTCCCAAAATAGAGCTCATCTTCCAACTCTATAGTGGAATCAACAATGTTGAATATTTCTTGGATTAAAGATATATTCTATAATTTTTTTACTAATTCATCACCATCTCACAAAACCTCTGAATGTGACTAGGATGATAAGTCTTTATAGATAATGGACATGAGCGCCTAACATGTCTAGACTTCCCACACTAGAAAAAAAACTAATGACTTCATATTTACTGAATTGGGAATTGTGTGTTGAGAATATATATTTCCATCCTTATCACTTCCATGTTTCACCTTCTCATTGTTTAGATCATTTTTATTTTCTCCAGTGGGAATCAATGTATCGCTCACTACAGTTCCCCTGATAAGATTCCCTCAACAATGATGGGCTTATAAAATGCTTCCATATTGGTAGTCTAGCCTGACTAAAACATTGCAGAATGGATATATAAATGAAGGACCATAGAAAAGAACTATTACATATTCCAATCATAAGGATCCAACTCTAGATATAAATGCACCAAGTCAGCGAAATTTTCAACATAGTATTTCACTAACTGATCACCTTGGGGGATACCCAAAAACTTCATCTCATTGTCAACTCTCACTTCTTAGAGATAAAAATAGTGAATAAAGGTGTCCTTGAAATAACCCCAAGGTAGATCCTCAAACATTTGGGCATGAATAGAAATCTTCCACCGCTAAAAACTCAATCCTTATAATAAAGGAATGGTGCAATTCACCCTAGAGGCTTTAGGATTTTGTAGCAAGTTAAAAACCCATTTTACCTTGGCTAACCACTCAATAACCTCACGTGATCCTTAATCATAATAAAATTATTGAGGATTATAGTTCAATAAATCTATTATATGAATCAAATTTTTGGAATAACATGGATATACCACTCCATTATGAGTCTGGGCAGGGTTAGAGATTGGAACTAAAACTCTTGGATCACTAGGACAACTATCCAAGGAATTCACTTCTTGAATTTATAGTTCCTTCCTAAGAGTCACATTCTAAAACATCACAAAACAAAACACATAGTAAAACCACTTTAAATTTATAACCCAAAGATAAAAAACACAAGCCTAACCAAACAAAATTAAGAAAAACCCTCAAAATTATACATAAAGGAACTCAATCCAATGGCAACCAAATCATAGTGGCAAGACCCTATTTTTAAAATTTTAACCAAAAAATTTGTAAAAATCACATGACACACACCCAAATAATTTTTATACTAAAAAAACTCAAAATAACTTTCTTTTTCTCATACCACAAGCATTATGGTTAAAATAATTTCATAAAAACACCCAAACTCATCCAAAACAATTCAAGAATTCTGTCACCTAAGAACCCAAGAAATTATTTCTTTAAAAACTAACATAACCAATAAACATTTTATAGATTTAAAGAATGTTTAACCAGTAAAATTGGGAAACCATAAAAGGGTTTTAAAAAATAACATAAATAAAAAGCACAAAACATTCTCTTTCAACAACTTTTAAGAACCAAGAAATTTCACTTAAACATTCATAAAAACCTCATCAAACACATAAGATTCACAAACCAAAAAATAAGGGAAAATAACCAAAATTCTCAACCTTCTAAATTATGCATGGTATGGACACACAATATTTTAGACCATACACCAACCATAAGAGTGACATTTTAAGATAACCAGAGCAATCCATATGGCCAACACATGGTTGGAAAGATTCTGCACCTTAACCATTCACTATGTGAACCTGTCACCTGAGTCTCAATGGTCTTATGTAATTTCTACCACTATAACCCAAATAATAATAATTTTAATCTCAATAACCTAGGCCCCTTTCAAAAAAACTAAGATCCTATGATACTATTATGTAATAAACAATCCCTGGGGAGCCACCCAAACCGGTCCACCACATATCCAAGGAGCATCCCCGATCCCCTCAGGCTAAGGAAAATCATCAGGGGTATCAATATAATCATTAGGGATGGATTAAACCTCAATAATACAATCATAAACATCCAAATATGGAATAAACATAAAGAGATAAGGATAAATTCCAAAATTACATCTCATAAAAATAAACATTTGATACAATATTATAAAACAACAATGGAAGATAAAGAAACAAAAAAGAGGACCAAAAGTCCAAAATCAAAACTCAAGCCAACAATTTCCATAAAATTATAGATTATATCATCAAAATCTCCATGTGACTCATAATTAACCACTATGATCCCAATAACCACCTATTTCCCATGGAAAATGACACCAAATCTAACCCAAAAGACAAGACCTGGAGGAACCTACATAAGACATGAAGACTTTATACCCACCATTTTTATTTTTTAGGTGTGAGATAATGCTAGTAGGATACCACCATAAGTCTGTTTTATTCCTTTAATAAAAAAACAAAACTTATAGTTTGAAAATAATGTAAACAAATAGGTTTTAATTTTAATTTACATGATATACAAATAAAAAAACATAGGTCATGCATTTTCTCAAAGAAAACGACATATAAAACATTCCATAAATATATTTTTCCAAAAAATCCTTTTAATAAACCAATAATTTATTTTAAAACACTATACTTTTGAAAATAAACCCACACATGGTTTAGAATATTTAAAAAACATTTCCAAAAAATATCACTTTAGAACCATTTACCTCTTTTTTCCTTTAGAAGATTTTGCACACCCAACTTAGAGTTAATCAAGGAAACAAGGTCAATAATAATGAAAATGAAACCATATAAGTTCATAAATATTTCTAATAAATATATGGAACAATTTTAGTTAAAATTAATACTGAACATAAGATGATCAAAACAAAGTAAGTCTATTAAAATAATCATCATCACACATGCTAATATATAATGAAAGGCATAAAATATGATATATAGCATGAGGAAACACCATAGGGGATAATGGGATAGTAAAAGACACAAAATAGTGATCCTACCTTTATTAAGTTAATTGTTACACATTCGTTTATCGAATCAATCTAACTTAGTCTTATAGGGGACCATCCCACTAGCTAGGTATTACACATAACTAGGGGAGAATAGCCAATGCCTAAATATCAACAATCTTAGCAACATACCACTACTTAATACTTAGTAACCCTAGTTTTCTTTTGGAATAATAAAATAATGTGGGTCACAAATAAACAAATTTGATCACATGACAATAAAAAAACCCATGGGATAATACCACAATCAAACCCTTCCCACCTCACATACTTACCATAGAAGGATCCCCAATACACAAGAACAACATGAATCACACCACAAAAATCCATCACATAGATTAATATAACTTCATCAACAAGAAAAAGGGGGGTCAATAAGGTGAAAAACAATATAACTTTAGAAAGTGTCAATTGGGCCATCACTTTTCACTTATAACATACACATTTGGAAATTCATTTTTTTAGAAAAATTCAATAAAAACACAATTAAAAAGGAAATAATAATTTTAAAAACCCAGGTAATGATAGAATAAAACATTTTCATTTTTATTAATATTAATTACATATTTATATTTATTATAAAAATATTACATAATTTTTACATCAAAAAGAAAATAGTTTTACCTAAACTATTTTTTACAAGGTTTTTATTTAAAATATTTATTTCAAAATTTTATAATTTAAATTATAAAAAATTAATTTCAATTTTTTAATCATCATATAAAAAATAACCTAGGGTGAAATTTTTGTATTTTTTAAAAAACTTTGATTTTTTGGTGAATAGTGAAGAATTTCGATTTTTATAAAAAAACTCATTTATTTTCAACAATTTGAGTAATTTAAAAGTATAAATATGTATTGAATATAATTTAAATTAAAATAATTATTATTTATTTATATTTAATCCACTTAATTATATTTTAATCATATTAATTTTTTATTTTAATATAATTTTATTTTTGGGTTTTAAAATGGGTTTTTCTAGAAATTATTTTAAAGTACATAATGTCTCTCCATTTTAATTAATTAAAATAATAAATAAATAGGAATTTTTAAAATTAAATTTATATATTATATGTAAATAAATATTAATTATGATACATAAATTGATTATTATTATTCATAGAGTTAATATAAAATCATATTTTTTCTTAAAAAATGTACTTCTTGAAAACCCGCTTTTTCGTCACGCTTGTGGGATTAATTTTAAATACAATTTTTCCAATTTTGTGAAAATAATAATGTAAAATGGATTAAATATTTTTTTATCATAATAATTTATATCATCTAATAAGTTAAACTTAATTTTTTAACTTAATGAATAGTGAAAATAATAAAAATTAATTACCTTAGTTAAAGTGAAAACTTGTTTACCAAGGGGTTAAACTAAAAATATAAGGGCTAAAATGACCTAAAAATTTATAAGATAAATTTTATAGAAATATTTTTATTTAATTATGTTTAATACTTTATAAAGGTCTATATTTGATACTTTTTTCATGTGAAAAACATGGGTATACCTTTTTTTTTAAAAAAAATTACAAGTGTGTCACTCAACTCACTTATGAAAGGTTACCCCCTCTCCTCTCCCCTTCACACCTTAAAATCCATTTTTCATGGACAATAACTGACCAAATACCTTTATAAATTCCCTACCCATTATTTAGATATGTTTTTTTATCATAAATCCATCTTAATAATGCTTTTGGTGCTTACCTAAGGATGATGTTCGAAGAAGAGGTATTGTGCTTAACCGAGCGTCTTTATTTTATTTCTTCTTACACCACCTTAAAATATTATTAAATTGTTATTATATAATAAAATTAGTATATAAAATATACTAATATGTTATTATGTTAATTTTATAACATAAATTTATCTCCTCTTTAATCAAATGGGATACGAAATTATCATTCATGTGTACAATAGACTACTGTCATGCAAACCGATGTCATTCATTTTCCATCATCACCTCACATGGCTTGTTATAATGATATATTTAAAGTATATATATGATATTTTTAACATTATTATACTTATTGAGTTATTTTATCACATTTACCTTCTTAATTTTCATTCTGTTGGGGATACGGTAATGTCGCTCGTGTGTATGGTGGACTACCACCCTGTGAAGCGATGTGATTTGTTTTTCACTAACGCTTTACATGGAAAGTAATAAGGATAAATATAATTAATATATGTGATTTAAATGTAATAATTATGATATTAATATCATATTTATCATTCTTAAAATTTAATATATCATTTTCTATCTTACATGGAAAAATTATAACGGTGTTCATATGTATGTGTAGACTACCACATCGATGAAGCGATGTGACTCTTTTTTCATCACTAAATCACATGGATAATATATATATATATAAAGATATGATATGTTATTAATTATATTATTATTATTTTTATTTTTATGTAAAGATAAAGTAACACATATCTTCCATCCATAATGATCAATGAAAAATAGAAATGTTACTCATGAATATGTATAGCCTACCGTCTTCATGGTCATAATGTAGATCATTTTTCATAACCATATTTCATGATTGGTTTTGAAAAGTATAATTGATTTATAAAAATTATAATTATATCATGATTATTACCCTGTAGATGTTTAAATAATAAATTCTTTGAAAATATTCAACCTAAAGAAGTCATTTTTGGACATATAATCCAAACATCATTGAAACATCTGATGTAAACTTAATAGATTAAGTAATTGTATATAAAATTTTAACAAGTGAACTAAATGAGTAATAAACTTAAAAATAATTATTAATAAAGTAAATAACTAACATAATTTTATTATTCTGGAAGATAAAGAATGAACATGATGAATAGAGATCAAGGTAAGGGACTTTATCTAAATTTCCATTTGTTAAGCCATATTTTGATGTTATGCACCTATATTATTTTTGAGGTGTGTATACAGACCATTTTACATGTTATATCATGAATTTATATATTATCAAGATACTTAAAAAATATATTCTTTCATGGAGCCTACGATTCAAATTTTTCTAAAGTGGTAACGCGGTTTTCTTTAAAAAATCATCTTTTAAAGTTTTCCTTAAAAGTATATTTATCTTCTATGTCCATGTTTTTAAAATGATTTTATGAATGTTATTATATGGACATGGTATATTTATAAATGAATTGTTTTTATTTCTTTCATTTTTTTCAAAAAAATGAATCATTGCAAGGAATGTTTTTCTTTATTTACAAATTACAAAAGGAATGTTCTGTTTTAATGTGTATGGAGACAATGAATATTCCAACCATTATAACCATTATTTAAAGTCTATATTCCTTTACAGGATTTCATTTTTTCATCCAATAAAAACCCTCTTTCCCTATTTTTAATTATTTTGGAATTGAAAATGTGTTTTAAAAGAAATGGATATTTTGGTATTGAAAATGGTTTTTAAAATAAATGGATATTTTGATATCCAAAAGAGTTTTCCATATAATATTAAAAGATTTTTTAAATGGTTTTATGATGAAAATTAAAGATTTCATGATTTATGATTATGTTATGGTTCTTGGGAATTGTTTATGGATATGGGTGGTTCCATTATAAACCAAGTATGAGTGGTTCCCTTATAAACAAAGGATGGGTGGTCACATTATTAACCAAGTATGGGTGGTTCCATTATAAACCAAGGATAGGTGGTTACATTATCAACAAAGGATAAGTGGTTCCATGATAAACCAAGGATGGGTGGTTCCATGATAAACCAAGGATGATTGGTTCCATGATAAACCAAGGATGGGTTGTTTTATGATAAACCCAAGATGGGTGGGTCTATGATATTCCTTAAATTCATTGGGTACTCTGGAGATGGATATTGGCCATATTAGTTATTCCATTTTTAAGTGTGATATAAATGATGATATATCGAGTTACCTACATGATTTATATGTTCAATCTATGGATTTTAAATGATTTATTTGATTAAAAAGTATGTTTTATTTCATATGAAAATGGTTTATTTAACTTCTATAAAATAACTTTGAGATAAAGGTAAATATTTCAGGAGTTTTTATGTTATTTACTAGAAAAATGAACTTATACTTTTTATGTTCCTTATTTTGATTTTTTTCCCATCCCATGTTTCGGAGGGTTTAAGTATGGGTAAAGGAATGTAAGAAGAAATTTTGAAAGTCGTGAATATTTTCCATGAAAATAATTCATTTTTTATTTAAAAAGTTTTATATTATTAGAAAAATAGATATGGATTGGAATTGTCCACTTGTTTATATATAGCTTTGTAATGTATGATTTATGACATAATTATCTAAAACTATAGCCTTAAGAGATTATTAATTGTATGATAATGAATTATTGACATAAAAATTGACAATATGTAATGTTTAAGGCTGGGTACCTATAGTTGGTATTAGAGGTTGGTTTAGATAAATTTAAAGTTTAGGATAATGATGATATCATGACCTTGAAATATTTTACTTTATAGTTAAGTTAAAATGATATATAATTTAAAAATTACCATGTTACTTCATCAAAACTATATCTATTCGGAACATTTTTTGATAGAGGAAACAGGTAAGCTGTAGTGGGAAGTCACTGAGAGGAAAATATCCTTCCAAATAAGCATCTCAAGATGGTTTTAATTGAAATAGAATATTTTTTTGCGTTGATGGGTCATTTGAAACAAGCTATAAATGGTGGTGGTGTCCATGCTAGAGAGTAGTTCAATCTAACGTGAAGGAAAATGTCAATAGTGGAGAATTTCATGAGGAAACATCCCCTATAATTTAGTGGATCATCTGACCCTATAGTGTCTTAATGATGGATCAATGCACTGGAGTATATAGTTTAAGTCATGGGATGTTTATAATTTCAAAAGGAAACTCTTTCCATTTATCATTTTTAAGGTGAATTTGATCGATGGTTGTCTTTAATTAATAATACAATAGAGAAATATGATATTTATTCCATGTAAAGGTAAAACTTTAAGGATAATTTACTTGAGAAATATTTTCCTAAGGTTTTTTTACTAGGGATGGAAAAAAATTCAAGAATTGAAGAAAAAATATAAAGATTGTGTGGTTGTGTATGAATAAAATTTTACAAGATTTGACAGGTAGGTACCTAATTTTTTTGGGACATTGATAGTAAAATTAATGGATTTTACTCAGGGTTAAAACCAATTTTATGAAGTTCTTTGGCTTCACAAGAATTTAAAATAAATGATAAATTTTTTCATTGTTCTCATAAAGTGGATATGGGGTTTTCTGACACTTATTTGATTCGAGATGACATGAGTTAGAAAAGGTCTAGATAGAAGGCAATGAGGAATCATCCATCACAAAAATATAAAGGTAAGAAAACCAAGCTCTAATGTTGTGATAATTTTGGTGAAAATAATCTTGTATAATGTCTTATAAAGTATGGTAAGTTCTTCCTAGAGTTTTAAATTTTTACATATGGCTTTTGACTCCAAGTAAAATGAGAAAACGAATAATGAAAAGTTAATGTTAAGATGCTTCAGTTTCAATGAGTTAGTGAATTTTTCGAATGTGTTTCAAAATATAGTCACTCAGGGGGGTTATCAATTAAAAAAATAAAGTGTGTGTAAAAATAATTTTATACTACTACAAACGATGTTGGGCCATCAAGTGGAGTGGTGATAGGTCTGTTACTTCTTTCTTCAAATTATGCCAATACCCTATTTGAATTTGGTTCATGGTGTCCTTTCATTTCTAAGAAATTTTCAAGTAAATTAGAAATATCACCTCATGAAAGTTTGATATAAATTTTGTTGAAAACTATATGTTGAAGTATTAAATAAACCAAGATTTATAGGAATCTTCCTATTGTTATTATTGGTATGCTCTTTCATAAAAAACATGTTGACCTGGACATAGTAGTATTTGATATCATTCTTTGTATGGATTGGATTTTACTTTATCAAGATAAGATAGATTTTAGAGATAATAAAAATATTTTCAATGATTCATTACCTTTTATATCTTACCAAGAAGCTGAGAAAATAATTAGATATGGCAATAAAATTTAACTTACTCATATTGTTGAAAAGAAAGAAACTATTAAAATTAGTGATGTGTCCATAGTGAATGAATGCATGGATGTTTTTTTTAATGATTTTCGTTGTGTTATTTTTAATTGATAGGTTGAGTTTACTATTTACTCAGTTCCTAATACTAAGCTTATTTCTAAACCCCCTTACTAAATGGATCAAGTGGAACTTTTAGAATTGAAAAATCAATAACAGGAGTTTCTAGATGAAGGTTTCATTCACCCTATCACTACACCATGGGGTTCTCTTATTTTGTTTGTTGAAAAAAAAGATTGTTCAATGAGAGAATATTTACTATAGATATTTGAATAACATCATTATTAAGAACAAGTATCCTTTTCCTCATATCAATAATTTATTTATCACCTCTAGGGAGCATAGTATTTTTTAATGTATGATCTTAGGTTGGGGAACCATTAGTTGAAATTAAAGGGATAATATATTTAAAAGACTACATTTTATACTAAATATGGTTATAAATATATTATAGTTATTCCCTTTGTGTAGTCTAATAAACCTAATGAATTTATGGACCTTATGAAGATATTTTTCCAGAAATTTTTGGATAAGTTTTTGGTTGTGTTTATTGATGAAATTTTTCTTTATTCTAAAAGTTAGGAAGAAGATGAAAGACACCTAAGTATTGTTTTAAAAACTTTAAAATAAAAGAAACTACATGGAAATTTTAGTAAGTTTAAACTTTTTTTTCAAAAAAATTATTTCCTTGGTCATATTATTTTTAAATATGGAAAAAAAATTACCCTAATAAAAAAATGTTGAAGAATATTCAAGACCCAAAAATATCATATAGATTCATAGTTTTCTGGGATTTGTGGGATACTACTGGTAGTTTCTTGAAAACTTTGATCGTTTGTCTACCCATTGACTAAGTTAACTCGAAAAAGAGTTAAATTCATATAGAAAAAATAATATGATGATTTTTTAGGAACTAAAAATAAGATTGGTTAATGCACCATTTTTCCCTATATTCCCTAAATGATGAATTTTTCATCTACAGTAATGATTTTTGAAAGGACTTGGTTACGTATTGATGCATAATGATTAGGTAATTGTATATGTTTCACATCAGTTGAAATCCCATGAGTTAAATTACCCTACACATGATCTGGAATTATCTATTATCGTATTTCCTTAAAAATTTAGATGCATCATTTGTTTGGATTAAAGTGTGAAATATATACTGATCACAAATGTTTAAAGTATATATTCACTCAGATTAAATTGAACATGAAATAGAGAATATGTCTAGGAATGATCAATAATTTTGATTTCATGATTCATTACCATCTTTGAAAATATAACAAAGTGATTGATGCTTTGAGTGAGAAAAATAATGCTACATTAACCATGATATGTTTGGAACATGACACTTTGGTTAATGATTTTATGAATTTTGTCCTATAAGTTATGGATGCAGGAATATCCACAATTTTTTTTCAAGTTTTAGTGTAATCAACTTCTTTCTAAAGAATTAACTCAACTCAGAGAGACACTACCACAAAACAGGGTAAGGGAAACGCTGCATTTTATCAATGCTAAGTAGAAAGTGCTGATAAAGGGGTGGGTCTTTATTAGCACTAGATAAAAGTCCTGAAAAAGGTGTGGTCCTATATCAACACTAGCTAAAAGCGCTGATAAATGTGCCCTTTATCAACACTATCTAAAAGCGATGATAAATGTGCCCTTTATCAGTGCTAACAAAAGCACTGATAAATGTGTACCCTTTATCAGTGCTATTATTAGTGCTGATAAAAGTTTTTAATAAAAAATATTATTAATTTATATCAAATTACTATATTTATATTCAAAAGTAATGTTTATTTGTATACATTAAATAAAAAACAAATGTTTATAATTAATATATATTTTTTAATAATTGAAAAATATATATATAATGTTTTAATTGAAAAAAGTATTTCTAAGATTATAATTATATATATATAATTTAATAATTGTAAGATTATAATAAATTACATTAAATAATAAATATATTTATTATATTTATTATATTTATTATATTTATTATATTTATTATATTTATTATATTTATTATATTTATTATATTTATTATATTTATTATATTTATTATATTTATTATATTTATTATATTTATTATATTTCTTATATTTCTTATATTTCTTATATTTATTATTTTTATTATTTTTATTATAATTATTATATATTTATTAGATTTATTTGATTAATTTATTAGATTTATTGGATTTATTAGATTAATTCATTATATTTTTTATATTTTTAATATTTAATATATTTATTTTATTTATTTTATTTATAAATATATAATACTTTTTAATATATATATATATATAATTAAAATTATTGAATATATGTGTGTTTTCTAATGAATTTGGTCAATGAATCTATTGTTCATGCGTATATGTTATGTATCATGCATGAATGTTCATTTATACATTACATCATGTTGTCCGTTGATGTGGTATATTGATTAATTCATAATGTTACACATATGAACTATATATGTTCTAAAAATGTACTTATAAAATTACATTAAATATATTTAAATAATAAATATATTTTAATATATTTTTAATTATATATATAAATACTTTTCAAATACATTTGTAATTGTAATTATAACTATATATATAAATAATTATAAAATTATACATATAATATTATAATTTTATTAATATATATATATATATTAACAACTATATACAAATATTTATAAATATATACTATTTATAGTAATAATTATTGATAAATATATATATATATTTATCATATATATCATTTTAAATAAATATATATTAATATAAATCAATTTTTAAAATTATACCTTTATCAATGATATAATTTTAGCACTGATAAATAGGTCTTTTATCAGCGCTATAATTTTAGCACTAATAAATAGGTATTTTATCAGTGATTTTTTAGCACTGATAAATGTCTATCTTTATCAGTGCTAATAAAGCACTGATAAAGGTATGTTTTATCAGCTCTTTTTATTTTAGCACTGATAAAAACATAACTTTATTAGTGCTCTTAACTAGTGTTGATAAAGGTTACAACGGATTTTTTAAAAGAACCCTAATAGGCTCCTCCTCCCTCGCACCCATTCAAGCATTCGTGGAAGCGGACCCCTATGCCTTCGAGCCCTCCTCCACCGCGACCCTTCCTCCTCCTCCTCCTCCTCCTCCTCCGTTGTGACCCCTCCTCCACCACCACCGCCACTACCTCTTCCTCCTCCTCTATGGTCGTCGACTCATCCTCCTTCGCTACTTACTCCTCCTCCTCCTCTGCAGCTATCGTCGACTTATACTCTTCTACCACTGTCGATTCCTCCTCCTCCTCCTCCTCTACCGCCGCCACCGCCTCCTCCTCCTCCACCACCACCTGAATTCATCAGTAAGTTCTCATTTTTCTTCATTCTTCATAGATCCATGTTTCTTTCCTCACTTGAAATCATAGACCAAGTCTATTGTGGATAGTTCATTGGTTTGTGTTGTTTATCTTGATGTAATTTTGTTGGATCTAGTTAGGTTAGCTTGTTTTGTGATCAGATATTGAAGTTTTCTTATATCATTCTTCATTTTTGAAAACTATTGTGAGGTATGTTTCTTCCCTCTAATCTCCAATTCTCTTTTAACATAAATAATTTTTTTTGATTAAATATTTTTATTGATATTTTTTTGAAAAAAAATGTATGATTCTTGAAGTAAATCTCTTTTTATATGGTTTTATAAAAATTGGTTTGCATTTATAAAACCCTCTTATTATATAATTTTTAAATTATTATTTTAAAATAATGGTTTTCTTTTGACACATGTAAAGTATTTGATTAAAGGATTTAAATGAGGATTTTTCTATTTATTTGGAATGGTATTTGTTAAATATGGTTGGCGTGAGTTCATGGGTTGTACTTGTCCATAAATAATGGGAGTATGGAATTGGGGAACCTTGATATTTTTCACCTTATGATGACTTGGTGGATCAATGAGGAATCTCATAGGATTATGGAAATTTTAACTGATTATGCATAGTGAGTGGGTGGAGACATAAATTTGGCTATTCCTAATAATGGAATTAAAATTTTTTTGTACATTCAAAGGTTTTCCTTAGAGATTATTTATGATTTTGGGATAAGCAGTTTAAATGATCTCAAATTGTTTTATACAAAACTTTCTATCATTTTTTTCCAAGTGGATTGAGTTTGGAATTCACTAGGAAAATAATACTGAGTTTAGTCTTACCCCCTTTCTACATAACTATTTACTTTTTGAAATTATCATCTATCAAGACACATATAAGGGTAAGTTATCTTAGTTATTTAGTAATGTGTCGTGATACCATTGATTGGGAGTTGGTGTCATTTTTTCAGAATTATTCATATGTGATGGATCAATGTGGAAAAAGGATCAAAAGGTGTGTGGGACATTCTTTAAAAGAAGATTTGCTGGAAGTATAGGGTTTTGTTCAAGGGTGTGGAAGTTTCACATAGGGGGCTTTAGGGTTATGGGAAGTGTGGACAGTTTCAAGATTAAGAAGTAAAATTATTGTCAGATAAGGGATTAAATGACTAAAAGAATAAATCTGATGCATGTGTGTCATGAGTGAACTATAGTGAGAGGGAATTAAGGATGAGAAATATTAGTTGTGTGAAGTATTGCTAAAAATCGGTGGTAGATGTTGCAATATTCAGTGGTCACAATAGAATTATAGGTTTCAATGGATTATCTTGTGAAGGCTATTGTTATTAAATATAACCTTTACATTGACTTGGGTTGCCTATAAAATTATTTATACTTTGTTTGTCTTGAAAAAAAAAATTGTTCATAAACTGGTTATCTTGTTATAAAATTGTTTATAAACTGGTTGAGTTGTTTATATAATTGTTTATAAATTGCTTGGTTTTTTTAAAATTGTTGATAATTTTTTTGGTTTTTTATAAAGATGTCATTATTTTAGAGTTTTGAGGGATTTTTTATAGAAATTATTTGGTGTGGGTTTGGAAAGGATAAGGGCCCTTTTGGAAATTGTGAAAAGTTTGGGTGTGTGTGTTTGAAACTCAAGGGCCCATTTGGCTCTTTCATATGCTTTGTGTGTTTAAAATTCCTACTATTGACCAATAAAACTATTCAACCAAAAATGTCCCATTCCTAAATCTCATTGGTTTCCTCTTGTCCACATGTTATTACTATTTGATATTGGTGGTTATGTTGTGAATTGTATGGGCTAAACGCCCTTCTGAAAATTGTGGCCATTGGTGGTCCTTGTTTGTGCACTAAATGAATTGCATATTGGTTGGTTCCTGTTGAAAATTTGAATATAGAAGTTGCTAATTTAAGTATACTTGGATAATTAATGAATTCCCCTGGATGATAAAACTTCTATGATAACCCCTGAATTAACAAGAAGAATTGAATAAGGGATGCTTTTTAAAATATGAAGTTGTGTTTGTTTGATTTGTATGGTGTTGCGATTGTGGGAACGATTGTGTGTTTGTATGGTGTTGTAGTTTTTGGAATGATTGGTATGCCATTTGTTTTCCATGTTGTAGTTCCTACACCATTGAATATCAGTACAAACATTACCCATTTCAATGGAACCACCACTTTGTTACTAGTGTAATTCCACTGAATCTTAGAAAACCACTTCAGTAGAAGACTCTATGGGACACTTTGTGGACACCCTAGTCAAATAACCATAATAAAACATGTAACGAATCCTTCCACCCACAAGCACTCTATGTAAAATTATACCATCTATTAGTTTAGTACTATAGTTCTTGGCTCGAGAAATTATGTTTCTAGAGAAACACTAAAAACGGGTTTACAACAATGCATATAGATCACATGTGGGAAGCTAAAACATTATAGTGCAAGGTCTTCTCATAGATAGTTCCATTGATTAGGTGGTTGGGAAGTTGGGTGTGATCTACTTTGGTCCTGAGTAATGCATGGATAAGTAAGGGTATTGTTTACCATAGCTAATTCCATTGATTATAGTTGGATGATGATCCTAGTTAAACATCTTTTGTGTGATTATTTTATTAAATGTTAATATTACTAAATAAAATAGGATGAATATGAATAAATAATGGATGAATGACAATCATTTGAAAAAAGAATATGAAGATGGTGTGAAAGAGTTTATCAAGTTTGCAGAAGATCATGCATATGACCCTTCTCAAATCCTTTTTCCATGTTTATGTTATTGTTATTCAAGAAAAATCAGTTTAGAAGAGTTGGAAGAACACTTGATCTATTACAGAATAGATCGAAGTTATGCATGTTGGAATAAACATGGGGAAAAATGTATGAAGGTAGTTTTTGGGATAGAAATGCATTTTATGGATCATTTGATATGATTACAAGCATGAACAATGAAGGCGACTGTATGGAGGATGTGATTACAGATGTGAATGGTGAAGAAGATCATATTGAGTAAATGAAAAGGAAAATTGAATATGAACTTCGTGATTACCCAAAAAAATTTTGAGAAGTTAAAGTGTTGTGAAAAGATACAATTTTATGCTGATTGCACTAACTATACAGCATTTTCATTCGTACTGAAGCTATATAATTTGAAAGCAGACAATAGGTGGAGTGACGTCAGTTTTACGAAACAACTTGCTCTCCTGAATGACATGGTCCCAGAAGATAATGACTTCCCAAGACGAACATACGACTCTAAATGAATGATATGCTCGATGGGTATGATCTCTGAAAGAATACATGCATTTCTGAATAACTGTATACTATTTCTTAAGGACTAAAAATCACATAAAGAATGCCCAAAGTGTGGTGCTTCTCGATACAAGAAAGATGAATCCATTCCTATGAAAGTTGTATGGTACATTCCAATCAATCCAACGTTTAGGTACCAATATGGAAGTGAGGAGACTACAGGATAATTAACATGGAATGCAGATAAAACAATTAAAGATGGGAAATTACATCACCTAACAGACTATCCTTAGTGAAATAGAATTGATCATGAGTATCCAAAATTTGGAAATAATCCAGGAAACCTTTTTCTTGCGTTATCTACAAATGGAGAGAATCCTTTTGGTTTTCAAAGCATCAGTCACTGGTGCAAAAAATGTTTTTTACATCGGTTATTTTTTATTTTTTACATCGGTTTTTAGCCGACGTTAATACAGAAGACGTTATAAATATTGTTTTTTATGTTGGTTATTTAAAAACTGATGTAAAAAACATAACATTGTGGTGTTTATCACGTCAGTTATTTAATAACTGACTTGAAAAACCAGTGGCGGAGTTTTTATCACGTCGGTTATTGAATAACTGACGTGAAATACCGAGGGGGGGTTTATCTCATCGGTTATTTAATAACCAACGTGATAAACCAGTGTGGGGGTTTTTATCACGTCGGTTATTAAATAAACGACGTGATAAAACATTCCACGGGTTTTTATCACGTCAGTTATTCAAATAACCGACGTGATAAACCCTTCCCCATTCCTTTATCATGGTGGTTATAAAATAACCGATGTGGAAAACCAATTTTTTTTTAATAGAAAGCAGTCCTTTTCTCTCCCTAGAAACAACCAGAAACCAAAGCAATAATTCGTACCAGAAAAACAGTAGTAGACAAAAACAAGAACCAAAGAAAAATTAAGTATTTACATTGATAACATTTAAAACTTACCCCACTGAATAGCCCCCCACCAACCCCTAGACATCCCCCCTCACCCCACTGGACACCCCCCCAACACCCCTGGACACCACCCACACCCCTGGACTGCCCCCCCAACCCCCTGGACAGCCCCAAACACCCCTAGAAATCCCCACCACCCCCTAGACATCCCCCGAACCCCTATACCCCCCCCCACCTCATGTATACCCCCCTGGACAGCACTCCCACACCCCTGGACAGCCCTCCCACACCCCAAAAACAAGACCAAGAAGTTGCCAAAAATAGACCAGAACCCCCTCACCCCACTAGACTGCCCCCACCACACCCCTAGACACCCCCACACCCCTAGACATCACCATCACCCCCTGTACATCCCCCCACCCTCTTGTATACCCCCCACCCCCTGGATAGTACTCTCACACCCTTGAACAGCCCTCCCACACCCTTGAAACAGACCAAAAAGTTACCAAAAACAAACCAGAACCCCCTCACCCCACTGGACAACCCCCACCACAGCCCTGGACACCCCCCCCCCCACCCACCCACCCTCTTGGACCCCCCCCCCCCCCCACACACACACACCCCTGGACTTCCCCGCCACCCCCTGGACAGCCCCCCACACCCCTGGACACCCCCCACACCCCTGGACTGCCCCCACCGCCTGGATAGCCCCCAACACCCCTAGAACCCCCCCCCCCCCGCCCACCCTCTTGGACTGCCCCACCACCCCCTGGACAGCCCCCCTCACACCACTGGAAAGCCCCCACCACACCCCTGGACACCCCCACAACCCTGGAATGCCCCCCGACCCCCTGGACAGCCCCCCACACCCCTGGACATCCCCACAACCCCCTGGAAAGTTCCCCACACCCCTGGACAACCCCCCACCCTCCTGTATACCCCCCCCCCCACCCCTTGGACAGCCCTCCCACACCCTTGGGTAGCCCTCCCACACCCCTGAAACAGACCAAAAAGTTACCAAAAACAGACCAAAACCCCCTCACCCCACTGGACTGCCCCCACCACACCCCTGGACACCCCCCACACCCCTGGACATCACCACCACCCCCTAGAAATCCCCCATACCTTTCTGTATACCCCCCCACCCCCAGTACAGCACTCACACACCCCTGGACAGCCCTCCCACACCCCTGAAACATACCAAAAAGTTACCAAAAACATACCTGAACCCCCTCACCCCACTAGACATCCCCACCACACCCCTGGACACCCCTGGACTCCCCCCCCACCCCCTGGACATCCCCCAACACCCATGGACAACCCCCCACCCTCCTAGACACCCCCCCCCCCCCCCACCCCTGGACTTCCCCACCACCCCATGGAAATCCCCCACACCCCTGGACAACCCCCCCCCCCCCCCCCACCCTCCTGGACACCCCCACACCCCCGGACTCACCCACCCCACCCCCCCCCCCCCCCCCGAAACTACCCCCACCCTCCTGGACACCCCCCCAAACACACCTGGACTTCCCCCCACCCCTGGCAGCCCCCCCCCCACCCCTAAACAAACCCCCCCCCCCCCCCACCCTCCTAGACACCCCCCCCCCCACACACACACACCCTTGGACTCCCCCCCCCCACCCTCGGGACTGCCCTCCCCCCCACACTCCTGGACACCCCCCACCCTCCTAGACACCCCCTCAGGAGGCACGCCGCTGGACGGTACTCATCACTCCCACATGTGAAGCTTGAGCTATCAAAATGTTTCACATGTGGGAGTGATGAGTACCTTCCAGTGGAATTCAGCCCCCCTAGGGATGGTGGTGCCTCCTCTCCCACCCCCTGAACTTCCCCCAATCCCCATGGACACCCTGGACTCCCCCCCCCCTCCCACCCCACTGAACACCCCCCCCCCCCACTGGACGACCCTCCCATGCCCCTGGAAACCCCCTCACACCACAGGACACCCCTAGACCCCTGGACAGCCTCCCACTCCTCTGGACAGCCCTTCCAACCTCTTGGAAATTCTCCCACCCCCTAGACTGCCCCCCCACTCTCATGGACACCTAGGACCCCCCCCCCCCCCCCACACACACACCACTGGGTAGCCCTCCCACACCCTTGGACACCCCCACCCACCCCACTAAACACCTCCCCCCCCACCCTTGGAACCCCTCCCCCCAGACCAGAATCTATACCATAAAAACCATAATAAGTAGACCAAAACAAGAATTATAGCAAAATTAAACATTCACATATATAACATTCAAAACTTACACTGTCAACTTCAAAAAAAACTAAATACAACCTAAATGACTACCAAATACACAATTACAATGACAATATTCAAAATTACATTTTACACTACAAACCACTAAAATTCAATCAAACCTGTAAAATAATTTTACTATTACACTTGTAAGTGTTTGATGTCTTGAGTAGTATAGGGTTGAGGGTCATCAAATAGCTACAAATTAAAAGGATATTAGTTAACGCATATAATGAATAAATCAAATTGAAATATTATGGAAAAGTTTAAAAGGAAATATTACGAGGTAAAAGTTCAGAACTGTCCCAGTTGTTATTTTTTCATACATAAATCTTAACATATAATATCCACATTCAATGACGCCTTGTTGTTCAGGACAATTCTTTTTGAATGAGTGTAAATTCAATATATTATTTTTATGTAATAAATAAAAACGTACAAATTATAAATGGATATTTACCTTCACATTTACATATTTGATCTTCGCACTCCTTTTCTTTGTGTTTTTTAGAAAGTATACCCATCCCCAGTTATAAAATAATACAAATGGGGTAAATTTAAAATTCATTATAATATATAAAACTATTGAGAAATTGAAACTTACTTTTCCAACATTTTATTAAAAATTTCCCGCACATCACCATGGACAGAGCATATCCAATAAAGTGTTTTATCCCTTAGGGAAAAAACCCCTAACATCCAATGATCACTGATAAAAGAAAATTTAAGGTTAGTGGTTTTTTATGTTAAAAGATAATGAACTCTTTGAGAGAGATGTGTTTCATACCTCTCACAAAAAGGCATCATCCAACATTGTGTGACTATATTTTGTTCAAGTCTTTCAGCAATATAGAGCATTATTTGTTCCTCATCCAATGCACATGCTTCAGGGGAAATCAATTGCGGGTCCCTGAATCCATATACATATGCCCTCTCATTCTTCTCACAAATTTTATAAAGATACCTAATACAAAATAGACATAAGTATACATTTTTAATAAATATAACGCAGGGAAAAGTTGTTAAGACTTACATGGAAAAATATTTGCACCACGTTGATGCCCAACTTATCTCTAGTAACAAGCTCCATGATATCAATTCTCACAATCCCCACAGTTATTATTTGTCCACAAACATGAGCTTCCATTGGAAACTCATAATAACCCGCCAACAAATTTTAATATCTTGACAATCTATCAAGTCTAATAGAATCTGTACCTAATGTCATAGCCATTTTTCTTTGTTGTTGTCTATACAGTATTTATTTACCTTTAAAGTATTCCTGTAAAAATAAATAGAAAAATATATTAGTTTTCAAATGATAGAAAAAATTTAATAAAAAAATAAAATAGAAGATATAACATACATACCTCTATGGTAATGAGTCGAAGAAGTCTGGTTGGCCAAATTAAAAAATGGTTGATATTATGTCCAACTATCATCACCTCATCTGTAGGTAATGGTACTTGAGTTGATATATCTATAATATCCTGTACAGTGACCCTATAATTCTATACCTCTAATTTTTGATGATTAACTGTATCTCCTATACAATATACCAACCCATATGCAACTATGTGATTTTGAGGATCATCAACATAAAACTCGCAATAAGTAGGAAGTTGTGGCAGAGGAGTAGGATAAAAAATGGGGTTCACAGGCTGAGGTGGGGGAGTGGGAGATACTGGCGAAGGTGGAGGATAAATAATGGGGTCTGTAGGGGAGGTGGAGGAGTGGGATCTGCAGTCTGAAATTTTCTTTGCATGTCTGCAGACATAGATTGTATCGTCACTCTATTCTTTTCCTCCATCATCACATTAATATTATGAACTTCATCCTCCAAGGATTCTATTTTTTTATAAACACCCTCAACGTTAGAAGTTGAATAACGTGGAAACACTTTTCTTACTGATACACCTGCTAGATATCCTCGTACACGACCAGGATGTTCGGGCTTTCCCAATGCTATAGATAAAATATCTTGCCTCCCAGTAGCTGTAAATACCCCCTGTGAGCTCTGCTCCTCAAGAGATTCCTGTATTAATTAATTGAAAATTTCTGTAATGATTGAAATTACATGAAGAAAATAGTTAACTTAAATAAATAAAATGGATATCTTACAATCCTCTCAACTATGATTCTCGATTCTTCCAAAAGATATTACCCTTTTTTTCATCGGATATCTCTTCCATTTTTCATGTCTAGATGGAGGGGATGGAGAGGCCACCTCTCCAGAGCTTGAAGACTCAGCTCTTAGTTTTTGTAATTTTTCCACCATCATTTGTTCTTCCAAAAATGCATACCCTCCTCGAGATAAACTATGAGGGTATACATTTTTAAATTGGATCTCCTAATGAGATTTCCTTGTTTGATATAAATTAAGAATAATAAATCAGTAACAAAACATTAATAAGATCATTTATATAAGAAAGCTTATAAAATTTTACATTGACTTTACCAAAAATGACTCTTTTCTTATACTTTCAATAAATTGTCTCCATGTGTCTTAATATATAAAAGGATATATACGACATGGATTGTCATGACGCCTATGACCAAAAATGAAATCAAATGAGAGGGTTGATTTGAAATCCCTCCATCTCCTGGTAGCCATAGATAAACATTTCTTCCTAACTCCTCTAGTGTTAGGAATATCAAATTTCATCTGATAAAGAAGAGGTTAAACATATTATATATACTAGAAGCATTTAAATAATAGGAAAACAATAGCAAAAGATCTTACCAAAATCATCTCCCACAACTGAGAGATTATTTCTTTATCCACACTCCTCCAGTCATCATACAAAATGATTACTTTGATCTTACCCTGAGTTGATACAAAACTCTTAAAATCTTTTTCATTTGGGCCTCTAGGAATATCATCTTCATCAAAATCAATGAGTATCCACTAATCCTGCATACAGGAAAGTGATAATTTTGGTAAACATGTGCACCCACGTTTACCAACTCTTGAACTCTTTGTCGTAATAGTATAACATAAGGAAGATTGGGGAATATCAAAAGGAGCATGTGAATGTTCCTCCCCAGAGGTATGACCAATATGCTCATCTCCAGAATCATGTGGTTGATCAACTGATTGATCTTTCATTATCCTTCAAATCAAAAAAACAAACATTAGTTCACAAATATACAAATTCAAATATTTTAATACTACTGTAATAAGAAAATAGAAAATTGTACTAAGTTATATAATAGTAAACATGGTTAATATAGTAAGCATGTTAAACAATGGTAAATATGGTCAAGATGGTCAAGATGGTAAACATGGTAAACATGGTAAAGTAATTTTCACTAAACAAAAATAATAGATATATAATTTATGTAATGGTAAACATGATAAAGTAAACTAAAGAAACTTAAAACAAACAAAAACTTATACTTATTTTGTTTTAATAAATGTATTAATAAAGAAAAAACTTACAATATCTAACATTTTATGAAAAAAAGAAATGTAAAAAAGAAATAAACAAATTTTACCTGTAATTTTAGGAATGTACAAATGGATTGTTTTCCCAAATTCATTTGTCGTGATCGCTCCTTATGGCACAAACCATGTCTTCAACATGCTCATCGTTATGTTCTGTTAATCTTTCCATGGATGTAGGGATCTCACATAAATCAGCATCTTCATCAAGTTCATCCTCACCAACATATTGTTTTTCCCTTGTAAAACAACATCCCACTACATATCTGATTGATCTACTAAAGAGAAAATTTGTTTTGCATGTGTTTCCATTATAAAATAATCATTTGTGTCTTCCAATCTACTCAGATTAACAAGTGTCATTCCAAATTCATCGTGTCTAACGTTGTTGTTAACAATAAACCATTTATAGTTAAAAACAAGAACTTTAATTTTAAATTAATCAACCTCCCAATGTCTTCAATCACTCCATAATATTCACTTGATGCAAAAATTGGGTTTTTGTCATTATCACTCGAAAAAGGAATTGCTTCTGCAAACACCAATACACCACTATTCTGAACTGCACTTCTGTTGTCCTAAGCTTTCATATGAAATGTATATCCATTAATGTCATAACTGGAACATATTATCACATTTAAACATGGACCACCCACTATCCATTTTAATGTCTCTGATACATCTAATCTACCAAGCAAGGTCTTTTTAAACCATAAAAAAAATGTCTTGTTGTGCTCATTTAAAATCCACATTTCTTTATTCTTTGTATGACATTGTTTCAACTCATTAATATGAAATGTGATATAAGGTTGAGCATCAGCTATGTTATTCAAGATGTATGATTCTAACTTCTTCATCTGTTCATCTAACAACGATTTTAATTTCAAGCCATGAATCCCCTTTCCCTCATTATTAACTCGTTCATAGCGAGATGGAGGAAAACCTATGTGTTGTGCCGCAGCCAAGTAGCTCGTACAAAACTCTGCAACCTCCTTATAAATATACTTTTCAATAATGGAGGATTCAGGTCGATATAGATTCTTAACTTACCCCTTCAATATTTTCATATACCTTTCAAAAGGATACATCCAAAGAAGATATACAGGTCCACAAAGCTTTTATTTCTCGAACCAGATGAATCATTAAATGCACCATTATATCAAAAAAAGTTGGAGGAAAATACATTTCCAATTGACAAAGTATAAAAATTGAATTCTTTTCCAAAATTTTCATATCATTCACATCAATCGCCTTATTAAAAATTGAATTGAAAAAATAACACAACTTCATTATAGTCTTTCTGACACGGATGGGAAATATTCCACGCAATGCAATTGGTAGAAGTTTTTGCATCATGGCGGGACAATCATGAGATTTCATACCTATCAACTTCAAGTCCTTCAATGAGACAAAAATTTTTACATTTGAATAATAACCTTGAGGAACTTTTATATCATGAAGACAGTGAAAAAAGCTAATTTTATCCCTCTTTGATGATTTATTACAAGCCAGGGGAAGAAATGTTCGTCTTCCATTAAGAGTGGGAGCTAACTCCAAACATATTCCCATTTATAGTAAGTCTAATCTTGCATTCAACCCATATTTTGTATTTCATTTAATATCTAACAATGTTCTAATCAAACAATCACAGATATTTTTCTCCACGTGCATGACATCAGTATTATGTTTAACTTCATGATATCTCCAATATGGTAGCTCAAAAAATATTGACCTTTTCTTCCAAATATGTCTATCATTACTAGATTTCTGTGTCTTTCCCAATGTCACATCAAGGTTTTTCACCCTCTCAAAATACAGATTAGGGGATAAAGGTTTTGGAGCAATATCAAATTCTTGTGATCCATTGAATACCTTTTTTAGTCTTCTATAAGAGTGATCCATAGGCAAAAACTTTTGATGACCCATGTACATTGTTTTCCTCCCATGATGCAATTGACAATATGACGTCTGTTGTTCGCAAATTGTACATGCTTTATTCCCTTTAACACTGTATCCAGACAAATTTCCATATGCTGGGAAGTCATTTATAGTGAACAAAAGCACTTCATACAGTTGAAAATATTCCATTTTATAAGAATCATACACCCTAATACCATCCACCCATAAAAGTTTCAAATCATCAATCAACGGTGACAATTAAACATCAATATCATTACTAGGTTGTTTCGGACCAAAGATCATTATACTCAACATGACATATTTGCGCTTCATACAAAATTTAGGAGAGTGGTTGTAAATCCACAATAAAATAGGCCATGAACTATGTGTGCTACTGAGGGTTTGGTATGGATTCATTCTATCTGTGCAAAAACCTAGTCTGAGATTTCTAATTTCATTTCCAAATATAGAATACTGCTCATCAATTTTCTTTCATTATGGACAATCAGCTGGATGACGTATTTTTCCATTAGATAACTGCTCATCAGCATGCCATATTAACCTTTTTTCATCATGTGAATTAGCTAATAAATGTTTGAAACGATGAATTATAGGAAGATACCAAAATACCTTTGAAGGGATCTTTGTAATCTCTACATCATCCTGTGATTTTTCTTTCACCTTATGTCGTGATGTCCCACATTTAGGACACTCTGATATAAATTCATATCCCTTCCTATATATCATATAGTCATTCGGATAGGCATGTATTTTCTTGTATCCCAATCCCATCAAGCATAATATTTCTTTGGCCTTATAATGTAAATATGGAAGATCGTTATCTTTTGGAATAATGTCTTTCATCAATTGTAGCAGCTCTGTAAAACTTATGTCCTCCATCCATGTTTCACATTCAGGTTAATCAATCTTAACATCCCCGACAAAACCATAAAATCTTTACAACCAAGATATAATGGTTTTTCATCATCACCATATAGACGTGCAATTGTCGATTCTATCACAATTTGTTCTGCTACAATATCGCAAATCATTTCTTCAATTCCATCAGAGTTACCATCTTGTGAATCATCATCATCAGTGACATTCCGTCCAGTTTCACCATGTCAAATCCAAGGTATTTAACTTGAATTAAAACCATGACAAATCAGATGATCTTTTATCTCTCTACTTTTCAACTTCTTCATATTCAAACATTTCAGGCATGGACAGAAAAAAATCTCACTACTTGGAACATTTTGTTTAGAAAATTCCAAAAAGGAATCAACACCTTCCTCATATTCATTGCCCATTTGATGTGTCGTAATCCAACTTTGACTCATTAATACCTATAACAAAAATCAAAATTATACATCTTTTTAAGATAAGAAAAATATATGTGTATATGAAAAAAATCATAATTTCAATGTAAAAAAATTTTGAAATATAAAACAAATCTATGTGTATTTAAAAAAATATGCTTGAATATTATTTTAAAAAGAAAATATAGTTAGATATAACAGTTTTAAATTCCATAGGATCAAAGAAAACCATGGGGCCTCCAATGGTTCATAGAAAATTGGAGAAAATGGAGTAAACTTGAGAATCAAATCAAATTTAAAATAAAAACTCAGATGGAGAAAATCACAATGTAAAGCCAATCATTAAGGAATAACCATGAAACAATACAATCATCATGTCATAATCTCAAAAACCACGATGCAACAGTCAATCCTAACTGACACTTATCCCCCACCCCCTTGGACACCCCCTGGACACCACCACCCCCTTGGACAGCCCCCCACCCCCTGGAAACCACCCCCCACCCCCTTGGACACCCCCTGGACACCACCACCCCCTTGGACAGCCCCCTACCCCCTAGACACCACCCCCCCCCCCCCCACCCCCTTGGACACCCCCTGGACACCACCACACCCTTGGATAGCCCCCACACCCCTCAGGACACCACCCCCACCCCCTGGATAGCCCCCCCCCCCCTTGGACACCCCCACCCCTCTTGGACACCCCCACCCCTCCTGGACCCCACCACCCACCTCCTACCCCCCTGGACACCCCCCAACCCTCTGGACACCCCCCCTGGACAACCCCCAAACCCTCTGGACAGGCCCCCACCCCCTTAGACACCCCCCACCCACCCTCGTGGACCCCCCCCCCCCCTACAAACACACCCCTGGACAGCCCCCCCCCCCCCCCACCCCACCCCACCTCCATGGACACCCTGGACAACCCTGAACCCTCTGGAAAGCCCCTCAAACCCTCTGGACACCACCCCCACCCCCTTGGACACCCCCTGGACACCACCACCCCTTTGGAAATCCCCTCACCCCTCTGGATAGCCCCCCCCCCCCACCCCCCCCCCCCCCACCCCTGGACAGCCCCCCACCCCTCTAGACAGCACCCCCCTCCCCCACCCCCTTGGACACCCCCACCCCTCCTGGACACCACCCACACCCCTACCCCCTTGGACACCCCCCAACCCTTTGGATATCCACCCCCCGGACAACCCCCCAAACCCTCTGGACAGGCCCCCACCCCCTTGGAAAGCCCCCCTCCCACCCCCTTCAACACCCCCAACCCCGTGGACCCCCCCCCCCCCCCACACGCACACACACACCCCTGGACTGCCCCACCTCAATGGACACCCTGAACAGCCCCCAACCCTATGGAAATCCCCTAACCCTCTGGATATCCCCCAACCCCCTGGACAGCCCCCAACCCTATGGAAATCCACCTAGAACCATGGGATTTTAACCTCAAGCTACTAGTTTTGGAATATCTAGGGATTTTAACCTCAAGCTACTAGTTTTGGTATCATGACATTATTCAAAATGAGAACCATGAACTGTATCTCCTGATAGTCTAAAATGCTCTATTGTTCAATGAATCAGGTTTTAATAGCATATGAAGACTTATAATAGTCCATTAAAATAAGCGACGTAAATAGTTTATGGAACAACAAAAAGTGATACCCAAAATAGAAACAACCAAGGATCCAAAGCAAACATTCCACCATGAAAAACCATATATACTTATAAAATAAATCACACTGGTACATGGAATGGGTGTATCAAAATGGTTTAGATATAAATTTCAGTAATATAGGTGAATGAGATCATTAGTTGTCAATGACAACAAATATTACCATTAATGTACGGAATCCGTGAAACAAATCAAACGAAATAGAAGTAGGTGAGGCTTAATTGAATATTGCGAGTCGATCTAATAGATCTGGTGATAATAAATAACATGATGATGGAAAAACGAGGCAATAGGGTTTGAAATCGAAGAATCTTACCTAGTTTAAACAAAAAAATTGCAAAACATAAATATAGACTATCTGGGAAAAAAACGAACGAAATAAAGTCATGGGAGGCTTACCTGAGTATTGCGAGTGGAGAAGATAGATCCGAGGAGAGTAAAGATGATAAAGGATGATGGAAAAATGATTTTAACAAAATGAGGTCTAAGAGTCGATTCTAGGTTTTCTGCGTGAGAGAGACGAGTCACAGGTCTGTCGATCGAAAAATCAGAAATGACAATCTACGGGGCGTGATAAATTTTTTAAATGTTTTATAACATCGGTTATTTAATAACCGACGTTATAAACTATTTTTTATTACATTTATAACATCGGTTATTATAATAACAGACGTTATAAATGTATCATAAACTGCATTTTTAACGTCAGTTATTTTATAACGGACATAAAAAAATCCGCGTGTTTGTTTTTTACATCGGTTATTCTATAACTGACGTAAAAAACACATCAAAAACCACAGTTTTTATGTTGGTTATTTTATAACCAATGTAAAAACTGTCGTGTGTTGGTTTATTATGTCGGTTATAATATAACTGATTTAAAAAATTCTTCGGATTGGGTTTTTACGTCAGTTATCAAATAACTGACATCAAAAAGGCCTCACTTGCCGCCTTTTTTTACGTCGGTTATTTTATAAATGACGTAAAAAATTCGTTAGATACCTCATTTTTTAGGTCGGTTATTTTAATAACGGATGTAAAAAATTTAATCTTAGTATTTTTTACGTTGGTTATAAAATAACTGACATAAAAAACCACATATCACAGATTTTCACGTTGGTTATATATAACCAACATAAAAAATGGTGACATTAAAAACGTTTTCTAAACTAGTGAGTCATAGTACATGGCCGGTTATGTTGGAAAATTATAACTAACCATCATGGTTATACATGAAACAAAAAATATCAAGTTATCTATACATTTATCAGGACCAAAACAACCAATTAATGATATTGATGTTTATTGGGTTCCATTTGTCGAGGATTTGAAATTATTATGGGATTCAGGTGTTACGTTGTATGATGCTTACAACAATGAAGATTACACTTTGAAAGACATGTTATACGGGACGATAAATGACTTTCCTACTTAAATAAATTTGTTAATATATAGCATTAAAGTAACTCAATGGTGTCCCATTTGTGAATATGGTACACAGTCAATTAGATTGAAACATTCATTGAAAATCTTGTTTTTAGGACATCGCAGATTTCTACCCTGACGGCATAAGTACTGATCTTGTACGAAATTATTCTATGGAAGTTCAGAATAACATACATCACCATATCCACTAACAGGTGGTCAATTTGTTGAGAAATTAAAAGATGTGGACACTGCTTTTGGAAAACCATTTTTGAAAAACCTTATGAAAAATGGTTGGAAAAAGAGATCAGTTTTTTTTGAATTACCATAATAGAATTGTTCGTATGTTAGAAATTTTCTGGATGTTATACATGTTGAAAAAAATGTATGCGATAGTGACATCGGCACGTTGCTAAATGCACTCGAAAAAACTAAGGGAGGAATAAGGCTAGGTTGGACATGGTTGATATGGGATTACAAGAAGAGTTGGCACCAGTGAAGGGTGAAAAATGAACATTTCTTCCTCCTGGTGCTTACACTCTTTCTATACATGAGAGATATTAGTTTTTTTAACTTATTGAATGATGTAATGGTTCTAGAGGGGTTTTCATCAAATATCAAGAACATTGTGTCAACAAGCAATTTAAAGTTAAAGTTTCTGAAATCACATTACTGCCATGTTTTGATGCAAGATATAATTCCTATATCTTTACGTTGAATTTTTTCCAAGAATGTCTTCCATACAATAATAAAGCTCAGTTTCTTCTTCAAATATATATGTAGAAAATTTATAGACTTGGTGAAATTTTCAACTATAGAAAGAGAAATTATCATCATATTATGTGAATTGGAAATGTTCTTCCCACCGACCTTCTTTAATATGATAGTTCATTTTATGGTTCATTTTGTATGAGAGATTCAACTATGTGGTCATGTACATTATATTGGGATATACCTCCATTGAATGGTATATGAATATTTTGAAAGGGTATATCAAATATTGAAGTTGGCCAGAGGGTTGTATTGCTTAGCGATATATTTTTAAGGAAGCTATTGAATTCTGTACCAAATACCTATCTTGTGTGAAAAGCATTGGCCTACAAAAATCTCATCTCACTGGGTAGCTTGAGGGTGAAAGAATTTCTAGAATAGAGGTTGTCATAATCAATATTACAGATATAGAGTAGGCCCACCTTTACATTTGGCATAATAGTTTCAATGTTGATCCATATGTTCAAATCCACAAAGAAATTCATAGGAATTTGAATCCATCTAGGGATGAAAAATGGATATTAGATACACATAATCGACAGTGTATAGGATGGTTTCGGGACTATATTTTTAAGAAGTTGGATAAAAATACAGACTCAATTTCAGAACAACTTTGATGGCTAGCTGGAGGACCAAGTGTGTATGTATTATCTTACAATGCTTATGTAGTTAATGGTTATAAATTATATACTAATTAACATGATAAAGACAGTACCATGTAGAATAGTGGGGTTACACTTGTGACTGAAGAGATGCATGTTTTTGGTACTAAGGATAGAAATTCAATTTTTGTAAATATGTCATACTTTGGAATCATCAAACAAATATGGGAGTTGGATTATACAAAATCCAAAGTTCCAATTTTTCAATGCAAGTGGGTTGATAACAGGAGTGATTTTAAAATAAATGAATTGGAATTCTTGAAATTTGATTTTAGTAAGGAAGTAAAGAAAGGAGAATCATTTATAATGGAATCACAGGCAGTACGCGTATTTTATGTTCTAGATCCTACAAACCAAAACTTGTCAATTATTCTATTATCAACCAAAAAAACTGAAGGTTCAGATTAAAATTCAACAGAATCTGACCCTTTCATCGGGACTTCACAATAATTTCATAGAGGTCCCAATGTAGATGGCATTTTTGTATGATAGAGGAGACCACAATGAAGGGATTGACATAGTCGATAGAGGGGTAAAATATCTTTAGCCTTTAAAAAAGAGAGTTTAATAATCAGTTTATTTTTTATTGTAATATACATTGTGTTACTATATGTTATTATTTGTTCACTAATTCTTTTATGTAATCTAAATTTAATGTTAAACCACTTCTGCAGATAATGACTTCTGCACCAGCTGATGTGCTCAATCTCGAGGCACAACAGGTCTCTCAACCTGCTACTACTGGTCCTAGTGTAGAAGAACAAAATTTTTCTCAACCTATTACTGTTGGTCCCAGTGCTGAGGTACAACAGGTTTCTCAACATGTTGCTACTGGTCCCATTTTCAATGATAGCACTCTGGAAGAACATAATGATGATGCTTAAACTGATGAAATGGTAGGCAACAAAAACCAGGTGGCACAAAAAAAACAAGAGTGTTGTAGTTTGACAGTGTTAGCCAAAATCCTTAAGGCAAAAAAAAGGCATTAAATTTGAGGGGGATGGAATAAGAGAGGCCAGCATGTTAACCCCAACAAATCCATGTTTAGTAGCTATATTGGAATCGTCACTTGTTAATGCATGCCAATTAATGTACAGTCGTGGCACCATGTTGTCACCGGTCTTAAGAAACTAATGTGGGAAGAGATTATGGTAACAATATGATATCATTTCATTAATTTTTAAAAATAAAATAAAACACTAAAACATTGACTTAATAATAATCATCCCTTGTATAGTGCATTTATAGTATATTCCTCACACAAAGAATATGTATTAAGATTTACAGGAAGGATCCATAGAGGATTCCACACAATTTTAATGAAATATCATCTTAAAGATGATGGAGGGAAAATTAATCCACACCCACCTCCTCTTTATGCACACTTGATATCCCAAGGATCGTGGGATGTGTTTAGCAGTCATTGTGTGTAGCAGAACGTTTAGGTACATTATGTGTAGTAAAATTTTGTTTGATGTTTCTTGTATTCATCACTTTAATTGATAGTATTTTATTTATGAAACAGAAACTGAGTGCTAAAAATAAGGAACGGGAAGCAAAACCATTATACCCCTACCATAAAGCAAGGATGGGGTACGCTTTACTTGAGAAAAAATTGGTATATATTTTATTTAAAATTGACATTAATTTTAGAAAAAAACACAAGTGACGTAATGAATACTGAGAAAACATATTTGATTTGTTTTGATACTTTAGGAAAATGATACATGATTCATTTGTGATGTGTACAAATCAACCACACCTCAATATGATGCATGGTGTGACCAGTATAGATAAAATTGTCTGTTATTAGGTTAAAATTGACATTTTAGCTCAAAACATGTCACTCACTGAAAACCAAGAAAACTCTCTCCAATTGTCTTCATAATTTAGGATAACTATTTATAAGTTATTTTTGACGTATATTAGGCATTCTCATATCAAACCAACACACGATGAGACTTTTATGACACAAAATGAAAGTTTCTAGTTTGAAATGACATTTTATTAAAAAAACAAAACTGACATACTCTAAACTGAGAAAACACATTCGGATTGTTTTGATACATTAGAACAATGATTAATAAATCATTTTTGACATATAGGAATTGACCACACCTTAATTCAATGCACAATGTTACTAGTGTGACTCAAAGTGTATCTTTTTATTTAAAATTGACATTAATTTTAGAAAAAAACACATGAAACATATGAAAAACTAAGAAAACGCATTCGGATTATTTTGATACTATAGGAAAATGATCCATGAGTCATTTTTGATGTGTATAAATCAACCCCACCTAAATCCGACACACGGTGTGACTGGTATGGCTAAAATTTTCTATTATTAGTTTATAAATGAAATTTTAACTAAAATTTTATCACTCCCTACAAACCAAGAAAACCCGCTCCAATTGTCTTTATAATTTAGGATAACGATGTGGCCAGTATGACTCAAAATGTGTGTTTCCAGTTTGAAATGACATTTTAGTAAAAAACACAATTGATGTAATAAAAACTAAGAAAACATATTCAGATTGTTTTGATACATTTTAACAATGATTCATAAGTCATTTGTGACATGTAGGAATTGACTGCACAACAATTCAACACACAATGCGACTGGTATGACTCAAAGTGCCACTTTTTTATTTAAAATTGACATTAATTTTAGAAAAAAAAAACACAAGTGACATACTAGAAAATTGATCAAACACATTTCGATTGTTTTAATACTTTAATATAATGATCCATGAGTCATTTGTGATGTGTATGAATCAATCGCACCTCAATCTGATGCATAGTGTGACAGGTATGGCTAAAAGTGTCTGTTATCAGTTTAAAATTTACATTTTAGCTCAAAATGTGTCACTTGTTGGAAACCAAGAAAACCCACTCCAATTGTCCTCATAATTTATGATAATGATTAAAAAGTTCTTTGTGATTTGTATGATGCAGTATCATATCAAACCAACACACGATGCGACCGGTATAACTCAAAATGCGTGTTTCTAGTTTGAAATGATATTTTAGTAAAAAAATACAACTAACATACTACAAACTGACAAAACACATTCAGATTGTTTTGATACTTTAGAACAATGACCCATAAGTCATTTATGACATGTAGGAATCAATTTCACCTCAATTCAATGCACAATACGACTAGTATGACTCAAAGTTTCCCTTTTTATTTAAAATTGACATTAATTTTAGAAAAAAAATACAAGTGACATACTGCAAACCAAGAAAACACATTATGATTGTTTTGATACATTAGGACCATGATCCATCAATCATTTGTGACATGTAATAATCAACTGAACCTCAATCTAACATACGGTGTGACCAATATGGCTAAAAGTGTCTGTTATGATTTTAAAATTGACATTTTATCTCAAAACATGTCACTCATTGAAAACTAAGAAAACCCGCTCCAATTGTCTTCATAGTTTATGATAATGATTTATAAGTTCTTTGTGATGTGTATGAAGCAGTCTCATATCAAACCAACACATGATGTGACTGGTATGACTCAAAATGCATGTTTTTAGTTTGAAAGGACATTTTAGTAAAAAAAACACAACATGCATACTACAAATTGAGAAAAAACATCAGGATTATTTTAATACTTTAGGACAAAGATCCATAAATAATTTTTGACATGTAGTAATCTACCTCACCTCAATTCAATTCACAATGTGACTTTTATCACTCAAGGTGTCTCTTTTTATTTAAAATTGACATTAATTTTAGAAAAAAATAAAAGTGGCATACTTAAAACCAAGTAAACACATTAGGATTGTTTTTATACTTTAGGAAAATAATCCATCAGTCCTTTTTGACATGTAGGAATCAACCACACCTCAATCTTATGCATGGTGTGATGGTTATGGCTAAAAGTGTATGTTATAAGTTTAAAATTGACATTTTAGATCAAAACGTGTCACTCATTGAAAACCAATAAAACTTACTCCAATCATCTTCATAATTTAGGATAACAATTCATAAGTCTTTGTGGTGTGTATGAAGCAGTCTCATATCAAACCAACACACGATGCAACTGGTACGACTCAAAATGCGTGTTTTCAATTTGAAATGACATTTTAGTAAAAAACACAACTGACATACTACAAAATGAGAAAACACATTAATATTTTTTTGATACTTTAGGAAAATAATCCATTAGTAATTTTTGACATGTAGGAATACATTGTACCTCAATTCAATGAAAAATGTGATTTTTATGACTCAAAGTGTCTCTTTTTATTTAAAATTGACATTAATTTTAGAAAAAAATGCAAGTAACATACTTCAAACTGAGAAAACACATTTGGATTGTTTTGATACTTTAGGAAATTGATCCATTAGTAATTTCTGAAATGTCGAAATCAAATTCACCTCAATTTGATGCATGTTGTGACTGGTATGGCTAAAATATTATATTATAAGTTTAAAATTGACATTTTAGCTCAAAACGTGCCACTCATTGAAAACCAAGAAAACCCACTCCAATTGTCTTCATAATTTAGGATAAAAATTTATAAGTTCTTTGTGATGTTTATAAAGTAGTCTCATATCAAACCAATGCATGATGAGACCGGTATGACTCAAAATGCATGTTTTCATATTGAAATGACATTTTAATAAAAACACACAAATAACATACTACAAACTGAGAAAACACATTCAGATTGTTTTGATACTTTAGGAAAATGATCCATAAGTCATTTATGACATGTAAGAATCCACTGAACCTCAATTCAATGAACAATGTGACTAGTATGACTCAAAGTGTCTCTTTTTATTTAAAATTGACATTAATTTTAGAAAAAACACAAGTGACATACTACAAACTGAGCAAACACATTCAGATTATTAAGGTACTTTAGGACAACGATCCATCAGTCATTTGTGACATGTATAAATTAACTGTACCTAATTCCAATTAATTGTGTTACTAATATAAATCCAAATGTTTCATTTAAATTTTATATTAATTTTAGTAAAAGAACAAGTGATATACTAAAAATTGTGAAAACCCATTCAGATTGTTTTAATATTTTAAAACTACAATCTATGACTCATTTGTGACGTGTAAGAATCAACTCCACCTCAATACGACACACTGTGTGATCGGTATAACTCCAAATAAAGTCCCATTTTATCATCACTAATTTAGCACTGATAAATAGGGCTTTTATGGGTGCTAAAAATAGCTTTGATAAAGGTTTCCCTTTATCCACACTAAACACACGCTGATAAAGAGGGGACCTTTATCAGTGTTTTTTTAGTGCGAATAAAGGTCCCCCTTTATCAAATCTTTTTTAGAACTATTAAAGGGGACACCTCCCCCCCCCCCTCACACACAAACACACACCTTATATTCTTCACAATTAACAGTGCTTTTCTAGCACTATTAAAAGCGGTTTCTAGATCTTTTAAAATCCTTATTTGTAGTAGTGAGAGGTTCATTATTTGAGGGAAAAGGTATAATATATTAATAAGGGTAATTTTACTAATTTTAATATTGATTAAGAAAGTGTTTTATGATTTGTAAAAAGATCATGTGATCCTTGTGATTCCCAGTTAAAGAAAGAGTTGTTGAGAAAAGATCATAATTCTCTATTTTCTATTCCTTCTGATTATACTAATATGTACAAAGACCTTCAAGAGTATTACTGGTGGGATGGTATGAAAATAGATATTGTTGAATTTACCATGAAGTGTTTAACATGTCATCAAGTTAAAGTAGAATGATAATTACTGAAGGGAATTCTTTAACCTTTTCTAGTGTTGGTGTGAAAATGGGAAAATATATCAATGAATTTTATGGTGGGATTACTAAATAATTCACAAGGTAACAATGTGATTTCGGTTACTATTGATCAATTAATAATATCCTTGCATTTCCTCCCAATTAAAGATACTATGTATTTAGATCATCTTTCTTAACTCTGTCTAAAAGACATAGTCATGTTTCATGGAGTTCCTCACTCTATTATATCAGACCGTGATCCCAGATTCACATCAAATTTTTGGGAAGGACTTCAGAAGTCATTGGGTACTAAACTAAATTTTAGTCCAACTTTTCATCCTCAAACTGATAGTCAATCTGAGAAGAAAATTCAGACCATGTAAGACATGCTACATTATTATTAAATGGATTATAAGGGAAGTTGGGATTAACATAATTCTTTGGTTTATTTTTTTTATAAGAACAGTTTTAATTCCATTATACAGATGGTTCCTTTTAAGGAATTATATGGAAAGTGGTGTCGAACACCATCCTTTTTTGATGAAGTAAGAGAATGAAAGTTTATAGGACCAGAGTTGGTAGAGTAAATGTATGAGAAGGAGCAGTTGATTCAATAATATATAAGAATGGCTTAGAGAAGGTAGAAAAATTATATAGATAACCATAAGAAAGATCTTTCCTTCGAGGTAAGTGATCATGTTTTTCTAAAATTATCTCCATTGAAAAGTGTTATAAGTTTTTCTAAAAAGAGGAAGCTATGTTCATAGTTCATTGGACTATATAAAATACTATATAAAGTTGGATCAGTTCCCTACTAAGTGTATTTCCCCCAAATTTTCCTAGTTACACAATGTTTTTCATGTCTCGATGTTAAGAAGATATGTGCCAAATTCATCTCATGTTTTGATCCCTAAATTAGTTTAGTTGGAAGAGAATATTTCTTATGAGGAATAACCAATTCATATTCTTGATCATAGAGAGAAATTTTTTTATAATAAGGTGATTCACCAGGTTAAGGTTTTATGGAAAACCCATATGGTTGAAGAAGAAACTTTTGAATATGAAAATTCTATGAGGGAAAGATGTCACAACTTGTTTGATAAGTGATTAAAATTGTGAGGATACAATTTAAAAAAGGGGTAAGAAAGAAACAAACCTAGGTAATTATATAATAAATCATTTTCATATTTATTAATATTCATTATATAGTTATATTAATTATAAAAAATATTCAATAATTTTTAAATCAAAAAGGAAATAGTTTTAACTAAAATCTTTTCATAAAAGTTTTTTATTTAAATGCTTAATTAGTAAATTTTTTATTTTTAATTAGAAAAAATGATTTTCATTCTTGAAATAAGAATATAAAAATTAACTTAGGGTGAATGTCATGAACCAAGTTGGGGTTCCATCTGACTTGACAACCGAACTAGCCCATTAAAAGGCCAAAAGGGCATTCCCAATCCCCACAGGCTAAAAAATTCATCTTGGGCATAAAATATCACACTTTAGGAATAATTTCTCCCATATAATTAACCATAAACATTCAATAATAATAAAATAACATCACAACCAATAACCATAACTAAAATAGGTATCATTATCACATGTTAAACATTTTACAACTTTAAAAAAACCAAACCATCAAATGGGGAGGGGAACCAACTACACTATCAAGAACCTCCATGTAATAGGAGAGACAACACCCTCAATCCACCTCTACTAAAACCTACAGGAATTAGAAAACTAGCAACTTGTTCCACTATCACCAATACAAAACTTCTTGTCTTTACCATGGTAAAATAGAACAATATCTGCATACAATCAAGTGTATATATAGGGTGTGAGCCAATTCCCAATAGGATACCACCCAAATAGAATGATTCCATGCCAAGAAATTATAAGAAAAATAACCATGAACGTTTTAATGAAAAATAGACAAAACATTATAAATAAAACATTCTTTGAAAACTATAAATAAAATCACATACAACCAAGATCCTAGTCACAGGAATATCATCACATGAGCACCATGAGTAAACTCTAAGCACTAGTGTCAATAGGACCCTAGTAACCACATACCTCAGTGAACATGGTATAGAAACCGCAACCCACAGCATCCTCATGCATGATCCACTATAGAGGAATCCATTAAAAGTTCTAGCGGTATCTAATCATCATCATAATTTAGTTAGTGTTGTAGCATCAATCCTGCTACAGGGAACTAGGCCTCGACCCCACTGATATGACAATCATACTATTCCTAGTCTTCCCATCTGGTCCACAAATCTCTATTTTTTGTATTTTCCATAAAAACAACTTTACGGTTGAGTGGGAATCGTATAATTTCAAAACACTGATGTAAAAATACCACAAAATAATTTCTAAAAATTCAAAAATAGTCAGATCCCAACTACCAGGTACTCACCAAAATCAAATTTCAAACAAAAGATTCCACACCACCATCTCAGTCTACATGCCAACTTCAAGAAATTAGAAAAACACACATGCCAACTTTTGGGTACTCACCACATTCGAATATAAAATGAAATGAGTCATGCCACCTCCTTAGTCTACCAACTATTAAATGATTTCCCTCGAGTTGTGAACATTGACACACCCTTCCACTATCATCATCCATAGAACCATCAAGGTCTGACCACCGAATACCTGACCATACTTGTCACTGGAACCACTATAGTTATGCCCGCAAAAAACTTCACCAGAGAACCAGATGAACCAAACACCATCAGAATCCATCGATGGAACTCAGAATCACCAACGAATGAAAATATAGAGGACGATGAACCATAAAAAACAAAACCATAAAAACCAAAACATCTCAGAATCAGACATAATAGCCATCATTGAACATTACTGATGTCTCAAGGATGAAAATCAAAAATAACCAAACTATAACATCACAAAAAATTGATTAAAAGATGAAATAATCAAAGTCTCCACCATAATCCAATCCAAAATTTCACCAGGTTAAATATCATTTGAGGTCAAACCACAACACCATGATCGAAAGACCGTTAGAATGTTAATAAGTCCTAAAATACAACCAACAAAGGGATCTAAAACCCAAAAATAGAAGACAACCAATCCAACATGTGACTTATAAGACCTAGAACTATAGCCAAACTGATGATACAATCCATTTACATTAAATTCTACAACCAAAAACATCCCAAAACCAGAACAAACACCTTAATACTAGACTAATATGAATTATAGTGTACTGGGAAATGCAGCAAGAGCATAGAAGGGCATTCGAGACAATAGAAAAGTCACTAAGCATTAGTACCAATAGATCCCAAACCACAATAGTGCCTTTGGGTCAAACCAAAGTGTTTTTTTGGCAAGAAGGTTCTGGTGACAAGATAATGGTAGCGAAATTCAAGGAACATGAATCAACGACGAACATCTTAGCATCATATAATAGCCAAGGAAATAATAACTGAAAGCAAGGATAAGAAAGAAAACCAAAATGAAAAGAAACCCAGTGAAAGAGAATAAAAAATAGATATACATTCGCTATAAAGACTGATTCAAGGAGAATCAGTGAGGAGGAATAAGGAAAACAAAAAAATTGAGGAAGAGCGAGGTGGATGGGATGAGAAACCCTAGAGCTTGAGAGACGTCTCCACCTATAAATAAAGGCACCATCCTCCCCTCATCCACCCATCAAGTCACCAAGGATTCCCTTTATTCTCAATTCTTACTTCTCATGTCACAAAAACCACTGCTAACACACAAAAAACTTCCAACAACAAAAACACCAAATCCAATCAACTATTTTCAAAACCCTTTTTCACACCCGCACATTCCCAACATTAAAAATTTCCATTGAAACCACCCTTTTTCATTGGAAAACCCCTTTTTAACCCAAAAGTACATAGAAAACCTTTGAAAAAATCATTCACACCACACAAAAAATCCATAGAGCATGTTTATTAAGAAAGTAAAGAATGAAAAAATCATCCAATAATGCTAAATCATGGGATCACCTACCTCAATCTTGGAAACTTCTAAAAATTGGTGGAAACCCAAAATCACAACATAAGGAAATCCTATAAAGGAAATATCATACCATAAACATTAATATTAAACCCAAGAAACCAAGATTAAACCCATCCTAGGTAAATATATTTGCTGGAGAGAGAATAATCCAAGAAAGATGAAAGAAGAATCCAAGAAGAAGAAAGAAATCAAGAAAGAAGGGGCTTATTTAATGATTCTTTGAGGAATCCACCCCAAATCCAACAAGAAAATGGAGATCCAAGGGATTTATGAGAAGAGGGAGAGGTTCATATGGTTTAAAATACCAAGTAGGTATGAAAAGGGTTGATTTTGGTTTAAATTGGGGAAGGGGAAATGTGAAAATTCAATATTTTTAATGACATGTACAGGCTGCATGATTTGGCCACATGGTTTTCTAAACCATGCGGTAACCATATGACACCTATGTCCTTAAAGAAAATAGGTTTCACATATTTATAGGGGAGTATTCACACCTGTGTGGTCAAACTTTCACCTCAATCAGACCCACTGGTTTAGTCACATGGTTAGTCGCATGCTCATGCGGCCTGCATAGTTACACTATCCAAGGCACATGGTTTTTACAAAACGTGTGCCACCTGCTATCGGGTCCAAGAACTCCATTTTTCACTAAAAACATCCTATAAATATAATGAAAAAAGATAATAAAAAATAAAAAATAAAAAAACCTCAAAATAAAATCATGTATGTCAAAATGAAATTCTGGTGTTTTTTAGAAAATATTGATTTTTTAGGGAATAGTGAAAAATCCATATTTTTGTAAAAAAATAATTTTCTTCAATAATTTAAGTAATTTAAAATAATTATTATGTTTTGAAATTAATTTCAATTAAAATAGGTATTATTTAGTTATTTATTTATATTTAATCCACTTAATTAATTTTGAATCATCTTTATATTATATTTTAGTATAAGTTTATTTTTGTTTTTAAAACAGGTTTTTCTAAAAATTGTTTTAAAGTACATAGTGTTTCTCCATTTTAATAAATTAAAATAATACCTAATTAGGGAAGTTTTAAATGAAATTTAATATTTTATCAATAAATATTAATTAATGTTCATACAATTATTATTATTAGTCATAGAGTTAATATAAAATCATTTGTTCTGGAAAAATATTGAGTGACTGGCTGACTGAAAATTAAATTTTTTATTATTCAAAAACATTTGAGGAAAAAGTGAGAAACCAAACATGACTTCATGACATCATGACATCAAGACTTAAAAACAGAAAAATTAAACCCCAATAGACAAGAACTCAAGATCAAGGACAACCCTCACAATAAGAGATAAGCTGCTCCCAACAACAAAAACATTAAGTCCAGCTTCCATTGTCTCATTGCAGTAGAGCTAGAAGTCATGTGCTAAAAAGAATGGGCATAGTACTGATGGCCATAGTCGTACCCTCTCAAACATCTGATTCTGAGAATCCATGAAATAATAAAACCCCTTTTCCCTGAACATGATCTGAATCATCTTCTTTAATGAGAATGGTTGGAGAATCCCTTGAGTTGCGGACCACCAAGGCCAAAAGAAAAATCAACTTCAAAAATCCATCACTGGAATCCTTCCATCCAAATCAGAGTCATGTGAAATCAAAAATAAACCAAACAAAACGCATGCTACCATCAACAAATGGCGGTCTAGAAAATCAACACGCAACCACAGATTCAACAGAACCCATGGCATGGACACAAGATCTCCTCTCGAATTCCAACCACCGAAAGGAGGTTATTCCAAAAATCAAACTGAGCCAACACTAGATCTTGTCACCACTAACAATCCCATTGGAGAAGACTATAAAAAATCATCAAAGCACTCAATCCACTGCAAATCATAATGACAATCCTCAACAACTAAAAATTGACCATAGGACAACGTCGCGCCATATTGAACCCAAGAACGCTCTAATGGAGTAAGCTGGCGAACAAAGAGACCTTCTTCACAAACTGTTCTTACACTTTTGGATCATTAACTGATAGCACCGCAGAAGCCCATAGCACGAAATCAATGTCGTGGAGGGACGAGCCATGAACTAATCGCAGAGAGTGCCATAAGAAGCCATAGAAAATCCAACAAGTGGGAGATGAGGCGGAAATGGTGGAAACCCTAGCGCCACAAGCCCCTTATTGGATTATCCCTTTATGTATGTAAGTCACCTTTTCTTGAAAAATAGACTTCTTGAAAAACTACTTTTTCATCGTGTCAGCGGGTTTAATTTAAATAAAATTTTTCCACTTATATAAACTGAATTTGGTAAAATGGATTCCATATTTTTAATAATAATAATTTATATTATCTAATAATATCAAATTATTTTTTTAGCATAATGAATAGTGAAAACGGTAAAAAATAATTACTACAGTTAAGGTGAAAACTGGTTTACTGGGTGGTTAAACTAAAAATATAAGTTTCAAAATGACATAAAAAAATTTGTATAAAATATATTGTATTGTCATATTTAGAAATTATAATGTCTAAGTCTCTATAATTCTCTATTTTGGATCCTTTTGGTGTTTAAATAATGTGGTTACACCTTTTTCTTTTCAGAAATTACAAGTGTCACTCACCTCACGTATAAAATTCCACCCACTCTCCTCTCCAATTCATACCTTCAAATCCATTTGGATTGTCCAATAACTTCTCAAATAACTTCTTAAATTCCATACCCACTACATATATCCCTTATTATTATCATAAATCCATCCTAATAAGGATTTTGGTGCTTACATAAGAAGGTTTTTCGAAAAAGTGGTGTTGTTCTAAATTGAGCGTCTTTGTTTTATTTCTTCTACCAGCTCCATAAAATATTATTAAATTGTAATTAAATAATAAAAAAATATCTCCCATATATTTAGATTTTATTATGTTAATTATATAACCTAAATCCATCTCCTCTACCATAAAATGGGATATGAAGTCATCATTTGTGTGTATAGTGGACTACCGTCTCGCAAACTGATGTCAATTTTTTCAACCCAAGCATCTCAAGGGTTGTTATAATGATGTATTTAAAGTATATATATTATATTTGTAACATATTTATACTTTTTGAGTAGTTGTATCATATATAAATTCTTAATTTACATTCTATTTGGGATATAATAATGTCGCTCATGTGTATGGTGGACTACCACCTCGCAAAACGATGGGATTCATTTTTCACTAATTATTTACATGGAAGGTAATAAGGATAAATTTAATTAATATATGTGAAATACATGAAATTTTTATTATATTCATGTAATATTTATCATTATTATAATAAAATATATCATTGTCTTTCTTACACTAAAAAATGATAATATCAATCGTGCGTACGTGTGGATTACCACCTCCATAAAGCGATATGACTCTTTTTTCATCACAAAATCACATGGATGATAAATATAATTATATTTAAATAAATAATATGGTATTTATGGTATTATTATCCTTCTAGAAATATAAAATAATATATACCTTCCTTTCATGATGATTATTGAAAAATGGTTATGTTATTCATGTGTACATACGGCTTACCGTCTTCATGATCGTAACAAAGATAATTTTTCATAACCATATTTCCTTATTGGTTTTCAAAAAATATAATTGATTTATAAAAATTATAATTATTTCATGATTATTGTTCTGTATACTTTTAAATAATTAACTCATTAACCATATCCAACCTACCTAATTAATTTTTAGATATATTAGCCAAATATCGTCAAAACATCTGATGTAAACTTAATTGATTAATTAATTGTATATAAAATGGTAATAAATGAAATAAAATAATTAATAAACTTGAAAAAATTACTTATGAAATTAAATAATTAACATAATTTTATTATTTAATAAGATAAATAGTGAATGTGATGAATCAAACTCTAGGTAAGGGACTTCGTCTCAATTTCCTTTTATTGAGGTATATTTTGATGTTATGCAGCTATATTATTTTATGAGGTGTGTATACAGACCCTTTGGCATGTTATATCATGAATTTATTTATTATCATAATATTTAATGTTTTTTTAAAATTTATTATTTCATGAGGATTATGATTTAAATTTTTCTAAAGTGGGAAGATACTTTCCTTTAAAAAACACCCTTTTAAATTTTTCCATCAAACTCCAATTATCTTCCATGTCTATGTTTTTAAAATGATTTTATGAATGTAATTATATGTAAATGGGAGTTTTATAAAGTATATTTTCTTTGGTATTTCAATTTTTTCAAATATGGAATCTTTGTATAGAATGTTTGAATTTCTTTACAAATGAAAAACATAAATGTTATATTTTAATTAATATGGTGAAAATGACTTTTCCCACCACCATAACCATTATTTTATGGATTCCTTTAGAAAAATTTATGTTTTCTTCAAAGAAAATCCTTATTTTCGTTTTTTTTTATTATTTTGGAATTTAAATTGGATTTTAAAAGAAAATTTTATTTTGGTATTAAAAATATTTTTTAAATGAAATGGGTATTTTTATATCCAAAAAGAGTTTTTTTAGGGTATTAAAAGATTATTTAAAGGATCTTGTGATGAAAATGAATGCTTTCAAGTTTTATGATTATGTTATAGTTCTTGAGAATTTTTTATGATGATGGGTGGTTCTATTATAAAATAAGGATAGTTGGTTTCATTATAAACCAAGGATGGGTGGTTATGTTATTAATGAAGGATGGGTGGTTATTGTATAAATCAAGGATGGGTAGTTACGTCATTAACCAAGGATGGGTGGTTCCATGATAAACCATGGATAGGTGATTCCATAATAAAACAAGGATAGGTGGTTCTGTGATAAACCAAATATGGGTGGTTCTGTGATAAACCAAGGATGGGTGGTTCTATGATAAACTAAGGACAAGTGGTTCCGTGATAAACTATGTATGGGTGGGTCTGTGATAGCCCTCCAATGCATTAGGTACTTCAGATATGGAAGTTGACCATATCGATTATTTTGTTTGTAAGAGTGATTTTAATTATGATGTCCCAAGTTACCTACATGATTTATATGTGCTTTATTTGGGTTTTAAGTAATTTATTTGAGAAAAAAGTGTGTTTCATTTCATGTGAAAAAGATTTGTTTCACTTCACTTAATGAATATTTAGATAAAGGTAAACATTTCATGGGTTTCCATATTTTTCAGAGGACTAATTAACTTCTTCTTTTTTATGTCCCTTATTGAGAATTTTGTTCTCATCCCACATTTTAAAAAACTTCATAGGGTTTAAGGATGGGTAAGGGAAAAGAAGAGGTTAATTTAAAAGTCGTGAAGATTTTCATGAAAATAATTCAAGGTTTATTTTAAAAAAATTATATTATGGGAAAATATATATTGATATGAAGTGTCCAATTTGTATATATATGGTTTTGTATTGTATGATTTATGACCTAATTTTCTAAAACTCTAAACCTAAAAAGATTATAAAATGTATGGGAATGAATTATTGACTTAAAACTCAAGATTGTATAATTTTTTTGGTTGGTTCCTTATAACAATCAACATTAATCACAACCAAATAAATCAAGGGAAACTCCATTTCATTTCATAAGACTCACTACACATTTTTAAGGTATTAAAACACCTTAAACATAAAGGGGACCTACATTGAAAATCACATTGGTGCTAAAAAATCATGGAAAAGTTTTTTTTCTCAATGAAAACCATATTTTGAATTTTATCAAACATGTATAATACATAAAATACCGTTTTACATCAAATTCCCATTTAAACATGAAATTCCAACCAATGATCCTCATGAGAATTAAGATAATTTATAGAAATATTTCATAAATCAAACCTAAATAACATAAATCAGAATTATCTAGTTTGAAAATGAATTCAGAAATCCAAACACCCATAGAACTCTTAAATTGAAAGGCAATAAAATGGAAGCACCTACCTTATGCATTAGAATCATCTGACCTTTGGTGAAATCCACTAAAATAGAACTTCTAGGATGGATCACAACCATTAAAAACAAAAAAATCATAATTATTTACATTGATAACCAATAAAATCATCCACCCATGGACACTAGGGTTAGAGGAACTTTGAGAAAAACGAGATAAATCAAGAGTGGAAAATAGGAAAAGATCATACCTCTTGATCTGGATAAAGAACCACCCAAGAATCACTCCAAATATACTTATAGATTCTTAAAGAATGAGGGATAACCCAATGAGAAGTTCCATTAATGTGAGGGTCAAATAGGGGTTTCTTGGTGTAGAATTCCCAATTAAAAATATAGTGAAATTCCAAAAATACCCCAAACCAGATAGGTTGAATGGTTGTCTTGTACGGTATACCAAACCATGTGTATATTATGTTTCGTCCACTTCCTCAACCCCCATAGGCAACATGATTGTCTCACATGGTTCCCATAACTATTCATAGACCATGTTCACCCTCTATCCACCATTGCACAAGGTTCATGGTTTCTACTAAACAATTTCTAAACCATGTTCCTAATCGTACAGATCTATAAAAGCTTCCAAATACCCTAAATTTAAACCAAGAACACCTCAAACTCAACGGGGAATCAACCAAAATATTACTACTAAGAAATTGGCACCTCATGATATTATAATACATGCTTCTAATTTTTGCGTCGGCAGTAGCTTCCGCTGCATTTAGTTCTTGTATAAAATATAATTTAGAATATAAATTAGTTTTAATTAGATAGTACATAAAAAAATATTAGAAATAATTATTATAATAATAAAAACATATTAAAATACTTACTTTCAATTATTTATCAATAATATAATTCTTTCAATTAGAGAGAATATGATTCCAGTCATGATAAGTGATGGGAAGGGGTTTTTTCTAATGCACTAACTAGCCCAAGATCTTCCCATATAAGCCAACAGAATCATTTGTAGGCTCCCCAAATATGTCAAATAGCACAAAAAATTTAAAATTACTCAAACTCCAAGCATCTAATGTATTCATTTTTTTATATCTTTATATTATCTAAATATATTCAACAAATATATTCAATAATTAGTATAGATATGTAATAAATTATATTTTCACATTTAAAATTACATACCAATAATGGTAACCATCTATTTCTCTCATGATGGTAACAATAATACCATATTATTAGTCGATGACCACTCCTCTACTACTCCATTTGATCCCTCTTATATCTCTGGAGTAGAAGTCAAGGAACTGGGAGTAAGGAGCATACCTGATATAGGTAGGAGCATATCAGATGGGTCATCCAACATTAGAGGAGATGTGGATGATTAGATCATATCATTAAACCATTTTTTTCTCAACATTTCTATATTCAACAAAAATATAAAATAGGTTAAAACTTTATATAAAAAATAAAATAAGAAAAATATTTGAAAATATTGTACAATGATTAATTAAATTCATTGATTAATTAAATAAATAAATGATAAACATCTTCAACCTAATAGATAAGTTAAAGTTAAAATTGAAAAACCAGATTAAAACTTAATTAATTCATTTTTTACCATGTTATATACAATTATTTAATCAATTAAGTTTACATCGAATGTTTCAATGATATTTGGCTAATATATCCAAAAATGACTTCGGTAGGTTGGATATGGTTAAAGAGATAATTATTTAAGAATATATATAATAATAATAATTAAATAATTATAATTTTTATACATAAATTATAGTTTTTAAAACCAATAATTAATAATGGTTATGAAAAATTATCTATGTTACGATCATGGAGATAGTGGGTCGTACGTATGCATGAGCAACATTCCTATTTTTCAATGATCAATATGGAAGGAAGTTATGTATTATTTTATATTTCTAGAATGATAATAACATCATAAATACCATATTATACCTTTAAATAAACTTATAATTATCATCCATGTGATTTAGTGATGAAAAAAGAGTCGCATCGCTTCATGAAGGTGGTAATCCACACGTACGCACAACTAATATTATCATTTTTCAGTGTAAGAATGAAAATAATATATTTTATTTTAATAATGATAAATATTACATTAATATAATAATTATTTCATATATATCACATATATTTATTAAATTTATCCTTATTACCTTCCATGTAAATAATTAGTGTAAAATGAATATCATCGCTTTGTGAGGCGGTAGTCCGTCATACACATTAGCGACATTATCGTATACTAAATAGAATGTAAATTAAAAAAATTATATATGATATAATAACTAAAAAAGTATAAATATGTTACAAATATAATATATATACTTTAAATACATCATTATAATAATCCTTGAGATGTGTTGGTTGAAGAAATTGACATTGGTTTGTGAGACGGTAGTCCACTGTACACATGAATGATGACTTCATATCCCATTTTATGGAAGAGGAGATAGATTTAGGTTATTAAATTAACTTAATAAAATCTAAATATATTGGAGATATTTTTTATTATATAATTATAATTTAATAATATTTTATGGAGTGGGTAGAATAAATAAAACAAAGTCTCTCGGTTTAGAACAACACCTATTTTTCAGAAAACCTCCTTATATAAGCACAAAAATCCTTCTTAGGATAGATTTATAATAAAAATAATGGCACTAGTTAGTGGGTAGGTAATTTTGGATGGATTTATAAAAGATAATTATATAAATATTTTATAAATATGAAATTGATTATGATCTTAAATAACATGAATTCATCAACCAATAATGTCTTTATTCATGGATTTTGTTGTATCTTTTTATTTTCATACTCAACTTCAAATTTATCTATTTGTTTTGTATTCAATTATTCTATGAAATAATCTAAAATTTTAAGTAGTTCATGTATATGTGCTTTTATAAACTCTATTTGTTTTAATAAAACTGATGATATTTTCCCAACATGATGACCCAATATTGAAAATTTAATTGATTTACTATAGTATTGCATTTGATTTGTGTTATCATCAACATGTACAAATTGATTGAATCGTGTCCCAATATTATCTAAATACCTAAAAAAAATTAGACACACATTTTCCATATAACCTTCAGCAATATAGCCTTTTGGTTTATCTTTTTTTTTCACAAGAGACTTCAAATGACTTAGATACCTAATTAAATAACATAATATAGAATAATTAACCACATATGTAAGTATTATAAAAAATTAATTTAGTAGTCATAAAAATTAATATGATAATACCTCTCTATGGGATACATCCATCAATAATGTATAGGCCCTCCTACTTTAACTTCCTTGGTCAAATGAATAGTTAAGTGACTCATTATAGTGAAAATGATGGGGGAAATATCATCCCCAAATGAAAAGTTATATTTCAAATATTTCTTGGTTTTTTTCAAGAACAACGGGGTTTAAAGTTTTCTCACAAATATGTCTTAATAATATAAAAAAGTCAATTACAATTATTTTTGTTTTATCAAGTAACAATTTATACAATTCTAAAGGTATAAATTTCCCCATAAAAATATGTGAACTGGGGATTTTAAGTCCATGTAACTTACGATGTCTCAAATCAATACATCTTGAAATTTTACAAGAAAATTCATTAGGTACTTTCATATTTTTTATTATTTAAAGGAAACCATATTTTTATTTATTTTTCAATAAAAAAACTACCATGGGATAATTTCCATTATCATTTTCCCAAATATCATGCTTTATATTCAATTATTTAAAGTCCTTATGAGAATTAAGATGATATTTTGATTTTATATGCTCGTTAAATATTTTAAAAACCAAATTATCACCTAACATTTTTATAATGTTCATAGAAACAATATTATGAAGTAACAATTGAAATTCCCAATAAGGTGGTTTGAAAAAAATACTTTGTTTCTTCCATTATCAGGTTCCAACTGTATATGATGAATTTTGAACTCTTTTCCTAGAAACCATTATCTGATACTCATTCCAAAATTGTGCATCAACAATTCATTATTGTGATATGATTTCTAAACTTGATAAAAATTTTGGTCATGACTTCAACTCATTTTTTCACATTGAATCGTGACTTATTAAACTAATCTTGTAGACACCCAGTTTTTTCCTTATAAGACTTTTAAATATTTCTAAATACATTTCTAGTGTTAGGCATTGAGGCGGCATGCGATTCCAAGGCTCAGTGTGCCCAGAATTAATTTTATAAAAATATTAAATATATTTTATATTGTGTTTGCGCTATTAATTAAAGAAAATGATATAAATCGTAAGTATTTGATTGGATCATAATTCCAAGTCCATGATTGGGTCTCAAAAGAATTTTTTTCCCAAAGTGAGACGTAAAATGAATCCACGTGGGATGTTCAGACACCTTGCTCATTGGAGGTTCATTATTTGTATTTATTGATTATTTAATTCATTTTTAACCTAAACTAAAATGGTTATAAAAGTATCATTATGGAGAATGATTCTAGGGTTAGCTCATAATTTTTGTAATTCACTAGCGAGAGATCCTCCCTCCTCCCTTTGGAAAATGATGATGAACCTTTGGATCAAGGAGAATTGAAGCACAATGAACACATCAGCTTCTTTCAATCCTTGTGTGGGTGCGTTCTTCACCAACGATCGATACAAAACAGAAGTAGGACTTGTTATATGTTGTTTTTCACCCTTATAATTAAACGATTGAGTATATCTCTCCTATTTTTTTGATCTACACTCTATTTCTACCTTTTTATGAGCCAATGTATTTGTTTTCTATTTTTTTATCAATTTCTCATTTAACCCAAGTGTCCATTCTTGATTATTGACCAAGAATTCTTGGATGGCGGTGTTTAAAACACTTTTTTGATGCTTTTCTCCCTCATTGCTTCGTGTTTTTCATAGGTGGAATCCTTATGGTTCTTAGTACGATGATTTTTAGGTGGCACCAAGCTCGATCGAGCCCCCAAATCCACAGTGGATCTATGAAATGACAATGTATTGGAGACCAAAGCACAGGTCGAGGATTGTTTTTAGGAGAGGATGACCAATCCAGAGTTTAATCTTTAAGATCGTGACAAAAGAAGATGCAGCATCATACGAAAAGAATGGAGGTTCACCAAATCTTTACTGGGGCCATTTTCCGGTGAATGGATACTAACGAGCATGAGATTCAGCTAGATATGAATATTTTAGATCAATTATAGATGTTATATAAGGTGTTGTGGATAGATTCATCAATGGGATATTAGATCAATAGTTTCTATAAAAATACAAACTACACACTGTGTATGCTGAAAAACACATGTCTTGTATCATTTTTTAGTAATAGTGATAGGGTTTTGGAAATCTATAATGATGGAATGATGTGTACTTCCCTTGAAACATTGTGTACTTACTTTATATGTGATGGAACCATGTGATGGATCACACAGCCAGGCACACACCATGTGTCGAATACATAGACATGGGTTGACCACATGGGTGGTATCCCATGTAGACCAACACTTCGTGTACCATAGTACATAGACCTGGGGTCCAAGTACACAGACATGACCATAGGACACGGCCCCGGTCCCAGTTAGTCAGGACACATCATGTATTCCACCTACATGGAATGTTCTACTACATGGGGTGGATCTTTATTCCATTTAGGTACACGGCTAGGCTATGGAGTGAGGAAACACATCATATGAGTCCCCTCACAGGTAATGTTCCCTTGAGTGCTTCTGAATAATTTTCAAACGTCTGTATCTTATTTGTTTGAACTCATATTTTGTCTTGTGATTAGCCTATCCTAATTTTTTTTTGTAAAATGAGATGATTCCATTGGAAGTGACTTTCAAGATATGATGTGAATTTTATAGATTTTTCACATGCTTAACTGACACCAGATAATGGAATCAATCATACAGAATCACCAAATCATCTCGAGCATAACCCTCCATTCAGGCTAGGAAATGGCATTCTCTAAAGATAGTATCGTGCTTACCCTCTAGTAGGACTAGTTAGTGTCGTTCTCGATGATCTTTTTGAGTAACCCTCTAGTAGGATTGGGCAATGGAGTTTCTCGACATTCTAATCTTACCCTTCAATAGGGATAGGTAGTGGAATTCTTCGATGATAGTTTTGATCTTACCCTCCAATAGGTCTTGGTAATGGAATTCCCTAATGAAATCTTCTAGGTGTAACACACCAGCAGGGTTGGGTAGTGGAGTTATCTGAAAACTAGTTGGGATTACCCTCTAGTAGGACTGGGTAGTGGTATTCCCCGATGACATTCCTATGTGTAACCCTCCAGTCGGGCTAGGCAGTGGAGTTTATCAGTGACTATCAGAGTAGGACCCTCCTATCGTACTAGGGCACGGTATCCTTACCTATAATTTTTTGGACCCTCAAATGTGTGGCACAGTGACAAAACATATTTTGACGTAGATTTGGACCCATGAGGAAGAGGTATGATTTCCCCACTAAGACACATTCTTTTGACACAACCTAAAAGTATAAAAGCAAGTCAGTGTCAGCCAAACTAGATAGTATCAAGGTGTGGTGATTGAGTCCCTTATACTTGTGTGTTCTGGGCAGATACGTGAGGTATTGGGTATTGTAAATGGACTTCCTTTTTAATTTTTGGATACTCTTGTTCTTGGGATAATTTGTGATATGGATATCCCATTACTCTCTCATTTTTTATTCTTTTAATGGGAATATATATATATATATATATATATATATATTTCTTCTATACCCACTCCTTGGGTTTCGATTACTCTCCTTCCAGGATAGGTGAACATGCATAGGGTATTCCATGTGGGTTCCATGTCTAGATTATTGTGGTTGGATGAGTCTATTATCCTACTATAGGTAGTGAATACTCGATGAGAATTTCATCTTCTCACTATGTTGAGCTCTTGGTATTTGGATGAGTTTACTTTCACTCTCTTGTTGGGTTGAGATATAATTTTTTAATGTACATTTTTTCTATCTACTTCTTACCTCTTCTATTGTATCTATTACTACTCATCATTCACCCTTTTGGGGGAATTCTACTGGGTATGTATATACTCACCCCTTCATGGGATTTTCCCAACACATGTTGTGACTTTTACAGATAGTAGATAGGTCAATCACGACTTCAAAGGAGCTTAAGGATATGAGGTTCTTGGACCACATACGGTGGTTGTAGCTTGGGATCTAGGATATGGGATCTCTCAGCTATTTTACTTTTCCATTTTTCTATCAAGTTGGGAAATATTTCTGGTTGGTCATGTATTTTTTTCCCTTTTCTTTTTAGTTTACAATGTCGTACTTCGTATTGATTAGAGGTCCATGCATGTTTGGATTATTTATAGCAGCGTTGCATCTTTTATTTCTTTCCCTATACACTTTTTCATTGATTTGGATGTGTGTGAATATAGGTACTTAGGAAAATGTCTACCAAATTTTATTTGTTCCTTAATCACTTTTCACCACCCCCTGGCCTATGGATATTGGCTTGGGGTAGTTATGACTTGAGCCCTGGATTGGGTTGGGTCATGACAGATTGATATCATAGCAAGTTCATTCCTTGGGACATTGTTTGGATGTTTACCCTTAAGAGTATTGTTTTGATTTAATAAAATAGTGTCAAAGTGTCTTGAGTGTGGCTCTCAGGCCAGGGAGTCTAGTCATGGTATGGGCATCCAACATATCCACTCACCAGGACCCCGACTACCTTCTTGTCGACTCATCATTCCAAGACTTTTGTTATAGGGATCAATGGTACATGCATCATATAGGATTGAGTATTTGAATGGATTTCTTGAGTTAAATCTCCATTATTGTTGATATATATATATATATATTCTCATATAACTATGGTACTCCTTGATAACTTTCAAGATGCCTCTACGATGATATCCATCTAGGATACCAGCTATGGTTCGTGCTAAAGACTTCATGAGCAATGAGGCCTCGATTCATGGTTTATATCACTATCCCCTTCCTCTGGGTGGGTGGTTAGTATAACATACACCTATTGAGAAGAATATCATCCTAAAAGATCATTCTAAGGACATGGATAGGCTTAGCACCCTCATTGAGCTACAACATCAGAGACTGATGAGGTTCCACAGAGATCTAGATCCCCAGATAACAGAGGAATAACTAGAGTCAGTGGTCCGTATCTTCAGGATTATTTGGCCATCTATGGATAATATGGTTTCTTTGTTAGCCAAACTTTTATAATGAGAATATGGGCATTGGTGGAGCTTAGTTACTCATATTCACGATGATTCAAACACTCTCGTGGGATAACTTTGAGCAGTTGTTTCGTGAAGAGTATCAACCCTCTTGCTTATACTTTGTTTGGATTTAGGACATTATTGAGCTTTATCAAGGAGGGATGAAAGTGGCTAAGAATTAATCTAGGTTCACTGACCTTATGTGGTACTCTCTTGACATGATCTGCGATGGCTACTTATGAGTACAGATGTTTGAGTCGGGAATCCGCATAGAGATCCGAGCTAGTATAGTTCCCTTGTGCATCCCCAACTATGTTAGGGTGCTGGAGTAGGCACTAGTGAAAGAGATATTTTTTTCAAAGGGAATATAGGTATCTAGATCTAGTAGTGGGAGTAACGGATTTGTGTTATCTATAGTAGTTTGTGGGTTCTAGAGATCTCGGAACAGGAGACCCTTCCATGAGCAGGCTCAGGCACATAGTCGTATGAGGCCAAGATAGTAAAAATCACCATAGTAGTCCAGATAGGGGTGGTGATTTACTTGTGATGGGGGAGGTCACATGGTATGGGACTACTCATCCATACATGATGAACATACCAGACATATAGCTTATGGATCACCATAGTAGAGACAGCGCTATGATCAGAGATCTCCCAGGCGGGGATAGGGTGGTCCCCGGGTAGGTGAAGCTGGAAGAGGAGTAGGAAGAGATATAGGTGGAGGAAGGCACTATGAGATCCTTCCACTGCCACCACTAAGTAGCCCACATCAAGATCAGGGAGTTAGAAGTCGGGGCTATGTCCAACTGTAGGCTTTGTATGTCTACGATCTCATAGTGCATGAGATGATTCGAGCTATGGTCTGTTTTTATTCTACTCTTGCCTCGGTATTATTTGACACAGGTTCTATTAATTCTTTTACACTAATACTCTTAGTGTGATATGTATATCTCCTATTAGAGATGCTAGTACAATAGCTTCATATTGCGGTTCCTACAAGGAACACTTCATCTTTATCTTCCATCTAACAATAGTGTGTGTTATCGCTCAGTGGAGAGAGGTTCACGTGGAACCTCTTGGTCATCATGATGGAACCCTATGATTTCATCTTGGGTATGGATTAGATTTTCATGGTTTGAGCCTAGATTGACTTTCACCATAGGCTATTCATATTCCTACATGTTGATGGGATGAGATTCTATTATTTTCAAAAGAGGTATTATAGAAGGACAGGTATATGTTGCGTGCAAGAAGTTTCATCCTATCACCCATCAATTGAAGAGTGTAAGACTTGGCACAGTAGACTCTTTAGGCATCTGGTTTCATTTAGTTTTTTAGTATTATATGGATATCTTCCCCGAGGATGTTTTGGGACTATCTCCAAGATGGGAGATGGATTTTTTTCATTGACTTGCAACTTGGGACTACCTTGATATCTTTTATGACCTATCATATGGCACCTACCGAGATCTAAGAGTTACAATTCCAGTTAGAAGGCCTTCATTAGATAGTTTTAATCAGAACCAAGCTATAACTTTTCATAGATTATCATTGCTTGAATCAAGCTATGATAAATAAAAAGTACCCCTTACTGAGGATTGATGACCAATTTGATCAATTTTGAGGTGTGATATAGTTCTCCAAGATCGATCTCAGGTCTTTCTACCACAAATTGTATGTTCATAAGGCTAGTCTTCCAAATTTAGAATTCCGATGTCTCTATGGACACTTCGAGTTCCTAGTGATTCCCTTTTGATTGAAAAATACCCCCTCCGTCTTTGTATATTTGATGAACCAGGTCTTCTAGCTATACATGGACTAGTTTTTTGTTGTCTTCATCAACAACATACTCATCTACTCTGCAATAGAGGAGGAGCATGTATAGAACTTGTGGATGGTTCTTGATTTACTTTGAGAACACTAGCTTTATGAAAAACCCTCAAATTTCTAGTTTTGGATACATGTGGTTAAATTATAGGGGAATTTCATTTATGAACAAATATTATCCATGGATACAGGAAATATCAAAGTAGTTCTTGCTCAGGAGCCACCCAAGAATGTGTTGGAGGTGAAGATCATCCTTTTCTTGGCAAGGTACTATAGGAGGTTCGTGGCGGACTTCTCTAAAATCACATCCCCTTTAACTTCCCTATGAAGAAGGGATTTTCTTTCACCTAGTCTGACCAGTTCTATAGGGACTTTGAGGAGTTGAGGAATAGGATGATGAGTGATCTAGTGTTAATACTACCAGAGGAATGCAAGGATTTCATAGTGTATTGTGATGCCTCGAGAGCTGGGCTTGGTTGGATGTTAATGCAGCAGTAGGAAGTTATCGCATATGGGTCGAGGTAGTTGAGACCCCATGAGTAGAACTATGAGACTCACAACCTAGAGTTACCAATGTTAGTTTTCATTATGAGGATATGAATACACTACCTTCTAGGATAGCTCTTTGTGGTTTACTCAAACCACCAAAGTCTCAAATACATCTCCACTCAGAGAGACATGAACCTGAGACAGCAATGTTGGTTGAAGTTCCTACAAAACTATGAATTTGAGATAGTCTATACTATAGAGAAGGAAAATGTTATATAATATTCCCTTAGAAGGAAGTCCCATTATTTTCTATTTTATGAAGATTTGGAGAAGTTATATTTCATGGGGATGACCCTGGTGGAGCAGGAGGGTATGGATTTTCTTCAGTCGATGGTGTTGACTCCTTCACTTCTCGAGTGTGTGAGAGACTCCTAGCTAGGAGACATCGACTATGAGGTCTTGTGTAATCAGATATTCACAATTGATTCACCATATGGATATTTTTAATGAGTTAATCACATCATTATGTTCCAAGGGAGAATAGTGGTTCTAGTCACGATGTGGGAGGAGGTGATGTGGGAATTCCACACTTCTCCCTTAGTTTCATATCCTAGTGTGGGTAAGATGTACAGAGACCTTTTATGGTAGTTTTGGTGGTATATAATGAGATGAATCATAGATGAGTTCATCTAATAGTTCCTCTCCTGTCAACAGGTGAAATATGAGCACCAAGTACCGGCGGGTTTGTTGCAACCCCTTGAGATCTTGGAGTGGAAATGGGGTGGCATATACATGGACTTCGTCACAGGGATTCCACACACAATGAAGGGTCATGACACCATCTAGGTGATAGTTGACCAACTCACAAAGTTGATTCACTTTCTTTCCATCAGGGAGTAGAGTTCGGTGGATAGTGTGGGGTAGTTGTACATGTGGGAGATCATCCGCCTTCATGGTGTACCCTCAATGATTGTATTCGATCATGACATGTGGTTTAATTTGTGATTGTGGAGAGACCTACAGAAGGAATTTGGGACCTAGATATGGAGGATTAAAACATTTCACCCCTAGACTGATGGGAAGACCGAGAACACCATCCAGGTACTGGAGGATATGCTAAGGGATTACGGTTTAGACTTTGAACAGAGCTGGGAGGATCACCTACCCTTTGTAGAGTTTGCGTACAATAATAGATACCACTCTAACATTTTCATGGAATCTTTTGAGACCCTACAGGTCACCCTTGTGATGGAAATACATTGGAGAGTCATCTGTTATAGTCCCAGAGTTCGTGCAGGCAACAACGGAGAAAGTGCAGGTCATCTATGATCAGATGAAGATGGCCCAGAGTAGACAAAAATCCTATGAATATCACCATCATCGACCCGTGGAGTTCGATCATAGAGACCAAATTTTCTTACAAGTCCCACCATAATTAGGAATACAGATTTTTATCAGAGGTAGAAAGTCATCCATGAGGTTCATTGGGTCGTTCGAGATCATGTAGAGGGTTGGAGAGGTTTCTTATTGCATATCCTTACCATAGCTAGAGTGGGTGCATGGCATCTTCCACATGTCATATCTGAGGAGATATGTGCATGATAATACACATGTCATAAAATATAGAGAGATGGAAATCAAGGATGGATCCACCTTTTTAGAGTAACTGATGGTGATCGAAGACCGATAGGAGCGTACCTTACGTGGATGAACCATCCCTTTTGTTCGCATGTTGTGGTAGTGTGGAAATGTGTAGGAGAGTTCTTGGGAGCGAGAGAGCTATATGCGGGCTTAGTATCCTGAGTTTTTTTCTTAGTTTTTCTTTTTGAGTTCAAAAATATTGAAATAGAGAATGATGTATAGAACTGATTTTCTCTTGTAAGACTTTGAAATATTTCTAAACATATTTCCAAATCTAGGTGCTGAGACGGTGTGTGATTCTGAGGCCCTATGTGCTAGGAATTAATTTTTTAAAAATATTAAATATATTATATATTGTGTGTGAGAGGTTAATTAAAGAAAAAATGATAACTCTTAAATGGTTGATCAGATTAGAAATTTGAGACCATGGTTGGTTCTGGAATGTGGTGTTTTCTCTAGGCATGACATAAAATGAGTCAGTATGGGACGTTTGGACCCCTCGATAATTAGTGGTTTATTTAGGTGTATTGATTAATTATTTAATTATTTAATTAATACATTTTTAACCAAAACTAAAATGGTTATAAAAGTGTCATCATGGAGAATTATTCCAGGGTTAGATCATAATTTTTGGAATTAGCCAACGAGATCTCCTCCCTCCTCCCTTTTGAAAACGACTACGAACATCTGGATCAAGGTGAATCAAAGCATGAAGAATGCATTAGCTTATTTCCAAAAATTTGTGGGCATGTTCGTCACCAAATATTGATCCGAAATAGAGGTAGGACTCGGTATATGTGGTTTTCCACCCTTATAATTAAATTATTGAGTATATCACTCTTATTTATTTGATTTACGCTCTATTTATGCCTTTGCATGATCCCATGTACCAGTTTTCCATTTGTTATTAATTTATCATCTAACCTCAATGAAATTTCTTATTCATCGGACAAGATAGATTGGATGGTGAAGTTTCAAACTCTATTTTGATGCTTTTCTCCCTCACTGCTTTGTATTTTTCATCGGTGGAATCCATGTAGTTCACGGTTTAACATTTTTTTGGCGGCACTGAGCTCGATCGGGCCCCCGAATCCATGAAGGATCTACAAAACAATAATGGATTGGTGATCAAAGTACATATCCAGGATTTTTGTGGGGTGAGGATGAAAAATACGGTGTTTAATATTTAGGATTGTGATGAACAGAGATGCAGTAGCATACAGAATGAACGATGGTTCACAAAATCATCACCAGGGCTGTTTCTGGTGAATGAAGGCTGGTGAGCCTGAGATTCAGCTAGATTCAAATATTTCATATCAATTCCATGCATTATATAAGGTGATGTGGACAGATTCATCCATGGGATATCAGATCTAGATTTTCTAGAAAAAACAAAACTACATACTGTGTATGATGAATAACACATGGTGTGTAGCCTTTTTCAACAGCGGCGTTGGGGTTTTGGAAACTTGTAAGGATGGAATGACATGTAATTCCCTTGACACGTGGTGTACCGCATTTTCATGTGAGTGATCCATGTGACAGATCACATGGCCAGTCACATGCCATGTTTCGAATACATGGACATGGGTTGACCACACAGGTGGAATCCCATGTGCACTAACAAACCATGTACCAGAGTACATGAACATGGGGTCCAAGTACACGGACACGACAATAAGACACATCCTCAGTCCCAGTTAGTAAGGACATGACATGTATTCCACCTACATGGCATGTTCTACTATATGGGGTGATCAATGTGCTGATAAGGGATATGGACATGCTGTGGAATGGGACCACACACCGTGTGGGTCCCCTCACACCCTGTGTTCTCCTTGAACTCTTCTAAGTGATCTTTTAATGTCCATATATTATTTGTTTGAACTTGGATTTTGGCCTGTGAGTATCCTATCCTAAGTGTTTTTTGCATAGAAAATGAAGGTTCCCTCGGAAGAGAATTTGGAGATACAATGTGAAATGTCCAGGTTTGGTACACATTGAGGCGACACCCGATGATAATAGTAATCATACAGAATCACCATAGCATCTCGTGCGTAACCCTCCAGTCGGGTTGGGTAGTGGAGTTTCCTAAAGATAGTATTAGGATTACCCTCTAGTATAATTGGGAAGTGAAATTCCATGATGATCTTTTTGAGTTACCCACCAGTAGGATTGGGTAGTGGGGTTCCTTAACATTCTAGGCTTACCCTCTAGTAGGGCGGGGCAGTGGTGCTCCTTGATGACAGTTCTGGGATAACCCTCCAACATGTATGGGAAATGGTATTCTCCAATAACATCTTCTAGGTGTAACCCTATAACGGGGCTAGGCAGTGGAGTTCCATGAAAACTCACTAGGCTTACTCTCCAGTAGGACTCGGTAGTGGCATTCCCCGATGACATTCTTGAGTGTAACCTTCTAGCTAGGTTAGGTAGTGGAGTTCCTTAATGACTATCAAATTAGGACCCTCCTATCATACTAGGGTACAAGATACTTTCCTAGAATTTGTGGCCCCACGACTGTGAGGAATAGTGACGAGATGTAGTATGGAATAAATTTGGACCCACGAGGAAGAGGGATGCTTTCCCCCACCGAAACGTGTTCTTGTGATGCAACCTAAAACCATTCAGGTGAGCCAGTTCTACCCAAAGTGGATAGAATCAAGCTATGGTGATTGATTCCCTTACACTTGTGTGTTCAGGGAAGACGCGTGAGGTGTTGGGAATTGTAGATGGACTTTCTTTGGAACTGTTTTGTACTCTTCTTCTTCTTGGGATGAACTGTGAGATGGAGATCCCCTTACTCTATCATCAGGGATTCTTTGAATATGCATATATATATATATATATATATATCCTTCTTTAGTACCCACTTCTTGGGTTTCTGTTAGTGTCCTTCCAGGAGAGGAGAAGACTTGTGGTGTATTTTACGTGCATTCTATTTCTATCTTCTCGTGGTTGGATGAGTCTACTCTCCTACTATAGATAGAGATGACTCAATGAGAAGTTCATCTTCTCACCATGTTGAGCTCCTTGTGTTAGGATGATTTTAATTTCACTCAATTATTTGTTTGAGTTGTACTCTTTTATTGTACCTTGTTCTATCAAATGCTTACCTCTTCATTTGTATCTTTTATTGCTCAGTCTTCACCCTTTTTAGGGTATTCTACTTGGTATATATAAACTCACCCCTTCATGTGCTTCTCCCAACAAATGTCATGTCTTTTTTAGATGGCGTACAAGTCAATTGTGACTTCAGAGGAGCTCAGGGATATGGGGTACTTAGACTGTGTATTGTAGTTGTAGCTTGGGATCTAGGATCTAGGCTCTCTCAACTATTTTGCTTTTCCAATTTCCTATTAGGTTAGGGAACATTTTTGGTAAGTAAGGTATTTTTCCCCTTTTATTTTCAGTTTAAACTAACATACTTCATAATTTTTAGAGGTATATGCATGTTTTGTTTATTTATAGTAGTTTTGTATCTTTTATTTCCTTCCCTCTGCACTTTTTCATTGAGTTAGTTGTGTGTGTGTGTAGGTACTTAGGAAAATTCCTCCATAAGTTTATTTATGCCTTCAGTGCTTTTCTCCACCCCTGGATTATGGAGGTAGGCTTGGGGTAGTTGTGTCTTGAGCCTTGGATTGGGATGGGTTTTGACATATATTTATGAGATGCATCTAAGAATCATTAATGAAATGTGAAACGCAGCTTTCTATTATATGGTAACCTTCTCAAATCACAAAAAATGTTAGAAATTTTACATACCTCACTAGTGTAAGTGTTCCAACCAAACAAGTTTCCTGTTCCAGGAAAATAAAAAAAATCTCATTAGATCAGAAATCATTTGGAAAAAATTTTATATATGATGCATTATATATATCTACAACATTGTCCTATAGCTCTTTAAATTCTTCAATAAGAGGTTTAAGATATACATCGATGTCATTTCTAATAATTTTTATTCCTATAATGCTCATAAAAATAATGAAAGAAGTTTGTTTTATACAGATCCATGAAGGTAGATTTTAAGGGATCAAAATAACCATCCATATGTTATAAGTTGTACTTAGAGTCCTAAATATATTAAATCCATTAGTATCCAATCCCAAACACACATTTCTAGGATATGAAGAGAAATTTGGATATAAATAATTAAAGTATTTCCACGATTTTGAATCTATGAGATGTTATATAAACCCATCATTGTTGTTTTTCATAATATTCCACTTCATTTTCTCTACCATTTTAGAAGACAAAAACAATTTTTAAATCATGGTTTTAATGAAATGTAACATAAAACTTTCATATCAGTTTTATTTCTCTTCTTCGTCATTGTCCGTTCATTTATTCTTTCATCATGATTCACCAATTTCCATATCAATGTATAATATATTTCACAGTCTTATTTATCTAAATATTATCCTTAATACAAAATGAATTCATTAGGTCATGCATGTATATTTTTATAATTGAGACTATGTTTGTTAAAAACTTTATTCATCTCATAAAAATAGTGAGGGGTCTTATATTGGAAAAATTCATTATATAGAAAATCCAATATCATCAAAATTTATTTATCTATATTTCAACTTAGGAACCTAATATATCACAACTTTAGTAAGAAGGAAAAAATTATAGTGTATATATTCTTCAAAAAAATCCTAATTTCTGTCTACTAGTAATTCATAAACATTATTTTATTATTTAGTTACATTCTCTCTTATATTAATCTATAGAAAATAAAAAGGTGTCTCTAATGATATGTCATAATATTTATCATTCTGTGCAGTGCATAAAATATCATTAATTAGTTTATTAATCTCATTATCCACTATCAGGGTAGTAGGTTGTTCATTTTGATGACAGTCACATGTTGAACTTTCTATAATGTCCAATTTCCCATGACAAATCCATCTCACATATCTAGTAATAAATCATTTCAATATCAAGTGATCATAAACTTCATGTCTTTTCAACCACCATTCGAAATTAAAATCAAGGCATGAACATTTTATTCCTTTATCTATGAATTTATTTGAAATTGAAAAATATAAAACTCCTCCAACCCCATAATATATTGAGTTGTATTTCCGGGTAAATTAATCCAACTTTTATACATTTGTATGATATTGATATATATATATAACATAATGAAAATTAATTAAATAATATAATGTTAAGATTAATAAAAAATATTTATGGAATAAAAAACATTAAAAATATTAGTATTTGTAATATTTTGAAAGATAACAAATTCCCATATAAAATTACGATATAAAATAAGTATTATTAACTGAATTAACATGAAACATTTAAATATTTTTTTATATAAAATAACTAGTAATTTTGTTTTTTGATGAATGTAACTTGAATTTTAAATACAATTTGAGATGCATAAGGTCATTTAATCTAGAATCATCCATAAATTCTAGACCATGATCAACACATCATGTTTCTTCATGTATTAATATATATTTATCATAGGATGAGGAACTTAAGAATAAATGATATTTGATTATTTCAACTCCCATATTTATTTTGATGTGTCTATATGTGTGTGTCTATGAGGGATAATGATAGACATAAATTGGAGAGAGATTTATATCTATGAATTGAAGATATCATTAAATAATATACCTCTAATATTTTTAAATGTCAATAGAAAACAGGGTTTTTTTGAAGAATTTTACTTAGTTGGTCGCCTTTATATAAGTGAAGATAATCAAAACATTTCTATAAACACACACATAAAACAAAATTACGTATAATGAAATTTTAAGTTATCGCTTCATCAAGTGGATATAAAAGTTTGACTCATATGTCTCAGGTGTTATTCCTATGAATAATTTATTCACCCAACTATGGCTTGTTTATATAAAATTTAAAATTATAGATTCATTGAATATGTCATCTCTTAAATTTAGTTTAGATATACATAAATAATTTCAAATTAATTTAAAATTATAACCCGTGTAAGTAATTTGATGAAAAAATACATGAAGAGTACTACTTGTTGCAATGTATAAAGCATTATTTCCCCTGAATAGTTTAGAAAATATTTTAACACACTTTTTGATTACAGAGGAATTTTAATTAAAATGTAAACAATAATAAAATTCGATAGTTTTTTTTACCATATTGGTTTTCATTCAATTAATTTAGTAGCTTGAAAATTAAAATATGAAATCCAATTGTATAAAAGGTAATATTAAAACCGAAGTCTTATTCTATCCAGCATGACACTGATTTTGAGCATAATATCGGTTAACCCCTCCTTATGTAGTAATTTTGATGACTGCATCTATTTATACATTGATTGAAAATTAAAATAGTTTTTTATCCAAAATATATTACATATTATGAAACAATGGTCATAAATAATTTTTATTTCATACATAGATTCCAATTTTAAAAACATATCCACATATTCTAATCTATTTATACAAAATAAAAATAAATGGTCATGCATAAATTTTATTTCATACATAGATTATGAATTAAAAAAACTAGTTTTACCTAAATATTGATATCGATGACAGGGGGTTTATTCTTTAGCAGTTTTTCATAAGTGGATGATGTTAAGAATTATAGAAGGCATTAGATTCTCTCTGTGAGGAAACTATACAGGGAGAAATCACTGGAGAGCCATATATAGATGGTTTTTAGGAGGGGAGGAGACACCGAAGTCTCACTGTGAGGATGTCGTTCAAGGAGGAGTCACCAAAGGGAAGGATTAATTGGTGGGGAGGATTCCCCATGATATAAAATAAATTTTAGGGAATTATGTGAGAAAGGAGGAAGAAAGAGGGGGCAGCTTCCTATGATATATGATTTCTATTATTGGTGGTTGTTTAAAAAATTATCGTTAAATAAAAATTTAGAAATGGTATTTAAAACCCTACTGCTAATAATTAATTAACAGTAGTAAAGATTAAAACAACACTAATAAATTGAAAGATATTAATATTTAACTAATTATCAGAGGTTTATTGAAACTTATACTAATAAACCACCACTAATATGTAAATTTATTATAATATAGATTGTAAGAAAATCAAAGTCTAGAATAATTTTTCTAACTCAATAAAACTATATCTAAAATGTGGTAGAGCATTTCATAATTATAGAGGAAAATCAAGTTTCCACTCCCATGGATATACACTTTATATTGAGAAGATAAATCACCTAGAAAGGAATGTACTTTTTAGTACATATAAAAGGTTCCTTTTATATTGGAATTTGGGTTCTTTATTTATGCCATGGTTTGTGCATGATTGAAAATTTCACATGAAATGGGAGTTATTAGAAAATTCATGTATAATCCTAAAAGAGAACACTAGGAAGTAGAATTTCATTATCTATTATATCAAAGGTTTTATAAATTTAACTATTTTCTTAATAATAGATGAATCGTTACAATGGTTTTTTGATTTGGACTTTAGAAGAGATACATACACTCATAGAAGAACTACTGGTTATGTGTTTATTTATATAGGTAAAACTATGAGTTATATGTCAAAACCTCAACTAGTATTTTAACTTTTGATAATAGAGGTGAAGTACATTTCTTTAATAGTAGCTAAGGGGAAGTTGATCTGGAAAATGATCTATTAGAGGATCTCGAAATAAGGTAGTATAATGGGGTGTTGTTTTGTAATTCAAAAAGTGTGATTCACCGGGACAACAATCTTATTTTTTATCCTAGGATAAAGCATATTTAGTTGAAGTATCACTTAATTTATAAGTTTTGGTAGGATAAATTTTTGGACTTATATATGTGGATGGAGTTAGGGATATATTAGATATTTTTACCAAGGTTATTGTTTGGGATACGTTTGGGTGGTGTTGCGCCTGAGTCAGGTTGGGATGAGAAGATGTGTGATTGGGGGAACCATGAAACTATAAAGGTATATTTGGAGTGGAATTTTTTTTATAGATGTTGATGGAAGTCTTGGTGGTGAAGCCTGAAAATAATTATAAAATTGGATATTTTTAATTTCATCCATGTGAAACCCATTTTTAGGCTAAGTAATTAGAACTCATTGAAGGAGTGATTCAGAAATTATAATTTCCAAAAAAATAAGATGATATGGTGGAGGAGTAGCAAATAAGTATGGAAGCAAAGATAATAGAAGAGATAAAGAGACAAAATAGAAGAAGGCATCCATAACCAGAACCTAAAAGGAAGTTTGAAGTGTGGAGTCACATAGGATTTACATAAGGATTATTTATAAGATAGATAAGGATTATTCTAAGGATATATAAGGGTTTCTTCATAGAATAAATAAGAGTAAATTTAAGGAGTTTCTAGAAGCATGAACTATTCACGATAATGAGGAGTTACGTTAATGGATTTATTTGATCGAGTGAAGGTATATCCATAAAGATCAAATACATGTATAAATAATCTCAATAGGGATCAAAAGATGATGGCACTGGTTGTATCGGTTGGGCTCTACTATATTTTTATAGTGGAATCATCTATTTTATATAACATTGAGATCAACATTTTAATCATTTTCCATTCCTTTAAAAAAAATACAGTGTTTATCCATGGAGTATGAATTATTACAACCCATATAATTAATTATTTTGTTATTTTAAATTATTTATTTAAATCGTTTTATTTCAAAATTTCTTTTTGGTTTTGTATCAAAGTGTGCATTGTGGTGTAATGACATAGGTTTGGTTTGTCTTATAAATTCTGGTACATTGTTAGTGCAGATTTTTTATTTGGTTATTTGTTTTAACTCTTTAATTTATAAAGTATAACTTCCAATTATCATAAGGTTTCATAGACCTGGAATATGTGAGATACATAATACAATATAGAATGAGGGAAAATATATGTAAGAATAAAATTTTGTTGGTTAAGGATATGATTAGGGGACACTATAATGCGATATAAGAACCTTAGGATACATCCCATAGACAATGTAGGCTTTTATTTTATCTTGAGAAGGTAAAAATGAACCAATGTAGCACTGTAAATAACTAGGTTAATCTATTGAATATAATTTAGTATAGTGCTAGATCTTGAGATTATGTTGGTGCTCCAACATAATCCTATAAATATCATCGCAAGGCTAAATCAACTCATTAATATACTCTATGTTAACTTATTGAGACTATGAAATCTTTAATTTAATGTGAGGAAAATATTTATTTCATCATCTCCAACACTATCTCATGGAATCCAATGTAAGATATGTCTGATTTCTAATGTAACATGGAAAATAAATACAAGATATGAACATAAATGTAATATAATCAGAATTGTGACGCTTTGTATTTTGTAGCTTTAAAAAATTAGAGGTTGAAGTTATATTTCCAATATAAAACATTATAGAATTTTATATGAATATTATTCTAGCACCAACGCAACCCATGTTACTCCTTTAGAATATATCATATCTCCAATAAAACATGAGGTCACAGGGCATGTGATGTCAACATTCCAATGAAGCATAGAGGTGACTAATTCAATAATATCTTGTTGAGATAATGTAGTGAAAATATATACCATAGGCAAAATTGAATCCAATATAATATTAGGGATTTAATTTCAGAATTACTCGAAGTCAATTAATGAAGGGTCATAAGTACACCAAAAGTGTATGTACAACCTTGAATCGCTAGAAAACTACTATAAAATCTTAATTTGAAAGGAATGAAATGAGATCAATCATTGTAGTTTGTAGATCTATAAAGATTCCATGAATAGAACATGCACTATTCATGGGAAATATAATATTACTAGAACATCCTTGTCTAACTAAATTTAGAAATACATTAACAATTTTACATATGGTAATCAATATAAGGGAGGGTGAATATGATCCACATGGGACAGGGGAGTGGAACTCCACCAAGTGAAATGAAAGTGGTTATCCATGTGGAAATATATCATCACTCACTATTCATGTGGAATGGTCACATAAATTAAGATGAGGTTCTTAGTGATGCTCCTATATAGAGAATAAGGGATAATAAATCAAGAGTTTGGATGTCAAGAAGTAAGGATACTCTAGATCTATAGATTAATGCCTTTAAATAAAGTTGCACCATCATCCATTGGTGAATCTTCTTCATCTCAATTCTATTTGTATTTTTTAGCATGAGCGTGTGTGGATAAGAACATAGTGGTGAATAGTGTGGTGTAGTTTAGGATTTTTTCTAATTATTGAATGAATATATTTCAACCAATATTTTACTTCTATTTTAATTTTTTATCTTATCAAATAGTAGATGAACATAAGGGAGAGGGTGAAGGAGAAAAAATGGAAATATAATATATTTTACTTGGAGTTGGGACTTAGTTCTCTAAATTATGAGAGTGTCAAAAAGGATAAGTCACATACTAATAATATAACTAACGATCTCAATTTTCTTGGTGTATATAACATAAGAAACTTTATCGGGACTAGTGATTGAACTAGAAAACTTAAGAGTGACATAAGAGAAGTTTTAAGGAAAGAAAGAATATTCTAGGAATGAACCAATGAATTCAAGCATAAGTAGAGTAAATAAATAAAACCAATCCCCAATCCCCACTATTTCCTCATTTTATTATTACAATTATTTTGAATTTTTTTGTGTTTTTACTTGAATCAGCTTGGATTTATTGTTTCTACCTCTTATACTCACCAAAAAAAATCATTGAATTTTCACACTAGTAGAATTAAATTTAGAATTGAATCTTCCATATTTGTTCATTTTATTTGGGGTAACTTCTATTTTATGTTTTTTTTACCTTGTTCATTTGAAGAGAGATTTTTTAGATTCACTACACAGTTTATCATCATGCAATATGAAACTCACACAACACTACATCTTGCATCACAGATAGAGTAAATAGTTTCTCATGAAATGAAACCAAATGTTTTTCATCCTCTAACCATCCATTAGGATAATCACAAAAAATGGCATTATATCACCACACCACTTCCTCAATATCTCATAGATGATAATCCTCCACCTTGTAAGATAAAGGGGGTGAACTTTCATCTAATATACACTAAATCCACCATGATATTATTCTGTACCCATATACAAATCCACAATATCTCCCATCATCCATCATTTATCTCCAAACTATTAAGTAACATATACATGCTTCTTCTTATTTAGTACATCAGCTATTAAGTTTGTTTTACTTAGAGGGTATGATTATTGAATTCATAATCATATAATAACTCCTTCCACCTCCACTAGAACAAATTAAAATCTTTCTAAGATAAGATATATCGTATTCTCTAGTGACCTATAAAGATCACAAATAATTATCCAATAAGGTAATGTCACCATATCTTCAAAGTAAACAGCACCACTAAAAGCTAGAGATCATGGGTGATATAATTACTCTCATGGGGTCATGACTATAAAGACACATGAGATAAAACTATCATATATTGCATCAGGACACAACCCAAACAAAGATAAGAACCATCAAAAAATATCTCAAACATAAATCCATACTTTGGAAAGAGAAGTATAGAATAAATAATAAACTTCTCATTAATATGATCAAATGTCACCCAAAATTGATTATTCAATATAAAGGCCTAGTCTTTATTTTCAAATCCTATCAAATGGGTCATATCCCAAGAGAATTCAGACATAAACCTTCTATAATATCCACCAAGACTAAAAAAATGTACACATACACAACTCTATTTTGGGGAAACCCAATAAATATCTACCTCAATATTCAAAGGATTAACTGCTACACCATACTAAGACATAAAATTTATAAGGAAAAAAACTTCATGCATCCAAAATATACCCTTGGATAGCTTGCTATACGACTAATGGAATTGAAGGACCTCTAATATGAACCTAAATTACTTATAATGATCCTCCTCTAACCTCAGATACACCAATATATCATTTATGACTAGAAATAATTGGTCAATGATCTCATAAAACTTAGAGTTCATCATTCCCATGAAAATTTCATGTGCATTCGTGACTCTAAAGAGAATAATAATGAATTAAAATTTTCAATTATGATTACTGAAGTTTGTCTTCATAATGTATTCCTTCTTCGTGATTATTTTATGATATCAATATTTCAAATAAATCATTTATAATCATCCATATCCATTTAACTTATCAACTAATTCATTAACCTTAGGGAAGGGATAGTGGTTCTTCAAAATTGTCTGGTTCAAATGATGATAATATATTCATAGCCAGAAACTACCATCTTCTTTACTTTAGAAAAACACCATATCAACCCAAGGTGATATGATAGGTTCAAGGAAACCATTCTATAAAAGTTCATCAACCTAAATTTGAAACTCTCATATCTCTAAAGTCATCATCTTATAATAATACTGAGAAATTGAAGATACATTGATCTTAACTCTATCCTGAACTCAATGTCATGTTGAGGGGGTAGTGTCACATACTCTTTAGGAAAAACATTCAGAAAACCCCTCCATAACTCTAAAAATTATTTAATTTCACTTCCACTAAATGAAATATCAATAAAGTAAACTACACGAAAGAGGATATAAACGTATTTGATCAATCTAGTAATCTTATTTTCCAAAAACATTGCAAAATTTCCATCCACATAAAATAAAGGCACTCTTATTCTATATAATTCAATTATAACACACATAAAATATAAACAATCCATGTTGATGATGACATCTTATGGTTATATTTTCAATAATAAAAACACATTGATCAACTAGTGATACCATATCATTAGTTCAGATCATCTACATAGCTCAAACAAACTAGACTAGCCTCTAAGTATTGTGGATAAGATAGATGAAATAAGAATCCTATCCAAATTAAGTCCCAATGATCAGACTAAGGTAGGTGAAATAATAGATTGTGATGCTATTGGATCAATCAAATAATAAACCATTTCATAATAGAGAGAAATATTACCTCAAATGACATCAGGTTTTCCTAGAATTAGAAACTCTGGTGCATGAAACTATCTATGTCATGTGACTCTTCCTCAAAATCCTCGATAATGTCTACCACTGCATCCATTATCATAATTTGATCCCTACTAATGGGGATAATACTAGGTATTTCTTATAATTTCTTCATCACCCCTATGTAATCTAAAATCTTAATGTCATATACATTGTTGATGTGGACTATGAGGCAACTGTTGTTGGGACTATATCTAAAACTAAATTTTGGATGCACACTAACCACTATGAAATTCCATACACTGATACTTCCAATTTCTATATAATCAATATAAATAACATACCATATTAGAGATCCTGGTAGAAGTATGAGAACTTCCAACTCTATATAAACAATAGAATTAAGGTTAAGATAGAATCCTCATAGATAAAAACCTTGACCATCCGAATAACCAAGGTCTTCTCTCCATAAATTTAGTTCTTAGAAATCCATGATGGATTCCATCTCAAAATGAACTTATTCATTCCAACATCCACCTATTCATATCAAACTTCATAACCAATTTTATATAAAAATTCATTATAAAAGTGGTGATTTTACATTGGATATTTGTATGAAAAGCCTCCTGAAAATGTTGCACCCTCACCACATTATCTGAAATAATATCAAAATAATAGAAACATATGTTCATGAACCTAACTCCAAGATCCCTCATGTTCAATCCCACATACTGTAAGGTGGGAAACTCCTACTAATGCACTAGCATTAGTGTCAAAGATAGAATCTCAGTCTAAAACTAGATCTAGAAATTAATCCATGTAACCTTAGACTCATCACAATCACCAAGATAAATGGTCATCCACTATCAAGTTACACCCCTCAACAAGATAAAAACCAAAGGAATCTAATTCTTCTTAATCCCATTAATAAAATTAAATTCAATATTGTCTTATTTTAACCACATATTTATCTATTCATCATATAAAATTACTTTATACCTTATAAGACTCTACCATTTAAACTCATACAAATCCTTCCTCTATGAATCATTATTATTATGATAAGACTCCCTAAAATCAGCCAAAATATCCTATTACACCACACCAACCTGAACTACTTAGGTTTTTCACCCATCGTCTATGACTAAAAATATAAAAAAAACTCATAATGCTTTAATATTTAATTCATTTAAAGTTATTTTAATTTAACTCATTTTAATTTCTCAGATATCTTCCCAATTCAAACACAAGCACAATCAATCATGATGAATTTACCACAGCTATGTATCAACCCCAAAATCAATATAATATATCTTTATTATGTTCAATATACATAAGGTTCTTGTGTCAGGTCATAGGTTCCTTTTAGAGTCCTAGTAGGTTTCCTAGGACTATATCACATGATAAGACCAAAAAACTATTCTCCAACCAACTTGTAAGAACCCGAGTTTTTGGAACGGGTCAAAATCTCGACCTTGTTTGAATTTTTTGACTGGTTTCTGAGGAAACTGGAGAAAATGGGAAGTTTCTGGAAATTTTCAGACTACATGTCGTGTACTATTGAGTACACGCCATGTATATGTTAATCGAGTGTCGGCCATGTTCTCACCAAGTACATTCTGTGTAATGACCGTGTAGTAGTTTCTTACTACACGGTGTGTAGTTTTGAACACGCCATGTATACCCCCGACCGTGTGAGGCCATACATGGCGTGTAGGCCATTGGCCGGGTGGGACCAAGGACACGTCGTGTAGTCTAGCCGTGTATGAGGGATACACATGGCGTGTGGGTAATTCGGCGAGGAAGATAAGAGAAACCGGGTACATGCCGTGTACCCATCGGTACACGCCATGTACTCATGTCGGCAGGTTCGGAAAGTAAGTCGGCGGAATCATGTCGTCTTATGAACAGTTAAATAAAATATACATGGCGTGTAGTCCAAAAGTACACGCCGTGTACTTTCTTTTTCCGTTTAAAATGGGCAGTAGCCTCGTATTGAGGCAGAACCTCATACCCTCCGCCCGGATACGCGAACCAAGCCAACCGGGACTTCAATTGCTCCTCGGTTCTTCTTATAAAGTCTGATCCGAGCTCTGATTAGTGCATTGGAACCCCCTTGGTAATCCCTCATTTCCCCTTTGGTCGTTTTGTCTGATTTTTGTTCTAGAACAAGTTATAGGCGTTTGTGTTGTTTTGAATCTTTTATAGATCTATCGCGTTTTAGACCAAATTGGTGGCTGTTACCGGAGGAGTAGTGTCGTACGAGTCTTAGGTAGGTGGTGCATACTTCATTTTGTGTTTTCGTGGTTGTTTGGGTGACGCGGCCTTCGGTGCATTTTCGGGTATTTTGAGCGGGACCCGTTTTATCTGCTTTTTCATACTGTATGGATTATGGGACCTCTAGGATGCTTTTGGGTATGCCTGGTTACCAGTTTTTGTGAGCAGGGCCGGGTGAGGGGTCGTTGCTCGTCAGGGCATTTTGGCCGGGGAATGCCAGAATGGTTTAAATTGAAATATTATTGTTATAAACTGTTTAGTTTAATTTATTGATGCGTGATATTAATTGTTGGAGGCATTTAAGACCTCAGTGTTGGTATGGGACAGCACCTGGTATAGTGTGATTCGACTGTTTAGTGGGTTTTTCTAGGTTATGTTTCCTTTTTGAATATGTTATATATGCAATTGCTGAATTTCATCTGCTGGACCATTTTGGGTCGTGTTGGGATTGGCCCAGTTACGCTTGAGTGATGCTGATCATAGTTTGGGGTTTTGCCCGGGTTACTTTGGGTGGTTTTGACCATGGGATTGGGCGTCATGGACGTCGGCTTGAGGCAGTACGACTGTCAGGTTGGGCATGGCCCGGGTTACTAGGATGGCGATGCCATCGGACTTGAGTGACATGGTCGCAGGGACACGATGTGTCAGACGTGTTGGTGGCTTAGGACTTTTTTGGTGATTACCGCTCACCCGTGACTTGAGTAGTGTGCACACAGAGATACTCCGTGATGAGGTGGTTTTGACCACTCGTGTGGGTAGAGGCCCCTGTAGTTGCGGTTAGGTATTTTTGTTGGGGGTGCTTGCCGTAGAAAGCCATGTGTGAGGTGAGGAGCCTTCAGGGGATGGGCGTGCCTTTGGGACGTCGGTACTTGAGACACAAGGTGTCAGGAGGCACCTGGTGCCGGGTTACTATTTTTGGGCGTGCCTTCGGGAAGTCGGTACTTGAGACACAAGGTGTCAGGAGGCACATGGTGTCGGGTTACTATTTTTGGGCGTGCCTTCGGGACATCGGTACTTGAGACACAAGGGTTCATGAGGCACATGGTGCTGGGTTACAATTTTTGGGCGTGCCTTCACGACGTCGGTACTTGAGACACGGGGTGTCAGGTGGAACATGGTTCCGGGTTACACGATAGAGATTTCAGTATTGGCCGAAGCAGGTGACCCTCCATGGTGGTTGTGGAGCACCAGTGGAGTTTGTGTTTATTTGTGTGCATCATACTATTACTACATTCCATGTAATTGCTTAACTGCTTAAACAAATATATTGGGTACGCACCATTGGGTGGTATCCTATTGAGATTTTTCTCACACCCTGCACGGGCCCTTTGGGACGCATGCAGACTTTATGGATTTACGTGAAGGAAAGGGGGAAGTTTCAGGAGATGGTTGCATTAGTTATTGCATGGAGATGGTATGGACCTTGAGGTCATACCTAGCTGGAGTTACTTTTTTTAGTTTCCCTTTTGTATCAGCATGCTTACCTTATTTTTTTAGTTATTGTTGGTTAGCCATTGGCACCGTTATATTTTGTTATGTATGACTTTCTTTAGATGCATGCCTTGTTTGGTTATAGTAGTAGTTTCTTGTATTATTCAGCATGTTGTTTTTTTCACTTTCTTTAGTTGTTGTTTCTACATTGCTTCCGCTAGTTTATTGATATTTGATATGCTTCTGCTATGCGGGTCTGGTTCGAGTCTGCTGGGTAATTTATTTCTGCTGCACTTTTTAGTATTATACTTGGACCAGTACCCTTACTATGATCCTCTGAGAGGGTATATCCTCCCCATTATACCTAACAGACCCTCGCTGCTAGTCAGGAGCCTTTGGGGTTCAGGGGAGGTGCACCTAAGGTAGTGACACCCAACCCGTTCGGCACTGTTTGGGTGGCTGGCCGGGTCCGAGATGTTACAAAGTGGTATCAGAGGAGTTCTTGATAAGGATTTAGTAGCAGTACTCTTCTGGATACTAATGAGATTGAGACTTCTCTTTTTATTTCTACTGGTTTTACTATTTGGGATATGGTAGACTGGAGATAAGTTATTGTTACTTGGACTGGGTTTTTAGCTTGTGCTTGGGAGCCTGTTGCCCCAGGTATGAGGGTTGGACCATGTTTCCAATGGGTGGGAATTGCTATTTCCTTTTGCTCAGATTACAGTTTATATGATTTCCACCTCGGTGGATCACTTGAGGTGTGATGTTGTTGATTGTGATATGTGACCCTTGACCCAGTGTGGTAAGGGAGAATTGGACCTTGGCCCGGTACGGCAAGGCTTCTTTGCTTGGATCTTGATAGTCACATTTTAGGGTATTTCAATATCATAATTGCACGTATTCTTTGTGATGTGATAATACCATGTGAAGGAAAAATAAATGTCCATTATTTATATTGTTGAAATGTGAATTGGTGAAATTCCTCATAGAATTGCTAGTTGTGAAAATAAGTATGCCATGATTTATATTTTTTTAAAATTGCAAGTTGCAGGATATTTGGGTCTGACTCTGGTGAGAGGAGGCAGGTACTATGGTTGAGGCAGTGTAACTTTCAGGATTGGGCGACTAGGTCGTCGGTTTAAGGCAACGTGAGTTGTCGAGATGGTCATGGCCCGAGGTACTTTTGATACTTGGCTCTGTTGAGCGGGTAAGGAGGCCATGAGGTCGGGATGCCGTGGGGCATGGGTTGCGGTGAGGGGGAGTAAGGGTAGTTGTTATGCACTTCCTTTTACTGTTTTCCTTGTCTGTGTAGAATATATTGTTGTATATATGTATGGGTTGTCTGACCATTTATGGTATTCAGCGGGTTACTCCTTCATGACACGATGGATCATCAGGAAGGAGAGGATACAGTGCCACATGATCATGGTCAGAACTCGGTACAGGCAGAGCACGAGCCGCAGGTACAGGCTCAGGGATAGGATCAGGTTTAGGATCCACTGCAGGTAGGACAGCAGCCGGGTTTGGCATCGTTCGGGCCATGGCTCGACGAGCAGCTCCGATCGAGCCTGGCACGCGTCTTGCAGGGGTTTGACAGAGGCACGCAGGGTATAGAGCCTTCTATGGCGTATCTGACGTGGGAGTTCCAGTCACAGCACCCACCATGTTTTCAGGGTGAGGGTGGTCCACAGGCGGCAGAGAACTGGATATAAAGTATGTAAATGATTTTTGAGTAGCTCGAGATGCCTCCAGGGCGGAGGGTCAAGCTGGCGACATACATGATGAGAGGACCGGAGAAGCGTTGGTGGGACGTACAGGTTCAGGCTCGTAGGCACAAGGGACTGGAATGGAAGGATTTCGAGGACAGCTTCTTCGAGCACTTTTATCCGGAGACGCTGAGGGCAGAGAGAGATTGGGAGTTCTTGAGTCTTTAGCAGGGAGATATGTTCGTCATGGACTACACAGCTATCTTCACAGAGTTGTCCCATTTTTCACCTGGTATGGTGAGCGATGATGCAGCTAGGGTGAGGCGCTTCGAGGATGGCTTATGACATGCCATTCGGGTCCAGGTGAAAATCTTCAGGCTGGGTTCTTTCTCTGAAGTGGTGAATTAGGCGCTCATATTCAAGGGAAACGAGAGAGAAAAATCATGCTTGGGAAGAATTACAGCTTCAGGTGATGGCTCGGATAGCAGGAAATGAGGACGGGATGAGTTCCAACAGGGCATTCAGGCCAGGGATTCAGCTAGACCACCTCGTGGGAGTTCTTCGGTTATTTTCTTCCAGTGTAGACAGCCGGGACATGTTCGGGCGCAGTGCGATAGGCCTCTGAAGGAGTGTCGGGCATGTGGACAGGACAGACATCTGAAGAGGTTTTGTAGGCAGCCTTCTCAGATAGCCAGCAGGCAGGGACCAGGACACACGACAATGTCTGGAGTTGGTTCAGGTTCGGTACCCGAAGAGGGTAGTCGAGGTTCAGCTGTAAGCGGAGGTCATAACAGAGATGGTGGGACCCAGTAGAGGAGTCAGTGGTCAGTGACTGGAGCAGCATCTGGAGTTCAGGCATCAGGCAGCCGTGTTTCAGGCCTGGTGCATGTCGTGGAGCTGCCAGAGGCTGAGCAGGCTGGTGAGGCGATGACGGTTAGAGGTACACCATGGTGTGACCGTGATCTTCATGTTTCCTTTTTGGCATGACCTATAGAGGCATGTCTGTTTTGAGTGCACGTAGTGCACAGGATCTATGTGGACTGACTGGATGCTAGTCAGTGGGATTGTCACCATATCGGGTGTGTGATATATATATATATATATATATGCATGAGATTTGTAGCATCTGGGCATCAAGGATGCGGGTTACTTGAGGTGTTAGGCATCGGGACCTCATGGAGGCGGACACCAATGTGGTGCGGGATACATTGGGTGTCGGAAGCGACACAGGAGCACCAATGAGGTGCAGGGGTGATGATGCATCACGGGAGGACTATTTGTTTGGAAAATAGGTTGGTAAACCCTATTTGCTTTATGTTTTGTTGGGTTGATACCAGGTAAGGTGATTCCTAAGGTGGGGATCCCCCTTGAAGAATTTATCCGGAACCTTTGAGACCGGGGAAGTCCGGGTTGTTTGATCGGGGTGGTATGTTTGTTGCCATCTCTGGGTTTCATTCGGTAGCTCAGGGATGAGCTACGTTAAGGTGGGGAGTTTGTAAGAACCCGAGTTTTTGGAACGGGTCAAAATCCTGACCTTGTTTGAATTTTTTGACTGGTTTCTGAGGAAACTGGAGAAAACGGGAAGTTTCAGGAAATTTCTAGACTACACGCCATGTACTTTTGAGTACACGCCGTGTATATGTTAATCGATTTTCGGCCATGTGCTCGCTAAGTACATGTCGTGTAATGATCTTGTAGTAGTTTCTTACTACACAGCGTGTAGTTTTGAACACACCGTGTATACCCCCGACTGTGTGAGGCCATACATGGTGTGTAGGTCGTTGGCCGGGTGGGACCAAGGAAATGTCGTGTTCCCTTTGGACACACCGTGTAGTCTAGCCATGTATGAGGGATACACATGGCATGTGGGTAAGTCAGCGAGGAAGATAAGAGAAACCCGGTACACGTCGTGTACTCATATCAACAGGTTCAGAAAGTAAGTCGGCGGAATCCTTCCATCTTATGAACAGTTAAATAAAATATACACGGTGTGTATTCCAAAAGTACACACTGTGTACTTTATTTTTTCACTTAAAATGGGCATTATCCTCGTATTGAGGCAGAACCTCATACCCTCCGCCCGGATATGCGGACCAAGCTGGTCGGGAATTCAATCGCTCCCCGATTCTTCGTCTGAAGTCCGATTTGAGCTCTTATTAGTGCGTTGGAACCCCCTTGGTAAGGCCTTGTTTCCTCTTTGGCCGTTTTGTATGATTTTTGTTCTAGAACGAGTTATAGGCATTTGTGTGGTTTTGAATCTTTTGTAGATCTACCGCGTTTTAGACTGAATTGGAAGCCGTTATCAGAGGAGTAGCATCGTACGAGTCTCAGGTAGGTGGTACATACTTCATTTTGTGTTTTCATGGTTGTTTGGGTGATGCGGCCTTCGGCGCGTTTTCGGGTATTTTGAGCGGGACCCGTTTTATCTGCTTTTTCATACTGTATGGCTTATGGGACCTCTGGTATGCTTTTTGGTATGCCCGGTTACCAATTTGTGTGAGCAGGGCCAGGTGAGGGGTTGTTGTTCGTCGGGGAATTTTGGCCGGGGAACTCCAGAATGGTTTAAATTGAAATATTATTGTTATAAACTGTTTAGTTTAATTTATTGATGCCTGATATTAATTGTTGGAGGCATTTAAGACCTCTGTGCTGGTATGGGACAACACCTGGTATAGTTTAATTCGACTGTTTAGTGGGTTTTTCCTGGTTATGTTTCCTATTTGAATATGTTATATATGCAATTGCTGAATTGCATCTGCTGGACCCTTTTGGGTCGTGTTGGGCTTGGCCCGGTTACGCTTGAGTGATGCTGATCACAGGTTGGGGTTTTTCCTGGGTTACTTTGGGTGGTTCTGACCACGTGATTGGGCGTCATGGACGTTGACTTGAGGTAGTATGATTTTTAGGTTGGGCATGGCTCAGGTTACTAGGATGGCGATGCCATCGGACTTGAGCGACATGGTCGCAGGGACACGAGGTGTCAGACGTGTTGGTGTATTAGGACTATTTTGGTGATTACCACTAACCCGGGACTTTGAATAGTGTGCACACAGAGATACTTCGTGATGAGGTGGTTTTGACCACTCGTGTGGGTATAGGCCCCCGTAGTTGCAGTTAGGTATTTTGGTTGGGGTTACTATTTTTGGGCGTGCCTTTGAGACGTCGGTACTTGGGACACAAGGTGTCAGGAGGCACATGGTGCTGGGTTACTATTTTTGGGTGTGCCTTTGGGACGTCGGTAATTGAGACACAAGGTGTCAGGAGGTACATGGTGTCGGGTTACTATTTTTGGGAGTTCCTTCGCGACATCGGTACTTGAGACACGGGGTGTCAGGTGGCACATGGTGCCGGGTTACACGACAGAGATTCCGGCGTTGGCCGAAGCAGGTGACCCTCCAGGGTAGCTGTGGAGCACCAGTGGAGTTTGTGTTTATTTGTGTGCATCATACTATTACTGCTTTCCCTGTAATTTCTTAACCGCTTAAACACATATATTGGGTACGCACCGTTGGGTGGTATCCTTCTGAAATTTGTCTCACACCCTGCATGGGCCCTTCGGGACGTGTGCAGACTTTATGGATTTACGTGCAAGAAAGAGGCCAACTTCAAGAGCTGGGATGCGTTAGTTATTGCATATAGATGGTATGGACCTTGAGTTAATACCTATCTGGAGTTACTTTGTTTAGTTTCCCTTTTGTATCAGCATGCTTACCTTATTTTTGTAGCTGTTGTTGGTTAGCCATTGGCGCCGTTATATTTTGTTCTGTATGAATTGTTTTAGATGCATGCCTTGTTTGGTTATAGTAGTAGTTGCTTGTATTATTCAGCATGTTGTTTTGTTTACTTTCCGTTGTTGTTGTTTCTATATTGCTTCTGCTGGTTTATTGATATTTGATATGCTTCCGCTATGTGGGTCTGGTTTGAGTCTGCTGAGTCATTTATTTCCGCTGCAGTTTTTAGTATTATACTCAGACCAGTACCCTTACTATGATCCTTTGAGAGGGTATATCCTTCCCACTATACCTAACAGACCCTCGCTGCTAGTCGGTAGCCTTTGACGTTCAGGGGAGGTGCACCTAAGGTAGTGACACCTGACCCGTTCGGCACTGTTCGGGTGGTTGGCCGGGTCCGGGATGTTACACAACCAATGAAATTATCAATGGTTACCATCTACAGACTCCACATTAACATCGACCAAATCTCTAATAACACTCTTCCATGACCCATACCCACAAAAACATCTCTTGGTATAGTAATGAAGATAGGAGTAACTCCCAAAGGCCCACTCTAAAAATCAACGGGCGGGTGATTAAAGTTGAGGGTATAAATCATACAACATGTAAGGAATTAACCTCCATAATCCTAAGAATGTTTAAATAAATGCACCAATCGACACCAACTCCATAAATAATAAAATTATAATCCCATTAATAATATAAAATTCATGTAATGTCATATATAAATAAAACACAATATCTCTAAAGTCGGTGCCAATTATGGAATAGCTCATATGGTAGTGACTCTAATAACAATTGAACGTTATGAAATGAGATATTAATGTCCATATAAATCACCAAAATTGTGCTAAAAATATGTAAAATGTGTATATAGAATTATGTGTGTGTATAAAAGTATACTTAGTAGGTTTCTCTCCAAAAAATAGAATGCCAATGAAGAATAATCATATTAAATCCTCGTAGAATAATTAATAAAATTGGATCATTACTTATCCTAGGTCGACTACTATCCCATATCACCAAAGGTTCACTCACCAAATCCATATAAAAATATGGTAATATAATATTCATTAAAGTATTTTGAGATAGTACCCCACACCCACTTCCCCACTGATGTAATCTCCATCATGTCCCAATAAAAAATATCACAGTGCCCTTATCCCTTTTATTACCACATATCACCTTTTCATACAATATCCTCATAACCAAATACACGTACCACATCACTACTACATACCCACATCACTTCCACATAACCATATCACTGTCACATCACCTCATCACTACCACATCACATCATCAATACCACATAACCTCATTAGAACCACATAACTTCCACATAACCACACTATATCTAGAAGTGATAATATGAGAGTAGGATTAATCATCCATATGTATCACCCACATCCTAAATTTTAGGGGTCCACTTGGAACCCAAAACCTCATATGTGTATCTATAAGGTTTCTCAACTCTATTTTTGGTTCATAATAAATAAGAAACCATATAATAAATTTAATAATCACATAAACTAGCCTAGAGTTAACTTTTTATCAAACTCCTCTGGAACCAAAATCCATCACCATTCCATAATAATCAATCACACCTCTAGAAAAATCATTCCAACACCTTGATAACCACACAAAAATCATCCAAATACTTCTCATTCCATATTCAATTACTAATTATATGTTAAACATTTACTAACCATGTTAGTTTTATTAATCACATTAATTATAGAAATTTCCACCTGAACCACTAATCAATTATCATAAATAATTTCTTTTATATTAATTTACCATATAATTAATCCCACCACTTTATTTCAAGATATTCATTAATTCATTAATCTCAATATTTTCCCATTCCTATTTCAGATTATTTTATTTTTTATTACCTTTATCACTGCCATATCCTGAGAAACTATAATATACTAACCACATACACTTCATTACACTAACACATCAACAAATCAAAAAAACATAGTACCACCTACATTACATTCATGATAGAAAAACCACTCTGACCTACATTTACTGCATCGGTCCATTGAGAAAAAAACACATCAACACCTCTAACACTTTGTTAAAATTTTCAGAAACATAATTCTACCATAACATACATCAAATAAAAATATTATTTCTTTATATATTCATTATCAACTTATTATTATTTTATCAATAAAAAAATTTAAAAAATTATTATTTTTTCACTTATTCATTTCATTAACATATTTCAATTATTTACTCCCTTTAAAAAATGATCCCATATATTAAAAATCACATTTAATCACAATGTAATTTTTAGCCCAATAATAATCAATAATATAAAGATAATTCATGATAAACATATCTGACTCACCCCCTTAGAAACCAATTCAATTATTTATCTTTATTAGGGTCAATTTAATCTCCTTATCCAACAAATCTAAAACATGATAATTCCACATTAATACAATAAAATAGAAGAGATAATCTAAATCACCTACCTTAAATGTAGCTCAAAACAACACAACATAGAGGAGAGAAACCTAGTGATGAAACACCCACATGTCATAAAGATCCTATACCAAACATATAATTCCTCAATCCATTTTCACCTAAAGATTAATCCTAGATACCCCATTAAGATATAAGTAATAGATAAATAAATAACCAAGATGAAATAAATTGATCGATGTGATGCCAGCTGCATAAGCATAATAAATCAATTGTAACTAAAATATCTAAAAAATCCATAAGGTTTCAAAAATTTGAGATGAAGAAAAATAAATTTAATAAACTCAATAAAACACTAAAAATTATAATTAAAAAGGAATAATAAAATATCACAATTTAACACTTAGCATTATGGTGTAATGGGGTTGGACTAGTTGGAAAATCAAAAAACCATGGCATGAACTCTCTTAAATTATCCAAAAATATCTTTATCAAAAACTATTCAATTTTATTTATATCAAAGGACATTGTGGTTCAATGAAATTTATCATACTATAAGGGAAAAAGATCTGAATTCTATGGTGCAATCCTAACCTCCCTTCATATTTCATTATCATATTATCTTTTAAACTTGAAATACACAAAATAATATCATGATATAACCATAATAATCTTGGTGAAATAAATTTCTCCAACGAATTCACAACCCAAAATAACAGTACAACCACTCACTTGTAATTCTCAAAGGAATCACAAAAAAAATTCAACCCTAATATTTTTATATTAAATCCAACACCCCATTACTCTATGAAATAAATGAATATTAAAGAATCAAGTCATAATTTCTAAAGGTGACACTTCTTATCCAACTCCTTCCAATAAAAAATCATGAAACAATGGATAAGCATCATGAAACTACTTTTCTTCCAATTAAAATATTATATCGGACCTAATTTCTCTACCACCATTAACTTCTAAACCTACTCCCAACAACTCAATAACATTAAAACCATAAATTATAGGAATAATAACATGCATTACTTTATAATTTGGGACATCTATGCTTGGATATGAAAGGGAAGGTGTATCCATGTTTCATTGGAACATTTGAGATCATGGATAAATTTAGAGAGGTTTATTATTATTTGGATTTTCCTTCAAAATATAGTAGAATTCATGATATATTTAATGTATCTCAATTAAGTATGCATTGGACCTGTCTCATGTAATTCATTATGATGATATGTAATTTTCAATAGATACTTTTTTGTTAAGAATCCAATTCATATTATTTATTAGAGTTAGAATCCTCTATGGGGAAGGTTTGAGCCACTTGTGTTGGTAATATGGAAACATGGTTATTTAAAAGTTTAAAATTTTGAGTAAAAAAACTTTTTGAGTACTTAAGGACCTAGGTTGTTCGCTAAAGACCCTCAGTGATGCTTCTTGGGGATGAGAAACTTTATGTTGAGGAATTTTTAACAATTTTTGGTGTTTAATTTTAATTTATACTTTATTTTTTATTTAGATCTTGTTATAAAATTCTATTTTTAAATTTTTAGTGATTAATAAATGAGGTTTTAAAGCTAATTTTAGCTCCAAAGTACTGAATTTAGACTCAAGATTAAAATTATAACATAGTGTGGTAAAAACTTTCCATGGTTTTTTTTGGAATAATTTTTTTAACAAGAGTAACTTTTTCTTCACTGAGTTGAATTATTAAGTAAATGTAATATTTTGGATGAACAACAAACCTGGTGATTTATCTATTTGAAAACTCTCTTTCTCTCCTTAGCTCCATATAGTGATTTCTACTTTGACTCTCAATAAATTTTGAAATATGTGAGTTTCATTATGAACCCCAATATAATAGCATCACATATCATGTCATTTTATTAAAAAATTTCAAGTTTTTATGATTTCATTAATCTAATTCCTTTTATTTATTCTAGTTTGATAAGATTGAGAAATTTTAGTGCTTTTGGAAGAATTATATATCCATTATTAATGAAAATCGATTGATAAATTAAGGGTAAGTGACCTCCTTTATTATCATTGAATTTAGTTGAATATTTATATATTAATTTTCTATTATTATCACCATTTTAATAATTTTTTTGTTTCAGATTTAATGAGAATGAAATTTTTTCTAATTAAGAGTTTGATTATATGAATTAATTTAGAATAATTAAGTATATTGTAGTTGATAGATATTGTAAATTTATATTAACATTTTAGAAATATTTAATTCTTATGAAATTAATTTTTTATAACTTAAAATAAAGTGTTATCATTATTAAAGGAATTGATAGTGAATTTTTTTATTAGAAAAAAAAATTTATAGAATATTGTTTCAGGTTATTTTAATTAGCTTTGTTATTATATAAATGTATTTGATTTATATGTAATGAAATTAAAAAGGTAAATACTTGTTATATGATAGGATTGAATGGTGTAATTAAACCCTCCAGGTTAAATCACTTTATAAATTTAGAAAGAATAATCTAACTATTTAATGTTAACTAAATAGATTTATTGTATGGAAAGTTTGAGGTTAAAACCATGAGATGATTTAGAAAATAGTGAAATTTTAGGTTAATTTCAAACAAAAGTAGAAATTAAATTGGTGATGAAACAAAATATGATAATATGCTCCAAGATTTTTAATTTCAGGCTTGTGTGCAGGTGATGTAATGTGATAATTTGATTAATTATGCTTGCTGTCAGAGTTATGACTAAGGAAGATCTTGTTCTTGGTAATTCCTTCCTAAGTTTATAGTTCTTCATTTCTTATGATCAAGTAATATGGTTTTTTTTAGGTGTATAGATACATTATTTAAACATAATTATATAAAATCATGAAATGGACATTCCTAATTAAAGATAATTGGTTTATGTATTAATTTTTCAATCTAATTCATGTGTACAATGGTCATGAAAAATGTCATAGAAAAATAATGAGAATGATATGTGAATACACCAACCCAACCATGAACTAAGAATATAAAAATACTTCACTAACACACTCCCCCATCATTTTATATTTCTTTACAAGAGATATTCTTACCCCCCCCCCCTCTTGTTATTCATTAGGGAGTAGAAAAATAAGAGAAACCTAACACATTAGCACAACATCATGGAATCACAAGTCTCCCAGATTTGAGAAGCAATAGTCTCCCAGTGCAGCTTCTGATCCTTTTGAATCTATGTGGAAGCCCCCCTTTTATAGACAATTGTCTCTTGAGATATCTCTATCATGTATCTATAAAAAAAATCACTTATATTCTTTGCATCATGTATTAATTGTACTTTAATTTTTCCTAAATACCACATGAAAAATCCCTTTTCATATCTTCTTTAAAGAAATTCCAAACACAATCCATGAGAGAAATTCAGCCAACCTGAAATATCTGTATTATTTGGAAGTTTGTTCACTCATTTATTGCAATAACATTCAATGCATGAAATTTCCAACTTCTAGGGTTGCCTACATGAGCCTCGCATAGTTCATGAATTGAACTTCATTCATATCATGAACCAAATTTCGCCCCCTCATTTTTTTTCTCATACTTCGAACCATTCACACTATATATAGGTACTCATGTTGTGAACCAGACTCGAATGTCACTGTCCCTATGTGCATGATTCATTCACATAACAAATGTCCAGTTCATCGCAAAAATATTGACAATATATTTTTTTCTTCTACTCAAACTTTTACCAACATGAATCAAACTATGTATCATACTGATCGAAGGCTTGAATCTTTTTCTTCATTATATGGCCTTGATTTCTCATGTTGGTTGCAATGTGCACCTCCATTTCTTTACATTAACTCACCTCATCCTTCGACCGATGTGTCGTATCTCGATTTTGAGTTTTCTAGTGACAATAATGGAATTATCTAGTGAAATGTGCAGTGATAATGGTTGATAAGTAGTGTATAGTGGTGAGTTTTTTTCTGAGGTGGGTGACATGAATAGAAGGAAAAGTGGCATCATTTTTGTTATGAATGAATAGTATATCATATCACTTGTCCCATATTGAAAGTTCCATGATTCAACCTCTCCTTTATAACCCTCATTATGAAACTGATGCCTTATAAACCAGTTGTAGTATAGACCCATACCATGGCTTCCTTCTACACATGCTGACCAGCATGTGTCTAGAACCTACACGTGTTGGTCAATTTTTCCCCTCTTGATCCTAGTTCCAACTCAGCCTTATCTACCTCTTTATGCTCTCTTTTGTCATGCCCCCTACTACGCCTTCATTTGACCCAGATGGATTCCACTTGTTGAATAGCTATCTCTTGCAGGAAAGGCAAGGGTTCTTTCCCATTTTTTATACCTTTAAACACTTTTCCTTTGTAAAATTTCTCATTAAAAATCACACTTATATTTTTTCAGAAAATTCATTTGAAATTACTTTTATTTCAAAATTTCTTTCAAACATTTATTACAAAAAAATTATATTTAAAATTTATTTTTATTCTAAAATTTATTTTAAAATATTAATTACCTATAAATTAAATAATCACTAAAAAATTAGGGAAAATATATTAATAATTACCAAAATTATTGATTTTAAATTTAAAAATTTCTATATATAAAATTTGATCGTCAAGTACTATCACAATTAAACTCATTCTTATCCTCAAGAATATATCTCCTTAAATCACAAATCAAATCCATGGTACTAATATTTAAATTTCAAAGAAATAAAATTAAATAATTATCAATGGGGAGAATAATTTTCAAGTATCACTTATAAATATCAATCTAACCCCTCACTTTATAAACCAAGGAAAAATGAATTTTACTTTTCCCTACTAAAATTGATGAAACTTATATTAAATTCCATTTATGATTCTCAATTTATTATTAATAATCATGCCAATAAATATTTAACTTATCTCCAAATTATTTATCTCGTCACTCAACATAAAAATATAATAAAGTTTTTCTCATACCTTGAATACATGCTACTTGATCCTTACATAAGCTTTAATTTGATATCGAATCGTCACCTTTTAAAGAAAAATATCATAGATAAATATAAGTTATTTACATTAAGGATCATATTACATTGAATATTTAGGTAGGTGGGTAATGAAGTGAAAACCCATTAAGGCTCAAATGGTGGTTTTAACTCTAAGAATATTGCATGAAACTCAATATATAAGATCAATGAAAATATCCTTCAAAATGGTATCTCCACACTTTTTCAAACTCAGAGTAGTCTCATGAAGAAAAATAATGCACAATGAATGATATACAACCTCTTTTTTTCTTCTACTTTTTCACCTTTTTAGAAGTTTCCCTTAGGAAAAGTCTCACCTCCTTCACCCAACCACACATGATATCCTCACAAAACTAATTCCAGTATTTATAATAATATAATTAGTCAATTAATAGTGATTTTTAATCCACCCAATACACAAACCAATTATTTTATTTTTTTTTTATTTTTTAAGAGTGGTTAGAAATAAAATACAATGAATAATATATCATTAAAATTTTACCCAAACCAAGGAACATATACTCACATTATACCCCCATGAAAACATCACCTTCCACCATTCACAACATCTCCCCAACACTTATTTAATTTAATATCATGAAAAATATAAATAGTAAGTGTATGAAGGAAAATATTGGATTTTAATGTGGATTTTTCCAAGAAAAGTCACTCATGGATTCTACATTCTAAATTATGATTCAAAGACAAGGTGGGCCTCAAGAATAAGGGATTAATAATAAAATTAATCAATCATATTAAACCTAACTTTGTTCAATAATGTATTTGACAAGATACTAATGTAAGGTTTAGAAGGTGTAATACCCCTAGTTTCTGTCATGAAATTTGATTAAAAAGATAGTAAAAAATAGTCTTAGAATACTCTTGGTAATTGAAAAATATAATAGTGGTAAATCACTCATGTAATGACTAATAATAAAAAACTATTCCGCATGAATTTCATAAATTCAATGAATGGAAAATGGAAGTTAAAATTAATCTATATGAATTAACTAGCCTCCCCCAATCCTGATCCATCAAATCCATATCCTTATGTTTATCTCTAATCATTTAATCCCCTATTTTACTCATCAAATTTCAATAAAATTGGAATCTAAAAATAAAATTATGGTATTCCTAAGTAATTTTTGTATCAAAAATTAATCTAAAATCTAAGCTGGGGCATAAAATTTTCTTAAAACTCAAAAACTAAAAAATGGGTGAGTATCAAAAAAACATTAAACTCATACTTAACTTTCCTCATGAAGCTTTAAATTTAATTTCTTCTTACCCACTTTGTGTATTCCTCTTCATGGACCTACAAAATAAAACCATAGTTGAAAGTCTAAGGTACTTTCAATTTTAGATCAAAAAGATAAAAGGGAATAATATCTACGTCCTAAATTTCAAAATCCTATGAAAACATTAAAAAATTCATTTTAACTCTGAAAAACACTTTTTTAGGGTTTTTTATCCTAACATTACAACTTTTTTTGTCATGAAATTAAATATTGGAAAGATGTTTCCCTATCTTGATCAATAAACAAGTTAATTTTAGATCTATCCACATAGATAGGTCATTGTCCTTCCTTCAAAAATAGCCATACTATTATAGTAAAAATTTCTATACTTTCATTAGGTTGATCCACTAATGATTGGTTAGACCTAAAAACCCAAAATTCAGGTCTTGAACCATTAAAATATATTATCCCACATGAAAAATTTTTGTTTGAGTTTTTCCTATATCTTCTGTAATCTTATCTACTTTATTTTTTCTCATATTTTAAACCTTTTTACTAGTTCTTGATAGTAGGTAACTCCTTTATTTCTTCAATGAAAACAACATATTCATCTTCTATATTTTTATCCTCATCTATTTATTTATATTTTACATCATAACTCATCATATCTCGGTGAATATTGAAACTAATATGATCACAATCAATTATGAAGAACATATCACTATTTAGAGCACTTTTGGTTTCTAAGAATGATCTTCCTGATATGATAGGTGCCCTTTATTTACCCTTATCTATCACAATAAATCTACTAATAATATAAACATATCCACTTTTACCAATATGTATTTTATCATCCCTCATAGGCACTTTATCATGGAATCTTCTAGTTTGAGTGGAACACTCATGATCTCCACATATTCCAATCCCAAGATATTTAATGTGGCGTATGAAATAATGTTAAAACTTTCACTTAAGTCACACAAAGCCTTCCCAAATTAATTATTCCTAATATTAATTATAATTGAAAAACTATATGGGCCCTTTTATTTTCTGGTAACTCCCTTGAAACCATAGTCGAACACATCATTGTGAGTAGAATGGTGTCTATCACTACCAGTTTATTCTTATTTGAAACTTATTCTTTAATGATTTTTTTATATATTGTCATGTTTTCTAGAGAATCTATAAAAGTGATTTTAATATGTAACTTATTAAAGTGTTCCAAAAAAGTTACATTTTTTGCTTCAATTTTCTATTTTCATAGCCTTTATATAAATTTTAATGATGGATTATAGAGTTTTTGAATCTTAAATTACTTCTTCTTTATATACATCATTTTTTCATTCTTCATCTCTTTATTTTTTATACTTTTTTTGTTTTTATAGGTTTATCTATTCTAATTTTTTTGGAGCTATCCTTCATTATTTTACCACTTTTCAAGGTTATGGAATTCTAAGTATATTTGTGGGGGAATCTCTATATCACCTAAAATAATCCATAAATTCCTTTATTTTATGTTTTTATAAATTTACCCAACCTCAAATTACAGGTTTTTTAGTGCATCCATTTTATCCCTTGAGTCATCTTTCAACTCTTTGATGGAATCCCTTATAGTCTTAATAAATGTGGTTAAAGTATCCTCTATAGTACTGATTTATTTTGAAGAGAGGTTTCTTGTGGTGCTTGATATCATGATACCTTTTTTGATATATTTTCCTTGTTCCTATTGTGGCCTCTAATCTTGAAATTGGGTTTAACGATTGTAATCAGCATAATTCACTTCTTTAGTATATGTGCCTTATGGTTTGTGTTGGGTTATCATAATGTCCATATTCTTGGACAAGACTTATAATTGGTATAGAATCCATATATTTTCATAAACCATGTTAATTCCCCCTCGTTTTTCTTTATTCATACTTCCATTCGATGTTGTTAATCATCATTTCATTCAGCAGCACATAACTCTCTGTCAGTGACATCTTCATGAGTGGTCCCCTATTTGTAGAATTGAAAATGGACATTTTTCTTATGAGATACCCTTGTAAAAAAATTGAACTAAAATACACATATCAATTTAATTATGTGGTCATTTTATTATTAAATCATTTAAACACTCACATTCATTATAGATTGATTCATTGTCGAATTTATTGAAGTTCAATATGTTTAGTTGAATATTCATTGATTTTTATTGAGGGAAGAAACTAGTTAGAAAGTTCCTAATGGTAGTAAATTTGGTATATAATCTATCAATCTATCTTTTAACAAAAATATGAACAAGTTCAGCCTCACCACATCACTCAAAACATTTTTAATACTAAAAAGTGTCACATAATTCAAGAAAACTCTCTATATGTTCTTTCAGGTCCTCATGTGGCAGCCTGATCATCTGAATTATGGATAAATTTATCTCAAATTGTTTGTATACCATTTTTGGTATCAATGTGATTGGTTATATCCCCATGTTTTATGTTATTCCATAATCTATTATATTTCTTATCCTTGAATCTATTTTTGGTACAATACCAGTTACTCCTTGTTCCCTTTGTTCTACTCTATCTATAGTATCTTTTTCTTGATCATTCCTCTTAAACTCTTTTCTAATGTAGGGATACCTTCAAGAATTTATTTACCCTTACCTAAATAAGAGTATTCTTTCATCATAAACTTTCCATAAAAATCATATCATGAGCACACCTAGTGTAACAAATAAATAAAGAAATAAAATAAAAAAATAAAAACACCTAAAAACTACTAAGTCTAGTTGGTCACCATCCCTAGTAATAGAACCATAAATTGTAGGCCTGAAGGGTGCCATTTAATACTCTAGTTTAAATAAATTTTATAAATTTATAAATAATACTCAAATTATTTACTACTAATTAAATCCTGGTAGAATGTTGAAAGATTTACGTCGAACCCATGAAACGGTTTTAAAAAATTGGAAATTTAGGTTAATGAGAAATTAATGTAGAAATTGAAGTGGTGATGAAACACAATATGACAAGATGTGTAATTTTTTTTAATTATATATTTTTGTTCTATTAAATTGAATTGATAATTTATTTATCCATACTTGTCATTGAATTTGAGACTAAGGAAGCCCTTTCTCTTGGTAATTCCTTCCTAACTTGAAAATTATCCATTTATTATCATTAAGTACTTCAGTTTATTAGTGGGTTAGGTGTCTCAATACCTTATTTAAACACAATTATCTAAAATCATAAAATTTACATACATAATTCAAGAAAATTGGTTGATTTATTAATTTTTCTTTCTAATTAATGTGTGAAATGGTCATGGAATAAGTAAGAGAAAAATAATGAGAATGAGGTGTGAATACACCAACCCAACCCTAAACTAAGAATAGAAAAATAATCCACTAACACATTCCCCCATACTTACATTACTTAACATGAGAGAGACATACCCCCTCATGATATTCATGAGGTATTATAAAAACAAATGAAACCTAAAATAGAAGCACAACGACACAACAACACAAGTCTCTCAGATCCGCAGTAGCAATAGCCTAAAAGTGTAGGTTTTGATCCTTTTCAATGTGAATAGAAGCCTCCATTTTATAGATAATGGTCTTATAATATGTATATATATATATATATATATCTTGTATATATATTAAATTTACCTTATCTTCTCTATTTTATATCAAAATTTTATTTGAATTTTTCTTAAATGCCATGAGAATAATCCCTTCTCATATCTCCTTTAAAAAATAACAATATCTAGGAAAGAAAGTATATCAACCCTAAAATATATGTATTATATGTATATCTATTTACTCACGTACTATAATAAAATTCACTATGTGAAATGTGTGAATTCTAGTACTTCCTACATGTGCCTCGCATATTTCATGACTTGAACTTCATTCTTAATGTGAACTACACTTCTATACCTAATTGTTTTTTCATGCTTCAAGACATTCAGATTTTGTATAGGTACTCATGTTGTAAACCATACATGACTCTCATTATCCCTTCATGCATGTATCATTCACACTATGAATGTCCAATTTATCATGTGAATCCTAGCCCCATATGTGTTGTACTTACACAAATATTTCATAACATGCTTCACATTTTGTATCATCCTGATCCAAGCCATGAATCATTTTATTCATTATCTTGTCCTTCTCACTCATGTTATTATAATAATGTACCTCTATTTCATTGCATGAACACACCTAGACCTTCCACTGAAGCGCCACATCTCGATTCTAATCTTTGAATTGGAAACAATGTCATTCTATTATGGATGATGTGGTGAGGATGGTAGATGTGAAGCATTGTGTTGTGGTGAGCTATGTTTATGGTAAGATACCCACATATAAATTGAAGAGGAATCTTTTTTATTATGAATTAATAGTGTAGTGAATTACTTTTTCCATATCGAAATTTCTACAGTTCTTCTTCTCCTTTATCACTATTTATGTGGTATTGATGCCTCAAAAACCAACAATGGAACTAATTAGTTTCATGGATTCCTTCCACACGTGCACAACACCAATATGCACTAGGAAATTTATCCCCTATTGATCTTAGTGTCAATCTATATCATCTTTCATGTGCTCTCTCCTACTGTTCCCCATTCCAAGCCTGAAGTTGATATGGAAAGCTTCCACTTATTGGATAACTAGATTTTTTGAGATGTGATGGGGATTTTTTCCCATTTTTTATGCCTACACAAACTTTTATTTTGTATAATCTCTCTTCAAAAATAATACACTTATAATTTTTTACTCTAAATTAATTTTCATTTCCTTTTATTCTAAAATTAATTTCAAACTTTTAGTATCTAAAATTATATTTTAAATTTCTTTTTATTCCAAAATATATCTGAAATATTAATTACCTATAAAGTAAATAAACAATTAATAATTAGGAAACATATATTAATAATTACCAAAATTAATGATTATAAATATAAAAATTGTTTGAATAAAATGTGATCATCATTATAATACATTAACATGTGATGTGGAAATATATTTTTGGCTTTAAAATGCATATATAAATGGAAACTCATGGGATTCAGTTTAAAGGATAAATGTTTGAGTTTTAATATAACACAAATAAATTTATAATATGATTCATATTGAATAATTATTTATATGTGGAATTTTATAAATTTTTTATGTTATTATATTATATTAATTATTTATAAACAAGATTAATGAGTTTGGATAACATGTAGGGAATTCTTGGGTTAGACATTAATTCAATGATTTTCCATGGGTTTGGAAATAAGTTTATATATGCCATGGGTTAGGCAAGGAAACTAAATTTTCCAAGGGTTTTGAAAATAGACTATATTTTCGATGTATTTGGAAGAGGAACTATTGATACATGTGACATTCATAGCAGATATTCTAAAAATTTTCCAACATAAGAAGAATTAGATATATGAATTATCAGGGTGTCTTGGTTTGAACCTAATCCTTTATGATTTGTGTTATTTTTATATTATTAAATCAATTAATATAATTACACTACTCACATAATAATATGTTAAACTCAAAGTGATTCTTGGGGTTACTATTGTTTCTAATGAGATTATTTTTCACACCATATGTGTACACCCCTCATGTGTGTATAGATTTAATGTGTGCTAATATAGGGAAAGGCAAAGAAACTTTGTAGATAAGAGTTGATGTTAATTGAAATTGTAGAAATGATTTTTTATGATTTTGGATACTTATAGATTTATTTTTTTACTTTTATATTCATATTTAATTAGTTATTTTTCTTATGAAATTTGTACATGGGATCTATTCACTCATTGTTTGGATGCATGTTATCATTGGTAAATGTTGGGATTTAATATTTAGAGTTTATTAACACTGTTATTTACTTTATTACACTATTTCATATAATTTTAAATATTATTTTTATTATTTTATTTGATGAAACATTTTATGTTAAATCATTTACCAAGTGAATTTTATAGAACCTCAGTGATATTCACTAGCCTCTGGTGATCGAGGAGTGCACTTGGGGTAATGTGGAATTTTTCTTAAGTGGTATAGTCGTGTTGGGAGAGATGTTACAAATATACCCAAATATTTAATATATATCTAATCATAGGATATAAGGTAAGAAATTATGAATAGTTTCTTTATATATGTATGGGAAGAAGACCTAGAAAATTTCTTGATTAGAACATGAATCTTTTAAAAGTATATAAATGATGGTTGATTGATCAATCACAATCACCAAACAATTTATAATTTATAGTTTACCCTAAAAAACTAACTATTCAACTAGTGTAAGTAGTGTTTGATCCCATAGAGAATAAATATATTCCTTAATGATATATTGTTAACTAATTATCTATAAGACGCTAAAAGTGAGTGGAAAGAAGAAAACCAAAAAAACCTAAACTAGGTTTGTGTTACGAATGATAAGGTTATAAGGTTGGATTAAAATTCAAGGTGTATTTATATTTTAATGGTGTATCAGGATCGCAATCACTTAAATGGTTTCACTTCATGAATAATTATTATGTGCTTTAGTGGTATGAAGGAGTCATTGGTCCGATACTCAAACAATAACACAATAAAAATCCAACCCTTGGTCTAATTATGGATTTAACTATGGTCTCAATAATTTAAAACCATTAAATTGAAATGGTAGTGAACCTAATGGATATGTAATACCCCATACCCAATTGTGTTTTGTTTCAATCAATCTAAACCCCTTGGTTTTTTTATCTCAAGGGATCAAATTAAGAAATTTTAGTCACAATACAATCCAAACACATCTTATAAAATAAGACTCAAATAAATAATTGAAATCATGGTCAAACAACACTATCCATCATAGATAGGCCACATAAAATAAAATAAAAAACTATGCATAAGAGATGTTAATGATGAAAAAACATCAAAATAGAGGAAATCCCTTGGATTTATGGTGATAGTATAGTAATTCATAAATAAAGATTAACTTTTCTTGAATGACACTCAAATCCAACGTATAATCCTTCATTTAATGATATTATGGGGATATATTTGGTCTAGGAATGTACAAATTCCTTCAATGGATCCTCTGTCTAAATTATAAGTCAAATATTACCTCAAAATTAATCAAATACAAAGTACAACACATTGTTGGGAATTGGTAATGTATTACTTCAAGATAGTTTTTTGGGGATTTCATGGTTTTTAAGTTTATTTGGTTAACCATTAATGCTAACAATACTTCCTCCTAGGTGATTGATTTATGCTTTCATGCTTTCTAAAACTTTTTGGAATGGTTTGGTATCCATTGAAACACTGGAATGTATCTCATTTTGGGATTGAAACACCTCCAAATCATGAGATCTTATTACTTAATATCAACTTAGGACCAATACTCATAAATGAAACATTTAAAGGAAATAAAACACGTGTTATATTATTTTTAAATCATTTTGAAATAAAAAATCCCAAGAAATTTATTACAGTAAATGGGTACATCAAACTCACCCACACATAATCATTGTTTTCTCTTTATAAAACCTTAAAAGGGATCATAAAAGAAACAAGTAAATACATCACAAATTATATCAACTAAATAAAAATGAGTTTGATAGAATAATCATTGAAAATTCTATATTCATACTTCATAACTCACCAATATCCAAAGAAATAAAGAAAAGTAGGCTCAATATCATTTTTCAAATTTCAATAATTAAAACATTATTCATTTGAATATGAAATTCCTCTAATTGATTTAAAATAAAGTCAACCTACCCATTTTCATCTTATCATACACTTGAATACTATAAAAAAATTGTTTTTTATTCCAAATGGTGGATTACCAATTTTATAGGCCCTACAATCTCATTGACTTGAAAATTTGAAGCATAATGGAAGGTCATTGTGATTTTTAGGTATTATTTTCATGTCATGTATTATTTTTAAATTTATGTGAGATGCTAAGATGATATTTTTATACTCACACTTTTGAAATGAATTACTTGATTAATATATAAAAAATCAAGTGATTATAAAATTATGACTATATGATAACCACATGTGTTGCATCAACAAATTAAATGTTTCACTTACCCAAAATGTATGAGTAAGACTATATTATAAATATTTTCATTAATTTAAACTACACCATTGAAATTATTTACTTAAATAAAATTTTTAAATATGAAAATTCAAAATATTTACCTAAATTCTCCTAAACTAGCTCACAAAAAAAGAATGGTATCTCAACCCAAGAATATGAAAAACATCTAGATGGTTTGACTAAGTTCATTATCACTCAACTAAAATACATGTATTACATCAATAAAATGTTTTTAAATGATATTTTTGGAACCTATAATTGTGTACCAGTAACTTTTCTTCAAAGGAATTGAGTAGTGTGAATCCCTATTAGAAATAATAATATAATTTTCATAAAGAACGGGGGGGATTTTTTTAAAAAAAATATAAAAAGGCATAGGAATCATTTTATAAGGGAATATATTGTAGAAGTTATTCTATATAATTTACTTATATTTTTTATTATAAGTAATTTTTATTATCCCCTAACCAAAAATTTGTCCATTCATGGCTAACCTGTCAAGACACCTTAACTTCAGCTCATATGGGAGTCAACCTTAACCACGCCAAGGGAACCAGCTCACTTGGATATCATAGGAGCCATAGTTGGGCCATGAACCCACACATGGGAGGAATATTTATAGTCCTACAGAGCGAGTGGAAAAATAGTTCACATGTATGGGCGGGTGGGCAGAGCTCGGTGAGGCTCGTGATGTGCATGTGTTGTAGGTATCGAACCAATGGTTGACTCGATGTATGGAATACATGTTAGTAGATTTTTCATTGGATGGTGGACACACACTTATTTGTCAAGGGAGGTGGGTGTTTCTGGTGTGGTGGGTGGCCAACCCCAAAAATTCATCCAGCAGGAGAAGGCAGCAGGCAGGGGTGAAGAGGCCTATAAAAGGAGGCTCTCCTCTCTGCCAAACATCATTAGTTTCATCTGTTCTCATCACCACTAGCAGATCCCATATTTGAGCAGGTTTTATGGGATTTGTTTCCCCACTTATTCAAGAGAGATTTTACGAGGGTTTTCTTCTTGTAATAGTGTGGGAGTGTGTACCCACTTTTACCCTATAGTGATCCTTCTATTTGACCGTAGTTTTTTACCCCTTCCATTTTGGGGTTTTTCCACATTACATATGGTGTCCATTTATTTCCTCATTTTTTACTTTATTTTTATCCCATAATTATCGCTACATCGATGGTCCAATCATTTTTTGTCCCAACAAGTGGTATAAAAGGCAGGTTATGGCCCAGTATTGTTCATGTTTTTGGGTATTAATAATTATCATAAATTTGATTATGCTCTGTGATTGAAACTCTGGTTGATCTATCGCATCAAAAAAAATTATTGAGATTATTAAATACACTGTTGTGAAACAGAAGAGGTTCTGGACTGACGGCGCGTCTAGATGGAAGAGAAATTCAAGATCAAAAAATTTAACGGGAATAATTTTGCGTTGTGGAAAATGAAGATACAGGTAGTGATGTGGAAAGATAATTGTCTACTGGAAATTGGTGAAAAGCTTATGGGTGTGGTGGAGGAAAAATGGAATGATATGGATGGGAATGCTATTTCCTACATCCATTTGTCTTTGGCAGACAGGGTCCTATTGAGCATTGCAGAGAAAAATATGGAAAAGGAAATATGGGATACTTTAATGAAGTTATATGAGGCCAAGTCACTGCACAACAAAATTTTCCTGAAGAGAAAATTTCACACTCTTCGGATAGCAGAGTCATCATCAGTGACTGACCACATCAACAACCTCAATACCCTGTTTACTCAGCTCACGACATTGGGATATAAAATTGTTTATACTAAACATGTGAAGATTCTACTCTAGAGTTTTCCAAATTCTTATGACCAACTCATCATCAACCTCATCAACAATATCCTGAAGGATATGTTTGTCTTTAATGATGTTATAGCCATGGTTCTAGAAGAATAAAGTCGTCACAAGAACAAGGAGGACAGACAGAAAACTTCTCACCAAGCAAAGACTCTTTCAATAGAGAGAGGAAGGAATAGAGCATGGTTCCAGTGGGAGCCAAAATCATGGTAGGTTCAAATCAAGGAGTAAGAAGAATAATGTCACATATTTCAATTGTGTCAAGAAGGGGCACATAAAGAAGGATTGGTGGAAAAATAAGAGTACTGAAAAGAGATCTCAGGGGAATGTGGTGAGTACTTCTAGAAGTGGAGATATACTAGTCAGTGAAGAGGCAACGACTATTGGGAGAAAACAACATCTCAACGATGCATGGATTATCAACTCAGGAGAAATATGGCACATGACGTCTCAACAAGAATGGTTTGACTAATATGAAACCATCCCGGAATGACTTGTGTACATGGGAAACAATTACACCCTAATGATCGTTGGAGTCGGTACCATCAAACTGAAGATGTATGATGGTATTGTTTGAACCATCCAAGGAGTACATCATGTGAATGGACTAAAGAAGAACATATTGTCTTTGGGACAATTTGATGACATTGGATGTAAGAATCGCACCAAGAATAGAGTGATGAGAATCGTGAAGGTAGAACTTGTGGTAATAAAAGTGGAGAATATCTTGAAGAACATGTATGTGCTTATGTGTGAAACGTATAAGGATGTAGAGATATTTGTTGCATCAACTACATCGATGTAAGCATTGACGATGTTATGGAATCAAAATCTTGGCCATATGTCAGAATGAGGCCTGAAGATTCTTTCATATCAGAAGTTGTTTCCTAGCCTTACAAAGGTATCCTTACCATTTTGTGAGCATTGTGTTTCGATCAAGAAACACAGGTTAAAGTTTGGGACATCAATATCATGAAGCAAATAGATCTTAGATTTGATCCATTCTGAAGTTTGGAAAGCACTGGTTATATCTCTAGGATAAGAAAGGTACTTTGTATCATTCATTGATGATTATTCCGGGAGATGTTGGGTGTACCCAATCAAGAGGAAGGTGGATGTTTTTGAATTATTCAAAACATTCAAAGCATGGAAGGAGCTTGACTCTAGAAAGAAGATCAAGTGTCTAAGGACTGACAATGATGGATAATATACAAGCGAGGAATTTGATACTTTTTGTCAATATGAAGGAATCAATAGATAGTTCATGGTGGCGTACACTCCTCAGCAAAATGGAGTGGCAGAGTGGATGAACATAACCCTGTTGGATAGAACAAGGGAAATGTTGAATACTTCAGGAATTAAAAAAACTTTTTGGGAAGATGCAGTGAATACCGCCTGTTATGTGATCAATTGATCTCCTTCAATGGTGATTGATCAGAAAACACCAATGGAGATGTGGACTGGTAAACCCACCAACTATTATTGATTACATAATTTTTTAAGTCCTATATATGCAATGTTTAATGACCAGGAAAGATTTAATTTGGATTCAAGATCCAAGAAATATATCTTTGGGGGGTACACTGATGGTGTGAAGGGGTATCGTTTGTGGGATCCCACTGCCCACAAATTTATAATCAGAAGAGATGTCATTTTTGTAGAATACAAGGTGAAAATGAAAACTAATCAAGATATAAAGAAAGAGAATATAGAAAATACAATAGTCGAAGTAGAGGTAAATTCAAGGAAGAATCGGTTTCCTCTAAATCATTACCAGAGCACGAGGATCAAGTACCAGTTGAGTTTGGACCGCAGCGGTCAAATAGGGAGAAAATAGCATCAGTATAGTACTCAGAATATGTTATTAAGAGCAATATTTCATACTACTTATTGACAGAGGATAGAGAGTCATCTTCTTTTTTGGAGGTGTCCCAGAGTCCAGATGTATCCTCATGGATGGTGGCGATGCAGGAGGAACTAAAATCCCAGCATAGAAACAAGAGTTCGTATCTTGTTTCATTACCTCATTAAATGAAGGCTGCTGGAAACAAATGGATATTTAAGATCAAGAGGGATGGAAAGTACAAGGTGGAAATATATCATGCAAGATTGGTGATCAAAGGATTTTCTCAGAAGGAAGGTATTGATTTCAATGAAATATTTTATCCTATTGTTAGACTGAAGACTACTCAATTAGTTCTTCTGATGTGTGCTACATACATCTTACATATAGAGTATCTGGATGTGAGTACTTCTTTTCTTCATGGTGATCTTTATGAAGATATATATATGCTCCAACCGGAAGGTTTTGTAGAAGAAGGCAAAGAGAACTTGATTTAAAGGTTGAAAATATTTCTGTACGGTCTCAAATAGGCACTAAGGTGTTGGCACAAGAGATTTGATTCCTATATCATGAGCCTTAGATACAACAGACTTCATTCAGATCCTTGTGCATATTTTAAGGGTTTATATGGTAATGATTTCATCATTCTTCTATTGTATGTGGATGACATGTTGGTTGCAAGACCCAACAATGATCAAATCTAGGAGACAAAGGCACAATTGGCTAGGTATTTTGATATGAAGGACTTAGGACCATAAAATAAGATTCTTGAGATACATATTTACTGAGAGAGAAATAATGGAAATATTTTTCTATCAAAAAATAATTACTTACAAAAAAAGTCTTGAAATGATTCAACATGAAAGACTGTAACCCAATATCTACCCCTATTCCCATTAATTTCATGTTATCCTTCATGATGAGTCCTAGTAGTGAATCATAGAGAATGAAAATGTCTCAAGTACCATATGCATCAGTAGTGGGTAGTCTAATGTTCTCTATGGTTTGTACGAGACCAGACATTGCACATGAAATGGGAGAAATTAGTTGGTGCATGGAGAATCCAGGATGGGAGCATTGGATCACATTAAATAGGATCCTGAGATACATCAAGGAGACCTCAAATTCTACATTATGTTATGGAGGATCATATTTCACTGTCATAGGCTATGTTGATTTAGATTTTGCAGGTGATTCTAATTAGAGGAAATCAATTACTGGTTATGTGTTTACTCTTGCAGGAGGGTCTATGAACTGGATTAAAAATTTACAGTCAGTTGTGGCTATATCCAATATAGAGGAAGAGTACATGGTAGCTATTCAGTCTTGAAAAGAGGCGATTTGGATGATAAGGTTGTTAGAGGAGCTCAGAAACATACATGAGTATACTCCGTTATTTTGTGGAAATCTCCTTGCACATTGTAAGGAATCCATATTTCCATTCTAGTATGAAGCACATTAGGGTAAAATATCACTTTGTCTGAGTTATGGTGGAGGAAAGAAGTGTGTACATGTAGAATATTCACACTAAAGAAAATCTGGAAGATTTATTGATGAAGACGATTAACTTTGATAAGTTCAGATGGTTCAGATCCTTAATCGTCCTTGCAGATACTTGAGCAGCACGTTTGGTAGATAGAAAGGACGTGTGGGGATGTTATTGATTCTCAATCAAATCTCAAAGTGAGATATGTGTCGGTAGGTTTTTCCTTGGATGTTGGTCTCCCTCTTATTTGTCAAGGGAGGTGGGTGTGGCTGGTGTGCTGGGTGTCCAACCCCACAAATTTATCCAGCGGGAGAAGGCAGTGGGCAGGGGTGAGGAGGCCTATAAAATGAGGCTCTCCTCTCTTCCAAACATCATCAGTTTGAGTGGTTTTTGTGAGATTTATTTCCCCTCTTATTCAAGAGAGATTTTACGAGGGTTTTCTCCTTTGTAATAGTGAGGGAGTGTGTACCCACTTTTACCCCATCATGATTATTCAATTTTCCCATGGTATTTTACCCATTTCATTTGGGGGGTTTTTCCATGTTATAACTAGAGTCCATTTATTTCTGCATTTTACACTTTATTTTTATCCTGTAATTATCGTTGCACCGGTAGTCCAATCATTTTCAGTCCCAACAAGAAATACTGAGTATTATTAACTATGATCCATAAATATGAAAGTTCTGTGGGGGACAACATGGGTGTGGGTATTGTTCACCTATACTAAAATGATACTAAACTAATGAGTGTCATCCGATCAGATTAATCTCATCCATCTGTTGATTCACACATGGTGTATATTTTATTTTTCTGATCATCTTCAACCGTTCCACATATGAGCCTTCTTTGAATGAGGGTTTGTAGAATGAGGAGTTTCATAGGAAACTTGACTCCATGTAGGTTCATCTGAACCTCGATAGAATTATCATAATCGACTAAGGATGGTTTTCTGCAAAGCATAAGGAACTCTTTATGATGTTGAGTTTTCATAAACCATGTAGTATGTGGAACATAGTGTTGTAAACGAATGACCCTATGCAAATAATATTTCATGAGGATGAGTGCTTTATAGAAGAAGATATGATGGTATATGGTAATTCCATGCAAGAGATCACTATAAAGGATTAATTGGGGTTATTAAATCATATTGGAGATCATCTTATTCCTCTTATGCACTGAACCCTTCACGAAAGATGAAGTTACTTGCACAGACCACATATAAGTTTCAAATGGTATGAAAGATCATCTGAACCTTGATGAAATAGTGGATATAAATTAAGAATGTAATTATAAAAAGAATATAAATTCTTTACAGTGTCGATTCGGTCAAGATGTGAAATATTTGGATGGAGGGTTTTCATACAATAATTGCATACAAAGCTTTCCACGCATATAGGATTTATATGCAGTAACTGCATGCAGGTTCGACTGTTATGAGAGATCATCCAAGGCTCTTCATAAGTTTGAAAGAACATGTAAGTATGATGTTCTAAAAAGTATGAAAATGATATGAGGAATTTTATTTTGTAGTGAGTTTTATTATCTGATCATGAATATAGATTGAAAACAAAAATTCTATACAAAGCGGCTTCCATGAGGTTGAAGTGCTATGCGGAAGACTTTGTGGATGAGATTCCATGTATTATTTTATGAGGATCAAAAAAATACTATAATTCAGTGAATAAAGGATCTATTCAAACTATTAGAACAATTTTTTAAGTGAGTTAGGTATGAAGATGAAGTATGATATGTATGCATGCATCACATGACCCTATGTGAAAATGAGTGTTCAGTTTCTATGAAATCAAGAAGGTAGTGTGCAGGGAAACTCCTTTGCAATAATGGAATAGTTCATGGAATTATTTTAGAATAATGGTCATTTGGTTTGTGGCCATGAAAATTAAAAAAAACATTTCTTTCGATGATTCATTATGTGAGACCGATTTTGTTTTAGGTCTAAGGCGATAAAATTTTGGCCTCCCACAAATGAAATTCATTTGTGGTCTGAGGCATCATTCTTGTAACCCCTGCATAGAGAATAAATTATTTTATAGATGAAAGTGCCATGTGGGCCTCCATAATATGTAGGGAAGATTTCTTGGATGAAAATTATATTTGGGTCATTTAGTTTACAGTGGAAATGTCGTTTGTGGTCCAAGGTGACACAATTTCAGCCTCCCGCAAATGAAAGTCTTTTTTGGTATGAGGAATAATTTTTTTGGAGCCCCACATATGGAAGAAATTACTTTATGAATTCCTTTATGAGACTACTATAAAGATCTCTTATATGGAGTTCATACAACCACCTATTGTGACATGGCCAATAGCTTCAGAACAGCAGTTACTTATCACTACCTATAAATCCCAGAACCATTTCGGAGGAGGAGGAGAGGATTTTTTTAGAGGATAAGGGTTTTTAGCATGTAGTAAGAGAATTAATATATAATTTTTTAGAGATATTTAGTATAGTAATAAGAGGGTAGCATAGGTAGAGAGGATACATCTTAGACTGGACTTCCTCTCCCAGAATCACTCAGGTAAAATTCCTTAGTTTGAAAAATTGAGTAGAGCCTTAGAAAGGTAATCCCTAGTATACCCTTTTCAAGGAAGAATTTTAGCAAAGTAATTCATCCCCAAGGCATATTATTCCTAATTTTATTCAACCAACCCCTCTCAAGGCCCCTGTGGAGAGTCGCATTCATAAAGATCTTCATAAATCTATCATTCAACCTTTGCGGAATACCCTGGGTTCAATTCCATACAAACATCTCTATGCAAGATGATATATAAGGCCCCCTCATGAAGTGATACATGATTATCCTATGTAGTTTTCCTCCTTGAGAAATCCCTTCATGGAAACTCATATACGACCATATGATCCTTTACAAACTTGAAATTTGTGCATCTATCTAGGTATAAGACCCATCAAGGATATTCATTGATTATGTATCAAAATAATCCTCACGGGTAAAAATATCAATTTAATCATCATTAAAGATACTTATCATGATTAAAATATTAAATTACCATGATTATATATTCTCTTCATGGTTCCAAAAATTCAGGAATCCTTGTAGGTGTAAGCCCCAACCAAATATTCAATTAATCATGAGTCGAGAGACTCTTAATGGTTAAAAAAATATTAAATTACCATGAGTCAAGATACTCATCATGGTTAAATATTAAATTCACCATGATTCATTATACTCCTCATGGTTAAAATATTAAATTGCCATGAGTTGAGATTCTCCTCATGGTTCTAGAAACATGGGCATCCTCCTAGTAGTAAGCCCCAACCAAATCTCTAAATTAACATGAGTTATGATTCTACTAATGGTTTCAGAAACTTGGTCATACTCCTAGGTGTAAGCCCTAACCAAACCTCTAAATAACCATGATTTGAGATTCTCCACATGGTTCAAGAAACTTTGGAATCTTCTTAGGCATAAGCCCCAACCAAACCTTCAAATCTAATAGTGTACTCTCATGAAATGTGGTTGATCTTACATTGTCACTTGTTTCTCACACCGATCATGACTCACATGGTCTTAGAGATCTATGATGATCCTCCCATATGCATTATGAAAGGGCCTCCATTATGTCCATCCTTATAGGTTTAATCCCAAACCAAAATATTCCCTTGAACTAGGTGAGTTTTGATTCTTGCTTTCATAGGATATGTAGGACACCTATTCAAGGTTCAATCCCAACTTCAAAACACCAACCGCCTCCTAGTATGGTAATAAATTCCAAAGATACCAAAGCATCATAAAATTAAAAAATAGAATATGGGGATCCTCTAATGCATTTTGAGGTTTACATCAAACACATGGTCTTGATCAAATCATTAGCACATGGGTAACTAGTCCCACACTAGTATTTGGGAAGGATTCAAAAATACATCTTAAATCTATAAGAGAGTCTTAGAGTAGGAAATAATTACCCACAAAAGGGTGTGATGATCCCAAACTTCCATCCTCTACCAATGTGTTTTCTAATATTTCATTTGAAAGGACATTGATGCATCTCGATAGCATCTCTGGGCTGATTCAATATTACCACTTTCTAGAAACTTCTATCATCTGCGTAGCTAGCCTCAGTGATAGTAGAATCCTAGGGAAAACCCTAACCCATAGGTATGGTGGAATTTTTATCCCTGAAGACATATCCAGTGTCATTTATTGTGAATAAACATACCAAGATCATAGATATTCCTCCCCCAAGTAAATCTATGTTTCCTCCCATATGTTTTACATCAGTGAATGTCATTCCAATTAGACCAGCTAATTAAGGAAACCTTGATACATTTGAAGATGATATTGGTGTGGAAACATTCACCACCCACCCATCATCCAATTATAGTGAAGTTTTCTCAGTATAAGATAATATTTCTCAGCTCAAATCCAGAGTAGTATAACTTATACAGGTCAATGCTAAGTTGCTCAAGGGTAGAAAATGATTAGAGTACAATCATCATATTGAATATGTTATGCCTTCAACTGAACCTCTTTGACGAAAAAATATTTCTCGACCCAAAATGGATGAGTCAAACCAACCCCCTTGAATTGAGACTATATCAATCATCCCATTCTACTATAGTGTTGATTAATTGACAAGTGCTCCCACCACTGGGAGGACATCAGATACTAGTTTAGGAAACTCACCCAAGGTTGAATCAGATCATGAAATTTCAATAATTACTAGATTCCCTCATTGATTGGATGGATTATCTTGAAGACCAATGTGAACTAGTAAAACTATAAAGGAAGCTATATCCTATGTGTGTGGATTCGAATCCACCCCCCCCCCCCCCCTCCCAACTTATGGAACCAAAATTTCTCTACGTTTGATGGAGTGGGTGATCTAGAACAACATCTCTCCCACTTCTCTTTCAAGGGTGGCCCAATATTGGGAACCCCATAACAATAAGAGGATATCAAGATCATATTCTTTTTGTAGACCATGTAAGCCCTATCTTTTCTTAGTATAGTAACCTTGTAAATGAGTCTGTCTCATTATGGGAGATCTTCATCAGCAATTCCTTTTCTAATTAAGATCTACACTGAGTAAAAAGATAGTCCTTGACCTTTGTAATTACAAGAATCATAAAAATGAGAGATTCATGGATTTAATTACAATATGAAAAGGTATAATGTATTCCATGGTAACAAAAATTCCATAGGAATAGTTACTAGAAATTTGTGTGTAAAACCTATGATATGATTTTTCAACAATGTTTATTCCTATAAAGTACCCTGGTGGTTTCCAAGAGTTTGTAACTATATCACAATATACAGTGGATGATATTTTTAGAAACAAGGAATGAGATTATCAAGAAGCACAAACACATATATATAATTTTAGGAAAGTCAAAGAAATTATTTTCAACCCCAAACCAAAAAGGATGTGGTGACATGACCTTGAATATAAGAAAAATAATATTTATTCCTTCTATAATGATTAGGTTCCTGTGTACTTCACTATTTATTTGGAATAAAACCTGATAATTATTCCAAAAATAAATAATTCAGATGAAGCAAGGTAGGATGATCATCCAAGTTACTACCCCTATCATCATATGATGAGTCACATAATCCAAGGATGCTTTTTCATCAAAGATCTACTATAGAGGATGATCTAAAATGTTTATCTTTTATTGGATGAACCAAATGCACTTGTGGAATATGTTTCAACCATCTCTCTTAAAAGGGTGTCGACCCACCAAATGAGATAAAATGTGCTGACCCACCAAAAAATCAAAAGGTAACTGACCCACTAAATTCTAAAAACGTGATTGACCAACCAAATGAGAAAAGGGCACTGACCCACCAAATGATCGAAAGGGAACCATCCCGCCAAATGAGAAAATGGGTGTTATCCCACCAAATTAACAAAATGGTGGCATACCACAAAATGAGAAAAAGGTATCTATCACACCAAATAGTATATTCAATTGAAGATGAGAATCATTTCAACTGCATTTTCATCATAATGTCATCAACCAGGTCTAAAGACTATCCATTTGGTTTTTATGAGAACATTCTAGATAAGGATTGTTGTACATTCTTGAAATATTCTAAATCCTATTAGTTTGTCTTACCCTCTACCCCAAGAATTGGTGGAGGGATCGGTGATACCTTACCAGCCTCTACATAAAATATTATTGGGCCTTTTAATGGTTTAGAGTGAAACATTGATGGAAATTGTGGCCAAAGTCAATAGAAGATCCAATATTTAGAGTTTAATTTGAGACTCCCAAAATTCTCTACCCATCCTATCCTTTAAAAAGGAAAGAGTTTGACGATTCTTCTACATCTCATACCCTTAAGGATAGTAGTTCCATCTTTTCTGAAGAACTAATCGCTCAATTGAAGCAAGAAAATGAGGATCTCCATGATGTAATTATGAAGATGCTTCATGGATTATTTCCCCATGATGTCATGCCAACATCCACATAAATAGTTCCTCCTTAAAATACAGTATACTATCTTATAGGGATAGGGGTATTTTTAAAATTATCATCCCTTCATCGAGTGAATTCAGGACCATGTTCCACCTCACCCCAACCTACAGGGCTGGGGGGATTTTTATATTTTAATGTCCCCAAGCCCACAGGGCTGGGGTCATTTTCATTTTCTCCACCTCATCATCAAGTGAATTCTAGACATTGTCTGACCTTAATAGTTTCCATAGAGCTTCCTGGAGAGTCAAAGTTACTCAGTCTAGGGGATACTCCATTATAATTTGAGGCCTCCAATGCCTCAGCTTCTCCCATTGAATTAATCAAGATCAAGGAGCTACCTCCCAGATCTCGAATTTAGCCACATGACCATATCAATACAGGAAGATATGACAAAATGGGGAATTGGTGTTTATATTTATCAATTGATTACAATAAAATTAAAGTATACTCCTTCCAATTGGAGAAATTCCCTAAGTATTATCTCTATTCTGTGGAAAATGATTTTATCTTGCTTTTAGGAATTAAGAGACTTGAAGAGGTTGATTTGAGAGAACATCCAAAATAATTACCTTGCCATCAATTGTTAGGAAATTCAATCAAGGGGTTATTTTTCTTCAATGATTGGATTTAGATGTGTATATATGAGGGGATATTTGAGCCACTGATAATCAAATATTAGCATCAGCAATCTGGAAATCCTTAGCAGAACACACAATGTGTATCAAATCCTTTGGGTCACACATCCCTCAAAGATAGAAAAAGTAAGGTATATTCCATTAAATATGAGGATATAGCTACATAATTTATATAATCATTGGGGCACAACCTTCTTGAGCTTTCAAGGATAAGGAGACCCATAGAGGCAGTCCTGAAAGGTCATCCCAATTATTGTCCCTACCACCAAATTTTGGGACATGTAATTGAAGGAATGTTTTGTCTTTAAATATTAGCTCCAGAAGAAAGTAGATGAAGTCCTATTGGAGTAATAGAATCCTAATACTCATTCCACTTGTACATGATTTATTCTCACTCCACTATAAGATCACCATGTTTGATGAGTTACGAAAAAAATGTCCTAGTTGTGATAACCTAAACTGAAAAACATCACCAAGGTCCTAGTCATGTGACCTTATACTACAAGACACTATAGTTTGATCTATAATAATTTAATCTACAAAGCCCTGGTGTCCTGGTCACATGACATAAAACTATACAACATGATTCCCAATACCCCATATAACAAGAATGTGATGCCACACATGATAAGCGTAGGATGCCTTGTACGACAAGATAAAATACCATGTACAATGAACACAATATGCATCGTATAAGTAAGAAGAGATAAATCATTCAAACAGCATGAGAAAAATCCCTATACTTTGGGTGGAAATTAATGTCCTTACTATATGACTATAAATTGTGTGTCCAATGTCCTTTCCATGAGACGTTGAACTATATGGTTCATTCTCCACCATATGATTTTAAACTATATAATGCCATGGGTCATCACCAGAGAGGATGTCGTGCTCCTGGTGTTGGTCTCCCACCACACATCATCATAGAATTATGTGTGGATTTATTCCTATCTTCATAGGATACATAGTGATGGCTTGACCTCCTATCATAGGCCTAGCCACAAATTTTTCCCTTCACTGATGGTTTTTCACCATCCATTATCCCCTAATACCTCTCTTCATGTTGGTTCTAGTTTTTATTAAAAAATCCATATTCTCATAACCATTGGTCAAATATTTTCTATCTAATAACTATAGAAACCAATAGTACTTTCTGAATGACTTTAAATTGCATAGCGGTCCTTGTCACATGACCCAAAAAGGCATGAACCATATCTTTTGAGTCGCAAGACATTAAACTGTATGACATCGTCTTCAGAACATAATGTTAAAATTTAGTCTTACTCTGTGTACCAAGCATAAGATGTCTTGGGAAACTAGCTTGAGAAGCCTTGTGTCAAAAATATAGGATGCCTCTCATGAGATGATTTCCCCAAATGCTTGGAAAATGTTTATGGGACTTTAGGCCTTATTTTTTATTTTGGGAAACCTATGTCCTTGTCATATAATGTTAAACTACATAGTTTCCCATAACTATGTATGGCATAATTCTCACCCTTGTGAGATATGTAGTGAATCCCAGATTTGACATCCTTTTCTAGCCACCACATGATCAAAATGGCCATGTCCCTTCTTTTTAATCACCTAATTATGGTGAATGAGACATTTGAAACTCCTTTTTTCTCACACAAATCATAGATCATGTGGGGTAAGGATTTTTAGTAAAGCATTCCCTGCATGATCAAGGCATATCAATTCACATAAGGGTTAACATGGTCTTAGATGCGAGACCTTAAAAAGAACTCCAAACATTTATACAACATGATGTTAAAATATATGGTTAATGCCCCATACATAGTTCAAAATTGTGCATTTCTATAGACCTCAGCCGAGAGGACCGCTATTCTAGGCATTGGTCTCCCACAAACCCTCTATTCAAGAGATGTGTAGCTAGATTCTCGCTTTGATGGGATATGTAGTGACGCCTGGATCCTATATCCTGGTCCATCCAAAATAAAAAAATGAACCCACTCTCATGTGTACGAACTAGATATTTATAATAAGGCCCAATACAGATTCTCACCCCACTCGTAAACCTGTATTTAAACAAATAATTACATGTCTCCACACAAAAAATTGATCAAGTATGGGGAATATTTTCTATAACTACATGTAGCTTGATTCTTGTTTTAACAAGATATGTAGCAATGCCAGGACCTTATTTCTTGGTCCTAGAAGAAATATAAAAAAAATCATTTTCCTGCGTATGGGTCATAACTATGTAAGAAACATTTTCCCCATTCTTAAGTGATTTTGATATGAAATGCTCCTTCTATATTCAGGGACCTTCCTTAAACAAATCAAAATCTAGTTCTAGGAAGCTAAAAATCTTCATTATATTCCTCAATCCATCTATGATGGAATTTCAAATTCCTAAGGACACTTCTGTTTTCACTATGCATAATATTCCCTAGTTTGGCTCTACATATGTCTCCCTCAAAAGGCATGTCAACTAGAGGAAAATTCATCCTCGAGAGAGACCTCTTCTATCTCCGTATACCCTCAAAAACTTTATGCTGGGAACTGATTTTCAAACTTAATTTGCGGCTATTCCTTGAAAACTTGTCCCGTATCACTTTTTGGATCCAAAAGTCCCCAGATTACAGCTTCCAACCTTCCCTCTTCATGCTTGAAGGATGATGGAACATTCTAAGTCAGATCCCCATAGAATGAAAAATCGTTAATCTATTGGTTAAAGCTACACTACAAAAAACTGTAATTTAGAGATGTTTTTTAAGCGACGTTTCCGGAAAATGTCTCTAATTTAGCGATGTTTCCTAAAAACATCACAAATTTAGCGATTTTATTTTGGAAACATCGCTAAATTGGTGATGTTTTCCCAGAAATAATGCTAAAAATATATATTTTTATATAGATCATTTCCCTACATCGATATAAATATATATTTTAGATATATATATATATATATTAATATATATAAACATAGACACACACACATATATATATAAACACACACACACACACATATATAAATATATATATATATATATATATATTTATATATAAAAACACATATATATTTTAATTTTAGACACGTCTTTAAGAAAATGAGGATATTTTAGTGATGTTTTTATCAGTGTTTTAAAACATAACTAATTATATATATGCATACACATATATATTTATACACACACACATATATATAAACATATATATATAAACATATATATATACATATATATATATACACATATATATATAATATAAACATATATATATATATAACATAAACATATATATATATATAAACATATAATATATATAAAATATAAACATATATATATATATAAACATAAAATATAAACATAAAATATAAACACATATATATAATATAAAATATAAACATATATATATATACATAAAATATAAACATATATATAATATAAACATATAAACATATAGATATACAAACATATATATTTAAAATATAAACATATATATAATAAAAAAATATAAATATATATGTAAAATATAAACATATGTATAATATAATATAAACTTATATATATTGACATAAAATATAAAATATTAAATATAAACATGTTTATATATAAAATTATATATGTATATATATAATATATTAGTTTTTTAAATACTAACACATATATATACATATATAAACACAGACACACACACACACACACACAGATATATATATATATATATATTAATATATAAAAATGCATATATATTTTTAATTGAGTCACATTTTTAAGAAAACATGGCTATTTTAGTGATATCTCTACCGGTGTTTTAAAACGAGACTAATTATATATATAATTATAATTATAATTATATATATATACATACACATATGTATATTTCACACAAGCACACACACACACATATATATATAAACACACACACACACATATATATATATATAAACATATATATATAATATATATAATATAAACACACTCATATATATATTATATAAACATATAAATAAACATAAAATATACACACACACATATATATATATATAATATAAAACATAAACATATATATATAATATAAATATATATATATAATAAAAACATAAAATATAAACATATAGATAATAAACATATATATATAATAAATACATATATACATATAAACATTAAATATAAACATATATATATAATATAAACATATATATAATATAATATAATATATAAACATATATATATATATAATAAATATAAATACATATCTATATATAAACATAAAATATAATATATATGTGTATATATATATATATAACATAATACAATTTGTAATGAAATAATTAAATAGGTGAGTTGGTAATTCCTTTCTGTTTGAAACCTGAGGTTCAGGGGTCAAATTCGGGTGAGTCTGATTTTCAGATTGCCTTTTTCATTCCATTTCATGTAGGCGTATGGGGGAGTGGTCATTGAGGTGACGAGCCTTTGGCATTCCAATTCTTGTGGGTATATGGGGGAGAGGCTGTAGAGTTGAGGCGTATGGGATTGAGGCCATGGAGGAGTGTCCGAGAGAGACGAAATTATGGGGAGTGGGGAGTGGGGGTGCATAGATCTGGGGTGGCTGATATTATACTTTTTGATTATAAAAAAAGGTTTAAATGATATAATAATTTTTCCCTTTAAATAAATATAACAAAATTCAAAAAAAATTACCAACATTTTTAGAAACGTTGGTAAATGAGGTGTCATTTATCGATATTTCTAAAAAAAGTCGTTAAATGAGGTGTCACTTTTTAGAAACGTTTATTTACCGATGTTTCTCAAAAATATTGGTCAATAAGGTGTCAGTAAATAGTGATTTTTAGAAACATCGCTAATTTAGTGACACTTCATTTAGCGACGATTTTCAAAAAATTTAGTAAATGTGTTAGTGACGTTTTAAAAAGTCAATAATTCCAAAAAAAACATTGCTAATTAGTGTTTTTTTGTAGTGATATGTGACCCTAAACTATAGTAAACCATTATCCTCAACATGTGATGTTAAACTGTATGACATTTGGCCCTAACCACATGACCTTTAAACTATGTAGTGCATGGTTAATCTTGCATGACCATGAATTGCTCAAGGAGGTCTCTCACAAATGATCTTAATCAATAACCATGATGTCTCCATATATCTTGAGTTCCAGTTCCACTCTGTGAGGTTTAAATGAACCTTCCTTTTAGACATGGTTCACTCATCTTACCCAAGTAGCATGTTTATGAATCAATGGTATAGTCCGGGAATTTTATAAAACCTTTTGAACATCCCTTAATATACTCAACCTACTTTATACCTTACTATTCCTAAATCATAAAGTTCAATAAGTCAATTAATTCTCTTGGTTCCCTCTCACATGTAAATTTTGGTAGCGAGGTTTGACTCACCCAAAGGGACCATGTTAGGAAATGATACTCGATAAAACAGTTTTGTAACACCCGAGACTTTTGTGTTATCAAAGGAATCTTTTTCTACACAACACTTGCTTGGCTTGCTTTACACGCAATCGCGACCTTCCTCGATAGCTTGCGTCGTACGCAATACTGAGTTTCACTAAACAACAATATGCTATTAAAACTAGCCGTTATGAATAGTAATAACCACTTTTTTAAATTTTATAAATTTTATTTTTCAAAATGGACTTCATTTTTGGACTCAGAATATCGAAATTAGCCTATGGTGAAATTTTGGTATTTTTCTGAAAACTTTCAATTTTTGATGAATAGTGAAACCACTAAGTGGTAGGTTAAAAACTGAATTTTGCATAAAACTTAATTTTACCGCTTCTGTGAATGGAATTTCGAAAATCCGACAGACACGGTTGATATCAGTAAGTAAAATGTGGTTCAATGAGATAAAAATAATTTTTTGGTGAATAGTAACTTTTTACTTTTTTTACCGCGGTTAATAGTAAATAGGGTAACTAAGGGTAAATATGATATTACTATTACCCTAACACATGTCCTAATTCTATTGGATAAGTTTAATTCGACCAAAAACAACCTTATGAATAAAATATGACCATTTAGGCCCACTTGGGTTAGATTAGGACATTTATTATTAATTTATTTAAAGAAGGGTTAAAATAGTTAAAATCAAAGTTTAATAAGTAAATCATTTTTAATATGGGGTTATACATAAGATAAATTCTACTATAAATATTAATTAGAAAGCTAAAAAGATTTCCTACATAATGGTATTTTATTTGTAATTTTTAGACATTAAATAATTTAATTTATTTATGACACAATGATGATGCAGTAATTATCTTATTAATGAAATATTGACATAATTGATGTTATAAACACCAAAATAAATGTAATTTGAGACTTTTTATGAATTCAAATAATTTTTTAGGTTACTATGATATATTAATGTTGATTTAATTAACTTGTTTTGAACATATAATTCTGTTATGACTTTCAAAAAAATCATATATCAAATAGTGTCAAAATTGACACAAAATAGTTTTTAAATAAAATATTATATTATTAATTGTTATTTTATTCCTAAAAATCTAAGGTTCGGCCAAATAACTTATATAAGGATATATATATTAATAATAAACAATTTGGGGTTCGTTTGGCATGTTATAGTAAGTGTATTAACCATATAGTGAAAGAAAACAAAAAGACACGGTAAAAGTTAAATTAATTAACTTAGAGTTAAATCTAATTGATAAGGTTAAAATAACACCCTAAACTTGTCTAAATCCTATTGGTTGATATTATTTCGACCCATCCCCACTTTAGATTTTAAATAAGACCCTTTGGAACCATTATAAACCGATTTTGACTTTAATATAAAATAATATTTTGAGATATTCCTAAGGTGCCCCTCTCCTCCCTTATAAAAGGGCACCTCCTCCCCCTCCTCCTCACACCAATTTGAGCACTCAAGCTCGGCCAACCCCTGCCATTTTCTCCTATCCACTTCCCTAGAATAATCCTAGAGGTCCTGGTCTTCTTCAAAGACCAATCTTAGTTCCCTAAGTGGAGGATTCAAAGAGGCGTTCCAAAGAAGAGGTAATATCCATTACCGATCTTTTAAATTTCTTTCTTCTTCAACTTCTTCTTCTTTAGTTGTTTGATGATAAAGTAATAACATCAGTATTACTTACATACTGATATGTTATTATAAATATGAAACAACCCTAATTCACCTTCTATCCATCCTACGGAAAAATGAAATCACCGCGCGTGCGTACGTACGGAATACCGTCTTCATGCCGTGGTGTAATCTATTTTCCACAATCACTTTACAAGGATGGGTATAATGGTGTAATGAGTAACTATTTATGATTATTATAAAGTAATATTGATACTAAAATAATATATATATACTCCAATACAGTTCCACGATCATAGGAACGATATCATCACTCGTGCGTATGTACGGAATACCGTCTCCACGATGTGATGCGACTCGTTCTACATGATCATCATTACATAGTAATTATATAAATGAATTGAATGAATAAATATGATATATTTTACACTAATACCATTCTGTATATAAGGTATCTATAACCTTAAAAGAAGAATAATAATGTATTCGGCAAAACACGCATAAGAACAAAAGGCAATAAAGACCCGAGTAACAAGTAACAATGAAATATTACTAATAAGAAGCTAAGAATATGACCATATATGATATCATATCAATATGTATGATTCTGGAATAAGTCAATAACATTATTTAAACCATTATACAGGATCTTTGGACACGTACAAAGTAAATTGGACCTAAGGTAAGGGAAATATCACAATCTCATTTTTATCCGAGATTGTTTATTCGTAAGTATTTACTGGGGTGTATTTTATTATCCACATCCATGTTTCATCAATATGTAATATTATTTACATCCACCTAAAATTTTTTAAATCCATTTTTACCCTTCGGTGAGTTTTTAGTAATATGTATGAAATGAATCTTTTGTCGTTTTTCGTACGAGGTACTTTTTGACTTTTCTGACAAAAGAACGAAGAATGTTTTTTTAACTAATACGGCATGAATGGATTTTTAAAACATTATTTCCAAGAAACTTCCTTTACAAGTTTCCAAGTTTATTTTTAATCAACTTATTTTAGTTTAAAATTTTATGACATGTTAAGAAAGGAAAAGTATTTTTGAAGAAGAAAGGATATTTTCCTCAAGAATAGAGTTCAAGTGTTTTATCAAAATTATTTTCCATCTATGAAAATAAAGGGTTATGTTTCTATCCATATTTTTGCATTGATTTTACTATATTGTGATGGAATTATGTTTATGAATTCCTTTATCTTATATGAATGGTTTTATGATGTCATGTTGTTTAAGAATCCCATTTTTATTACATGGGTTACGCTATGATGTATGGTTTATGATTATGTGGCACACATAAGAAACGATTCATTATATGATGGGTGGGACCTATATCTCAGTCCAATGCATTGGGTAAAGATTTTATATCTCATGAGATAGACAGGGCTGGAACGGTAGGTTATACCGGTTCAGTGAAACAGGACTGAAACGAGGGTTACTCGATTCAGAAAGGGACTTTGTCCACTAAGATAGTCTTGGCAATGAGTCATGACTAACAAGAAATGATTTTCCATGATTATGTGTGCATTCCACAAAGTTTCAAGTTTTATGTTATGATTATGGGGATCTCATTTTCACTTCTATGATTTATTCCATGATAAGATATTATGATCTCTTTTGCAGGTTTTAATTTTCAAAAAGATATGATATGATTTTAATTTCCTTTATTTGCCCTTGCTGAGCATTTGAGCTCACCCTTTTATGTTTTCTTTTCCCCAGGTCAGGAAGATGGATATTAAGTAGAATATGCTAAAAGGGACCCTAGATATGATGAAATAAATGGGAGACACTGTAGAAGATTTATGAACCAGTTGTTTATGTTTCCCAGTTTCTAAAGACACTATACCTATACGGTCCTTTGTGGTTTTGTCATATGTTGTAATAAGTGTGCTTCAATTTTGAAGTATTAACAATGTATGTAAAGTATGGGTCATTATAGTTGGTATCAGAGGAAAGGTATAGTCAAACTTTGGAAACTAGGATGTGAAAGCCTTAGTAAGAACCCTAAGGATAAGTCTAATCATAGAACACAATATTAGTGTTTTAGAAATGTCCTTGAATAACCTAGGATAAGAACTTAAGCATGAAAATTTTATTCTTGAATTATGTGGTTTTCCTATTATAATTAGTGTTGCTCACACTATTCTTCTTGGTTTTAGTCAATGGCTGGAACCCGAAGGAACCGTGTTAATGCGGAATGCGATGGGCAATGCAATGATTGTCCCCCTGAGCAACCAAACGATATGGGAGCTGGAATGCAAAATCTTGTAGCCATGCTCACACAACTTTCTCAAGCTATGAATCATGCAGGACTTCCAAACGAGCAAAGGAAGGAGCAACATTCTGTTGAATCCTTCATGAGGCAGCGTCCACCTTCTTTCAGCGGGTCTACTGATCCATTAGTTGCTGAACAATGGATTAGTACTACTGAAAAGATATTTTCAGTTCTTCAATGTTCTGAGCATGATAAAGTCATCCTAGCAGTGTATCGTTTGGAAGGAGATGCTGATCAATGGTGGAATCTTATTAAGAATACGAGGCAAAGGGATGAAATTGAGTCTATGGAATGGGACGAGTTCAAGAACTTATTTTTCAATAAGTACTTCCCTCATATTCTCCGAACAAAGATGGAGAAAGAGTTCCTTGAACTGAAGCAAAGGGATGATGAATCTGTTAGTATCTATGAAGCAAATTTTACAAGACTTGCAAGGTACGCTTCTGGTATTATTATCCAACCTGAGAGTAAGATCGATCGATTCTTTAGTGGCTTAAAACCAAGTCTTCGAAGGGCATTAGCCATAAGGGACTTCAATAGCTACGAGGAAATCGTTCGATGTGCTCTCAAAGTCGAGATGGAGATTGGAGTAACCCATCAGTCACATGGGTTTGATAAGAAGAGGAAGATGTAATTCAAAGAAAAATCTAAAGAGCACACGGAAAAGAAGATGAGCTTTTCTTTATGCTCAAAGTGTGGAAAGAAACATGGAGGGAGTTGTCTTAAAGGGACAAGTAAATGCTTTAAATGTGGAAAGGAAGGTCATCGGGCATTTGAATGCCGCGATAATGGGAAGAAGATGTCTAATGATGCAAACAAAGGAAGGGATACATAGAATGAACCTACTACACTTCAATGTTTCAAGTGCAAGGAGATGGGGCATTATGCCAATCAATGCCCAAATCCAAGGGTTGATGATTATGGTCGACGTCAACAAAATCTTAAGGCTAAAGACAAAGGAAAGTCACATGCAATTTCTATCAGCGATGTGGAGTACGATAATGAAGTGGTGAAAGGTACACTTACCGTCCACTCTAAAGTAGCAAATTTTTTATTTGATTCTGGATCCACCCACTCTTTTATTTCTAAAGAATTTTCTACGGGTATCACCGTATTACCTCAACAATTAGATGTTGAGTTAGCTGTGACAACACCTAATGGCACAACAGTCGCATCAAAAGTTTATAATTCTTCTCTGATCGAAGTTTGTGGGAAAGTGCTTCCTGCAAATCTTGTGATCCTTCCTTTAGTGGAATTTGATGTGATTCTTGGCATGGATTGGCTTTCTCTAAATGGATCTCATATCAATTACCAAAGAAGGGAAGTCACATTTCATATTCCAGATCAATCTACGATCGTCTATCAATGCAAGGATGAACATAACCTTCCAGTGGAAATTCCTTCCATCTTATGGGTCTTGATTCCACTAAATGAAGGTTATTTATCTCAAATGGTTGGTGAGAAACTCACGATTAAGAATATGCCCATTGTACGGGATTTTGATGATGTCTTTCCGGAGGAATTACCGGGTCTTCCACCAAATCGTGAAGTTGAGTTTTCAATAGAACTCGTACCGGGTGCTTTGCCTATTTCAAAGACACCTTATAGAATGGCCCCAATTGAGTTGCAGGAATTGAAGAAGCAACTCGAAGAGAATCTTGATAAGGGATTCATACGCCCTAGTGCGTCACCTTGGGTAGTACCTGTTCTATTTGTTAATAAGAAAGATGGATCAATGAGACTCTGCATTGATTATCGAGAACTTAACAAGATCACTATCAAGAACAAATATCCTCTCCCACGCATTGATGACTTATTTGACCAACTATGTGGAGCTCAATACTTTTCCAAGATTGATCTTCGTTCAGGGTATCATCAATTAAGGGTCAAAAGGGAGGATATACCAAAGACGGCTTTCCGTACAAGGTATGGACACTATGAATTTATAGTGATGCCATTTGGTCTTACTAATGCCCCTGCTATCTTCATGGATCTAATGAATAGAGTCTTTAGAGACTATCTTGATCAATTTGTTGTAGTCTTTATAGACGATATTCTTGTCTATTAAAAGGTCAAGGAAGAGCATGAAGATCACTTGAGAATTATATTGAAGACCCTGAGAAAGGAGAAGATTTATGCCAAATTTACCAAGTGTGAATTTTGGCTTCAAAAAGTTGCATTTTTGGGTCACATAATCTCAAAAGAGGGGATATCTGTGGATCCAGCAAAAACAGAGGTTATCGAAAGATGGTCAAGACCAACAACAGTAACTGAGATCCGAAGTTTTCTTGGTTTGGCTGCATATTATCGACGTTTTGTAAAATATTTTTCACGATTATCTAATCCACTCACCAAGTTGACTCGGAAAGGAGTTAAGTTTGTCTGGACAGAGGAATGTGAAGATAATTTCAAGGAGTTGAAAAGAAGGTTATCCAGTGCACCTGTTCTCACACTGCCTTGTAGTGGAGAAAGGTTTGTGATCTACAGTGATGCATCCAAGAAGGGATTGGGGTGTGTTCTTATGCAAAATGATATGGTGATAGCTTATGCCTCACGACAGTTGAAAATCCATGAGCAAAATTACCCAACACATGATTTGGAGTTGGCTGCGGTAATCTTTGCATTAAAGATTTGGAGGCATTACCTTTATGGTGAAAGGTGTGATATTTATACTGATCATAAAAGTTTAAAGTATATTTTCACACAAAAGGAGTTGAATATGCATCAAAGAAGATGGTTGGAGCTGATTAAGGATTATGACTGCTCAATCCATTACCACCCTGGGAAAGCAAACAAGGTGGCAGATGCATTAAGTCGACAAGACCATGCTAGTTTATCCATGATGAGGATCACAAAAGATCCAATATTTATGGATTTACAAAGTATGGATCTTGGAATTATAATGGAAGGGGAAAAATCTTATCTTTCTCAAATGAATGTTCAACCATCTATACATGTGAAGATTAAAGAGGCACAGAAAGAAGATGTCGAGTTACAAAAGAAGGTGAGAAATTTTCCTGAATTCAACCTTGATTGTGATGGGATAATAAAGTTCAGGAATCGGGTTTGTGTTCCTCCCATCCCCGAATTAAAGAAGGAGCTGCTGGATGAGGCTCATAGTTCTTCATTCTCTATTCATCCTGGAAGCACGAAGATGTATAGGGACCTGAAAGATTACTTCTGGTGGGATGGCATGAAAAGAGATGTTGCTGAATATGTCTATCGATGCTTGGTTTGTCAACAAGTTAAAGCCGAGAGACAAAAGTCTAAGGGGATGTTACAACCATTACCCATACCCGAATGGAAATGGGAAAACATCACTATGGACTTTGTCACAGGACTTCCTAAAACATCCAAAGTCAATAATGTTATCTGGGTCATAGTTGATCGTCTTACAAAGTCTGCACACTTCATTCCTATTAGGGAGGATTTCTCTCTAGATCAGCTTGCCAGGATATATGTAAAGGAAGTGGTAAGATTGCATGGAGTACCACTTTCTATTATATCTGATCGGGATCCGAGATTTACCTCGAAGTTCTGGCGAAGTCTTCAGCATACTATGGATACATAGTTGAGTTTCAGCACTGCTTATCATCCCCAGACAGACGGTCAGTCTGAGAGAACAATTCAAACCCTAGAAGATATGTTGAGAGCTTTCTCTATGGATTTCAAAGGAAGTTGGGATCAACACCTACCTTTGGTGGAATTTTCTTATAATAATAGCTTTCACTCCAGTATTCAGATGGCTCCTTATGAAGCTCTCTATGGAAAGAAATGCAGGACTCCAACTTACTGGGATGAAGTTGGGGAAAGAAAGCTATTAGGACCTGATCTCGTTGATGAAATGGCAGAAAAGGTCAGATCTATTCAACAACACATAAGAGCAGCTCAGAGTCGACAGAAAAGCTATGCCGACAACCGAAGAAAAGACCTAGAGTTTGAAGTGGGCGATAAAGTGTTCTTACGAATATCTCCCTGGAAGAGGGTTATGAGATTTGGAAAGAAGGGGAAGTTGAGCCCTAGATATATCGGTCCTTTCGAAATACTGGATCGTGTTGGGAAGGTAGATTACCGATTGGCGCTTCCACCGAATCTCTCTCAAGTTCACGATGTGTTCCATGTATCTCTCCTGAGAAAGTACATACCAGATCCTTCACATGTACTCAGCTCAGAAGTTGTACCGCTGGAGCAAGATCTTTCTTATGAAGAACAGCCGATAGAGATTCTGGATCGTAGCGAAAAAGTCCTACGAAACAAGACCACTCGATTGGTGAAAGTTTTATGGAGGAACCACCAACTTGAAGAAGCTACATAGGAGCTTGAGGATATGATGAGGGAGAAGTATCCTCATCTGTTTGTTACAAAGTGACGAATTTCGAGGGCGAAATTCTTTTTAAGGGGGGTAGAATGTAACACCCGAGACTTTTGTGTTATCAAAGGAATCTTTTTCTACACAACACTTGCTTGGCTTGCTTTACACGCAATCACGACCTTCCTCGATAGCTTGCGTCGTACGCAATACCGAGTTTCACTAAACAACAATATGCTATTAAAACTAGCCATTATGAATAGTAATAACCACTTTTTGAAATTTTATAAATTTTATTTTTCAAAATGGACTTCATTTTTGGACTCAGAATATCAAAATTAGCCTAGGGTGAAATTTTGGTATTTTTCTGAAAACTTTCAATTTTTGATGAATAGTGAAACCACCAAGTGGTAGGTTAAAAACTGAATTTTGCATAAAACTTAATTTTACCGCTTCTGTGAATGGAATTTCGAAAATCCGACAGACACGGTTGATAACAGTAAGTAAAATGTGGTTCAATGAGATAAAAATAATTTTTTGGTGAATAGTAACTTTTTACTTTTTTTACCGCGGTTAATAGTAAATAGGGTAACTAAGGGTAAATATGATATTACTATTACCCTAACACATGTCCTAATTCTATTGGATAAGTGTAATTCGACCAAAAACAACCTTATGAATAAAATATGACCATTTAGGCCCACTTGGGTTAGATTAGGACATTTATTATTAATTTATTTAAAGAAGGGTTAAAATAGTTAAAATCAAAGTTTAATAAGTAAATCATTTTTAATATGGGGTTATACATAAGATAAATTCGACTATAAATATTCATTAGAAAGCTAAAAAGATTTCCTACATAATGGTATTTTATTTGTAATTTTTATACATTAAATAATTTAATTTATTTATGACACAATGATGATGCAGTAATTATCTTATTAATGAAATATTGACATAATTGATGTTATAAACACCAAAATAAATGTAATTTGAGACTTTTTATGAATTCCAATAATTTTATAGGTTACTATGATATATTAATGTTGATTTAATCAACTTGGTTTGAACATATAATTCTGTTATGACTTTCACAAAAATCATATATCAAATAGTGTCAAAATTGACACAAAATAGTTTTTAAATCAAATATTATATTATTAATTGTTATTTTATTCCTAAAAATCTAATGTTCGGCCAAATAACTTATATAAGGATATATATATTAATAATAAACAATTTGGGGTTCGTTTGGCATGTTATAGTAAGTGTATTAACCATATAGTGAAAGAAAACAAAAAGACACGGTAAAAGTTAAATTAATTAACTTAGAGTTAAATCTAATTGATAAGGTTAAAATAATACCCTAAACTTGTCTAAATCCTATTAGTTGATAAGATTTCGACCCATACCCACTTTATCTTCGAAATAATACCCTTTGGAACCATTATAAACCGATTTTTACTTTAATATAAAATAATATTTTGAGATATTCCTAAGGTGCCCCTCTCCTCCCTTATAAAAGGGCACCTCCTCCCCCTCCTCCTCACACCAATTTGAGCACTCAAGCTCGTCCAACCCCTGCCATTTTCTCCTCTCCACTTCCCTATAATAATCCTAGAGGTCCTGGTCTTCTTCAAAGACCAATCTTAGTTCCCTAAGTGGAGGATTCAAAGAGGCGTTCCAAAGAAGAGGTAATATCCATTACCGATCTTTTCAATTTCTTTCTTCTTCAACTTCTTCTTCTTTATTTGTTTCATGATAAAGTAATAACATCAGTATTACTTACATACTGATATGTTATTATAAATATGAAACAACCCTAATTCACCTTCTATCCATCCTACGGAAAAATGAAATCACCGCGCGTGCGTACGTACGGAATACCGTCTCCACGCCGTGGTGTAATCTATTTTCCACCATCACTTTACAAGGATGGGTATAATGGTGTAATGAGTAACTATTTATGATTATTATAAAGTAATATTGATACTGAAATAATATATATATACTCCAATACAGTTCCACGATCATAGGAACGATATCATCACTCGTGTGTACGTACGGAATACCGTCTCCACGATGTGATGCGACTCGTTCTACATGATCATCATTACATAGTAATTATATAAATGAATTGAATGAATAAATATGATATATGTTACACTAATAACATTCTGGATATAAGGTATCTATAACCTTAAAAGAAGAATAAGAATGTATTCGGCAAAACACGCATAAGAACAAAAGGCAATAAAGACCCGAGTAACAAGTAACAATGAAATATTACTAATAAGAAGCTAAGAATATGACCATATATGATATCATATCAATATGTATGATTCTGGAATAAGTCAATAACATTATTTAAACCATTATACAGGATCTTCGGACACGTACAAAGCAAATTGGACCTATGGTAAGGGAAATATCACAATCTCATTTTTATCCGAGATTGTTTATTCGTAAGTATTTACTGGGGTGTATTTTATTATCCACATCCATGTTTCATCAATATGTAATATTATTTAAATCCACCTAAAATTGTTTAAATCCATTTTTACCCTTCGGTGAGTTTTTAGTAATATGTATGAAAGGAATCTTTTGTCGTTTTTCGTACGAGGTACTTTTGTACTTTTCCGAAAAAACAACGAAGAATGTTTTTTTTAACTTATACGGCATGAATGGATTTTTAAAACACTATTTCCAAGAAACTTCCTTTACAAGTTTCCAAGTTTATTTTTAATCAACTTATTTTAGTTTAAAATTTTATGACATGTTAATAAAGGAAAAGTGTTTTTGAAGAAGAAAGGATATTTTCCTCAAGAATAGAGTTCAAGTGTTTTATCAAAATTATTTTCCATCTATGAAAATAAAGGGTTATGTTTCTATCCATATTTTTACATTGATTTGACTATGTTGTGATGGAATTATGTTTATGAATTCCTTTATCTTATATGAATGGTTTTATGATGTCATGTTGTTTAAGAATCCCATTTTTATTACATGGGTTACGCTATGATGTATGGTTTATGATTATGTGGCACACATAAGAAAGGATTCATTATATGATGGGTGGGACCTATATCTCCCTCCAATGCATTGGGTAAAGATTTTATATCTCATTAGATAGACAGGGCCGGAACGGTAGGTTATACCGGTTCAGTGAAACAGGACTGAAACGAGGGTTACTCAATTCAGAAAGGGACTTTGTCCACTAAGATAGTCTTGGCAATGAGTCATGACTAACAAGAAATGATTTTCCATGATTATGTGTGCATGCCACAAAGTTTCAAGTTTTATGTTATGATTATGGGGATCTCATTTTCACTTCTATGATTTATTCCATGATAAGATATTATGATCTCTTTTGCAGGTTTTAATTTTCAAAAAGATATGATATGATTTTTATTTCCTTTATTTACCCTTGCTGAGCATTTGAGCTCACCCTTTTATGTTTTCTTTTCCCCAGGTCAGGAAGATGGATATTAAGTAGAATATGCTAAAAGGGACCCTAGATATGATGAAATAAATGGGAGACACTGTAGAAGATTTATGAACCAGTTGTTTATGTTTCCCAGTTTCTAAAGACACTATACCTATACGGTCCTTTGTGGTTTTGTCATATGTTGTAATAAGTGTGCTTCAATTTTGAAGTATTAACAATGTATGTAAAGTATGGGTCATTATAAGTTTACCACTGATCCAATGAAGTAACCCCCAAGTGTAAATTTTTTTCCTGGAGGAAAATTCCACCTAAACCCCATACGATTTTCCCAGATTAAGTGTGGTAATGACTAGACTACTCTCACCAATATCCATTGACTATTTGTGGAGTTAGTTTCACCCATTACCAAATGTTATTCTACTCCTGCCAGTCTCCAGTCCTGATTTAGATAGTTGAGGACATGATTTTCTTATCCATTTTTTCTATGTTCAAAATGATCAATAATTTTTCTATGTTTCATGCCATCATACTTTGTAGCTACTATTGAAGAGCCTCCAATTGGTCAACCCTGCATGACCTTAAACTACATTGAATGATTTGGTCTATTAGACTCACCTTCCTTATATACGAGTTAGATCTATATAAGATCCCACAATATATCGTTATCTATCAATGATCTTATACAAGGATTTAAATTTCCCTTCCATATAATCATCAATGATCTTATAGTGGTAAGCACCCTATAATTCTAACTCAAAATGGGGGTTCAAAACTCATTGGGCGCAGGTAATATAGCAGTATTGTAGTGGGTACTGTAGTAGCGGAGATACTGTAGCAACAGCAGCACTATAGCGGTGGCAGGCACTATTGTAGAGACTGTAGCGGCGGCGGTACTGTAGCAGGTATTGTAGCAGCCTGGGTATTGTAGCAGTACTATTCACTGTTGGGCCTTTGGGCCAAAAAAATGGGCCTTTAAGGCCATATAATGGGATTTAATTGCACTGGGCCTATGGGCCATGTAATGGGTCTCCTCTACCGAAAAAAAAAAGAGGTCCTTTGTTTAAATAAAAAATTAGGCTTCGGCCCCAAAATTTTAAAAAAAAAATTTACGATGGTTCAACGTTTCATGATTACATGATGTAAAATTGTACGATAGTCATCCTCACCACATTATGTTAAATTATGTCTCCAACATCCTTGTCATATGATATTAAATTGTATGATACTCATCCAAGATACACAATTTTAAACTATGGAGCATGGTCCTAAACATATGACCCAAAACAATAGAACATCTGAGTCCTTACAGCATGACATTAAACTGCACGACACATGGTCCATTCTATACATCCTATTTCCTACATGAAATCTATATCCATATAAAGGTACCTGGTATATGATCCCTATATGTAAGTCAATATTAGGGCTGAATACTTCATTTTTCTAAAAGAAAGCGAGATATTCTATCTTGGGTACTATCTATGGAGCTTCACATTGTTTCAATCTAATACCATGATGAAATATAAAGGTGCATCTCCCTATGTAAGAGTTTAATATATATTGTAAAGACCCTTAAATTTCAAGGAAATTTTTTTCTTAATTTTCTTTGGAATTTTACAAGAACGCAGTTTTAGACGGCACCTGATTCCGAGGCCCGGTGTGCCCGGAATCATTTTCTGAAGTTTGACTCGGGTACGTTCAGTGAACGGACGAGTGGGTTTTTCTAACTTTTGAACTGGTGCTCAGAATCGAATTCTGAGGGCACCGATGGAATAGCAGCGCCGGTATTTTCTTAGAAACGCCTCTTCCGGAGTTGCATTTTCTCGGGTGTGGTTTTTAAATTTTTGGGGTTAAGTTAAGAAATAAAATAGAGTGTGCGACAACTTTATTTTTATTTCACTTAAAGCCACTTGAAAGCCACTTAAATCTACTTAAGCTGAGTTGATGCGGATAGGGTGTTATCCAAAAATATCCTACCCTCTTGATAGGATATTTGTGAGGTGGGGCCTGCATGAGCCCCACCGTTTCTTTTCTGCTAAGTAACGCACCCGCGAAAACCCCTATTAAATAAAAGTCAACTGGAGCGTTTCTTAAACAATTAAGTGCACTAATTAATTGGGCGGTTAACTTCGTTAAATTAATTCTATGAATTAATTTAATCGTTTCTTAACCTGTTTACAATCCGTTGGCGTAATAATAAAATAAGACCAACACACAACTTCTTGAGGATTGCTCGTTGAGAGGATTTTGACAGAAATTTTGTGCCTTCATCCTCCTTCGTGAAGAACGCGAAGAACGCAAAGAACACGAAGAACGCCGTCACCCTCAGAGATTGACGACGCTTCTTCCGAGACGTTCTTCCCCGCCACGATCCCTGATCACCAACTGCTTGAGGTAGGATATTTCGGGTTTCTTCTTTTAAATCTCTTTATGGGTTATAAAAACATCATGGATTTAATTAATATAATTAAATCTACATGTTCCTGAACCTAGGAGTTCGTCAACGCGACACCCTTCCGCGACGACGCGACGCCCTTCCACGACGACGCGACGCCCTTCCGCGACGACGCGACGCCCTTCCGCGACGCGACGATCGCCTCCTTCCGCGACGATCAATTCCGTGAAGAACGCACGCTCGACGAATACGGCGAGGTAGGGGTTTGTTTGTGAAATAATTTATATTTCTGTGGATGTTCCTCCTAAAACAAAGAACCTGGATCAAGTGCAATTTTATTTTATTAAATTGTATCTTGTTACGTTTTCATATGATAATTTATTCCCGATTGTTATCACCTAACGCGGAGGGTGCGGGCCAAACAAACACGGTCCGACCACCCTCCGCAGTTTTCCGTTGATACGCGGATTGGAGGACGATGACAAATGGGGCCGCAATGGCGTTTTGAGGGCCCGGAAGTGAAGAATGGGACCTGGGAGGAACTTCGGCGCAGACAGAAGTGGATTTGGACCACCGGAGAAACTCCGGTGGCCCGCAGAATCCACCGGCGGTGCGGGTCGCCGGCGCGGCGGCGCCGACGGCCGGAGGCGGTGGCTAGCCAAACCCGCGACCGCGCGGGTCCGGTGACACACGGGATGCGGCTTTGCCGCGTCCGCTGATCCAGCGCGGCCCCACGTGGGCCGCGGCTTCTCTTCCCACGGGGACTTCACACCCCGCGGCTCCCTTGCTCGGCCGCTCGGTCGAGCCGAGCCGACCCGCCGGCCGGGTCGCGCCCATGCCGGGCCGGGCCGGCCTGGCCAGGCCGGGTCGCGCCAAACCGGGTCGGACCCAGACCCGGGTTGAGTCGGCCCGGTTCGGGCCGACCCAGGGGGTTTGGGCCGGGTCGGTCCGGGCCCAGACCCCCCGTTTCCGGACCTTTCCGGTCTTTTGCTCATAACTTGAGCTACGGGCCTCCGAACGAAGCGTCTTTAGTGGCGATGTGATCCTTGGATCGAGACGGCCGTTTCGGTATATCGCACTCAAGGTTTCGGAATACTTTGAGTTCAGCCGGGTTGGTTCGTACACAAAACCAACCGGGGCCTCGGAGCGGAAACGCTCATATCTTGAGCTTCGGACGTCCGATTGACGTACCGTTGACTTTATTTTTTTCCTCTAAGTGAGAAGGATCTTTTGGCATACTCCACCCGAGGTTTGGACGTAGGTGGAGTACGGTCGGGTTGGTTTTTCCTTAAAAACCAACCGGGCCCCTGGGACGAAAAAGTCAATAACTCTCAGATCGGGCGTCCGATTGACGCGCCGTCTGCGACGTTGAGTTCCTGTTGATGATACGGAACTTTTGGATACATCAACTCTGGACTATGTGTCAGTTGATGTATCAGCCTCTCGGCTCGTGGAGCGGACCCTCCCAAACAAGCTTGCTGTGTGCGGGAACCCTAGAGCTGGCTGCGACTGCTACTGTGACGACGACGACTGTGCAGAGATCCTCAGTGGATTCGATGGCGACGACTACAGCACTTAGTGATCCTTTGTGGGTCAGTGCTACCGATCATGTGTGGGTCCGATCCTGTGTGGGTCAGCGCTCAGCGGTCCTGTGTGGGCCAGCGCCTACAGGTCCTGTGTGGGCCCGATCCTGTGTGGGTCTTTGCGGGGGTTAGTTACCTATCGATCCTTTGTGGGTCAGATCCTTTGTGGGTCATTGCGGGGGTTATTACCTATCGATCCTTTGTGGGTCCGACGACTTAGATGGATCAGTGATCATCTCTATCGTCATTTGAAGAAGTATACCTGTGTGAGCTGAAACCCTGTTTTTCTTTCCTGTGTGGATTGTGTTGTGCTATCCTGTGTGGATTTACGTTTTTCTTTCCTTTGTGGATTGTGTTGTGCTATCCTGTGTGGATTTACGTTTTTCTTTCCTGTGTGGAAAAGGTTGTACTTGAGCTCGGATGTTGGAGCCGAGCGAGAATTGATGACTTAGGTATATGTATGGGCATATACCTAAGTCATGTCGGATGTTACTTCGTGATTGTATCTTTCCTTTGTGGATTCTGGGAGACCATTGGGGGTCTCGGGGTCCCTACTGAGTAGCTTATACTCACCCCTGCATGGGATATACCTGCACTACGTTGTGTTGGTTGCAGACGATGGACAGCGCTGATCGCGGTGGAGGCTTGCGGAGCAGGACGGTACCTGGAGGTGGACCACTGGGCGGGGTGTACTCGGAGCGGACGGCTGGACCGAGGAGCTGTGGAGGCTATCTGTACCCACCCTTCAGGTGGGATTTCCAGAGGACAGCTCGATGCTGCGGCTTTTTCTTTCAGTTGTTGTTTTCCCCTTTCAGTTGTACTTTACAGTTAAGCTTGTATTTCCGGCCCCCTTTACTTTTCTGCACTTACTGTTGTACCAGCTTTTACTTAGTGTTTACTTCTTCCGCTTTCTTACTCTGTGGTTCTTGTTTACTTTATAAAGGAAATGTCTTCCCTTTTTACCAGGATTTATGCCTTGGTGCTAGTCGTCAGCCCCTGGCCTATGGAAGGCGGGCTTGGGGTAGTCACGGAACGGGCCCCGAGGACGGGTCGTGACAAATTGGTATCAGAGGAGTTCGGTTTTACCACAGACTCTGATCTTTCTTCTATGTGAAGCAATAGTGTTTAGCGTATTGGGTGTGGTTATCAGTCCAGGGAGTCTAGTGTTGGTGCGGCGGCCGACGTATCCATACACCAGGACCCTGACTTCTGATTTCCGACTTAATGCACGAAAACATTGATTACATGTGTGTTTCAAGTTTTCTTTGTGATTACTTGTATCAGCTCACCAGGTATATTGTTCTGACTGTGGCGCACCTGTTTCTTTTCAGGATGGCCCCACGAAGGCAGTCATCTAGGGTTCCGAGAGTTGAGCGTGACGATAGCCCACCGAGTGACGAGGCCTCGGTACAGGGCCCTTTGACAGCAGAGGCACTGGCGGTACCTCTACCCACCGAGCCACTGATGCTTCCAGCACCAGCCGCTGACGATGCACATCGCCTCAGTGCACTGCATGAGTTCCAGCGCCAGCGACTGCCCAGGTTCCGTGGGGAGACGGACCCCCAGGCAGTCGAGGACTGGCTGGAGGCAGTGGTACGAGTTTTCAGACTAGTGAGGACACCAGCAGACCTCATGGTGATCCTCGCAGTGAGCCTACTGCACACAGCAGCAGGACGATGGTGGAGCTTGATGCTCTAGGTGCACGATGAGGCATCTCTTCTCTGAACGGACTTTGAGAGCCTCTTCCGCTCGGAGTTCGTCTCAGCCACCCTTCGTGCGGTGCGCATCCAGGAGCTTCTTCAACTGCGGCAGGGCAGCTTGACGGTCACCCAGTACTCGGCGAGATTTACCGATATCTCGCGCTACTCAATAGATATGGTATGGGACCCATTCTTCCAGGCCCGGACCTTTGAGCAGGGATTGAGACATGAGATCAAGGCATCGCTGATCTCCCTCAGCATTCCGACTCAGGAAGGAGTACTGGAGCGAGCTCTTTTGATCGAGAGCTTCCTTGTTGAGCCTTCATCAGCAGCGAGACCTACCGCAGGGCGGCAGGTAGCAGAGTCTTTCGCAGCAGGCAGCCGACGGATGACTCAGGGGTCCAGGAAGACCAGAACCTCACGTAGACGGCCTCAGGACACTGGCTCAGCAGTGCGGGGCACACAGCGCGGAGCCAGTCTTTCGAGAGGCAAGCACTGCTGAACATGTGGCGGGCAGGGTCACATGGCTCATGACTGCCCGACCCACCGTGTCGAGGAGTAGCAGACAGTTGAGGGGCCACCCAGGAAGAGGTAGAGGGTCGACCGTGGCGGTCTGCAGGGAGGAGGCGGACGAGGCAGAGGAGTTGGCCGAGCAGCAGGTGGTGGGAGACGCTTTGAGGCTCTACCACCACCACCACCAGGAGGTCCACCCCGGCCACAGGGAGCAGTAGGGTAGAGACAGGCACAACTCCAGGCAGCGGAGGCCTATGACCACGGCGTGCTCGAGATGATTCGAGGTACGATCTGTTTCTATTCCACCCTTGCTGCAGTTCTTATAGACACAGGAGTGAGTCACTCTTTCATAGTCGCTGCCCTTGTTCGGAGCTCAGAGATTCCGACAGAGCCATTGGCTCGATCCTTACGGCTAGAGACTCCTACGGGAGCAGACTCGACGATTACGCACTGGTGCCGGCAGTGTGAGCTTACTCTAGGAGGCTAGAGCTTCGGCTGGGATCTTCTTGTAGTGGCGTCGAGGCCTTACGACGTCATCTTGGGCATGGATTGGTTATCTACAGTCCATACACAGATTGACTGTATTAGGCGCAAGGTGCGATGTGTACGCACCGACGGGAGCAGGTTCACCTTCACCAGCGAGAAGGGAGCCTTCGCATCACAGGATGGACTTCCGCAGAGGAGAGGACAACCCATCACTCATCAGTTGGCTAGCCTCATCCTAGGAGCAGTGGACGTGCAGAGTCCTAGTTTTCCTGCAGTGGTGGATCAGTATGCGGACGTCTTTCCCGACGACGTTCCAGGGCTACCTCCTCGCAGAGAGGTAGACTTTCACAATGATCTGTACCCCGGGACAACCCCGATATCGACCCCAGCATATCGGATGGCCCCCACCGAGCTTCGAGAGCTACGGGTACAGTTGGAGGACTTGCAGGGCAAGGGATTCATCTGACCCAGTGTTTCACCCTGGGCTTCCCCGATATTGTTCGCCAAGAAGGTGGACGGGAGCTTGAAACTGTGTGTCGACTATCATCGCCTGAACCAGGTGACAGTGAGGAACAAGTATCTGCTACCAAGGATTGATGACCTCTTCGATCAGCTCAAGGGAGCACGGTGGTTCTCGAAGATAGACCTCAGGTCAGGCTATCATCAGCTCAGAGTTCGAGACGAGGACGTGCAGAAGACGGCCTTCAGATGTCGGTATGTCCACTACGAGTTCTTGGTTATGCCTTTCGGCATAACCAATGCTCCAGCGGTGTTCATGGGCCTCATGAACAGGATCTTTCATCCATACCTCGATCGATTTGTCGTGGTCTTCATCGACGACATTTTGATATACTCGACGACTGAGGAGGAGCACGCCTACCACTTACGGGTTGTACTAGACACACTCTGAGAGCACCAGCTTTATGGAAAGCTCTCGAAGTGTCAGTTCTAGATACGTGAGGTCCACTTCTTGGGGCACGTCATCTCTGAGGCGGGAGTTGCAGTGGATCCTATGAAGATTGAGGCAGTGCTAGCTTGGGAGCCACCCAGGAGCGTGACGGAGGTGTGGAGTTTCTTGGGACTAGCTGGATACTACCGGAGATTCGTGCCAGACTTATCCAAAGTTGTGGCACCACTCTCAGATTTGACAAAGAAGGGGAAACCCTTTGTGTGGTCAGACAGATGTCAGCAGAGCTTCTAGGAGCTGAGACAGAGATTGACCAGCGCACCTATCTTGAGGTTTCCTGAGGAGGGAGTAGGGTACGTAGTCTATTGCGATGCATCAGGGAATGGACTCGGGTGTCTCCTGATGCAGGAGTGGGAAGTGATCGCCTATGGATCACATCAGTTGAGGCCGCATGAGCAGAACTACGCTACCCATGACCTAGAGTTAGAAGCAGTGGTCTTCTCCCTAAAGACATGGCGACACTACCTGATGGGTGAGCGCTTTATAGTCTTTTCTGACCATCAGAGTCTCAGGTACATCTTCTCGCAGAAGGATCTGAACCTGAGACAGTGGCGATGGCTCGAGTTCCTCCAGGACTATGACTTTGAGATAGTCTATACTCCTGGGAAGAGAAACGTGGTAGCCGATGCTCTCAGCAGGAGGACGGGCATTCAGCTACTAGAGGAGGTGACAGAGCAGCTAACCGCTTTGCAGATATCCTTCGTGGATAGGGATGGAGCATACTTCCTTCAGTCTCTCACAGTCTCTCCTCCACTACTGCAGCGGGTCAGAGAGGCACAGCGTGGGGACGCTGACTGTGAGACGCGGTGTGCATAGATATCCTCAGGACAGGCACCTGATGGCTTCTCCTTGGGGGCAGAGCATGACATCCTTTTTAGAGGACGTACCTTGGTACCAGTTTCTTTACGAGAGGAGGTACTGAGAGAGTTTCACACTTCTCCTTTGGCGGTACATCCTGGAGTGGCGAAGATGTACCAGGATCTCAGAAAACAACACTAGTGTCCATGCATGAAGAAGGCTGTGGTAGAGTTCGTTTCTCGATGCCTCGCCTGCCAGCAGGTGAAGGCAGAGCACCAGGTACCAGCAGGCTTGGTACAGCCCTTAGAGGTCCCGGAGTGGAAGTGGGATGGGATATCTATGGAATTCGTGACTGGACTTCCACGCACTTCCAGAGGTCATGACTCCATCTGGTTGATTGTCGACCGACTCACCAAGTCGGATCACTTCTTACCCATCAGAGATCAGGGCTCAGTGGAGAGCTTGGGGCGTCTCTACGTTTAGGAGATTGTACGGCTTCACAGTGTGCCATCATCTATCGTCTCCAATCGAGATGCTCATTTTACTTACCGGCTTTGGAAGGGGTTGCAGGAGGCGTTCGGGACGCAGCTACGTCTGAGCACCGCCTTTCACCCTCAGACGGATGGTCAGACAGAGAGGACCATTCAGACTCTCGAGGACATTCTCTGCGCATGTGTACTCGAATTTGGTCGTAGCTGGGAGGACCACCTACCCTTGGTGGATTTCGCATACAACAACAGCTACCACTCCACCATCGGTATGGCACCATACGAGGCGTTGTACAGCAGACCTTGCAGATCTCATTTGTGCTGGAAAGACCCTGGGGATTCAGCACTTGTGGGACCAGAGATGGTCCGGGCCACGACAGAGAAGGTCTAGGTCATCCAGGAGTGGATGAGGACAGCTCAGAGCCGGCAGAAGTCTTACGCTGATAGGAGGCGGAGGCCACTAGAGTTCTAGGATGGCGACCAAGTTTTCTTGCGTGTCACACCTCGACGTGGATTACGGAGATTTGGCCGAGGCGGCAAGTTGCCTCCACGCTTCATCGGACCATTCCAGGTCCTCAGCAGGATTGGCGAGGTGGTTTATCGTCTGGCTCTACCACCTCAGTTGCACGGGGTGCATGACGTCTTCCACGTATCTCAGTTGAGGAGATATGTGCACGACCCGAAACACATCATTGACCATGGGGAGCTAAACGTTGATGATGGGGCGACTTTTGCGTAGGTCCCGGTGGAGATCGAGGATCGACAGGAGCGGGTCCTACGTGGACGAACGATTCCTCTAGTGCGCATCAGATGGCAGCACGGGAACCTCCAGGAGAGCACTTGGGAGCGGGAGGCTCAGATGCGTGCTCAGTACCCACATTTGTTTCCCTAGCTTATGATGTATCTTTACGGGGACGTAAAGCCCTGAGGTGGGAGTGATGTAAAGACCCATAAATTTCAAGGAAATTTTTTTCTTAATTTTCTTTGTAATTTTACAAGAACGCAATTTCAGACGGCACCTGATTCCGAGGCCCGGTGTGCCCGGAATCATTTTCCGAAGTTTGACTCGGGTACGTTCAGTGAACGGACGAGCGGGTTTTTCTAACATTTTAACCGGTGCTCAGAATCGAATTCTGAGGGCACCGATGGAATCGCAGCACCGGTATTTTCTTAGAAACGCCTCTTACGGAGTTGTGTTTTATCGGGTGTGGTTTTTAAATTTTTGGGATTAAGTTAAGAAATAAAATAAAGTGTGCGACAACTTTATTTTTATTTCACTTAAAGCCACTTGAAAGCCACTTAAAGCTGCTTAATCTAAGTTGATGCGGATAGGGTGCTATCCAAAAATATCCTACCCTCTTGGTAGGATATTTGTGAGGTGGGGCCCGCATGAGCCCCACCGTTTCTTTTCCGCTAAGTAACGCACCCGCGAAAACCCCTATTAAATAAAAGTCAACTGGAGCATTTCTTAAACAATTAAGCGCACCAATTAATTGGGCGGTTAACTTCATTAAATTAATTCTATGAATTAATTTAATCGTTTCTTAACTTGTTTACAATCCGTTGGCGTAATAATAAAATAAGACCAACGCACGACTTCTTGAGGATTGCTCGTTGAAAGGATTTTGACAGAAATTTTGTGCCTTCATCCTCCTTCGCGAAGAACGCGAAGAATGCCGTCACCCTTAGAGATTGACGACGCTTCTTCCGAGACGTTCTTCCCCGCCACAATCTCTGATCACCAACTGCTTGAGGTAGGAGATTTCGGGTTTCTTCTTTTAAATCTCTTTGTGGGTTATAACAACATCATGGATTTAATTAATATAATTAAATCTACATGTTCTTGAACCTCGAAGTTCGTCGACGTGAAACCCTTCCGTGACGACGCGACGCCCTTCCGCGATGACGCGATGCCCTTCCGCGACGCGATGATCGCCTCCTTCCGCGACGATCAATTCCGCGAAGAACGCATGCTCGATGACTACGGCGATGTAGGGGTTTGTTTGTGAAATAATTTATATTTCCGTGGATGTTCCTCCTAAAAAAAGAACCTGGATCAAGTGCAATTTTATTTTATTAAATTGTATCTTGTTACGTTTTCATATGATAATTTATTCCCGATTGTTATCACTTAACGCGGAGGGTGCGGGCCAAACAAACACGGCCCGACCACCCTCCACAGTTTTCTGTTGATGCGCGGATTGGCGGACGATGACAAACAGGGCCGCAATGGCGTTTTGAGGGCCTGGCAGTGAAGAATGGGACCTGGGAGAAACTTCGGCGCAGACAGAAGTGGATTCGGACCACTGGAACAACTCTGGTGGCCCGCGGAATCCACCGGCGGCACGGGTCGTCGGCGCGGTGGCACCGGCAGCCGGAGGCGACATCGCCCCGGCGCGCCGCCGGATGGAGCCGTCGCAGCTGAAGCCGCGGCGGCGGCGGCTAGCCAAACCCGCGACCGTGTGGGTCCGGTGACACACGGGACACGGCTTTGCCACGTCCGCTGATCTAGTGCGGCCCCACGTGGGCCGCGGCTTCTCTTCCCGCGGGGACTTCACGCCCCGCGGCTCCCTTGCTCGGCCGCTCGGCCGAGCCGAGCCGACCCGCCAGCCGGGTCACGCCCAGGCCGGGCCGGGCCGCCCTGGCCGGGCCGGGTCGCGCCAAACCGGGTCGGACCTGGGTCGGGTCGACCCGGTTCGGGCCAACCCAGGGGGGTTGAGTTGGGTCAGTCCGGGCCCAGACCCCCCGTTTCTGGACCTTTGCGGTCTTTGCTCATAACATGAGCTACGGGCCTCCGAACGACGCGACGTCAGTGGAGATGCGATCCTTGGATCGAGATGGTCGTTTCGGTATATCGCACTCAAGGTTTCGGAATACTTTGAGTTTGGCCGGGTTGGTTCGTACACGAAACCAACCGGGCCCTCGGAGCGGAAACGCTCATATCTTGAGCTTCGGACGTCTGATTGACGTACTGTTGACTTTGTTGTTTTACTCTAAGTGAGACTGATCTTTTGGCATACTCCGCCCGTGGTTTGGATGCAGGTGGAGTACGGTCGGGTTGGTTTTTCCTTAAAAACCAACCGGGCCCGTGGGACGAAAAAGCCAATAACTCTCAGACCGGGCGTCCGATTGACACGCTGTCTGTGATGTTGAGTTCCTGTTGACGATACGGAAATTTTGGATAAATCAACTCTGGACTATGTGTCAGTTGATGTATCAGCCTCTCGGCTCATGGAGCGGACCCTCCTGAACGATCTTGCTGTGTGCGGGAACCCTAGAGCTGGCTGCGACTACTACTGTGACGACGACGATTGTGCAGAGATCCTCAGTGGATTCGACGGCGACGACTACAGCACTCAGTGATCCTTTGTGGGTCAGTGCTACCGATCCTGTGTGGGTCCGATCCTGTGTGGGTCAGCGCTCAGCGGTCCTGTGTGGGCCAGCGCCTACAGGTCCTGTGTGGGCCCGATCCTGTGTGGGTCTTTGTGGGGGTTAGTTACCTATCGATCCTTTGTGGGTCAGATCCTTTATGGGTCATTGCGGGGGTTAGTACCTATCGATCCTTTGTGGGTCTGATGACTTAGATGGATCAGTGATCATCTCTATCGTCATTTGAAGAAGTATACGTGTGTGAGCTGAAACTCTGTTTTGCTTTCCTGTGTGGATTGTGTTGTGCTATCCTGTGTGGATTTACATTTTGCTTTCCTTTGTGGATAGTGTTGTGTTATCCTTTGTGGATTTACGTTTTTCTTTCCTGTGTGGACTGGGTTGTACTTGAGCTCGGATGTTGGAGCCGAGCGAGAATTGATGACTTAGGTATATGTATGGGCATATACCTAAGCCATGTCGGATGTTACTTCGTGATTGTATCTTTCCTTTGTGGTTTATCCTTTGTGGATTCTGGGAGACCTTAGGGGGTCTCGGGGTCCCTACTGAGTATCTTATACTCACCCCTGCATGGGCTATGCCCTCACTACGTTGTGTTGGTTGCAGACGACGGACAGTGCTGATCGCGGTGGAGGCTTGCGGAGCAGGACGGTACCTGGAGGTGGACCACTGGGCGGGGTGTACTCGGAGCAGACGGCTGGACCGAGGAGCTGTGGAGGCTATCTATACCCACCCTTAAGGTGGGATTTCCAGAGGAAGGCTCAACGCTGCGGCTTTTTCTTTCAGTTGCTGTTTTTCCCCTTTCAGTTGTACTTTATAGTTGGGCTTGTATTTCCGACCCCCTTTACTTTTCTGCACTTACTGTTGTACCATCTTTTACTTAGTGTTTACTTCTTCCGCTTGCTTACTCTGTAGTGCTTGTTTTCTTTACAATGGCAATGTCTTCCCTTTTTACCGGTATTTACGCCTTGGTGCTAGTCGCCAGCCCCTGGCCTATGGAAGGCGGGCTTGGGGTAGTCACGGCACGGGCCCCGAGGACGGGTCGTGACATATATAGGGGTCTCTTTACAAGAACTATTTATGGCTTGATTCTCATACTGTGGGATGCATAGTGACACCTTGATCTTCTATTTTTAGGCCCATCCATTATTTTTCATTGATTTTAACCATATCCCTCCATGAAATCCAAATCCATGTAGAGATTTTTGTTTTCATTGAAATGAAAATTTCCCCACATGTTCTATGTCATGCACCCTCGTGTGGTTTGAATGATTTCCAAAGTGTCCTTTTGTTTCTAATTTCAAGAATGACTCATGTGAGCTTAGGGGAGACATAAATTTATTTTGACTAATACGATTGATTTTCATTCTTATTCAAAGATATGGATCTTAGTTTCTGTACCATGTTATTAAAATGTGTATGATTTGAATTTTCATAGGAGATTCTAAAACATGTTAACTAGTTTATAGACACGTTCTTAGAATAAAATTCCCACTTCTCTATATATGAGTTAGATTTGTGTAGGAGGTATTTTCATTCAAAGAACTACATGTGTCTTAATTCTTGTTTTGAAAATACATGTAGTGATGCCATGGTTCCCTATCCTAGGCCCAGCTGTGAAAATTTGTTCCAAGATGTATGACCTTAAACTTTTGTTCTCCGTGGTCCTAATTTAGTGACCTTATACTATAAGTAAAAATAATATGAGGTTGTATCACTTGTCTATGAGAATGTGATCAATATACAGTGGCATGACCTTTAGAGTGTTTAAACCCTTCTGGAATATTCATGTTCTCCATGAACGTACTTTATACCTTCCTATGGATGAATCATTAAGTTACTTGAGTTGATTAAACCACTTAGTTATTTATCGCATTGAAATTTTGGAAGAAATTTTTGATTGATATGAAGGAACCCAATTATAAAATGATGGTGAACAGAATAGTTTTCACTTGAGCCTATGAAGTAACACCAAGTATACTTTTTGGTCCTGGAGGAAAATTCCTCCTGAACCCCATGCACTTTTCCTAGATTTAGTATGGTAATGGTAACCCTACTCCCACCAATATCTATTGACTGAGTGTGGTGTTAGTTTTCCACAATTAATAATTTTTATTCTATTCCAACCAGTATCTAGTTCCAATGGATTCATATATTCATAGGTTATGATTTACACACTTCATAACCATCCTATTTGAGAAGATTTAAGTACCCTTAATGTTAGGAATTCATGTATTGTTCCCACTTTTAAAGAATATTTATGACTCTATATTATTGTTCCCCTTTCTATTTGGATGTATCGCTCCTTTTAAGATGTTGAAGCCTTAATTTTATCTTCTCATTCTAGAAACTCACACCCAAATAGGTTCCAAGATTCATGACCATAAATTGAACACCTCAGTTTGTGCATTATGACATTAAACTAAGTGTACTTAACCATGATATTGTTTATACCAGTATTGACCTCTCTATTCATGTCGAGTTTCTATTAGCCCTTTCCATATAGAATGACTCACCCACTATTCTTGGTCCTAGTTGTGTGGCCTAAAAACCACATCAACATTTGTTCAAAGATGTGTGAACTTAAATTATATCCCTACATTGTTCTGACTTGTAAGACCTTAAACTATTATTGGAAGGAGACAAAGTACTCACCAGGATGAAAACCCACAAAGTTCACCCTAGTAAAAAAGTCAAGTCTCTATTCGCTAGGTATGCACCTAACATAGCCTTGGTAAAACATGATCATTTAAATCCAAAGGAAAAAATTAAAAACAATTTCCAAGTTGACAACTCACAAAGGGTGGCCTAAGTAAAAGGCATTTACATGCCCTATAGGCCTCCAATTAATGGATTAGAAAAAAATTAAGGTGAAAATAAAAAGGTAAAAAGCTCATGGGGACCATTATTTACCCCTAGAAAAAATATCAAGCTATACTCACTAGGTCCATTGTACTAGTAAAAAATTAGAGCACATATCTATTTCTAGGGATCCATCTGAGGGTACCTACTCCCATTGTTACTTTAAACTATATGAAATAGGGTCTATCCTATAGGAGATTAAATTTTTTTGAGTGGTCCACTCTGTGTGACCTAAAAGTAGAACAAGAGCCAGATCCGTGCAATATCTCTATAAAAACATAGTTCTTTTCCCATGAATCCATAGAAAAGAGATGATATCATCTCTCCTACATATGAGCTAGATATATTTAGGATATTTAATCATATATTTCTTCATCAATGAACCTATGTTGAAAATTGTATCCCTCTATATATGAGATTTATCTAAATAGAAGAACCGTTATTAGAACTACTTAAGGCTTGATTCACATACCATGGGATATGTTGTGATTTCCAGATACCTTATCTTGAACCCAGTCATAATTTCCTTTCCACCCAATCCCCTCTCCATCTTGGAATCTATACAAATTTTGATTTCAAGGCACTGGTACCCTGATCCAAAATCATTTCTATAAGATATATAATTCCTTGAGAAGATTATTAATCTTGTAAATTTGAAGGTTATATATCTTGGAATCCTAAACACCTTGAGTTGAGATTCCCCTATTGGTAGTGAAAAAGATCCCCCCATACAACACACTCCCTTAATGGAAAATCCTCTCATTGGGATCATTATTAGAGCCCATAAGATATACAAATACATGGTAAAATGATAAAATATTTACCTTAGAACAAAATTCAATTTTTTTCAAATGAATCCAATTCTAGGGAGGAAGTTTTTAGCACCAATAATTGTGTACCAGGCACTTTTCTTCTAAGGAGTTGAGTAGTGTAAATCCCATAATGAAAATACTGATATAATTTTCATAAAGAATGGGGTGTATTCTTTTAAAAAAAGGCTTAGGCTTTATTTTATAAGTTCTAATATTCTATACCTTATTCTATATAATTTACTTAGATTTTTTTATTATAAGTAATTTGATTATCCCCTTGCCAAAAAAAATTCTAGCCATGGCTAACCAAGAAAGCCAGCTCAACTTAGGCTCATATGGGAGTAAACCTCAACCATGCGTAGGGAACTAGCTCGAATGACTATCATAGGTGGCAGAGGTGGGTCATGAGACTATTCATGGTTAGGATATGTATAGGTTAATAGAGTGAGTGGGAACATAGAACGTTTTCATGGGCCAGTGGGAATGCACGGGTGGGTGCAGTCGCATGAGGCTTGTGATGTGCATGTGTTGCAGGTGCCAACCCCACTGCAGGCTTAACAGATATATGACATGATGGGTTTTATTAAATATGACCCAATAATATGGAACTTTGATGTGGTACAATGTGGTTGTGGGTACTATTCACCTACACATAAATGATACAGAAATAAAAATATTTTTCTAATCAGATTAATTTGATCCATCTGTTGATTCCCATGTAGTGAATATTTGATTTTACTGATTTTCTTGAACCCTCCTACATATGATCATTCTTTGGACAAGGGTTTTCTAATATAGGATCTACATAGGATGTTCAAAACCGTGTGGAATCATCTAAACCTGTCCAAAATTATCAAAATCGACTAAGGATGGTTTTTTCAAAGCATAAATAATACTTTTTGATGGTTAATTTTTCGACACCATGCATTATGTGTAATATAGTGTTGTATGCAGAAGACCCTATGCGAAGAATCCTCCAAGAGGATGAGTGATTTTTAGAAGAAGATATCAGTTCATAGATGATATTTTATATGGTAATTCCATGCGATTTATCACCTTGCTGGATGAATTTGGGCTGTTTGATTACAACATATATAATCTTCTTCATCCCATGCACTAAACCCTTTATGAATTATTAATTTACATGCACAAACCACATACGAGTTTCAAATGGTATTTGATGTCATCCTAACCTCTATGAAATGGTGGAAATCACTTATGTATGGACTTCCACAAAGAATATAAATTCCTTTTAATGTTGAGTTGGTGAATATGATTTCTATGAATATGGAGGGTTTTCATATAGAAACCACATATAAATATTTCTGCACAAAGATTATATTCATGTAGTAACCGTGTGTGGGTTCGACTACCATGCGAGATCATCCAAGGATATTCATAAGTTTGAAAAATGGATAAGTATTAGGTTCCAAAAAGCATTAAAATTATTTTTGGAAGTTGATTTTTTAGTGAGTTTCAGTATGCAATCATGCATATGGATTTCAAACAAAACCTCTATGGAATGTGACTGCCATGCTGTTGAAGTTCTATGTGGAAGACTCTATGTGAACGAGTTTTCATTAGGGATTGTCCAAAGATCAAAGAATTATTGAAATTCATCCATGAAAGGATATCCACAAACTATTAGAATAGTTTTCACAGTGAAGTTAGGTATGCAGATGAAGTATATGATTAATACATGCAGCATATGTTCCTACACAAAAATGAGTGTTCGGTTTTTATGCGATGAAGAACGCGGTTTGTAGGGAAGCACCTTTGCGAGAATGGAATATTTTTTGGAATTATTTGAGAATAATGGTCATTTAGTTTTTATAAATGAAAATTATTTAAAAATTTCTTGAGATTATTTGGTATATGTGGTTAATTTCATTTGTGGTCCAAGGTGATATAATTTCAGCTTCCCACAAATGAAAGTTTTTTATAGTCTGAGGCATCATTTTTATGACCCCTGCATAGAGAATAAATTCCTTTATGGATTCAATTTCCATGCATACTTCCATTATATGTGGGGAAGAGTTTATATAAAAAAATAATATTTGAAAATAATATTTAGGTCATTTAGTTTAAGGAGACATTTTCATTTGTGGTCCAAGGCAATTCAATTTCATTCTCCCATAAACGAAAGTCATTTATGGTACAAGGTAACATTTTTCTTATCCCTTCATAACGAAGCAATTACTTTACAAAAACCATTTTGAGCCTACTATGTGGAGCTTCTACGAAAAGATGCTATAACTTCCTATTGTGACATGGCCAGTAGTTACTTACCACTGCATATAAATCCCAGAACCATTTTTGAAGGAGGAGAGTATTTTTTTAGAAGATAAATATTTTTAGAAAGTAGGTATAGAATTAAGATACCATTTATTTTTATAGAATTAGTATTACATAAAGCTGCACAAAATAAAACCCATAATATCTAGAGTTTTAGGGTCTTTGGGGCTTGGTAACATTACATAAAAACTTAAAACAAAAAATAAAACATCTTTATTGATAACTTTTTTTACAGGACCATAACATTTCTTCGTACTTAACACTGCATGGGATAACCTGAGGACATACATAAGAAAGGGGTGCGTTGTAAATCCCATTAAGGGAGTAAACAAGAAATAACATGAATAATACAATACATGTTAGTCAATAGGAATATCAATGGATCACAAGAGAAACATGAACATAAAGGCATTATATAGCATGATCATCATAACAAGGGAATGTGGAAACAACAAAAAACACTACATCATTAACATAAAGGAATCAGGTAAAACCTTATCCCAACATGATAGAAAAAATTATTATAAAGGAATTAGGTAAACCCCTTTCCCAACATGATGTGTCATGATACTAAACATTACCCAATTCATTGGAGCTCTATCAGGGCACACCTTTCATAATCATTTCAATCTCATGCTTAAGTGTGCCACATAGATCATAAATCATTTATTCATTCTTCATCATAATTCATTCCACAATCAAGGAGTGTGAAATAAATACATGTAATTACTCAATTAAAAAGGTATGTGTAAATAAACGTGAATATCATTAATAGAGGAATGGGTATGGTATTCACTAAACAACGATTTTGGCATGGAATATCACGGTGCAATTTCGGTAGCATAATGGCGTGACATAAAAATTCATAAAAAAAGTAGATTAGAGACAAAGGGGTATCTCATCAAATATAAATAAAATGGTAATTAATAGGTTCATATAAATACATGTTACAACATGTGGAATTTTAAAATAGAAGGCGTAACATAATAATGAAACTTGGAGAAAGAGGAGGAATGAAATAACTCTTAGGAAATTTTTACTTGGTAACGGGTGTACATGGGAGGGATTAATGAGAGAGAAAGGGTTATCTCATCATTAAAACATAATAAGGAAAGTATAGGGGAGGTTCTAAAACATACCTCATCATTTTTAATTGAAAATAAAAGGGTGTGACAATATAAGGAATCTTGGATAAAAATTAGGATTTCTTACTTGTATGTGTGATCCAAAAGGCTTGGGAGAGGCTTCTTGGGAGCTTGGGGCACCTTGGGAGTACTATAGGGAGTGGAGAAAAGAGTTAGGATGAGCTTCAAGAAGTTTAAGTGAAGAGGAATGGGTGTTTGGGTGGGTCTATATAGGAAAGGAGGTGGATTTCTTTATTATTTAGGTTTTGGACACTACACAATAAAGTATTCAAAACCATAAACAAACCCATGGGTTTTCTCTATAGTTTCTGGACAAAAGGAGTGGAAAAAAATATTTTATAAGTCCAATGGATGAAGAAATTAAAATATTAGACTTTCTTATGTGGATGTGAGTCACACCCTCAAGGAAATGAATTTAAAATCATAAAATATATTATACATTTTGGAGGATTCACTAGGGAATTATAAAATAAGTAAAATAAATATAAATCACATTATTTAAATTTAAAACATAGATTGGGTAAAAGATCCATTTTATGGTATTTATTACATCACTATTTGGTAATTATGATGTCATAAAACACACTATATATTTATATATTATTTAATTTTTACCCAAAAAAAATAAACAATCTCATAAAATTATGAAAAATTAACTATTGGATAATTTGGAAGTCCTAATTCCAAAAAAAATATTCATTTTATCTAAATAATTTTATAAATATTTAAATTTTCATTTTTAAAATAAAAAACCAATATTTATTAAAAATTGATGGGTTTTGATAAAAACAGATTTCAAACCTTAATAAAAATTACAATTGACTTCATAAAAATTATATGATCATTTATATTTAATAAAATTAATTTAATAATAATATTTTATTAAAATATTATTTATTTTAAAAATTCATTGGTTCATCAAAATAGATTTCTTAATTAAATTTTAATATTAACCAAAAATACTATTTATGCCTTAAGAATCATTTACAAAGTAACAATAATTAAATAAAAGTATATTCATTATACTATACAAAAATAATTCACATAATCATAATGTTATGTTCTTGTTACATATCCCTTTATTACACCATCATACACCCTATGAGTAAGGTGTACGATGGTGGGGCTTTCTTGGGGCCATTTGTTGAACATGGTTTGGTTCATGATCTCGATGATCTTAAACTTTTCCCATAAACAGTTTTGCTCATGCTTAAGTTGTTGGATTTCGGCTTGGTCTTGGTCTAGGGAAAATCCTAGAAATGTTATATCCCTCAAATGATCTTATAAATGGGATTCATTGGGAACAATTCTATTGATCGAGGCCATTACTTCCTTTGTTTGTGTCAAAAGGATTTGTTAAGACCTTATATTTATACTAGTCATGTGATAAATTTTATATTATTAACAATAAGGATACTTAACGGTCATTTAAATACAAATGTATATAATAAAACAAAAGGAGTGCATGTATTTTCTATATCCATTTTACAAAATAAGACATTTAATTAAGTCAAAAGGGAAATTTCATTTATAACGATTTGAGTCATTACAATCCTCCCCACTTAAGAAATTTCACCCTCAAAATTTCATTTCACAATCTAAGGTGAAAACAGGTGAGGGTACTTCTCCTTCATCTCTCAATGAGGTCTTCAGTCTTTCCTATTATCATTTCCTTTAGGTATAAAGTGTCAGTGCATCAAAATGGTACCTCTGGATTTTTTCAAAATATTCTACTTCCTTTACCCAAAAATTATTCATCCATCTTGGATTATATCGATAGAATAGTTGATAATTCATAAAAAAGATATTTCTTATATATAATTTTGATACATCATCTTGAACATGTTTTTTATATAAAAGTCTTACCGATTCATCTTCAAATATTTAAAAATAGGGTTTTGGTAAATCAGTTTTTGTATTTCCCCAAAGGCAAAAAATCTATAATTTGATATATATATATATATATATATATATATATAGGATTCTCAAGAGGTTTCCCTATTCTGCAGCATCTAGAAAATCATTTAGTGCATCATAATTTTGAAATAAAGAGATGAATTTGAAAAGACCCTGATGGTACTTCCCACGCTTAGCATTGTAAGAAAGTTGAGAGCACATGATTATTCAATATATGGTACTTTATCCTTGAAATAATAATGAAATTATAGAGATTTTAGATTCCTCATAAAGTTGTTTTCATGTAACTTGGATATTTGAAAAGGTTTCAAAGTCATCTAAGCATGAATTCAGGATGATCTCTCCAAGTAGTTCTTCAGGAAGAGAGAGAAGTGTTGTTCATGATTTCCCTCATTATATATTATAAATAATAAAAGTAAAATTAAATTAGGGGTTTTTAATACATATTTAATAATAATTTAAAAATAACACATTGAACATAGAAGGATAAACTTGTATATGAATAGTATATCCTAACTTGTGATACCCTAAGTTTCAATCTAGTTTATCCATGATCTATTTCATAACATGTATTATTATTATTTTTTTGTTACCTTAATAATGGTTTGGAATAAGCTCATGAATTTATCGAAGCATATCCCCCCGGGAGTGTTGAACCCAGAGTGCAGCAAGGCCCGTTTTCGTGCACCAGTTCCCATTCAAGTCTAGCTCAAAGTAGTGTTTTTGAGTTTTACCCCTAGATACATATATGCCAAGGCCACCTCTACTTGTTTATATCTATAAAATGATTTATTTTCTTGGTAAACCACTAACTCTATACCCACCAAAATTTAGGGATGTTTTTTATATACTTAGTCTTATCCCTAAGGCTTTCACTGTGGTTTTTTAATCATAATCCCAAAAATAACTAAACCTATCCTCTGATACCAACTATAACAACCCTAGCCTTTATTTAATATTTAGACATGATTTATTACATAAATTTTCACACAATAAAACCCAAAATATCGAGTGGTTTAGTGAATTTGGGTCTTAAGAACATTACATAACAACTTAAAACATAAAAATTCAACATCTTTATTGATAACTTCTTTTACATGACTACAACATTCCTTCATAATTAACACTGTATGGGATAACCTGAGGACATACATAAGAAATGAGTGAGATATAAATCCTATTAAAGGAATAAACAAAGTATAACATGAAGAATACAATAAATGTTAGGATATAAAAATATCAATGGATCACAAGAGAAACATGAACATAAAAGCGTGATATAGCATGATCATCATAACAAGGAAATGTGGAACAACTTAAAACACTGCATCATTAACATAAAGGAATCAGGTAAACCCATGTCCCAACATTATAGACAAAATTACTATAAAGTAATAAGGTAAACCCCTATCCAAACATAATGTATCATGATACTAAACATTACCCAATGCATTGGAGCGCTATCAGGGCACACCCTTAATAATCATTTCAATCTCATGCTTAATTGTGCCACATAGATCATTAAACATTGATTCATTATTCATCATAATTCATTCCAAGATCAAGTAGTGTGGAATAAATACATGTAAGTATTCAATAAAAAAGGTATATTTTCATAAAGGTGAATACCCTTGATAGAGGAATAATGATGGTATTCACTACATGACGATTTTGGCATGAAATATCACAGTGCAATTTCAGCAGAATAACAACGTGACATAAAAAATCATAAAAAGAGTTGATGAGAGAGAAAGAGGTATCTCATAATATATACATAAAATGGGAAGTAATAGTGTCATATAAAATCATGTTCCAACATGAGGAATTTTTAAATATAAGGCATAACATAATAAAGAAACTTGGAGAAAGAGGAGGAATGAAATAACTATTATGAAATTTCGGCATGGTAACAGGTGTCTATGGGAGGGATTAATGAGAGATAAAGGGGTCTATAATAATTAAATAATAATAATTTAAGTATGGGGGAGGTTAAAAAATATACCCCATCATTTTTAATTGAAAATAAAAGGGTGTAACAATATAAGGAAACTTAGATAAAAATGAGAAAGGAAGGAAAGTGAGGATCCCTTACTTGGATGTGTGATCCCAAAGGATTGGGAGAGGCTTATTCGGAGATTTTGGACACCTTGTGAGGACTCTAAGGAGTTTGTAACAAATTTATAATGATCTTAAATGAGTTTTAGTGAAGATTAATGGGTGCTTGGGTATGTTTATATAGGAAAGGAGGGGGATTTCTTTATTATTTAGGTTTTGGACACTACACACTAAAGTATTCAAAATCACAAACCAACCCATGGTTTTTGCCCATGGTTTCTAGAAAATGGAAGTGTAAAATATTATTTTATAAGTTCAAGGGCCTAAGACATTAAAATATTAGCCTTTATTATGTGGAGGTGAGTCACAACCTTAAGGAAATGAATTTAAAATCGTAAAATATATTATACATTTTGGAGGATTCATTAGGGCATTATAAAATAAGTAAAATAAATCTAAAATCACATTATTTTAAAGTTAAAATATATATTTGCTCAAATATATATTTTATGGTATTTATTACATCACTATTGGGTCATTATGATGTCATAAAATACACTATATATTTATATATTATTTAATTTTTACCCAAAAAATCAATTGTCTTAGAAAATTATGAAAAATTCACCGTTGGATAATTTAGACATCCTGATTCCAAAAATAATATTCATTTTATCTAAATAATTTTCTAAATTTTTGAATTTTTACTTTTAAAATAAAAACGAATATTTGTTGAAAATTAATGGGTTTTGATAAAAATATTTTTCAAAACTTAATAAAAAATATACATTCATTTATATTTAATAAAAGTAATTTAATATTAATATTTTATTAAAATATTATTTATTTCAAAAATCCATTAGTTCATCAAAATAGATTTCTTAATTAAATTTAAATGTTAACCAAAAATGCTATTTTTTCTTTAAAAAACATTTACAAAGAAACAATAATAAAATGAAAGTATATTCATTATTCTATACAAAAATAATGCACATAATCATAATACTATGGTGTTGTTAAATATCCCTTTATTACACCATTATACACCCTATAAGGTGTGCTATGTTGGGGCTTTATTGGGGTCGTTCATTGAACATGGTTTGGGTCATGATCTCGATGATCTTGAAATTCTCCCTTAAACGATTTCGCTCATGCTTAAGTTGTTGGATCTAGGTATGGGATAGGTCTAGGGAAAAGCCCAGAAATTCTATCTCCCTCGAATGATATGATAAATGAGATTCATATGGAATGATTCTACTGGTCGAGGTCATTACTTCCTTTGTCTGTATCAAAAGGATTTGTTAAGACCCTATATTTATACTAGTCATGTGATCACTATTATATTATTAATGGTAAGGATACTTAACGGCCAATTAAATCCAATTGGATATAATAAAACAAATGGAGTGCATGTGTTTTCTATATCCATTTTACAAAATAAGACATTTAATTAAGTAAAAAAGATAAATTTCATTTATAACAGTTCAGGTCGTTACAATTAGTAGAGGTAGAAGAGGGCATCATATGTAGAGAGGACATGGCTCATACTGGAATTCCTCTCCCATAGTCACTCAAGTAAAATTCATCAGTTTTAAAACTCCAGTCGAGCATTATAAAGGTGATCCTAATCAGTCCCTTTTCAAGGAAATATTTCCAAAAAATAGTTCCTCCCCATGGCATATTATTCCAAATGTTATGTAACCAACCCCTCACAAGGCTCCTATGTGGACTCACTTTTGTGATGACCATCATAAATCTTTTGTCCATCCTTTAAAAAATGCCTTAGATTCAATGCCATGTGCATATCCCTAGGAAATATATTATATTATGCTCCCTCATTAAGTGTTTCGTGATTATAATATGAATTTTTCCTCCTTGACAAATACCTACATGGAAACTCTTATGCGAGCATATGATCCTTCGTAAAATTGAAATTCAAGCATCCATCTAGGTATAATCCCCATAAAATATTTTCATTAATCATGAGTCAAAATGATATTCATAGATAAAAATATAAATTTAATCATGATTTGAGATAATAAAAATGATTAAAATATTAAATTACCATGACTAGAGATACTTATTATGGTTCCATAAATTCATGTGTCCTCCTAGGTGTAAGCCCCAACCAAATATTTATCTAATCGTGAGTTGAGATACTCCTAATGGTTAAAAAATATTAAATTACCTTGAGTCAAGATAATCCACATGGTTAAATATTTAATTCATTATGAGTTGATATACTCCTCATGGTTAAAATATTAAATTACCATGAGTTTATATTCTCTTCATGGTTCCAGAAACATGGGCATCCTCCTAGGTGTAATCCCTAAATAAACCTTTAAATTACGATGAGTTGAGATTCTCCTCAAGGTTAAAAAAACTTGTAATATTACTAGGTGTAATCCTCAACTAAATCTCTAAATCTACATGAGTTTATATTCTCCTCATGGTTTCATAAACTTGTGAATCTTATTAGGTGTAAGTCCCAACCAAACCTTCAAATCTAATAGTGTTCTCTCATGTAATATGGTTGATCTTACATAGTCTCTTTTTTCTTACAATGAGCATGACTCGCATGGACTTAAAGATCTATGATGATCGTCCCATCTACATTATAAAATGTCCTCCATTATGGCCATCCTCATGGGTGTAAGCCCCAAACAAACTATTCCATTGAACTATGTGGGTTTCATTCCTACTTTCACAGGATATGTAATACGCCTCTTTGAGGTTCAATCCCAACTCTAAAACACCAACTACCTCCCTCAATGGTAATAAATTACAGAGACTTCGACTAGTCTTCTTGAAACCAAAGCATCATAAAATTGATAATAGAATATGGGGAACCTCTAACGCATATTTAGGTTTACATCAAACACATGGTCTAGATCAGAACATTAGCACATGGGTAACCAGTGTCGCACTAATATTTGGTAAGGATTTACGGATACTTCTTAAATCTATAAGAGAGTCTTAGAGAAGGAAATAATTCCCCCAAAAATGGTGTGATTAACCTGAAATATCATCCACTCAGCCAACACATTTTATAAGATGCATCATAAAAATCCAAGTGATCACCAACATTTGGAAATCAAGTCTGCATTAACTCAAAATGAGTGTGTGGGAGAAATCAATCAAAAATAGATATATAAGAAAAACTTATAATTATGGTCTTAATAGATGCATTGTTCAAGTGTGGTACATACAAGACCCCCCCCCCCCCCCCATAGACACATACATTTAATACAAAACATTATTTTTAATATTCAATTTAAAATTGGATGTGAAAATAAAATATATAGTGTATCATTAAATTAAAATCATATATAAAATAAATAATATGATGGATTATGAGGAAAATGATCCCCTCATGGTTATCACGTCACTTCCTAGGGCCCTTGTGAATGAAATTTCTCAATTTACTCATATATTTCAATATAGATCCTAAAAAATAAAATAAAACATATAAATATATGACTATTCTTCTATGATATACAAGATGCGTGAATATTCATTTGATTTACAATCAATGTGCATGGGATCCCTAAGTTCAATTAAAATGTAGGATCTTAAGGATGAAATGTGAGTGACCATTGTGTTCATTTTTTTGGTGATGAAAAAAAAAGAAAATAAATTTAATTAAAAACATAAAAAAACAAAACTATCTATTTATTTATTATATTTTCACTCAATAAGATTCCTTGTTTATACTCATTATCTTAACCATGTATCTAACATATCATCCATATTCACTCATAGTATGGGTCATATTCTTAGTAAACCACCATATATACATGGTGCTTAGCCATATTATTGAAAATAAATATATGTTTTTAGGAGAATGTGTTTTCAATTTACAAAAAAATGCCTCTATGTCCAAAAAAACACTAATGTTGTATTTTTGTTTCTTATATTTTCCTCATGTCATCTACCTCTTGTTGGATATATAGGGTAACCCAACATTGATTCATGGGAGTTAAGTTTAAAATTTATGTTTTATCCTTTCACTTTTCATCCTCCTCATTTCCATAAACCTAAATATTCTCAACAAAACCTTTCAAAGCATGTAAAAAAAATTAACTAAGTTTTTAGAGATAAAATAGTATTCAAATTAAAAAATATCATGGCATGATTTCATTTTATTTTTTTGTTCAAAATATTAAAAAATAGTTTGAGAGTTATTGAATTCGTAAAAATAAGGAACTATAACATAACATTCTCTGTTATTTGATAAAACTATTGGAGATTCTATTTTATTATTGAATTAATTCTACCACCCATTTTAACCATCAACACTATCATTTTTATTGATTTTTGGAAACCCACAGAAAACATAGAGACATGTCATGGGGGCCTAAAATAGTGGAGGCCCAAAGCATCATTGACAACAAACTTAATGCCACCAGGAGGAAAGGAACCTAAATTCGGGAATAGGGAAACATTTTGATTTGGAGATGCCTACGACGCCAAGAAGTCTACAACTGTATTCCCCTATTACCATGTGTGAGATACCTTCTTATGGGAACACAAGATCGTTTTTCACTTTCAAATGTGATATGCTATGTTCCAGGGGAAACTACCACTATATGTTAGAACTCTATAGAGTAACGAGGAATATGTCTCCACTGCCTTCAGATTAATGTGTCTTTGCTCACATAATTCTAAACCCGTAACCATTGCCTTGGCCTCATATTGAAGTATTTCACCCCTTCCATGATAAGACGAGAAAGAGGTGACAACGTACCCCCTATGATTCCTTATGACACCTCCACCTCTCATCTCTCCACCCCCCAGTAGTGACCTGTCTTTATTGAGTTTGAGCCCACTACTTAGGGGAAACCAATGAACCCAATGCCCCTGTTCCATCCTCTCACCCTGGTTATATGTGCCTAAGATTAGAGGTCTTACTGATGTGATTCCCTTGAATTTTTTACATATATTGATCAAGTCTAGAAAGGTATTCTCTATTTTGAATCGGATTATAGTATGAGAACCACTAAAGTCCTTATGGCAAGCATTGTTCCTGGCTTTCTAAAGGGTCCAACATCCCGCCATTAGAATTAATGCACTTCCTTTCCTCTCATCATTTCCAAATGGTTATATTTTTCAAATTAGAATTCAGGGAAATATTATATCATTGATAATAAATTTCCAAAAATCAAATTCTAACTCAAATTAGATAAAGGTTATGATTTTAATGGTGGTGAAAATGAGTTCATGCCATTGTAGTTGTTCCACCCATATTCATCATATCCTTATTTAGAAAATTTTGATTGACCCCAACAATTATCTAAATAATCATGAAATTTTGGGGGATTGACATAAGGGTATGGGTAATACTCCTCCCACCATTGGTGATTTTTTTAATAAGAATATTGTAATTTATCACCAATATTATAAGTTTCTCCACTTACATACCTCCTAACCCAAATATTAATTTTAGTAAATGGATCATTCATGGTTTTTTAGGAAATCATATATACATTTTTTTTAAACAATAAAAAAAATTAAATTCCTAAATTAATTGGTTTTAGTGATTCCTAAGTCTACACCATTTATCCATAGAAATGGCACCAAAAACATAACCAACTCTTCATAGGTACTAGTAAGTTTAGAATTTATAATTTACACTGAATCGACTAATTATGTATTTAATGGAAGTAGGGGATGATCCCAATAAAAAAAGGATAGTCATTAGGTTAATGTCTTTGACCAGTTATTTAGGAGACACCAAAAGTTAGTGAAAATAAAAAATAAAAAAATAAAACTAGGTTAGTGTTAGGGTGTATAAGGTTATAAGGTCTGATTGAAATTAAAGTTGCATTACAATTTCTAAGGTGTATCCTGATCCTAATCACTTAAATGAATTAATTTCATGAATATTTTTTTGGATTCAATGGTATTCGTGATTCCTTGTTCTAGTACTTAAATAATAAACCAAGAAAAATCAAACCCTTGGTTTCTTTATGGATTAAACTATGGTTTTGTGAATTATAAACCCTTAAATGTAAAAGGTATAAAAAATTGTATAATTATAATACTTTAGTAAAAAAATTATTTGGTTTCACTAAATATAAATCACTTGGTTTGGTGATATGGATACTGAAAAATAATAAATTTTATTCATAATACAATATAATTACAACTCATACAAGAATACTTAATTAAACAATCAAAATCGTGTTCAACATAGCATCACACATTACAAATACACCATATACAAGAAAATAAATATCCATTAATCATATATATATATGTTTTGGGGATCATAAAACATAAAAAAATAGGAAAATCCTTGGATTTATTTTAATCTAAAAGTAGCTCATAAATCTAGACAGAACTTTGCTTAAAAGGTACTCTAATTATCCTTAGAATCATTCCTTTGATTTTATTCTAGAGTTAGAGTTTAGATAACAATTTCCAAATTACTTCAAAGTATATTAACACCAAAATTCCTAGTCAAATCCCCCTCCCCCCTCAAAATGTGTCAAAAAACTAAGTAAAAATGGTTTTGGGGGGTTGGTAGTAGTAAGAGTGGTTAGTTGGAATGGCTTTCTAACCATGTTGTTAATTGTGTGTTACATATGGATATTTTTTTAAAATTAAATGATTTTTAGGAATATTTTACTAATAATGATTACTGACCATTCTTCATATCAGACATACTTTTTTATCCTTTTGTACTTTTAGATTTTGTGGAATGGTTTGGTTGCTTATGAAAAACCTTAAAGTGGACTGTTTTGTCCCTAAAACACCTCCAAAACCTAAAATATTCTTGAATGACCTAAATTAATGTTTGATAAACCTAAATTAAAAATTTAAATGTAATAAAACACATGTTATATTGTATTTTAACCATTTTTAAATGAAAATAACACAAAAAAATATTGCACTAAATGAGTGCATAAATGATTATATAGCTTATAATTTTCATAGAGATATAAAACCTTAAATCCAAAACAAGAATATTATTAAAGGGAAGATGGTAAATTTACAAACTATGGTGTGATGTTTCAATTTTAGTGAGAAAAATAATTTTTCTAATTTTTTTCTTAATCAAAGGATATTGGAATAGAACCAACATGAACTAGATTAAAGGCCCTAGGAGAAATTTTTCTCCTTTATAATCACAAAAGTTGAGATTGAGGCCCAAAATAATGTAGTGATATATAATATCATTGTATATTTTAATCCCACTAATATATTATTTTATTATATTCTTTTATATTCTTTTATTTTATTCTCATTTTTAAATAATATCAAATAAAATACTACGCTACTATAAATGGAGTTATTAGTTATAATTTTTAGAGGTTCTAGAAATAAAAAAGGGTATATAAAAATTCCTTATTTCTTTATATGGATTTAATATTTTTGAAGTCCTAATTTTTTTACTGATATTGAATTAATATTTTTTAATGGGAGTGAATAGGCTCTCAAGTTATGATACAAATACTAGTTCTAGAGACAAATAAATTTTAATTTTATTAAAGGGGTAACCTAAAATACTTTTAATAGGAGAAATATGTTTGCATGATCCTTATAAGAAACAACCATATGTGGAATAATTTAAGAAAATTCATAGGAATTAATAGGAATAAAGTGAAAATATGGTTCAAGTAAATGTGACCATTTTTTGGTAAATACATTTATATATTCCTAGATAAACGTTATGGAACTCCCAAAGACCAAGAGGTATAGTTTTTAATCAAAATCATGACAATATACAAACCCATGTTATAATTATATATATCATGAAGCTTGTAGACTTTGAAAAGAAAATTAAAAAATTTAAATATGTTTTGGGAAAGGGTTTTGTATAACAAAATGTATCTCCATGGGGTGTAAATGTTATATTTTTTAATAAAAATTATAGATCAATGAGGTTATAAACCGATTATAGAGAGATAAATCAAAACACAGTAAAGAACAAATATATTTTTCCATGGAAGTATAATTTGTTTAACTATATATGTTGCATATATTTCTTCTCCATGATTAAATTTTGATCTAGGTATCATTAGTTAAATTTTAATAAGGATGATATTTTGAATATTTCTTTACAAAAAAGATATGGATATTTTGAGTTTATTTCAATCCATTTGGATTAATGAATTTCCATGTGATATTTATGTATTTTATTAGTATATTTTTTATATATAACCTTAATAAACACATGGTGGTATTTATTGATGAAATTTTGATATATCTAAATGTCATGAGTATCATGATGATCATATATGGGTTGTGTTATAAACTCTTAAAAAAGGGTGGTTATTTTATAAATTCATTAAATATGAATTTTTTTACAATAAGTGATATTATTGAAGCATGATCTAACTATTGAAGGAATATCTATTGATCCTTCTAGGATAAAAATTATTGAGGTGTGGGATCATCCTATAATAGTGAAGAAGATTTATAGTTTACTTTTCCTAAATGGGTAATATTGACAATTTTTGAAATAATTTCATAACATTCTAATCCACTAAATAAGTTAATAGGGAATGTGTTCAAGTTTAATTAATAAATGGAGTGTGAAGAAATATTTTAAGAGATAAAGAGAATTTTTATCAATGGACTTGTACTAACTATACCTTTAAGAGGTAAAGGGTATCATTTGTATAAATCAAGTCTATTAAAATGGTTTTCTTCCATGGTTCTCCTCAACCATAAACATAGATTACCTTAATTTCTATGGTTTTACTAAACTATGAAAATAGATTGGAATTACTACTATGGTTTTGTTAAATTTTGGAAATAGGTTACCCATAATAATAATAAAATTCCACTAGAGATGTTTTTATCAATGACCTCCAGCTTATTAAAAAGACACTTTAACCACTAGATTATGGAACACTATGTGTGTGTGTCTCTAAAATTTTAATTTCAATTTGAATTTTATATTACAATTAAAAATTAAATTATCTAATTAAATATTTAAATATTTAAATTTAAATGAATATAAATATATAAATATTATATATATATATAATATTTATATATTTATATACATGTAAATTTAAATATTTATATATTTATATATTTATAGATTTAAATAGTTAATTTTTAATTTAGGATTTCAACATCAAATCTAGGTATTTAAATATATTTTATTTTTTAAATGACTTATGTCAAAATTTAAAATTAAATTGTCGGTCCATAATGTAATTTTTCAACTATAAAACTAATTTTATTTCATTAAAAACTAATTTATAATTTTTTTATCATTTATGGTTTATTCTAAAGTATGGATTTTGGTTTTGGTAGGAATATAAGTTAATAAAACAAGGATTTTAATTCAAATTCCATTGTGTGGTAATAAAAATCATGGTTTGAAAAACTATTTATGAATATTTAAATGTGGGTATTGTATAAGCTATATTTTAGGGGTTAAAATAAATAATTAATAAATAAACCTCTATGTTTCATTATAATTATAACCCTTTCCATCCATTTATCTTCACTAAAAATATATTTACCACTTTTATTGAATAATTATTCCTTTAAAGTATCTCTTCAAGATGATCTTAAGGAATCAAGTTGTTCTCTTTCTAAAGCTAGGAAGTTACAACTATGGAAAGAGTTTCTTTCTTTATTTCTATTTTAACCATGTATTACATTTATAATAATACCTTTTATATTTTAGTTTATTATTTAATTATAGATGTATATTTATTTTATAATTGTTCAATTGATGATTTTTTTATGATATTTTCTCACTCACTCTATTAAAATTTATTTACATGTGTTCATTAAATTCTAAAATAATTTTTCCTCTATATTAGAAAAACACTTTCAAAAAATATTTTCCTAAATTTATATATATGGAATATATATATCTATATAGTATTATGAATATTTAATTACTTATATATGGGGGTAATTCTAGAACTAAGTACTTAAATATATCTTGTTCATGCATTACCAAGACAACGATAACTACTTATATTGACACAAATGGACATTTGATATTGAAGATAACTAGTCAGGGAGCCTTTTATTGAATATTTTTACATCAATAATATGAATTAGATACATAGGTTACATAATCTTTAATCTTAATGGATCTATCCAAAACTTCCTTGAAATAAAAATATTTTAAAAACTATTGTAAATAATCACTCATTCATAATGATATTTTCTTTTAATACCTCTCCTTATTAAAAATCTAAAATCTTTTGAAACATCATTGATTCAGGAGGTTTGATCTTATCAGATGTTATGAACTATAAATACCATATTATTTAATTAATTTAATATTATTTATATATATTTTCATTATACCTTTTAATTGGGGGTTTTTATAAAAAAACATTTACTTATTTTTCTCATGGGTTACCTTTGATTGTTTTAATTCTCCAGACCGACCCTCTCAAATAGTGATAGAGCTAGTGGTACAACATGACCTCAGGCATTCCTCTATATACTCTAGAGGATTTAAACTAGGGTATAGGTCCTATTAATGTTTTTGGGATATTATTACCTAAAATATATACATTAGGGTCATTCCTAAATCTACCATAATTTTGGGATGACCTATTTTTATAACAGACATACCCAAAACCAGTAGGCACAAAGCAGAGAGCTGAGAGGGAATCCTAAAGTATAGAATATAAAATAAACAATTGTCTATATGATGTATCAAAATACAATAGAGTAATAACAACTAACTATACATAATTATAATCTAAATTAATACACATTAGGATGGACCTTAGGTCAATAAATGTGTAGTAAAACTAGAAAGTAATTATACAATGTCCTCTAACCCATCTCAAAATAAATATCCTTCCAAATCATTGGCCTCTGATACCTTTCTAAACCTATACCTTTTATTCAGATCTAAGATAATAATTATACCTAAAATGAAACATAATGTATACCCACATACATTAAAACTTATGTTGTGTATGAAGGTAGTGGTGAGTACAATTTTCTAGTTTGACAGGACCCATGAATGCTCATATAAGGTCATACCAGTGTGCCATCATGTTCAGATGACTCACATGCCCTAAATACTTAACTAATACTACCCAACATAGTATAAGACCCACTTTCCTATAATTATAAATCATATTAACTAATGTCCTAATGATTCTTGCCTCATATTCACTCTCATATCATCATACATAAATATCAAGGGGTATCACCATATCCACCATGTCTGGCTTATCAAAGTGAAACCCGACCCACCAGCCATCTCACTACCTATAAATAAACCAAAAAACCAAAAATATCATGGGAAATAATGATTGAACTAATAATCATGACAATTTTAAATCAATGAGGTCTCAACCATCAATAAATTGTTAAATGATAAGGAAAACCTAAAAGGGATATAAAATAGGGATCAAAGAATCTAATAAATATATAAAATTAATCCCATGATAAAACCAATAGTTAAAGTAAATAATGGGGCCCAACCATATAAAAATAAAAAACTCATCGCTCGGGCTCCAACTCATCTAATCTAATTATTCCAAACTGGATCTATCTACTAGACTACCCATTGAGCACCACTATCTTGATCTTATATATTTCAATTTGTCACATGGTTTTCCTCTCACAGCCTGGTTGTACAGATATTCAGCTGCACATTGATCAATTATATTGTACATAAAATTCATCAACATAAATAAACAAGTATATATCATGGAAATAGTTTTAACTTAGGTAGATACCAATAAGGACTCATGCCATCTCTCTCTCATGTAGTCAAAAATATCCTCCCCACAATCAGCTATTATATATACTAGTGTCTCGTCAACCGTCACTCTATGTTTGGATGCCTATAGTGAATAATACATCTATAATGGGTCTCATTCAAACTAGTAAAATCAAACAATATACATGAACTCATAAATAAAACTATACATAATCCTCGAGTGGAACATCGAATCATGAGGTCATACTAGGAATTACCTCCCATAGGTATTGTATCTTGTATAAGAGGTCTATCACATGAATATCGATTCCTCATGGGTTACATTATTTGTTATTCTACTTCATACTTTTATAAATAAAAAAACTTAGGAAGGGAAAGTTATACTCCTCCAATAAATAAAAATTAAGAGGAAATTCTTGTATGTTATACCATCTCTAGAACCATATTTTGTATCATCATCTCCTTGGGACTTCTACATAGAAATATGGTCAAAAAAATTAATTGAATAACACATGGACTAAATTATACCTCAGCTATTGAGTTTTATTAATATTTACTATTATAAGGGAATAAAAATTTATGTCACTCATTAAAAAAGTAAATATTTATTAATGTCCAGTGGTGATCAACTCACTCAAAAAATTCCACTAGAACCCATGAATCACCCCAAGTGGTAATGGTAATCAAGAGTCATGGACTGAATCACATCTCAATGTTTATCTCAAGGTATATGTGGTTCTACACCAATAAGAGACCTATCAAGTATGAAAATCTTACTAACCAACATATCACATAGGGAAGGATCTCATATATGGTTCCTATGCTATAATTTATTATTATTCTATAGGGAAAAGAAACAAGCTAACTATAAACAATAATCTAACACAAGCACAAAAGCCTTGAAAAATGGGATATTTCCCTATCAAGGTAAAATGAGCCAAAACCCATTACAAAACATGCCCTCACATATTTCTCATAAAAATAAAGTTCAAGCATTATTGTAAGATTCCTCTTATTTAAATAAGAAATCAAAACTACATCATTAAAACACGTTTTTTACCGTGAAATTTCATTTAAACCCATTTACTTTACAAATCCTAGTCAAATACATCACACCATTTCTATTTTAAAATAAAAGGACTAAAATCATTATCCCTTGAAATTATAATTTAAACTAAATCACTTTTTAAAAAATATTTAAAAAATAATAATGCATTTTATTTTCAAAATCTAACTCATTCCACCAAAAAAATATATAAAATATGTAACTGGAACTTGTTTAACTAAATTGCCACTAATGAACCATTTGGTAAGTTATATGATCCTTGATGACTATTATAATTACAAGAACCCATATAAATTTATAATGTTATGTCACGAAATTTATTTCAAACATGATAATAATGATTATGATGATATAACATGAACATAGAATAATCTAAAATATTAGGATACTCAATAATTTAAAGGTATCCTGCCTCGATAATGAATCCATAATATAATCTTGAGATCATAAAAATATTTTTCAACTACAATGAGAAGATAATTTATCATTACACACCAATAAAACCACCATTGAATAATTTATGGCCAAATTACTGATTTGGAATCATATGAATAATACTAACTGGGTGACCCTATGGCACTGAAATTCCAAGAAACAGGGTCCATTCCACCTCTAAATCATCCATGAGAATAATCCAAGAAAATACCTAATTTAAATAATTTTATTAGTCATAAATATAATTTAATTTAGGTAAAATACCTATATAAATTCATCAAGAAACATACCTTAATATAAACGACATGTAATGACTATAATCTATGTTTCTTGTATCCCCTCTATGCACTGCACATGAAATCCCCATCATATCAAATATATTCCACCATTATCTAGTATAATCACATCTCTAAACTTTAAAAAAACCTAAAAATGAGTGGAGAGGATAGGATAATGAAAAATATTAGATTAGGATACAATATTACCTTTATCTTCCATGAAAAACACATCCAATCTATCCACTAGTGAAGGGAAGACTAAAGGTTTTCAGGTGAGGATAAATAAGGGAGAGTTTATCCAAATGGACTCCCCTAGTTACCTATTTTCCTTTTGATATTCCCCTATCAAAAAATAGTTTGTAGTCCTATAAGTACCTAAATAATAAGAATCATCTACCCAGTGATCCACTAGATTCCTAGTGTAAGGACACCAGTCACCTGGTGGCAGGATTAGTGAGACTACATACTAGTCACTCTATCAGGTACCTGGTGGAGCTGGACCATTTTCCTAGTGGTTTCATTCATCCACTTTCCCCACTTTTCCATATATAAAACACCCTAAATCTCACTCTTTACATTTTATATCCATATTTTCACCTTCAAAACATCTAATTAATCATTTAAAAAATATATAAAACATCCACTTATCAATATGAAACTAAAAATTAAAATCCACCCATCCACCAACTCCAAATAAGTCCATCCTTCCTTCTGGCTCACCAAAACATAAATTTGTGGTTCATTAAAAAATCCCCACTATAATACTTCATATCCTTTAGAATTCACAGTGGTCCTTCAACTATGAATCTTGACCTATATTGGTCTCTAATCCACCACCAACATGCTATGTCTTACCTATAATCACCAATCATGCTCTTAATGTGCAACTCCAATATCCAATGTATTATTCTCTAAAAACCTCACTACTTAATCATTGAGACTCCCTCATGAGTTTTCATGATCACTATCACCAAACAAATATTATTTTTCTCTAATTTACTCATTGAAAATCTCATAATTCAATTCTGAACACCTGATCACCCTACTCATATTTAATACCAAGATGCTGAGATAATTCACAAATACACAAGTACATCCTAAAAATTAATAAACCAATAAATGATCAATGAATGAGATTATGGTGTTCCCCCTCATAATGATTAACCAATAAAGGTTGATCCTATAAAATTGTTCTCCCCACCATAGAAATCACTTACCAAAAAATATATATCACAAATGGTTTAAACCATGAAACTGTCAATTTCCATATATGGTTTCTCTATCCTTACACTAAAAACATCCCATATAGCCTAAAACAAGTGAATTTCTCTAATTAGGGTAAAAAAATACTCAATTTAACCCACCTGAATCATTCCTAATTAAAATATAAAAAAAACCAATAAAATCTAGTTATACACCACTGATTACTTATTTGTAAACCTAAACACCTAGCCTCACTTTAAATTTTCGAAAAAACAACCTTATGAACCCATCATGTCACCGTTTCATTTTCCCTTTCAAAATCAGGGTTTTATCTTGAAAATAAAAAATACACAAAACCATTTCCCTATGGTGGTTGAGAAAACATAATAAATAATATCACAATAAATCCCATTTGATCCATATTAATCTAATCACCCATTATAATATATTCAAGAAAACATTGATTAGATTATAATTATATTCAATTTATAATGGATTCAGATGAATAAATATGTCAAAAAACACCTCCAATAGGCATGTTTATCATTTTGTAAACATGTCATTATCATGGTGAATGAACCATGTCACCAGCTTTCACTAAGCACTATAGCACATCATAAGCCTCATTTATCCTATATTTAGATTCCTAGTCAAATACATCTGCCATCATAGTGTGCCTACTCCTGGCACTAGGAATACCTAGATAAATTGATTTTTAACCAAATATATGTTAAATAGGAATTATCCCAACTACCAAACAAGTTCTGACATCCTATATCCACTTCTAAGTAATTATGTCCCAAACATGCACTCTGATACCACTTTGTAATTCCTTATCCTAGCTCGCATAATAGTAGTGTATCTGATATCTCTATATAAACATATATTCACTTACCAATATATTAGAGGATTCCAACTAGTAATGAGGGCCAAATACATTCATGGGGTGACTATGCCCTTAAATATAGAAATTTGGTTCATTCATAAATCTACCAAAATTTCTGCATGAACCTCCCTTATAATTTACATACCCATAACATGTAGACATAAAATAGGGAGTTAAGAGGGCATTCCATACTCTATAATATTAAATAAACAATTGTCTATATGATATATCAAAATATAATAGAGTAGTATAAGAATAATATACATAACATGAATCAAAATGAATACACAAAGGGATGGACCTTAGTCCAATACATGAGTAGTAAAACTATAAAGTAAATATAAAATGGTCTCCAAACCAACTCACAATAAATCTTCTACTGAATCATCATCCTTTGATACCTTTCTAGTTATGAACCATATATCCATCTCTAAACCAATACATCTACCTAAAATGAAACATAAATCCATGTACAGTTAAACCCATGTTGTGTACGTGGGTAAGGGGTAAGTCTAATGACTTAGTAAGATTCCCCCACTCTCTTGGAAACATTGAGTTTTAATAATCAAGTGGATGTGTATAAAAATGTTGGGAGAGTGAAAGTTGGTTATCAGTGGAATGCGGTCACCTAGAAACATAACTCATCTATGCTCATACAAGTTCATACTTTCATTCCATCATGTCCATAAGACTCATTCACCATGAAGACTCAAATTATACTTCCTAGTTTAGTACAAATCACACCTACTTATAATTGTTACTCACATACCCTTGTAACCCAACTAGGTATAGATAAAAGTTATTATCATCTCATCAGATGTAAATACCAAGGGATATCACTATATCAACCATGGAAACTCATTATATTTCTACCTAATCAGTCATCTCATTATCCATTAATCAACCAAACTCCCCTAAAATACCATGGGAAATAATGATCTAACCAAGAATAAAAACAATGTGAAATCAAAGTGGGCCCAACCATTAATAAAATGTAAAATGAAAAAGAAAACAAAGGGTAATAAAATAGATAAAAAAGTATCCAATAGTAATATAATACCAATCGTATGATAATAAATGACAAAAATAAATAATTGGTCCTAATTGAAAAAAAAACAAAACTCATGGCCTAACTCATCTCATCTCACTAGTACTCACTAGAACTATCTTCTATACTACCCATAGAGCACCACTAGCTCAATATTGTATATCATAAGTTGTGACAAGGGTTGTCTCCTAATGAATAATGGAATATCTCTCAAACTACACACTAATAACTTGAATCATATATCAAATTCATCATTATAAACAAACAAGTGTGTGTGATGAACATGGTCTTGCCTCAGGTGGATTCTTTGAAGTACTTTGTTCAACTCTATCTAATATAGCTGGAAGTATCCTCCCTAGGTTCATCCACCATCCCACCCGATGTTTCATCCATCATCATTCCATATTCAGATGACTATGGGGAATCATACATCTAGAATGATTCATATCTCAACTAAGAAAATCAAAGAGCATACATAACTCACAAATAAATGTAGACATGCTTTCTGAGTTGAATATAGAACCATAAGTGATAAATATATTCCCTAAAATCTCACACATGTGATGTATGTGAGCCACATCATATTTTATGATATGATCATGTAATATAGTATGACATTTAATAATATAAGGCATCTCATATGTCTTTATTTAAGGGATATTATGTGTCCTATTGTGCAATAACATGTCACTACATTAACATTCTCCAGATTAACTTATTATTGAAGTGTTTCATTAAATGAAAAACCTTGTAGAACATAGTTTTCCAAGGGTTAAATAGTTGTAACCGAAAGCATCATTTACTAATACATTCCATAATGTGTGAATGAATGCATAAAAACTAAAGGAGTTTCCACATGGAATATTTAAAGGGACATTATCATGGGTTTTGGGTGATCTTTTCATGTGAACCTATCCAAGTTTCTCCCTATTTTGTATCTCTTTTATTATTACACATTCAACTAGTGTGGAACTAGCATGTCATAGTGATAGGGAGTGTCCCACCCATATGATGGGTGATTTGGTTCCAACCCATGGATACACCATAGTGGTGGGATGTATTTTGGTTACCACTAAGGGATCTTTATTGAGCATATAGATAAAGATTATTGTCATTGTTATCAATGGTGTAAGGTATGATTTTTTCTTTATTTTTGTACAGTTTCATGATTTTAGGTATTCTCACATGGTTTTCCTAGTTTACGGCTTTATAATCTCTCCATTTATAATTTTAAGAATTATATCATCCTATGAAACCCTTCAATGTTATTAGAGAAATACCATGGAAATTTGATTCTCAAAAAAGTGTTAAAAATAAAGAGATGATATAAATTGTTCATGATCTAAAAAACATATCACCATCTTAGTTTATTCATTATGTGTCATTAAATATGAATAATAAATATAGTTTTTGGTATCTTTATTTATGATAGGCTCTATATTATTCTTACATGGGCCATAACACACATGAGAATAACTCTAGGTCAATAATACATAGAGCAGAATTACCCAATATTAATCATAGATGAGTTCCTACCACACCTTATGTAGTGCTTGGTTTAATCTAACATAAGAAATCATGGATTTATTAACATACAGATCAATCCTATATAGACACCCTATGTGTGATTATTCTTACTTAATCTTACGCATGGTGGTTGTTGTTTCAAATATTGTGGGATTTATTCCTACATAGGGGAACATGCTCTAAGTTCATTTCAAGTGAGTTAATATTATATATTTCATTGTTCCACTTATATTAATGCTATTCATTCCCTTATCATAAGGCATAATTCCTTCTGTTGTGTGAGATTAGCGTTGGTTATTCTCACACAAGACCAATGCACACTGCTTCTCTACACACATAGACCCCATATATCATAAGTCATCAACATATATATATCAAAATTGGTCACCACTACTAAGTTAATCACATGTAATTTTATACAACACTACATGTTATTTTTATGTAGCACACCCTGATTGTGGCATATGATATATGTATATCATCAAAGGTAATATACTAAGGAAAAGTTTTTTTCTTAAAATTCAATTTTGAATTAGATTATATAATTTATAAATTGTTTATAAATTATAGTAAAACATAAAATTGAATATTAATTTATTTATAATGTTATTTATAAATTAATTAATTATAAATTTTTTATAATTAATTATTGATTTTTTTGTGAAAAATTTATTAAATATCACATTATATCAATTTTCAATATTTAAAAATTACTTTTTCAAATTATATGGAATTAATTATTATTTATATATAAATTATTTATATGAAAATTAAAATTGTTATTTATAAAATGTTTATAAATTAAAAAATAATGAAAAAAATATTAAAAAAAATTATATTTAATTATGAAATGCTCATTATTATTAATTTGAATTGTTAAAATTAAAGGCCTTATTTAGGAAATTATTTATACCACATAAAAATGAGTTTTGAGGCTTTATATGATCAAGGTTTTAATAATATTAAATATGTGATATTTTGATTATGTAAATAGTTCACATAAAATAAATTCTAATATAAAATGTTTATATTTCATTTAATATCATATATTTAAAGTAAATGTAATATAATGGTTAATTTAGAAAAGTTTTTATTAGAAATAAATATAAAATATTTATATATTTTTAATTACGTAATGTCCATAATGCATGAAAAATTATAGTGTTTATAATTATTATTATTTAAGAATTTTTCATAGATAATTTATCATAATTTTTAATTTATGAATTTTTCATTTATGAATTTTATTAACATATTTTAATTCATAGATATAATTTTTATATTATGAATTTTTATGTATGATTTAGTTTAAATGTGTTTAAACTACTTCTCAAAATTATCATACATGCATCTAAAAAGTTACATTCTAGGTATGATAATTAATTTAGTTTTCTTCTACCTTGACTTTGGATTATTCTATGTTATGTGCTTGAATTAAGTAGTTAATTATGATTTATAAATATTAAGCATTAAAATGGTTATTACATAGAAATTTCTCATGAGAAAATTATCCCTTGGTAGAGGGAATTTGGGTCAGAAAGTTATCAGAATAGAGGTATATGCCTTGTCTAGAAAAGTGAGGGTGACTATTTATGGTACTAGGCTTACTCATGTGGGGATTATTGATTTCATATGATTTTAAACTATTAAATTAATTTTTTTTATGTACCTTTTTAATGTTATTAATTTGGATATGTATTAATATATTTGTATTTTAATTTGGGTTAGTAACACAAGTTATGAGTTATGTAAAGAGTTATAAATCAATATGGTTTTAAAATATTGATTTGGTGGAATAATATGAATTAATATGGTATAATATATTGAGATTAAATCCCATTTAAAAAAACATGTGTTAGATTCCTTCCAAGGAAATCACATTTCAAGACCTCAATCATTCAACTTGGTAGGCTTTTCTAAAGCTGGATGCCCTAGATTAACTTGTCTAACACATGGTGGAAATAGATAACCCTAAGAGTTAGGTAACCAAACCCCATTATGAAATTTTTGTTACACTTAACTAAGAAAATATAAGAGTTAAGATACCATAGGAATGTTCTTGGGTTTATCCATATGATTTATAGGGAAAATATTTGTCTGCTCAACTATCTAAGATTCATATGTGATATGATTGTCATAATGGCCTACCTAAATAAATAAGTGGTGATACGAATTCTAAATAGGAATCATTTATTATTGAGATATATATCTTACTCTACAAATGGATATGATTAATTTAAAATGGGTTGTAATTTTAGTGGTCCATATTTCATAAAATCCCTTATTAAATGAATGTAAAATAGGATACTCATATGATAAAATATTATGTTGTAGATGAATAGTATTTGTAATGTCCTAGCCCGGGAGTCACTAAACGGTGCCCTAAGTTTGTGGGTCACATGGACTCAAGCGTGCCTCCCCATAAATCAGAGTATGGAAACTATAAGAGAGGCTCTAAGGTGGTACGATAGAGATATTATACCCTCTTGATCAGAGTGTAGCATAGTGAGATAATAATATCATCCAATAGAATACATATATGAATAACTGAGCAGTGAAGGAATAAAATCAAAAGACTAAAATAATAATCAAAACCATAAGAAGTTACATATACAATATGATGAACATGTCATGTCTCTATAAAAATGGTAATAAATACATGGAAATAATAATCTAGTACAATACATATAACAAAAGTAAAAAAGACCCAGAAATGGCTATCTCTGGATAGCATAACGAGCATAGCTCGGTCCTATGCTCCCCTGATCCTAAGCATAATCAATCAAGAATTTTAAATCATCCATTTAACCTAGTCCCTTCCTACATCAATGAATTATATCTGAGTACCCAATGGTGGCCCGAACAGGGTGTGAGATAACACTCAGTAGGCCACCACCAATGATGTTATAACAAGTCCATTCTGTGTATATAAGTAGAAGCAGTGTGAAATATATAACAGTGATATAAATAAATAAAGTAGATTAATATTTTCCATCATATCCATAATAATCAAGAACCCATAAATAAGGGTCAACTATGATCAAGAAACTGTAATCACATGCTAACTGTAAAGAAAGGTAAAACATCCACAGCGACCTATACTATATAATACAGTGTTATATTCCAAGGGCCGAATCTAGGGAGTAGAAATTTCTAAGGAATACTCAATGGATTATGTCATGTAATCAAGTTTCAGGACCACAGATGTATCTAAGGAGTATAAATGTCCAAGGAATCCCATGTAATCTAGATCCATGAAGTAGAAATTTCCTTGGCATCCAATGTCAAACCCACTGAGCCATATCTAAGGAGTAGAAATGTCGTTGGCATCCAATTTTATACCCAAAAGGCCAAATCCAAGGATTATAAATGTAATTGGAATATAATTAAATCAAATTTCATACCATCATGAGAAATATCCAAGGATTATAAATTTCTTTGGCATCCAATGTCATCATAACCATTTCATTAACTATTTACAATCCATGAGTTCATCTGACTCCTTTAACATATTCTATTCAAACCATTTAACCATTTAATATAACATGTAATCACATGGAAAAGGATCCATAAACCCTATCCTAATAACTCATTTGATTCATTATATCTCTCACTAGGATGGTGATCTCACACACATACCCAACGGAGTGGTATAACATGGGGTGGATACATAAACACACATCATGGATGGTCTAGGTTGATGTGAACGACCTCCAACCATACAATGGTATTAAGTGGGAAACCTATCAAGGTTATAATCATTTAATCAAGACATTAAATTAATTTTAGTATCAAAATTGAAAAGTTCAGCATGCGTAACAACATAAACTATATATAAAACAACTATACTTTGTGGGAAAAGGTATAGACCACCTACTTTATGTCTTTGGTAGAACACTTATCTGGTATCATCTCCTAAATCAATATAGATTGGAAGAAAAAAGAATAAAATACTTTTACCCTAGAAATAAAGGAATATTATCTTGTATAAAAATAACTATATCATTATTAATATTAATGAATAAAGATGCAATATTAACGAAGAACTCACCAGCGCAGATCCAACAAGAGGAATGACTCTTGAATCAGACATTGGATGGAGAAATCAGATCAGAACCTAGGTTTGGATTGAAAAAGGACTCAAAAAGGATAATGATAAAGACTTATATATAGGATAATAGGAAAATAATAGGTGAGTTCAAACATTTAATGAATCAAGGGGAAAATGTTCATTTTTTCTCAAAACATTGGGTCGCACAGTTTGGTCGTATAGTTGGACAAAATGCGTGAAAACCGTGCTTCCTCCTCTATCCAAGAACCCCACATCCCCTCATGTTCATGGAACACAATATGAAAAACCATGAAATGATTGTGCATTTATCCTCTGTATGAGGAACCCTATGAAGGCACACAATATCATGGATATAAAGTCTCCCAAGATCATCTACTAAGAATGTATCCTTGATCAGTAGAAATTGGGTGGCCTTCATGAGCCTATCCATAACAACCCATACATCATCACTACCTCAAGGTGTCCTCGGTAAACCAAGTCATGAAACCCATCACAAAATTGTCCCATTTCCACTTAGAAATGGGTAACTGTTATAAAATCCTATTTGGTCACTGTTGTTCTGCCTTCACCTACTGATAGGTTGAACACCTTATGAAAAAACATTGTACCTCCTTTTTCATCCCCAATCACCAGTATTGACGGCACAAGTCATGATACATCTTGGTAGCACTAGGATGTATTATCCACTATGAAGTATGAAATTCCTACATCATCTTCTCGCGTGTGTCTACTAGAACCCATATATGACCATATATGTGTAGAATCTCATCCTCACCAATGGTCCAACCAGGAGGTGGGTCCTTACCTTCCACACTCTCCCATAGGGATAGGCTCTCAGAATATGATAACTATCTCATCCTCACCCTATAAATAATAGTGGATGTCACTTCCAAGGATGATAGAAAATTATCTCCAATACTATCTTTCACCTCCAAGTGCATCTCTGAAAACAAGTCCATAAGTTGCAACTCGCCACTGGCCTCTTGAACGACCTATATCTGAGTCCTCATACTCAGTGAATCAACAACGGAATTCCCATTTTTGAATATATAAGAAAGATCAAATTCAAAATACTATAGGTATTTAACTCACCTTAATTTTCTCAAATTAAATTAAAGATATATAAATATTTACTTAAGTATTTTTTGGTTCATGTACACCATAAAACACTCTCCATGTAAGTAATGCCTCCAAAAGTGAAAGGCATGAAAAACATTAGCTAGCTCGAGATCGTTATCAGGTAGTTATTATCATGTGGCCTCAAGTAATGAGACTCATACACCTTGAATTTATACCCCTAAATTAGAAATTATCCTCTCCCAATACCAGATGCATCACAATACATAGTATAGATCCTACCCAACACTTGAAGAATTAGGACTGACACTGAAGTTGGTCACCCTTTCAACTCCTGAAAGGCTATCTATTAGGTATTTGACCATGAAAACTTGACACCCTTCTTATTCATGCCCATAAGAGGTTTTTTTAAGCATGATAAGTCTTGTATGAAACACTGGTAATATCTAACTAACCCCAAGATACTTCATATGTTAAATACATTCTTTGGATGCTCCCAATAAACTACAACTCTCACCTTCTTTGGGTAAACTAATACTTCTATCTCTGAGATAATATGACCCAAGAAGTGAACTTTATCTATCCAGAACTAACATTTTGTGATCTTGAAATACCAAATATTTTATCTCAATGTATTTAGAATTATGTCAAGGTTCTTAGCATGATTGTGTCAAGTATGAGAATACACTATGATGTTGTCCATGAAAGACACAACAAAAGAGTCCTGATATGGATAGAAAAATTGATTCATTAAAAACATGAGAACTTTTGGTACATTCATGAGACTAAATGGCATAACCAGATACTCATATTGACTATACCTTCTATGAAAAGTTATACGAGGTATGTCTGAATATCAAACATTAACCTGGTGATATCCTTACATCAAATCAATTTTTTATAAAACCTGATCTCCGTAGAACTAGTAAAATAGGTCATTTATTCGAGGAAATGGATTCCATTTATTAACCATAAATTGGTTAAATTTCTATTAATCCACACATAACATAAGTTTTTCATCCACCTTCTTGGTGAAAAGGACCAGAGAACCCCATAGAGAAGTATTGGGTTATATAAACCCCATTACTTCTAAGTCCTCTAGATATATATTGAGCTCATATATCTTAGTAGTATCTATCATGTAAGGAGAAGTGGATTCTCGTGCAACTCTTGGAACCATATCAATAGAGTAACCCACCTCTTGGTTAGGAGGAAAACTAGAAAATTCATTCGGGGAGACATACCTGAAATGATATACTACTGAAGTAAATTCAGTATCTCATGTTCCCTAATCATTTAGATATAAACTGGAAATCTACACTATCATCCCACCCAGTTTAAGATACTCTGGTCCAAATCTACTAACCTAAACATTCCATTCACCCATGTGAACAAAAATCCCGCCCTCTAGTGATGTGAAATTCACCCTTTTTCGATATCAATAAACATGGTCATGATATGAAACTATCCATTCCATCCTGAGTATGATGTCAAACCCTGTCATATTGAGGAAGAATAGATATCATACAAAGAAATACCCACATATCTTAAGGTGGGGTTCTCTACACTTTCATGTACTCTATGATCAAATCCTCAATGGAGTATCAAGTGTAATAACTCCATCATAAAATTGAACTATGATCATAAGGATATCAAATATAGGAACGGATATGAAGCTATATGAAGCACCTATATCAAAAGGAGTGGATACTGAAGTATAAGCTACTATGATCATACATCACATTTTATATGTCTTAGTGCTCTTCTCCTCGGGTATAGGTTGTATTGAATATATCTATCCTAAACCATGGCCCTAAGAAACAACCTAACTACCCTGATCATGTCAACTCTACTATCAAGGTGAAACTAGTGCCTAGATCCCCTGACCATGACCACCTCCTCAGCCTGAAAAAATAATAGTAATCCATCTCCCAACCTAACATGGAGTTGTGAATCCAAATCCTAAACCTAGATTCAGAGTCAATTTTCTTCCACTAACCACTGGATGGAAAGTCCTATAGAAACATTATACATAGATCATCCCGGTGCAGGATCAGCACTCGAATGGGTCTCTATCACACTGGCTCCTCATGTGTATTCATCTCCCACACTGATGATAGAAGATGAAACTACCAGTACTAATGATTTGGATAGTATTCCACTTATGATAAGTCTCAAAACATCTATTTATTCCATCTTACATTGAACCATTGGGTCAAGAACCTACACTACCTTACTCTAGGCCACTAGATTCCCTCAAGTTGTGTTCAGTAACCAGTGTTTGATTCACTATCTCAGATATAGTAGTCAACAAAAACACGTTCACTTATGACTAAATAGAAATCCTGAGATATTTATCAAAGAATCTCACCCTAGATGACTCATCAGCAAGATACACGTGTGCAAAGCACTGAATATCTATAAATAATTTTGAATACTCCATAACGGTCATCGCACCCTACTTTGGATTCATGAACTCACTAGACTGTTCCGCTATTAGAGTCACAGGAAATAAGTATTCATGAAATGTGGATTGTAAATCCCTCCAAACCATATCTTGAATCTTATCACCCTAGTTTAAAACATCCCACCGGCTCTTAGTGGCTCCCTAAAGAATATACATTGCATGCTTAACTCTCCTACTAGGAGGTGTCTTGAGATGCTCGAAAATCGGAAAATTAGTCTCAAGCCATTGCTCAAAAAAATTTGGGATTCCATCCCCAAAAACATGGGTTGATTCTTCTACTATAACACATCTATTAGATCTTACATATATGAGGAAGGTTGCGGTGCTTCCTGAATAGTATTCATAAAATATAGAAAACTCTCTTGGAACTGGGAATCCACACCTATACCAATAATAACAGGTAGTGTCGAAAGATTAATTACTAAAGGTTCTAATGGTGGACCATGGACTTCCGCCTCTAAATCATGGTCATATCCACCCTACTAGCGTGTGACTAGATGTCATCGTGGTTTCATATCTCTATAAATTCCAATCACATTCCTCAGAAACAATTTTGTAACAGCTAGATCACAGATATAAACATATGACAGGTACAATGATTCTTATAAAAAATACACACCCCTCTTCATAATACAAAATCATGGACTAGGTAATAGAAAAAATTGTGAAGTATACTAGAGACACTACCTACTACCCACTAATAAATTCGGGTATGGTTCAAGCTCTCTATCAAACCATGGGTTTTAGTATATGGATTGTCAAGTGAAATGGGAAACTCCATTTATCGATGACCTTTCCATTTAAAAAGTAAATTTCTTTTAAGTTCATACTTATTTATTCAAATGTTTTTCTTAAATGGTTGAATTATATGGATTGTAATTTCCAATTTATAAGGGCACATACACCTTATAAATGAAAGTGTGGAATCCATTTAATCCCAACCATAACACATTCCATCCCATGTTTCTAATATTCTATGGATCAATGTTCCATAATTTACTACTTAAGGTGTCGGTTGTAGCCTATATAGAAAAAAACTATTTAGGTTATGGAAGTAACTTTAAGTACCAATTGTGTTTCTCAATACCCAGTACAAAATGTAACTCAAATAGCATTTATATCACACAAGGAACACATAAAAAAATTCATGTATTCAATCAATGAATCCTATATAGAATGGAATGCGAATGTAATGTGAATCCTATAAGGTTCCTAAAATGAAGCATTATCCAAACATCCTTGCCTTATTGACCAAGGATAAAATGAAATTCCTCAATCATAGCAATAATAACATCACATATCATGTGTGTCATCCAATGGGGGAATCAAATCATTTGTAATAAGAAAAATATAAAACAACAATTTTTATCCCATGGTTGGATCCAAGGAGTATAAATGTCCATGGAATCCCATATAATTTGGATCCATGGAGTAGAAATGTCCATGGAATCCAATGTTAGACCCAACGGGCCAAATCCAAGGAGTAGAAATGTACTTGGAATACAATTTCAAAACCAATAGGCCAGATACAAGGAGTATAAATGTACTTGGCATCCAATTCAATTAAATTTCTTACCCTCGAAAACCAGATCTGAGGATTAGAAATGTCCTTGGAATCCAATGTCATCATAACCATTTACAATCCATGAGTTCATCCAACTCATTCAAAATCATCCATTCAAACCATTTAACCATTTCATATAACTTGTAATAAAATGGAAAATGATGCATAAACCAAGTCCTAATAACTCATTTAATTCATTACAGCTCCCACTGGGATGGAGAGATCACACACACACCCAACAGGTTGGTATAACATGGGTCATATACATAAACACACCTCATGGGTGGTCCGAGTTTAGGTGAACAACCTCCAACCATACATTGGTACTAAGTGGAAGACCTATCAAGGTTCCAATCATTTAATAAATACTTTCAATTAATTTTAGGAGTAATTCCACAATTTCCAGCTTATGGAAAAATAGAAAATAGATATAAAATAACTATACTTTATGGGAAAAGGTATAGATCACTTGACATATGTATGTGGTATAACACTCATCTAGTATCAGCTTCTAACTTGATTCGTATTAGAAGAAAATGGAATAATGAATGATTACCCTAGAAGCAAGGAATATTATCTTTCACCAAAATAACTCTATTATTTCAAATACAAACAAAGAAAGGAACAAGATGAATGAATAATTCATCAGTGTGAATCCAATGAGATAAACGAATATTGAATCGGATATCTAATGGAGGAATCAGATCAAAGCCTAGGTTAGGCTTGAAAAATGACTCAAATGGGAGAAGAAGAAGAACACCACTGGTGGATAATATGAAAAGAATATATTGATTTCAACATTTAATGCATTAAGATAAAAATGGTCTTTTTCCCTCAAAAAATTGGGTCGCATGGTTTGGTCGAACGGTTGGCCAAACAGTTTTCCAACTCTTCTTCCTCCTCTACCCAAGACCCCCTCTACAGTTATGGTTCGCAATTTAACTAACCGTTCTCTAAAAATGAATTTATCCTATACTAAAAATTGTAGGTGGCTCACAAGGATGTGCATCCCTAGTTGTATGGTTTCCTTAAACTATAGCCCTGCTCTACTCTCTGAAATTCCCTGCATGGTTTACTCAAACTATGTGGCTTGGGTCACATGGTTTCTACTAAATATGAAACCCAAATTAATTTTCCAAAAACATGGGATCCAGGCTATTAACAAGCCTCAGACATCCCTGTTACCTCTATAACCTGACTAGGCATTCATATTAGGTCTAAACTAAGCAATTAAAATGAAACTCAAAAGATCCATGCCTCAAGGAAAACCCAAGATCTTATAGAATCATCATCATAAAACTTAACATTAAGATTAATCCTTATAAAAGGAGAATATTAATGTAAGAAAATTCTAAGACTAGTAAGTAATAGAAATTCAATGTAGCAGACACATTCATTTGTAAATTAATGTTTAAGAAACTCAACAGGTGTATCAAATAGATACTTATGAGAATCATAGAATGATTTATTTAAGTTTTCAAATGAATTATATATAATATATAAAAATCTTATTTTGGTTATGGAATTCATTTTATTTTTATCAATGGAAGTGTTCCAACAATTTGAAGGGGTTTAAGGAAATTTTACTCAATATTCTCAAAGTTTTGAAGATAGATAAAAAATTTATATAATGTCTAGTTTCTAGTGATATGTTGATAATAAAAGTGTATAAAATTTAAAACTTGAAGGAGAAAAGTTAGTTGTAATGTAAAATAATGTTTCTCCTAGTATCTATTCAAGGTCATTGAAACCTAGAGTTATCAATAAGGGGGTGTGATGTTTTCATATAATGGAATATCCAAGATAATTGAAGGGGTTTTTTAAACTTCATAGAATTTCCATGTCAAGTATTAATGTTATAGAAATCAATTCTTTTATTTTTAAGGGTATGAGTAAGGACTATAGTTTTCATTCAAGTTATGAAAAAAAAATAGTTATTACATATAAGATTTAAATATAAAGGAATATATTAAGATCATATGAATCTACATAATAGATATTTTATTCATATTATTCTCTTATATGATAAAGAAAGTGTTAATTGACAAGCAGTTGTTATGAACAATATGAGATGATGTATTTTATACACATATTTTATGATTTTTCATATTCTATAACACACTTGATAAGAATATAAGTATAAAAATATTTTATCTAGGATAAATATTTTTATCCAAATGTTTGTTAAAATATGAGGAATTGAGATTCCACCATCATTAATATAGTACTTTAAATAATAAAATCTTCTTTTAAAAATAACTCTAAGCACATATAATACCGTGTATGATATGGAAATAATATTTTTTTTGTTAAATATTCCTATTTAAGTAAATAAGGTTTATTTATTAATATAATGGTGTTTTTTATTCGTATCATGATATTCTATAAATAATATAGTTTCTAAGATTTTATTGAAAGTATTATTAGACTTAGAAAAGTTCTAAGTTAAAAAATAAAGGATTATACTTATCAAAACATAAAATGAAATATCAATTTCAAGGAAAAAAATTATGTAAAAGGTTAAAAGAATATTTATGATGTACTTAGAAAAATAGTTTTTAATTAGACAAAAAAATTATTAATATCATAACATTTTATGTTATGGAGTTGGGGAATTTAATTATATTTAAGGATATAAACATTAGGAATTTCATTTCTATGTCATATCATTATTCTAACTAGATTACTTCATAGATGTTACTCACTAAAGAGTGTATTTGGAGGGTTTTATTAGATGGTAAAATAGATATGTGGCTTGAATTACATAGATATTTAATGAGTTTAATAAAACCTATGAAAGTGTAGCAAACAAAAGGTTGATCCACTAATCTATCATATATGATATAATAGATAGTTTATTATGTATTTTTCTAATTATTATTAAATGATATTAAGGATATAAAATTTATTATTTTATAAAAAATACATATACACTTTATCATTCTTTCTTATTGGTTGTATATATGTATATATTGATATACATTTCGTGAAGATTAATGGTAATTGACCTCTCAAAGAATGACTTTGAGTTGTCACTAACTGATGTTAGTCATGGAGTATTATATATTATAATAGAATATTAAGGTTGGAATGATTAGGACTCTTATATCATGATAAAAAATATTCTCATTAGACACAAAATTAGTTTTTTACATTGGATGACCAATGAATTGCACCACATGGAGTATCATACACTATTTCTTTGGTATACTAGGGGTGCATGGTTAATATTTTGAGTCCCCACTATATAAGTTTAGTGATATACATATCATAAGAAGATTAAAAACTTGATACCTTTCTTATGTAAACCTTAAGTATTGGATAATCAAAGGATGATTGGGTATGTTAGATCTTAACCAAGAAGGGATTTGTCCTCTCATGTGAATAGTATTAAATTGTGTCCCTTGATTGAGTTAGACTGAGGAAGTGTGTGGATATTCATATATAGTAAATATGATGTGATTATTTATTTATTTTAGTTTCATGTGATGTAATAATCCATAAAGTTGAATGATGTGTGATGTATCCATTTACCTAGTCAGTTTATACTTGGAGAATCGAGAACATGTGAGTAGAACATATAGGATTTGCATAATTTATGTCCCATGTTTACTTGACTTATTAGAAAAAGGTATAATATAAAATTTCATGATTATATATGATATATTTAGTGTAAACATGTATATATATTGATGTGTTTGATATATATCATACTAGATCCTTTTATAGTTTGAGTAGAAGCAATTCTTGTCTAGAGGATACTCTTTGCTTACATTTATAAATTCATGAATTAATATTTATTTTAAATTCTAAAAATTCCCATAGGGTCACACTTAATAGTAAACTAAATGGGGATTGATATTGACTTAGATAGATGTACTAAAAATGTTTTAGAGTTTATCTAAAATAGTTTTGGATGGGTGTTCACAAGGAATTGCATATGGTTTCATACAAGTCAAAGTTGATTATAGCTTTTCAAAAGTGTTTTGGAAGATATTAAAAAGTATTTTTGGATATGGTTTCATAAGTTATTATAAATGATACAATATATTGTGAAATGAAAATAATTCTATGAGGATTTTGTGTAATTGGTAGATCTTTGGAGATATACCCTACACCCTTATACATAAGATGTAGGTTATATCATATTTTATGATAGGTTCATGCCATATAGTATGACATTCAATGGTATAAGGAATATTGTATGCCTTTGTTTAAGGGATATTGCATGGAAATTTGTGAAATAACATTCCACTGACATGACATTCTCCTTCTTAAGATGTCATTGAAGTGTTTAATTAAATTAAACACAAGTGAGAATAAAGTCATATGATGGTTATAATAGTTGTAACTATAAGAAACATTCACTCATATGTTTTATAACATATAAATGAATTCATGAAAAATTAGGAGTTCAATTGAAGGTTATTTAAAAGGATAATATCATAAGTATTAGGGTAATATTTACATGAAAACATGGATAGGTCTCTCCCTCTCTCATAACTCACTTTTTCTTCCAATTTCACCTAGTGAGTCACTATAATGCCATAGTGAGAAGAAGTATCCCACCCATGTGATAGGTGATCCAGTTACAACCCATTGATACACCATGGATATGGGATGAATTTTATATTATAATAAGGGATATTCATCAATAATATAGATGAATATTGATATTTTTTCAATCAATGTTGTATAGTACATTATTTTCTTAATTTTGTATAGTTGCATGGTTTTGGGTGTTTACACATGGTGTTCCTTGTTTAATGGTTTATAATAACTTTTTTATATTAAGTTTAAGCATTAAAATATCCCATGAAATATTTTAATGAGTTTATCATATACATCACCTCCCACAAGTATCGTACCTCACACAAGAGGTTTATCATATGAGTCTCACTGCCTAAAAAGCTACATGCCCATCCACTCCATCTCATACTCGCATAATCCAAAAATTCCCAAGAAAGAAACATATAATGCTATTATTAATAATACCCCAGAGGAAATATATGTCTCATATTCCATCTTTGGGTCTATACCATGCATTTTCATACCACTAGTATAGATGTTCATGAATATGGCTTAAGATATCAATCTAATAATACAAGGACTGACTTCCACCTCAACCACTAAGGTATGTCAAGAGGCACTCCTACATGGGACTAAGGAGTCTCATCACTCATTAAAATATAAAGAAGATATCAAAATCAAATCGTGAACCATACACCCAAACAATGCCACTAGAAACCATGACTCACCCCAAGTAGTTGAGATAATAAAGAGTCTTAAATTCAATCTCATCCCAAAGGTTATCTTAAGGATCCTATGGATACATTCCAACAAGAGACCTATCAAGTATGAAAATCCAACTAATCAACATATCTCCCAAGTAAAGGTCTCATTTAGGGTTTTTATACTATCATTCATCATCATGAAATAAGGAATAACTATATGGAAATGATAAACAAGAATCTCACACAAGCATAAAATACTTAAAAAATAGGATATGTTCCTCCTAAGGTAAAATGGACCAAAACCCATACAAAATCATTCCCTCAAATATTTCACTTAAAAACACAAGTCGATCCTCTGTGGAAAATAAATCTTTTATTTTAAAAAAAATCAAAACCGCCTCTTTAAAACACCTTTTTACCTTGAAATTCACTCTATAAAGTGATTTTTTATAAAATAAAAAAATAGAGAATATAGGGGTATAAAACCATTTCCATTTTAAATCTTAGTAAAATATAACACACCCTTTTAAATTTCATTTAATGGGATTCAGATAAATTTCCATTGAAATTATACTTTAAACTTAGTCTATTTTTAAACCATTTTTTAAAATAATAATACATTTTATTTTCAAAATCCAACTCATGCCACCAAAAAAATATATAAAATTTGACAATAATACTCATTCATCCAAGGAACCACCAAAGAATTATTTATCAAGAAATATAGTCCTTATTGATTATTATGTTGATGTGAGTCTATCCTATTTTATGAGAGGATATCACACAATTTCATGCAAACATGCCATTGATAATTATTATAATATCACACAAACATAGAATATACTAAAAGATCATGAGACTCAATAATTTAAAGTCCAACCACTTTGATAACATGTCCATAATATATTTTTGAGCTCACACTAATCTTTTTCAACTTTAATGAGCACCTACCTTATCAATAAATACCAATAAAACCACTATTGAATCATTTAAATCAAAATTCTGAAATTTTTATAATATGTGCAATACTTTCTAGGTGATCATGTGGTGCTAAAACATTGAGTAACTAGGTGTGGTCCACTCCCAATGCATCCCCAAGATTAATACACACAAAAGCCTCAACTTAAATTAGCCAATTAATCTTCAATTTCATCCAATTTAGGAAAATTCCCTTATTAAATTATCTAAGTGGCGTACCTCAAGATTAACATAATGTAATTTATATAATCTAGGCTTCCCAAGTATCCTTTATACACTGCACATGAAATTTTCATTGTATTAAAGTGATTCCATTGTGCTTTATAGAAATCACATCTCAAAATCATAACCAAAACTACTAAAATAATTGTATAAGAGAAGAGATGGGAATGGTAGTAGAGGATGAGAAGATATTAACTTGATCCTACATGAAAAAATTCATTGATCTATGCTCCAGTTAAGGGAATACCAAAGGGGTCCAAGGGAGGAGAAATAAGAGGGTAAGGTCAAGCAAATGGCCTCCTTCAACTGCCCATTTGCTTAAAAAATTAAAGGATATTGATGGTTAAATAACTCTTCTAACCTCACTAAAAAATGGTTCAGAACCCTTCTAGGTACTCATGGAACAAACTTTTCATACCTGGTTATCCAATGGATTCTCGGTGTAAGGTTATTGGCCACCTAATGGGAAGACCGGTGGAACTACCCCACTAGTCATTCCATTGGGATCCTGGTAGAGCAAGACCAAGTACCTGGTGGATTTAATCAAACACATCCCCCTTTTTTATCTTCCAAAAACAAAAAATCTCACTCTAAACATTTTTCAACCATATTTTCACCTCTGAAATGTAACATCCCGACTCGGGAGACACTAAAAGTGTGCCCCGATCTGATTGGTTACATAGCCTCAAGCATACATCCTCATACGATAAAGGATTCTGACTAGCAGCAAGGGTCTAATGGTGTTATGGTGGGGAGACTATACCCTCATGATCAGAGTAGCACAATAGTACAAGATATAATAAATCAATCAACCAATATTGGAAGCAGTATGGAATATAGACATATTAGTGGAAGATAAATAAAATAACTGAAGAAAAGGACAATGCTAAAAATATAATTATGCATGCATGTCTGAATGAGACTACATAAGCTGAAGTGGAAACATACAAAAGCTTATATAATACAATGATAGTGCATATGTAAATAAAAGTAATAGAATCCTAAAGGCTAACCCCACAATCATCCTGAGTACCATCTCAGTCCTATGCTCCTAAATCCCATGTACAATGCACAACACAAGTAATAATTCAGGACCTAAAAACATGATATATTCTTAGGTACCCTAGTGCAATGGCAGCTCGAGTAGGGTGTGATATATACTCAATAGGCCACCACCAACGGTGCCTAAAGCATAATTTGGTCTATGAATATAAAATACAGTAGTGTGCAAGTATAACTGAATAATTAGTAGATAAATAAATATATTAAATAAGTTGAGATCCTATTAAAAATCCAAGTATCACTCTTGGTGTAATCCAAATCAATTATCCTATGATCCCATCCTTTACTTTCCATAAAAAGTAGACATAGGTATTTCCCAAGGTATATATAATATCTATCAGCCTATGATCTCATCCAAGACATTCCATAAAAAGGAATCTGAGTATCACTCAAGGCATATTTCAATTCATTTAATCATTTAAAACTTAAATAAGGAATTCCATGTTTATAAACATGCCTCATTACCATTCAAGTATACTTTAAGAGGTCCATTCCCATTTACCATTTAAATTAAAGAATAATAAAGGTCATGTACTTAAGCATTATGTTATCATAAATCCATTTAATAAGAAGGTGGGAAACATACATTTATCAATTCAATTAAACCATTATATTCCCTCATTTAATTAAGGAAGTAAGTAAACCTCAAAGGTGGTTTAATTATAAATAGGGGTAAGTATATCATATTAGATTCACTTAACTCATTTAAGCCTACCCTTATAAGAGGGATCACCCAACATATCTCAACATAATTAATTAGAAAACCAATCCTTATGATTACGAGTATCTAAAAAACACCCCAATAGGGTGGTTTAATTTTATAAGGGGAATAAGGGTCAAGGTTTATAAACAACTCACCCCAAGGGGGTGGTTTGGGTTGTGGTTAAATTCCTCCAACAGTCTAATTCTAAGCATAACAGCAATCTAATTTAAGGATTTAGGGTCTAAATAATTAATTTCACTTTAAAAGGGAAACTCTCATAGAATCTAGCATACAGCATTATAGTGTACCTTATAAATCAATGAAAATTTTAGGGAAAATATATAGACTATCTACCTTATACCAAGGATGGTTAATCATCCAATATTGAGGCTTGATTTAGTATAGTTCAAGATAAAATGAAGAAATGAACAATTGATCTAAAAATAGGGAAAATTATATTGCACGAAAATAGTGCCAATGATGATGAGATAAACGAATAAAGTAAGAAGGAGGAGTCATAGAATTGTCTAGGGACATCTAACACAAATTATGATGCTTGAAATGGACACTAGATAGAGTAGATCTCTACATGGAAGGAGAATAGGAGGAGGGAACCCTCGGTGGGCTGTTGTGCATGGAGGATGAGGAGAAAGGAGGTGAGATAGAAAATAAAAGAATGGAGGGGGGATGGAAATTTCACATAATTTAATGAGGAACATGGTTTAGATGCATAGTTTTCCAAACTGTGCACCAACTGTGCACTCATCATTTCTCAAGGAACCCCCTTGAACAGGATGGACACACAATTTAGCTAACCGTGTGCATCCCATGCAAAATCCCTCTATAAAGATTTATGTAGTACTCACATGGCCATGTTGCTCCTCTTGCATGGTTAGAAAAAAAATGTGAGAGACCTCCAAGTCTACTAGATCAACTACATGGTTTCACCTGGTGGGCCACACAGTTTCAGAAAAACCATGCACCCCTGCCAGCTTCTCCCATTTTTTAGGTTTCAGACCCCGACACTCCTAAAACTCAATGGAACACCCAAGAACCCTCTTAAACCATAAACCAAGTATAAAAAACACATTTAAGTGTTCTAAATCTTGTAATTTAATTTTGAATCTAATTTTACAATTCATCCCATCCACCAAACTAAAAAATCAAACTTATTTAAAAAAATTCAACCCGGTCCAAAACACGGGACATTACAACCTCCCCACTTTAGAACTTATCATCCCTAGTAAGCCTTGGAGAAACAATAGAATCAACACCTGAAATAATCGGTTTATGAATTTTCATATAAACGGTTTCATTACATTTCCAAACACTCGATGTCCTTATAAACATCACTTTAATCATATGATACATGATCCCTTAAAACCCAAGACAACACTCATTTCCTAAAATGAACATCGAGACAGCACTTACTCGGGCCTTTCAAACTGAAGGTGCAATCACATATTATTTCCTTAATCACTTGGACTATGTCTATTCCCCCCATAGGTTCCATCATTTAATATCCATCATTGAGACATGGCACTTCCCACCATTGGAATTGCCTTTTTAAGTGTGACTGTAGTGTTATAATGATGCTCAAGGCATGATTCTTAGCTTGATTGATCGATCAAATCCTAATCAACCTCATTTAGACATTTCAAGCTATATTTTTATGAAAAAACATAGCCAACCCACACTGTAATCATCTCATCTCGATGGCATGCTAATAAATTGTTCCTCACTAACCACATTCAATGAAATAAGAGGGAACATGTCAAGCCATTTCTAGCTGACTATTTACAAAGATACTTGGTTTAGATGGTTGGAATAACAAAACCCGAAACACGATGCCTTCCTCAAAGGCTCCTCGCGTTTACTTTAAACACACCCACTGAAGCTCGTAACTATCTTTCAATGACCCTAAATCCCTAATGCTCATCTTAATCTGTTGTGCCTCTGCATGAACATGGGTGCATACCTGATCCAGCACACTTGGATCATCACCCTTAAAAAATATCATTTGAGCCCAACTAAAGTTCAAGGTAGCCTTAGAATCATTAATTAGAGGCCAAGGATATCATCCAAGGTATCCCATATTCTGGTGCTTATAAGATAGACATCAGTACAGAGCTGAAATGTCCCCATATCAAGAACACTCACTCATCCAAAATCATCATTTAAGTCAAAGAATCATATGGTGTCCATGAGTCCTTCTAAGGAATTACTACATGGGAATCTGGGTATCACTCAGGAAAACCACACCCCTTAACTTACCATGTTGTTGAAGCATAACTCCCATGGAGTTTACTTACCAATCCCGATGGTGTTTAAATTTATCTCAACATATAACCGACACTCTCTCAGTGTACCTAGAAAATTTCAAGATAGGGTACATGATCGTCATTAATTTGAGAGTACACTAAGAGGGTTCAAACAATTTCCAAAAAAGGACATGAGACACTCCCTCTTCCTTAAGGATGAAGTTCATGGTATAGTTTCAAACCAGAAAACAAAAAATTAAAGGAAATAATAGTTGAACCACCTATGGTCGACTCTTTTTGAAGAAGCTCGAATTCGTCGGCTGACCCATTATCATTACCTTACCATGATGACATTACCACTTGAGGCACTACATGGTCATTAAATCATAACCACTAGATTCCATCCATGATGATAGGTGTTTAAAAAGTTTTATTTTACATCACACTATATCATCATCATGCTTCCACACAAGCACCGACACATTTGAAAGCTCACCAGCCTCATGGAATTTAAATCATCAATGGACATTTCAAAATGGCCTTCTAGGTTCTGTTCCTTCTAATTGGAAGTACACATATTTCTTATATTAATATGATTCTCCCCACATTAGAAGTTTCCTAGCTATCTTTTACTAAAAAATAGAACTCATACCATAGCATATGCTCCATCAACCCCAGAACATGGGTCCTAGACATGGCCAACATGCTTCAACAAGAGTTAAACTGAAAGGATAGATAGAAAATCCGCTTACAAGTGCACTAGGCCAAAATTACTTTAGAAGTATATGGGACACTCCTTCTCTGTTACATCCACATGTGCCATAGAATCAGGTGTAAAATCCAAATCTAACTAACCAGCGTGTCAAAACACCTGATCCTTTTACGATATAAACTTGAGAATTAGAATGAGTCTAATTCCACTAACACCCAAGTCACTCTACTCTGAAGATGACCCAAGGAATTAGAATAACAGCTCAACATTTTAACAATTATCACCAAACTCATATGGTTCTCTACATCATTTATCCGCTCAATGTGTACCACATGTATTGGCACATACTACCCCGAATATTCATTTTCACAATGGAACATCATTTGACACTATCCATAGGCTTATCGGCCCAATGAATCTAGTATATAATGTCCTATAAAAAGAATAATTCCATAGTTTTACTAACCTATACAATTGGAAAATAGGACGACGACCTTCTGAGTCATCCAACACTAAAGAGGATGGAAAATATGGGTCACACAGCCTACTAAGTGACTGACCATTCCCTAGGAATGTCTATCCCACCAAAACTAAGCATTATGTGATAATCATTCCTGTAAAAAGGTCCAAACTACTAAATGACCACCAGTACATAAAAAGGTGTCATTTTAGAAACTAAGAGTCCTACATGGGACTACAAAACCCAAATAGTACCACATGCTTAAAAATATTCACAAGTATTTAGCAAGGTTTTGATGTTCTAAGGGTGCAACCTACCTTGGTTTATCCCCTCGCAAAATATAAATAATTAACCCAATAGCTAGGTCACATCGAATAGGTCACTAGGATCTACCTCCAATCGCTTAAGTTTAATGCAACCTAATAAAAATCATGGAAACCTATGGGAAATGATCATGTTCCCATTCTATAGAAATCTCAGAGAAACATTTAAACCATCCTTACACAAATTTTTAAGCTAAAACACCGCCTTAATGTTTTATTTAAGCTGATACATTTATTTACATTTGATTTTAAAACATTTAAAATCTTATTTTAAGGTCATAAGGAAAATGTGATTTGGTATATTATTTAGTTAAATACACAAGGAAAAATTGGAAAGTAATATTAAACATCCTTTTAAACTTGAATTATTTAACTGAAATCCCATCATATTTTTGAATTTTATCCAATAAACCCCATTTGAGACATCATTCATTGGTTTATAAGGTTCTCATAGTTTGGGATTAGTAAAATAAAAGATGAATTTCAATATATATAGGAATAATCCATTTAGGTTGAAATTTTAATTTTAATTAACTAATGCCTCATATAAATATAGCTCGAAAGAAAATAACATGTTTTTTATAAATTGAAAAGGGGACTGGTCAGGTAAGATTCCACCATATATCTATATGTGGAACCATATAAGTGGTTGTGGACACATTAAATAACCATCCTTATATATCATATGTATACCCCCATGGGGTTAAGAACTAAAGGATAAGAGATAAGGTGACATGCGAGGGTCCCATCAATCCAATATTTATCCATAAACCATAGTATTGGTTTTAATTATTAAAGCTTCAAACACCCTTAGTGGGTCATCTCATAGGAAACATGCCCCAATTGACCTACTTGGGTCTATTTGTGCATTTGTGGATTTATTCATATAGGTCATCATGCCCAGATGATAGAGTTACAAGCCTTTATATAGGAAACCAATTCATTTAAGGTCACAATTAAACATCTTTTATATTTATACAATATAATCAAGGCATATTAAGTTTATATATGATGGTTTGATTGTATGGGTTACCATTTCCCAATTTATAAAGTGCCCATACACTTTATAAATTGAAATTTGGATCCCATATAATCACAGACAATGTGTTTCAACCCAAGAAACCAATGGTCCATGGATCAAACGTGTCATGATTGGTTATTTGAGGGGTCACCAACTATCTATGTGGTAAAACACCAACTAGGTTGATGATTACACTTTAATAACCAATTTTATATCAAAATTATAACTAGACACGCTATCAAAAGTAGTAAATAACAAAAACCATGGAAAAAAACATAACAAGTTACTATATAAGTAGGAAAACACCCAATCATGGTACACAAATAAACATGCTGATAAAGAACCTAAGATGTTATACATATAAGTATGCTAATCATAAAACTAAAATCACTAAATCATGGAATAACATTCAATACATAGGTTACTATGTGAGGAAATCTAAGAATGAAACCTATATGGCATGGAATATGCATGGAATTTAAATGTCTATGTTCCTATAATGATGAATGAAATGATACTTTTTTTCCATACTAGAACAAGGGTAAATACTATAAATCTCATAAATCAATAAGAAACAAAAGTAAACTAGTCAATTTAGGTGAAAATCATAATAAAATATAACAAAAAATAGTATGAACAACATTCCCATCCCTAGACACTTGGTCTTTTCCCCATATGTGGGTTGATCATTCCCAAGAATGACTATTTACCAAGTGCTGACACATTCCTAGTCTCCTGTATATCATTTGAAATAGTACTATAAAAGAAAAAAATCTATGATACCACTTTGTAATATTTTGACCCATGAACCACTGAAACTGTGCTTCAATTTGATCAATTACATGGCTGCAAGTGCACCTCCCCGTATTCCATAGGCTACCGACTCGCAGTGAGAGTCCAATTATGGTGTGGTGAGGAGACTATACCCTCATGATCAGATTATCATAGTGGTATAAAAGATAATAAATCAATAAAACAATACTGTAAGTAGTATGAAATATAGATAGAGTAGTGTAAGATAAATATAATAACTGAAGAAAATTCCAACGCCAAAAATACAACTATGCATGCATGCCTGAATGAGACTACAAAATCTAAAGTAGAAAACACACAACAACTGATAAAATAAAAGACAGTACATGTATAAAAAAATGAATAGAATCATAAAGGATAACTCCATGAGCATCTTGAGTACCATCTCAGTCTTGTGATCCTAACTCCCTTGTACAATGCATGGCACAAGTAATAATCCAGGATCTATGAATATGAGATCTACTCAGGTACCCCAGTGGAATGGTGTATTGAGTAGGGTGTGGGATATACTTAGTAGGTCATCACCAACAGTGTGTGAAGCATAATACAGTTTATGAATATAAAATAAAGTAACATGCAGGTATAACTGAATAAGTAGTAGATAAATAAACTAATTAAACAAGTCGATCTTAGGCTCTTCAAGGGCCCCTGGGCGACCAAATCTTCTTTTTCCTAAGCCGAAATGTCTCTAAAAAAGTAACCATATGTATACATATATATGGTATGTATATTTAGTGACATATACAGCCATATATATGGATACTACTAAAATCCTATACCTAAGGCATAACTCAGGCATCCACAGGTAATAATATGAATCACACAAAAAGTCAAGGGATGTCATGCATGTGTGTCACAAGTATAAGGGACCTAAATGGACCATCTTATAGGTCAAATACAAACATGGATTGAACCCAAGAATATTATTTGTCTTGTAGGAAACATCCTTAAATATGACAACTAATGCTCATTAAATATTTAAATGAGAGGCATTAAGGTTCTTAATTAAAAAGGATCCCTGATAATTTAATATAAAAGGCATCCTAAGACAATCCAAGGCAATCCATAAAATGAAAACCAAGTATCACTCCAGGAGAACTATAAATACCCATCATAGTAAGATTACATCAAGGAGAACTATAAATACCTCCATCTCAATTAGATCATCCACATAGTTTCACCTGGTGGGACGTGTGGTTTCAGAAAAAACTGTGTGCCCCTGCCAACTTCTCTCATTTTTTGAGGTTTCAGATCCTAATGCTCTCAAAACTCAATAAAACACCTAAGACACCTCTCAGACCTTAAAAAAAGTCTAAAAACAACACATTTAAGTGTTCCAACTCTTATAATCTCATTATGAATCTCAATTTATTATTCAGTCCATCCAAAAAACTAAAAATTCAAGCTCCCTCAAAAAATTTTAACCTGGTCCAAAACATGGGATGTTACATGAAACACCTAATTAATAAGTTAAAACATATCCAAAACCTTATCCTATTAATCAGAAATCAAAAAATAAAATTTTCCCATCTTCCAACTCCATGGAAGTTATTTCTTCCATATTGTTCACCGATATGAAAAGGTGTGGGTCATTATAATACATGTTATCATTTATAAAAGTTTTATATTATAAATTGATATGTTTAATTTCTTTAAATTATTTCATTGATTTATGATAAAGTTAAATTAATGGTGAGTATGGAATGATATATCCCCTTAATGTATTGGTTAATGATTAATCTCTAGAGATGTTATTTTTGGGTTATTGGTAGTTAGTCTTACCCACCATGATACAGTATCTTGGTAGTTAGTATAGACCATATCATATCTTATTAATAAGTCATTGTAATATGTTTATGATGGCACTAATTATATTTCAGGATTATTGATGATCTATTTATCACTTATGATTATCTCATGAATGTTTTAATGTCAAATTAAAGAACATTTCAATACAATCTGTTGTGTTTTATTACAAAATACCTATTTTTCTTTAAGTTAACTCTATATTCTATAATTTAAATCCCACATAAATGAATAATTTTATGAGTTAAAGGATGTTTAATGTTTTTTCTTCAAGTTTTGGACATTACTAGAAGAATTTTTAAATAAATTTTGATGTATTTTATTCCATGTATCACACACTTGATTCCTAAAGATACTTGATTTATGATTATGGAAATTAATAAATTTATATTTTTTAATATGTAAGTGAAATGTGTGTTATTATCACACCAAATATAGGAATCGTAGTATGGGGAATTTCATTATATATATTATCTGAAATAGTATTGGGTGAACACAGTGCAGGTGGAATATAGAAAGGGTGAAATTATTATGGTGAAAATTTAAAACAAAAAATTGAACCAAACACAAACTACTATTGGTTAGAGAGTATTCATTTATTATTGTAAGTTAAATGATTCTATAAGGAATAATAATTTCCTACTTTCCTTTTTTTTTAAAGTCTTTCAATTATTCAATTCTACCACTACCTTGATGAGTACTTTAGGTACAATCTGATTTTATTTGCATCAGAATATCAAAACAAGACTAACTTCATTTGTCTATATGGAAAAGTTTCCTTCTAGTGGATTCTATTTGGGTAATTAAATTTCCCCATAAACATTCATAAATACATGATCACATTTTTTTAGGAATTTTTTTAATACATATTGAAGTTGTTTATTAATGAATTCTCTGTATATAGTAATTCCTTCTATTTGGAAAAGGTTATTGTTCATTTTGAGAAGAATAATTCAGTTATAAATTGATAATAGTGTCATTTCATGATGCAATATAGTATAGTATTGGGGCGTAGAATTTTAAAATCTATTATTGTGGTATACCCAACCCAAATGAGTGTTGTTTACACAATGGGAATTCTTAAATCAATTTTAAGTATATGAATTTTCCTTTTCCACATTATTTATTATGTTAAGATTATCAAGTACTTCTCTATGATTGTGACGTCACTAACTTATCTCTTATCAAAAATGGAATAATTATTTTTTATTCAATAATTCTTGTTCCTTTTCAAATAAAAAAGTAAATATTGATAAAGGTTATGTTGATGATTTATAACATCCTAAGCTTTTTATACATAGATATTATATTTTTTAAATAAATAAAAATATAATCCATTCCATAAATTTAAAGGTTTAGAGTTTTTAGAGATTATATATACAATATTCTTATTTTATGAATGATATTATACATCTCCTATAAATATATTCCCACTTAATACTCTTTATAGGAATACCTACTAAAAAATTCTTCATATCCTATGGAAAAGAAGCATATGAAAAGGGTGATATCAGATGCTCGGTAAGGGTAAATAAGAGAGATATCAAGAAAAACATGATCATAAAGATATAAAAATATGAAAATAACTTTTTAAAATCATACCAATATAAAATATATCATAATCTTAAGTCATGAAATAAATCTTGGTAGTTCATAAGACATAAATCATAAAGTAACATGATCCATGAGAAAATAGCATAGCATAAAACATGGAATCATGGAAAACACATAAGCATAGATAATAATTTCCTTAATATTAAAGGATAATTTCCAAGACTATAATAGTATAATTGGTTCTCTCCCTAAACCATAGTAATATTCAACATTCACTCCCAAGACTATTATGGTAGAAAAGGTTTCTTACTGAACAGATTTCACTCCCAATTCCAGTTTTGTCTCTCTCATGAGATATAAATAATTACCCAATGCATTGGAGGGGGATATAGGTCCCACCTATCACATAATTAAAACCATAAATATGTGTTCCACATGAACATAAATCATTCATCATATCATAACCCATAAAAATAAGTGTATTTCATATACATTTCATCATAACTAACCCATGGAAAATGAATGGGTTTCATGAATATAATTTCATCATAAATATAAACCAATTATAGAAATAATAAGAACAATATCCTTAAATCATATCCCCATTAAATCATAATTAACATAAAATAATTTTATCTTATATGGAAAAGAATTTTGAAATATCACTCGAACTAATTCTTGAAAAATAAAATTTTCATTTTTTAAATCATTTATTTTTAAAGAGTTGCGCATTTATAAAAGAAAAAATTTTATGTGAAAATAACCTTTAAATATTATAAAGAAATATTTGAGTAATTAAGGCTTTATGATTATGGGAAATTATGTTCATTCTTTATAAGTTAAAAAAATATTTCTTTTACACTTTTGTAAGAAAAGTTATAAAGTACCTTTTATTGGAAAACGACAGGAAGATTCCTTTTAAAACATTTTATAAAAATTAAAAAATGGGTAAAAATGAGTTTAAAAAATAATTTTATATTATTAAAAACATTTTTATAAAACATGTACATGGAGGATAAATATTCCCCAGGGAAGACTTAAACAAAAACAATCTTGAATAATGATGAGATTGTGAAATAAACCCTTACCACTTTATAATCAGTCAAATCGTATGGTCCATGAAAGAAAGAAAATTATATTAATATTTAAATACCATAATATTTATTATAATACATATAAAATACATCCATTAATAATATATACACTACACAGAATAAACAAGTAGTGTATAACTCATGTGTCCCCCATAAATAAAAGCGAGACAAAAATTCCTTACCTCAAGTCTTGAATTTCTTTGTTAACATTGAAAAATCCAAAATAATAAATATGGATTTATTAAAAATTAATTAATAAAAATATATCTATAATATCATGTATGATTTTTTTATAACATCTTATCACTTGTTTATTAATAATTTATTGTTAAAATCATTGTTCTGGGTGATAACTGCTTTGTTTTCCAAGCATGTTTCAGTTTGGTAGTCCTAGTCCTTATACATTGATCATGGTACCATAATTTCTAGAATTTTTATCATGTTTTAAACATAAAATGTATTCATTATATACATATTTATAATCATTTGTAAAAATTAAATATAGAAAAATGAATTACACTATTCATGGAGATGGTAGGTCGTACATACACATGAACGTTGTTTCCATTTTTCATATAATGAAATGAAAGAAAGTTAAATAACAATACACCTTTATAGAATCATTATTATGTTATATATATCATATATATTTATAAAAATCATACTTATTTAAATTCATGTGAAATATAATTGAAAAAAAATAACATCACATTGTGGAGATGGTAGTCCATACGTACACATGAGCGGCATTTTCATTTCTCAAAAGATTGGATTACGATAAGGTAGGCATAATATTATAATTAAATAGGTATATTTATATCATATATAATCATATATAATCATTAAAACCATCATAATTCTCATCAATAAAATATTTTGATGAAAAATTAACTGTATCGCTAGGTGGATACAGTAAGTCGTACGTACGCACAAGCGATACTTTCGCTTCTTGTTTGATAAGAAAGATAGTGTATAATGGTGTTTTCATAATCATAATAACATTTAAGAATATTAATTATACTTAATTTATTATTTTATGACGAACATATTATATTTATAACAGTTAAGGAAGAGTATAAAAATAAATTGAGCAGTTAGAGAGATTACCTCTTCTTGTAAACATCTACTTTGAATCTCCTCTAATGGGCTCTAGGGTTGGTCTTATGAGAACAAAAAACCTCTAGAATGTGTCTAGGTAAGTTTATAAGAGAAATTGGTAGGGTATGGTTGATATAGAAGGATCAATTTGATATGTAGAAGTGAGGGGGGAGGTGTCCTTTTATAATTGAGGTTAGGGCACTTTTGGGAACTCTCAAAATATTAAATTAATATAAATTAATTTTTAATTCCAAATAAAAAAATACCCATAAATGGATGATTGATGAAATATTAAATATTATCTCAATAATTTTTCCAAATTTGATATTTTTAATAATTTTATATCATTTAAAAAATATTAATTATTTTAAAATATCATTAATGTCAATTTTGATACTATTCGTTACATTGACTTTTAAAAATATCAACACAATAAGATATCTTCGAGAAAAAAATTTATTATATCCTTAATATTTAAATATCATCTATAAAATTCATGGATGATATTAATTATCTCAAATTATATTTATTTTAATATTTTAAATATCATTTATTTGATATTTTTACTAATAAAATAAGTATTACATCATCATTGTGTAATTATTTAAGTTACTTATTTCTTCACTAAAAATTATAAATAAATTACCAGTATGTATACAAATATTTTAGATTTAAAATTAATATTTATAGTCTAATTTATATTTTGGATAACATCATATTAAAAAAATTATAGTTATTAAAATAAAAAATTGACATCTTTGACTTTTCTTTAAATAAAATATTATAAATTTCATAATCTCATCAAAGTGGACCCAGAAGTAATAAATAAATTTATATCATTAAGATATGTTTATTAAGTTAAAAATTGACACCTATATTCACTCATAACCTACCTTTTTTCACATGTAAACACATAAAATATATTTAAGACAAAGAAAGTGATATTTTGTGACTTTCTTTGATTTAAAAAATATATAAGTCATTTTCATAGGAAATTGTCTATTATAAAACTAAATTTTTATTATTAGGTTTTAAGGTTATAATTAAATTCAACCAATAAATTTTGGGTAAGTGTTAGGGTTATTTATAGTACTTATCATTTTATTTTTAACTTAAATTACCCAATTTATTCTTTACCATGGTAAAAAAATAACAAGGTTACTATTCATATTTTCCAAAATTAAAAGGGAAAAATTCAGTAAATTTGGAACTTATGAATCCAAATTTTGGAATTCATTTTTCAAAATTCAAAAAACAGAATTTTTAGAATTTAATTTACAATAAAATTGGTAAAATTCCATTAAAAATAGTTTTTCAAAAACAACTCCCTTTTTAAACATAAAATGGTTTTATAATAAATTCAAGTAGAGAATCCTTTTAAAAACCCAAAATTTAATTATTTAAAATTAATTAAAATTTTAAAATAATCCAAAATGTAATTTTACCTTTTAAATACTTTAAAATAAAATACAGTTTTGAATAAAAATTAGTATTTTCACTATTCCTTGAAAAATAAATGTTTTCAAAAAATTATCAGAAAATAACTTTAAGATAATTTTAAAATTATGAATTAAAAAATTAAATTCATTTTGTTTAATAAATTTTCTAGAATTTCTAGAAATTAATATTCACTCATAAAAAGAAACAAAACTTGTTTTTAAAGAAAATGTATTTTCGAAGAATAAAGTGGCTTACTAAAAATTGTGAGATCATTTTTCTATGAATTTACCAATACATTTATATTGAGTTGTAAATTTATATTTATTTCATAATTTATTTACTCATATTTATTCCCTCTAATTTAATGGCAAGGTTATAATAGACATATAATATTTCACAATTTGTCTAAACTTTATATTGCGTGCAACACAAGCTAACAAAAAATCAAATTATTTAAAGATCCATTTCATAAAAATATCAAGGTGTAACATTCTCCCCCCATTAAAATGAATTTCACCCTCAAATTTTGTCTCGAACATCAATGGTTTAACATTTTATAATTCATTTATTGAAACCCACATTGTAAAAATGAATAATAAAACTTCTCTTAAAAAGGGAAAGTTGGAAACATAATGGCCACCTGAAGTAATGCATAACTAGGTTCCCACATATGAAAAACATTAAAATATGTATTTGTAAGGGAAAAATAATCCCTAATAAATAATACAGTGTGATATAGAACATGATCAAGATAAGGTTAATGACCACAAAACCATAGACCAAATAGGTGTAGAAAAGGTTATTGATATCATCAAAAAAGATGATAATAAGATAATAATTTGAGAAAAAATACTTAATTTATTTAATTTCATAAGTAAAATATCACTCTTTGGTTGTGCCTTGATCAATCTTGTCTCCATCTTTCACTCCATGAAATTAATATGAAATTATAATTTCTATAGAATTAGTGGATCATAAGATCCATAATGGGATGATAAGTCATTCCTTCCATCTATAGAAAAATGGTTAGCACAGGTTATCCAATACACATAAATATTTATTTGGTGAACTAAAACCTCATCCAATATTCAACTTAAACAATTTCATAAATGGTTACTCTTATGAACTTTCCAAAAGATTAAAATTCAAAACTTTCAAAAGAAAGTCACTAAATTCCCTAAATAAACTTGTCATTAATCCCCTGAGAAACGTGTTGTAGATCTTAATTATCACATACCAAACATGTGAATACCATTATCATGTATTCTTTCGAAACATGGTAATAAATTAAATTACCATAAAACCATAGTGAAAACATTCATGCTTTCAAATATTAACTATTTCCTCATACCATAAATCCAAAAATTCTATAAACTCAATCCATGATATCATAAACCACCTTATCATCAAATTACTCATTAGTTACAAGGTCATTAGTATTTTCCCACTTATTTTATCATAATAAAACATCTCTTTATCCACATATTAAGGGTTATCTTTCCCTTAATCATGTGTTCTATCACCTCAATCACTTTTCATGGTTACCAGTACCATTCAAGATATTCTTTCAAATACTTAAGAAAAATCTACAACAGACCAATCCTTAGATGTTTAATTATTCCATAATACAATAAATTACTTCTTTATCATTATTCTTGAATTTCAATACATAAAAACTCAATCATTCCCCCACTTTGTTATCGTACTCCACATCACCAATAGTGATCACATGTGATTTCCCTTTATCTTTTGATTTAAGATTTTGTTGACATCGATCATCATAGTTAGCCATTAGATTTTGGAATTGGTTATTATAATACCCATTTTACTTACACGTGAATACTTTAAGTGTGGGAGTATCATTATGTGTATCCTTCTCTCTATTCACATCATTATCTAACTTCTTCTCCATCACTTCGGCGGTCAATTTCTCGATGAACTTCCCTTCCACACTTAAAACATTTACTAGTCCCCTTAATATAGTTTCCTCCATGTTTATTTCCACACTTTGAACATAAAAGAAAATTAATATTATTCTCTCCTTTGTTTTTATAATTTCTTTTGAATTTAATTTTTATTTTATTTTCAAAACCATGAGATTGATGGGTAATTCCAATATCCATATCCACCTTAAGAGCACATAGAACAATTTATTCATAGAATCTGAAGTCTCTTATGGATAATTCCCTTTGGAGACTTCTTTTTAAGTCATAGAAGAATCGGTCAACCTTAATTTTATGTTGGATGATTATTTCATAAGCGTACCTTGAAAGTATTGTAAAACTTTCTTTGTAGATACCAACAGATTCATTATTCTTTTGTTTTAGCTCAACGAATTCCTTCTCCATTTTCATATGAAGAATAAAAGTAAATTAGTTATTGAAAAATAAGTTATTGAACTCATCCCATTCCATGGATTCAGTTTCATCTTATTGCCTTTTATTATTGATAAGATTACACCATTGATAAACTTCACCTTACAAATGATATACAACCAAAATGACTTTCTCCTGTTCTAAACATTAGAGGACTGAAAATATATTTTCAGTGGTATTGATCCATTTCTCAACCACTAGTAGATCAAAAGACCCACTAAAAGAAGGTGGATGTTGCCTTGTGAAGGACTTAATGGAATGTTGTTCCCTCCTTAGTTCATTTGGACACTTCTATAAAATTGTGTTTTCCCAACACTTGTATACCAGCGGTTTAAATAAACCGTTGGTATAATTAATTTTTTCCAACGGTTTCTTCAAACTATTGGGATAATGGGATGAGAACAATATTTTTCCAATGGTTTACTCAAACCTTTATGAAAAGCTATATATATACCAATATTTTTTAAAAACCATTGGTAAATATACTCTTTTTAACGGTTTTAACAAACTGTTGGGAAAGATTCCCCTAAATAGCAGCACATCCAGAATCCCTCTACGCAATTGCATCCATAAACCTAATCACTTCTAACGCTCTCCCAATGCTCTCTCTTCACCCCAAGGTATCTCTTGAATCTCTACATGCAATAAATCAGGTAATTCTTTACTTTTACACTTCTAATATGTAAGTGGAATGTCATTCATCTATTTTTGTTTATTATCTATTTTGATTTCTCCTAAATGAGATCTGTGTGGTCTGCTTCTTCCTATATTTATATTTCTCCTATCATGTTCCCTTGCCACAAGACCCTTCTGCAAGAGCTAATAATGAGAGTGAGGTTTTTTATTATTTAATGTGATGGGTGCCTTGGGTAGAAGTTCCTTCTAGTGTGAATCCTTTACATTTGTACAGTAAGGCATTCTAGTGTGCAATGTGGATAGTGGAAACCCATTTGAGGTGTTGAATAATTGTGGTTCTGTTTTTTGTGGGTTATGTTATCTCAATTATGTGAGGTATTGGTTGTATAATGAATCTAGTTTTATGGGTTATTTCATGTATAGTGTAGTAGAAATATGATCCATCGATTTCATTTATAATGTGATAACCTGTTTCGTTGATTTGTATTATTTATCTTGATATCACTATTGATAAATGTAAGATGTTTTCTTAGTGTGGTTTTGTTTTGGTAAACTTTTTGTAGTGACACCTCTTCATAAGAAGATATATGGTGACATCCTTAGTTTTTTTATTCATGTAGTACATGGAATGTGTTTGAAAGGGATAATGGTTTGAGTGACTCTTTGGGGTTATATTATTGAGTGAGTTGGGTAAGTTGGAAATTATTATGTGAGTTTCTTGTGGCCTATGGGGTATAGTTACAACCTATAGGGGTGTTATGATGGGATGTGGATGAGGGTGGCTGATGAGATTTTCCATATATCGATTATGTCCTATGGGATTATGTATAACATTGGGATATTTTTGAGTTATAGGGTATTCCTTGGGTGGTATGGTATGGTCGGATGAGATAAGAAAATTGATGATGATTTGCTTATAGGAATTTCACTTAGGAGGGGGTGTGGGATGTCCATGGAGGGAGGGGAGTTGTCCACCCCCACCCCCCTTAGACAACCCCCCTGGACACCACCCCACCCCCTAGACACCCCCACCCCCTTGACACCCCCACCCCCTTATACAGCCCCCCTGGACACCACCCCACCGCCTTGGACACCCCCCCCTAGATATCCCCCCAAAACACCACACCACCCCACCCCCTGGACAGCCCCCACCCCCCGAACAATCCCCCTAGTCACCACCCCACCCCCTAGATAGCCCTCCCACCCCCTGGAAAGCCCCCCTGGACACCCCCACCCCCCCCCCCCAAACACCCCCCCCCCCCCCGAACAGCCCCACCCCCTTGGAAAACCCCCCCTCCCCCCCCCCCCCCCGCCCCAAACACCACCCCACCCCCTGGACACCCCCACCCCCTAGACACCCCCACCCCCTTGGACAACCCCCCTGGACCACCACCCCACCCTCTAGATAGCCCTCCCACCCCCTTGGACAGCCCCCCTGGACACCACCCCACCCCCTTGGACAACCCCCACCCCCTAGATCTAGTTATAAGGATATCCTTCTATTCTCAACATTTCTCCATTTATTTCACTATCTAGAAAGATTACTATCATTATTCCCTATTTATAGGGATTTTGTAAAATTTTATGGTTCACACTATTTGATATTGAATCAATGACTAATACTTGATTGGTAGATGTTTGTGAGAATACAGAATATGGTTTATAAACTATCCCTTAAAAGTATCATCGTTTTGTGTTCTTTATGATGTGTAGTATCATTGATATACTTTATTATTAATCTCAAATTTAAAAATAAATGTTTTGGTCTATACTTTATGAAATTAAACCTCTTTACGATCCATGAACAACCTATTAGTGTAGAATCCTAAACTTTATCCACCCGTGGGGTGTGCTTCACTTGGGGAACTAATTGGGTAATGAAAGGTATGACCATAGGGGTGCTGAGAATGAGTTATTAAACATGATTGAATGATTTGGGATGCCTATAACACATAATGGGACCTGAGGCATGTGCCTCTTCTATTATACCTATTGAAAATGGATATAAATAAATTTTAATTTAATTTTTGAGTACTTGTTCTTTTATTAATGATTTGGAATTCCTTGAAGAAACCAACCAAGGATTCATGTTAAAAATATAGCTTTTAATTCCATTTGGAAACCCCCTTGGATTCATGATGTTTTGGTTTAGAATACCTTGGGGAAATCTACCTTGGATTTATAGTGATTATGATTTAGGAAGCCTTGGGGAATCCCCCCTTGGATTCTAAACTAGAGGCCTCTCTCTTTACATAGGCTGGGAACTCCTTCCTCCCTATAAATCCATCTGAATTCAATTAGTTTTTTAGTTCTATGCTCCAAATATGTAAGGTTTAACTTAGTTTTAATGTTTTTCATCTATTATTCTTTGTTTCTATTTTGATTTGACCTAAACCAGGTGGTGACGTGTGTGGCATAACATACCCAATAAGTGTAGTTTGATTTATTTTCTATTTTTGTTTTACAATTCAAGTGTCATGATTATATTAATCAACTTGATTTGAAGTCTTCATAGCCACTCCTTTTATGTATTTAGTGAATCATATCGACTAATGGAGGTGCTGGTGAGATGTATCCCCACTCAAAGATGGTAAATGGTTTGTTTAGTCATATTTTCTCGAGGTGGGTAATGGATATAAGGATGATCCATGTGAAGGGATTTGGGACGGTTGGGGTAGTGGGGTAGGTGGTTTTCATTTTTTTTAGTGGGGTGATATCGTACTTTCTGTGGACTTTAGTTTGGGTGTTATGAAATGTACTAACTTTTCAAAATATTTCCATTTTTTAGCATTAATAACTTATTTTAAAAACTCTCTTTACACATTCTGCATCTTTCATGAAAATCCTTCACTTTGTAATATCTTGAACAATGTTCTATCTGGTATATGGTGTCTTATTGTATGTGATAAATGAAAAAATTACAAAACACATCTCACCTCAAATTTAGGCACACATAACTGAATTAGTATATCTTTACATTATTTTAATAGTTCACTACATCAACTAGAAACTCTTTCCTTTATCATTTACTTAAATATATTTTCGATTAAACTTCAATCTTATTGAATTGCTTATGAAGAAATGACTTATAACAATTCTTTTTACAGAAGGGATAGAATTTGGATATATGAAACTGATCGGATCACAAGCGATTTTCAAAACAATTTGGAGAGATTTTTAGATTTTTCATTTCACAATGCTTCAGATAGTGGTCACATACACTACCCATGTTCAAATTGTGTTAGTAGAACTTGGTTGAGCTGTGAAGAGGTCAGCTACCACATAACCAAATATGTTTTTCAAGAAAACTACTATGTGTGGTATCACAATAGGGAGAAAATGAAATCTCAAATTTCTGATGATCGAAATGAAAGGACTAGACTAGAGAATTTGTTAGATGAACGATTTCTGTTTATTCATCATCATGAAAAAGAAAGGATTTTGACTCAAGGAGACTTCGATATGAGGAAAGATGATGCATCTAATGAAAATGATGATATTTTTAGGGTGAAAAAATTGAATGATGCTGCCACGACTCCAGTATATCGACAATGCAATAAAATGAAAAGGTTGGAATTTTTAATCTGATTGTTTCATGGGAAAACTATGTATGGTATTTCTAATATAGAAATAGATTATATTCTTACCTTATTGAAGGATTTACTTCCAGATGATGCAGATATTCCCTCAAACCACTATATGGCATGGAAGTTAGTTGAGGAACTTGGATTTTCAAGAAACAAAATTCATGCTTGCCCAAAAGATTGCAGTTTATTCTGGGAGAAAACCACTAAATGAAATGATTGTATAAAATATGGAACATCCCACTGGAAGTCAAAATCTTATAGAACACCATCCCGCATGCCACAGAAAGTAATGTTGCACTTTCATTGATCCCTAGACTTTAGAATCTTTTTATGTCTGATGAAATATCAATAAAAATGAGATGGCATGATACCGAGAGAAAGAAGACTAATGATCAATTGGTTCACCCTACAAATGGATTTTCATGGAAAATATTTGATGCTTGATATCCTGATTTTGCAGTTGACGTACGTAATGTGAGGCTGGGTATTTCATGCGATGGTTTTAATCTGTTTGGGTATATGCTTACTTCACGCAGCACATGGACATTTTTTATACACATTTATAATCTTCCCCCATGGTTGTGTATGAAAAAACCTTTCACTTTTATGAGTATACTCATATCTGGCCCTTCTGACCCCAGTATTGATATTGACATATACATGCAACCTTTAATAAAAGAGTTGAAACTTCTTTGTGATGTGGGTGTGCGCACATACGATGCATATTCGAAAGACATATTTCAAATGTGTGATGCACTTATGTGGATGATCAATGATTTTCCATATTATGCAATGATGTATGGATGGAGCATGAAGGGAAAACTGTCATGTCCTATTTGTATGAAGAATACACGATCTAGAAGACTGAAACATCACTGTAATTTCAGTTTTATGGGACATCGATGATTCTTTCCAATGGATCATCCATATAGAAATAATCGTCGAAGATTTGATAATACCATAGAGACAGATGATCCACCTCAGTGTATGTCTAGAACTGATGTGCTTAATGAATTGAAAGATTTCAGTTTTTCATTCGGGAAGAGTCAAATGAAATTTGGAAAGAGAAAGAATGTTTCCACTGAAACCTATTAAAATTGGAGGAAGAGGAGTATCTTTTTGGTTTTCCTTATTGGTCAACCAATTTTTTATGTCATTTATTAGAATTAATGCACATTGAAAAGAATATATGTGAAATGTTGATTTTGATACTTTTAAATGTTAAGGTAAATACAAAAGATGATTTACGGTCTTGGCATGACTTGGTGGAATGGGGCATCAGACCAGAATTGCATCTTGTGCGTATCAGTGAAAATAAATGGCAAGTTCCATTTGCTTATTATGTGATGACACCTACGGAAAAAATATAATTTCTAGAATTATTAGACACTATTAGAGTTCGTGATGGCTATTCAAGTAACATATCTAAATGGGTCAACAAAAGAGAGTTGAAGTTAAAATCTTTGAAGACTCATGATTATCACATTCTTCTGCATGAGTTGATTCCAATAGAAATCCATCATCTTTTTTCCAATAATTTTACGGGTGACTGTTATTCAGTTATGCCATTTTTTAAAGATCTTTGTGCTAAGAAGTTGTCCAAGTCTTTCTTGTAAAAAACGTTTACAGATTCCCCATTAATTTTGTGTAAGTTGGAGAAAATATTTCCTCCATCATTTTTCACATTCATGCTACATCTGACTGTCTATAATCCCACTAAAATACTTCTTAGTGGACTTATTTATTTTTGTTGGATGTATCCAACTGAAAGAAATATGTACACATTAAATTCTTATGTCTGAAATAGTAATCATCCCAAAGGTTCTATCGTGAACAGTTACTTGGCTCAAGAATGTGTGGATTTCTGCTCAATATATTTTTCTGATCTTACTACAAGAATGAACAGACCAATGAGAAATGAAGAAGAATAGTATGATCAAATAGGACCCAGTTTTCCATCACTTCCTCAAATATAAGGAATTCCTGGATCATATACATTGAAGACATTAAGCCTTGAAGAGCGGGAGATGGCACATCGCACAGTTTTGTTCAACTGTGATTTTTTTGATGACTACATCAAGTAACTAAATTGAATATGTATATCTTACATATATATCTATTAATATATTCATATTTTTTATCTACAGGGAATATAAAACAATGATAAATAGAAATCATCATTCGTTATCTTTGAGAAGGAGGGATACTTTTCATAGCAAAGAGTTTTCTGCTTGGTTAAAATTGAAGGTAAATATATTACTGTTTAAAATAATTAAATCAATATTTAATTAAGTTTAATATTCATTTATATTGTAGGTATTGAGTTTTTCTACTGACTCTGTATCTGAGGAAATAAGAGGTTTGGCTTTTGGTTCTAATATTGTGGTCTGTGACTGTAAATCAATTGTTATCAATGGGTACAAATGTATTGTCACTGAATGAGAAAATAATATGAGAACACAACATGATGGTGTTATGGTTACTACCACAACATATTGTTATTCCAGTGCATTAAATAGTAGACCGTGATTTGAAAATGTGGGTTATTATGGAGTCATTAAAAAAATAATATTGGATTATTACTCTCATGGACGAGTCACGATGATGAAATGCTATTGGTTTGATTCGATGATGAGACAGGGAACATTTATTGATGATTGTGGATTTCAAGTAATTAATATGACTCATACTCTTGCTACCAAAGAACCATATGTATTGGCATCAATGGCTAAAAAAGTTTTTTATGTCAAAGACCAACTTCAACCTGAATTTGGTGTCATAGTTGAAGTAATTCCAAGACATATTTTTTATAATGGTGATGATGAAATTGAAGCTTTCCCTACTGCCATTGGAACCAATCCATTTATTTATTTTGATGACTCTAATATCTCAATTTTTAGAGTTGATTATGAACATGAAGTTGTGGTGGAAAATATATAGAATCATCCATCCATGTTCTCAATTATTTTGGTTTACCTCGAGTTTGGTTGTTAAGGTTGGTACTATTCAAATTGATTTAATATTGATTACAAATATGTTGTATCTGACTTGACCGTTATGTGAATTTTCAATGTTTATTGGTTGGAATTTTTATTTGAATTGCATTTTCTAATTTGGAATTAAACTGTATTTAAACCTATGAAACCAACATTTCTAACTTGGTGAACATTTCAATGATTCAACTATGATTTGTATAAATTTTGTATGACTCTAAGACCTATCTTTAACATTTTACCAGGTAATGAACATGATGGTTTGTATTCTTCTGCAAAACATGTATTGAAACCTGCATCATCTACCTGAGCTAAAGAAATTAAATTTTTCCTTAATTTTGACAACTTCTTTACCACTTATGAATATGGTAGAATCAATGTTCCATGATTTTAATATACTAATGACACTTAGTAAATAATCATCCTACTAAAAATTTATTTTATTTATTACATCTTGTATGATTTATTTACTTCATTATATATTTGTTCAAGCTCACCTAAAACAAAGGTTAGTTAAATTATCCATGAATCCCCCTATTCCCTCTCATTTATTTTGTTTTTTGGGTTACACATTAGTTATCCTTTTCTATTTACTTCTATATTTGTTTTCAAATGTGGGAAATGAAACCAATTGAAGAGAGGCGATGAAAAAAGATTATGGACAACCATCGTTGCATGATTGAGCTGGGCATTCCACCACTAGTGCTTACAGTGAGTCTTTTATTTCAAATATATTTATTTAAATAATATATAATGTCATGTGATTAATTTTTTTTAAACATTTTTTTAGGATCCATCTATTAGGTGATAGTTATTCGATGAGCATCCTAGTAGTGGTCCCAGTACTCGGGGTGTTCGTATGTGGGGGTGGTATGGGAGCTAGACGATCTGGTCGGCATACCCAATTAGACCATGCCCCTCCCACTCACATATCATTCATCCCACATTCTGATCTTGGTGTGCCATTAGGGACACACGGGATATTTAGGCCTCCCATGTTTTCACCACCCTTTACATATGAGCCTCCTCACCCATCTGTACCATATCTGATGATGATTCCCACTCCCCATCTAGAATTTGGCCAATCATCCCTATCATCTTCTTTTACTTCTGCTTCCTTCTCTCCGGGATATTATATTCCATCTTCTTCTACTCCTACTCCGCCAGAGTCTGTCCCTACGGAGAATACATTGGGACCCACTCCATATGTACAAGGTGTTCCTTCAGTTTCTTCAGATCCAGTGGCACCCATTGACCAGACTACCGCAAGTATACTTATACAGCCCTAAAAATAATTTACACCATTATTTATTTTCATTATAACATGTATTGATAAAATATTTGTTTTTCTTTCATAACAGATACATCTACTGATAGGAGGAAGGGGCGGGGGCGTACACGCATGCATGCGGTGTGGAACCACCACACGCAGTTGATAGTGGACTACAATGAAGATAGTCAGATGATTGAAAAATCATGATAGTAATGTTGGAGTTTTTTGGCGACGCTCACCAAATACTTTGAAATCATTACTGTCAGCCCGCTCTCATGGAGACAGCTACCAAATGAAGTCAAGGATAAAGCATGGGCAGAGTTATGGGTAAAAACTCTGTTTTATTTAATGCAATATGTTAATTTTTATTTATATGAATTAATAGTTTGGTTTCAGCTGCGGTTTAATTTCCCTAATGGTGAGGATGCATGGGCAGCACATCTAAAGGATTTAGGCGATCTTTAGAGAGCTTATAAGCATGAGTTGTACATTTGATGGCATGCTAGAGTGGGAATAGAGTTATAAGCGGTCCCTTTCGTGGATGATTTTCCATTAGAACAGTACTGACAGATGATTACTCATTGGAAGAATATCCAATTTATGGTATTAATCAAATTAGATGTATTTAAATGAAAATTTTCATGTTTTTCATTAATATTAATTATTTAATTTTATTTAGGATGCATCTGGAATAAATTAAAAAAAACATTGATCCTAAGAAATACATCCACATGTTGGGACGTACTACGATGCCAGATCATGAGAGACAGCAGGTATGACAGTTTATAATCTTTCTTTACGACTTTCACTTTCTATTGCTTCCTCTATAATTTATTCGATTACTAAAGTTGTTATATAATTATAGTTATGAAATTACTATTTTTTTTGGTATCATGTTTTTAATTATGGTTTCCTACATTCAATGTCATTGTAGAGGCATAAATTGAATATAGAAGGATGTGTGCCTCGAGCAAAACTATTTTTCTTGAGTAGAAGGAAGAAAGATGGAAATGTGGTTAATGAACTGACTCAGCAGCAGATTGTAAGTTTTACATTGTAGATTTAAAATTTTAATCTCTATTTTGTAACTTAATAATCTATTTATATTTGTAACGGGATGATTTAGAGGCCCTTTATGCCCATAAACCTGACAATTTTGGGCCAAACGATCACTTACATCAGGTATTGGGAGATGAGCGCCCTAGTAGAGTATGATGCCGACCTAGGAAGAGTATAGTTCTGACGAGGTATTGGACCTCCTCAAGTATGAGTTGTAGTGCCACTGAGTTGTAGCGGGTTAAGGAACAGGCAGAACAGGCTGAAAAAAGGGCCACAGAGACAGCAGAATAGATTACTAGGGCAAACACTGCATTTATGAAACTGATGGAAGTTTTACGTCCAACACTCCAACCAGAGGCCATCACTACTTGTGATCGATGCATTCTATATATGGTGCACCAGGTTGAGGTTCTAGTGGTGGATGAGACGATGGAGAGGAGGAGGATGAGGCGGAGGAGGAGGAGGGTGAGTAGGAGGCCGAGGTAGAGGAGGAGGGTGAGGAGTAGGCCGAGCCGGAAGAGGAGGGAAATTAGGAGGCCAAGACTGAGTATGTGGGAAAGGAATAGGGCGGGGACGATGATGGGTATGATAATGAGGATGAGGTTGATAGTGATGGTGATGGTGATGATAGTGATGGTGATGAGGGACAGATTGATCCGTTACATTTTTTATTGATATTACTGACCTTTGATTTTTATTGATTTGTTGTGCCTGAATATATGTGTGATTTGGTAGGTCACATTATCTTCATTTTTTTATCTATAAATAATAAAACTTGGCTTGATTATTTGCTGTGACTGATTCACCCCTCCCCTAGACAGCCCCCCACCCCCTAAACACCCCTCACCCCCTAGACAACCCATACCCCCCTGGACACCACTTTTTGATTGTATTGATACTTTAGTAAAACTATTCATGGGTCATTTGTGATGTGTACGAGTCAACCCCGCCTCAATCTGAGGCATGGTATGGCCGATATCACTCAAAGTGTCTCTCTTTTGTTTAAAATGGACATTGTTTTGAGTAAAAACAACAGACATACAGAAAACAAACCAAACGTATTCTGATTGTGTTGATACTTTATCACAAGGATCCATGGTTCATTTTTGACCTGTACGAGTAAACCTCACCTCAATCTGAGGCACGGTGTGTCCGGTACCACTCAAAGTGTCTCACCTTTATTTGAAATGGACAACATTTTAAGTAAAAACAACAACTGGCATATAGAAAACTGACCAAATGCATTCATATTGTGTTGATGCTTTTAGAAAACTATCCATGGGTCATATGTGACATGTAAAATTCAACCCCACCTCAATCTGAGGCACGGTGTGGCTGGTATCACTCGAAGTGTCTTTGTTTTGTTTAAAATGGACACCCTTTTAAGTAAAAACAACCGGCATACGGAAAACCGACCAATCATATTCAGATTGTGTTTATACTTTAGCACAAGGATACATGGTTCATTTTTGATGTGTATGAGTCAACATAGCCTCAATCTGAGGCACGGTGTGGCCGGTACCACTCAAATTGTCTCACTTTTATTTGAATTGGACAACATTTTAAGTGAAAACAACAATTGGCATACGGAAAACCGACCAAACGCATTCAGATTCTGTTGATACTTTAGTAAAACAACCCATGGGTCATTTTTGACGTGTACGAGTCAACCTCGTCTCAATCTGAGGCACGGTGTGGCCGGTACCACTCAAATTGTATCACTTTTATTTGAAATGGACAATATTTTAAGTGAAAATAACAACTTGCATACGTAAAACCAACCAAACGCATTAGGAATCTATTTATACTTTAGGAAAATGATCCATGGGTCATTTGAGACATGTAAGAGTCAACCCCGCCTCAATCCAAGGCATAGTGTGGCCGGTACCACTCAAACTATCTCACTTTTATTAGAAATGGATAGGATTTTAAGTGAAAACAACAACTTGCATACGGAAAACTAATCAAATGATTTTTTATTGTATTTTTACTTCATTACAACAATCCATGGGTCATTTTTGATGTGTACGAGTCAACCCCACTTCAATCTGAGGCACGATGTGGCCGGTATCACTCAAAGTATCTCTTTTTTGTTTAAAATGGACATTGTTTTAAGTAAAAACAACAGACATCGGAAAACCAACAAAATGTATTCTTATTGTGTTTATACTTTAGAAAAATTATCCATGGGTCATTTATGACATGTATGAGTCAACCTCATATCAATCCAAGGCATGGTGTGGCTGATACCACTCAAAGTATCTCACTTTTATTTGAAATGGACAACATTTTAATTGAAAACAACAACTGGCATGTGGAAAACTGACCAAACGCATTCAGATTCTATTGATACTTTATGAAAATGGTAAATGGGTCATTTTTGACATTTAAGAGTCAACCTCGCCTCAATACGAGTCACGGTGTGGCCGGTACCACACAAATTATCTCACTTTTATTTTAAATGGATAGGATTTTAAGTGAAAACAACAACTTGCATACGGAACAATGACCAAACATATTCGGATTGTGTTGATACTTTAGCACAAGGATCCATGGTCTAACCTCACACAATCCAATTCTCATTTGAGTAACTCCTACCCCTATTTGAAAACACGTGAAATTTAATACGCCAATCCCATCCTCAAACAGTGGCTTCTAGGACCAAACCAAAGTCCCTTTGGGAACCCAATACCAAAGACATAATTGAATATTCATACCCACTACCCAAAATGGGGATTCATCTCACATAACACCCAGGAGACCAAATTACAATTATCCAAATACCCCCTTATTCCAATTTAAAATTCTATGAAAAACATGTAGGCTATTCTGGTAACCCATATCATATGTCGAGATTGGCCAATGTTTCCCACAAACACATTAGGAACCATTTATACATGGATACATAGTCATTAGAGGAATATAAACATCCCATGTGCTTCCTATAACTCATCCTAGGTCTAAGAACATGACCACTACCATTTTCTATCTTATGGGTATCATGATCCTTGTCCACTCTCCCCAAGTTTTTCTGTTGATTTTAAGATAGTCAACCCAAGACCATGAGTAAACATCCCATGTGATTCCTATAACATGTCGGATTTTTCTATTGTGTGTATTAGTGTTGTGGTTTGAGTGAGGAGTGAATTATAAATGTTGAATACTATTATGGGTATTATTTCTTTTCAATTCTAAATTTCTGAATTCTGGATGTATTGGATTCTGGCTGTATTAGTAATGAATTCTAAATTTTGAATATTGTTATGTGTATTGGATTCTGGATGTATTGGATTTTAATTTTGTATTGGTTTTATGGGTGTTATTTCATTTCAATTCTGGATATATTGGATTGTGAATTTATTAGATTCTAGATTTTTCTCTTGTGTTGTGGTTTGAGTGAGGAATGAATTTTAAATTTCAAAATTTCTGAATTCTAGATGAATTTTAAACATCCCATGTAGGCTTTTGGATTCTGGTTGTATGTGTTCTTGCAGGTCAAGGAGAGTTTCAGGTTTGAGGTGGCTGCTGGATACTGTGGAGCTTTATCATATGTATACCAACGGTTTTAAAAACCATTGGTATATCCTTTTGATGTATATTATACCAACGGTTTTGTTATAACCATTGGTATAAACTTCTACCAATGGTTTTGAAAACCATTGGTATATCCTTTGGATATATATTGTACACTATATACTAATAGTTCTAAACCGTTGGTATAAGGGTAACATATACCAATAGTTTGTGAAACCATTGGTATATCTCTTAATTTAACACATATACCAACGGTTTACACAGAATCGTTGGTATAAGCCTATACCCATGACTTACTTGGCCACAGTTTGGGAAACTGTTGGTATATAATATACCAAAGGTTCTGAACTGTTGGTAAAGGGTAAAATTATAGTAGTGGGATTTCCAGCATGATTCATAGCTTGATAAAGTTATGTGATCATAGCAACAAGATTTTTTATTTCTTCTCCCGTAACATTCAACTATTTGAGAGGAAAATCATTACATTTCCCATCACATTCAGCATTAACACAGTTCCTTCAAGTTCCAACCATTGACTAAAACCAAAAAAATATAGTGTTAGAAATTCTAATCATAGTGTGTAAACCACATAATCATGAGATATGATGTCTAAATCATGAAACCTTCTTTTTAATAAATGAAACCATAATTTTAACCTAGGTCATTCATGATCATTATCAAAACTTTAGGATTTTATCCTATACTTAGTCATATCCCCAGGTTTTTCATAAAATTCTTCTAAACCTAATTTCCAAATGTTGTATAGACCCTATGTTGATACCAACTATAATGGACCAAGAATTTCATACATAGATATTATATCTTTTTAGATGAATAAACATATAATCCACACCAAAATCGTAAAGGTTTAGATTCTTTTGAGATTAGATATACAATCTTCTTATTTTATGAAAGTTCTTAAACATCTCCCATAAAGATCTTCCCACTTACTACTCTTCATAAGAATACCTACTAAAAAAATTCTTCAAATCCTAGGGAAAATAAACATAAGATAATGGTGAGCTCAAATGCTCAGTAAGGATAAAGAAGGGAGATATCAAGAAAAACATGAGAATAGGGATATAAAATCATGATCTTAACTTTTTAAAATCATACCCTATATAACATATATCATAATATTGAGTCATTAAATAAATCTTGGAAGTTCATACTACATAAATCATAAAATAATATTAGCCATAATAAAATAGCATGGCATAAATCATAGAATCATGGAAAATACATAAGCATCGAAAATTATTTCCTTAGTAATCAAGGTTATTTTCCAAGACTATCATATTGTAATGGGTTCACTCCCCAAACCATCATAGTAGTCAAGGTTCACTCCCAATACTATAATAGTGGAAAAAGTCCATTACTGAACCGAGTTCACTCCTTATTCTAGTCTTATCTATCTCATGAGATATAAATCATTACCCAATGAATTTGAGGGAGATATAGTTCCCACCCGTCACATAATTAAAACCAAACATATGTGTGACATATGAAAAGAAATCATTCATCATATCATAACCCGTAAAAAATAAATGGGTTTCATATACATTTCATCTTAACATAACCAATGGAAAAGAAATGGGTTTCATAAATATCATTCCATCATAAATATAAACCAATTATATAAATAATAAGGATAGTAACCTTGAATAATATACCCTGTAAATAAAAGGTAACATCAAATAATTTTATCTTATATATAAAATAATTTTGAAAAATCACTTGAAATAATTCTTGAAAAATAACATTTTAATTTTTTAAACCATTTCTTTTTAAAGAGTCACACATTTATAAAAGAAAAAAAATTCTCTAAAAATAACCTTGAGAAATTGTAAATGAATATTCTAGTAATTAATGTATCATGACTATGGTAAATTATTTTCATTCTTTATAAGTTAAAAAACAATTCTTTTACACTTTTGTAAGAAAAGTCCTAAAGTACCCTATTTTGGAAAACATTGGGAAGATTCCTTTTAAAATATTTTGTAAAAAGTAAAAATGGGTTAAAAATGAATATAAAAGATCATTGGAGATTATTAAAAAAATTAAAATATTTTTATAAAACATGGACATGGAGGAGAAATATCCCCCAGTTGAAACTTAAATAAAAACAATCTCGAATAACGATGAGATTGTGAAATAAACTCTTACCACTTTGTAATCATAAAATCATATGCCCCATGAAATAAAGAAAATTATATGCATATTTAAATACCATAATATTTATGATAATACTCATAAATAAATCCATGAATAGTATATACACCACACATAACAAACAAGTAGTGTATAAAGCATGTGTCCCCCAGAAATAAAAGTGAGACAGAAATCTCTTACCTCAAGTCATGAATTTCTTTGTTCATGATGAAACATCCTATATAATAAATATGAATTTATTATACATGTATTAAATAACCATATATCTATCATATCATGAATGGTTTGTTTATAATATCTTATCACCTGTTTTTTAATAATTTGTTATTAAAATAACTGTTTTGAGTTATAGTTGTTTCGTTTTCCAAGCATGTTTCGGTTTGGTAGTCATAGTACTTATACATTGATCATGGTCCCATAATATCCAGAATTTTAATAATGTTTTAAAAATAATATATAATCATTATATATATATATTTATAATAATTCATAATAAGTAGGGATATAAAAATGAATTACACCGTTCATGGAGACGATAAGTCGTACCTATGCATGAATGTTGCTTCCATTTTTCATCTAATGAAATAAAAGAAAGGTAAAAAATAATACACCTTTATAGAATAATTATTATGTTATATAAATCTTATATGTTCATAAAAATAATCCTTATTATCATCCATCGGAAATATAAGTGAAAACGAATCACATCGCATCGTGGAGATGGTAGTCCATACATACACACAAGTGACGTTATCGTTTCTCAAAATATTGGATGATGATAAGGTAGAAGTGATATTATAGTACTATAGGTATAATTATATAATAAATATCATATATAATCATTAAAACCATCATAATTCAAATATATAAAATATTCTGATGAAAAATGAATTGTATCGCTACATTGAGATGGTAAGTCATACGTACGCGCGAGTGATACTTTCACTTCTTGTTTGATGGGAAAGATGGTGTATATTTGTGTTTTCATAATAATAATTAAAATTAATAATATTGAGTATAATTAATTTATTATTTTATGATAAACATAATAGATTTAGATGAGGTTAGGAAGAGTAGAAAAATAAAGTGATTGGTTAGAGTGATTACCTCTTCTTCAAAGTGTCTCCTTTTAGATCTCCTTTAATGGGCTCTAGGGTAGGTCTTTTTAAAAGAAAAAAAACCTATAGAATGTGTATAAATAAGTTTATAAGAGAAAGTTTTATGGTATGGTTGATCTATAAGGCTCAATTTTATGTGTATAAGTGAGGGAGTAGGTGTCCTTTTATTATTGAGGTTAGGGTCACTTTTGGAAACTCTCAAAATATTAAATTAATATAAATTAATTTTCAATTCCAAATGGCTCTAAAGTGAGTTATTTAGAATATAATATGAGGATGGGTCAAAATAATCTTATAAAATAGTTTTTAGACAAGTTTATTTCACATTATTACCCTTATCATTTAATTTTAACCCATTTTAACCCTTTTAACTCTTATCATGACAACATGAATTTTACTCCTTAAGGGTCAATATTTTTACTATAAAATACCAAAGAACCCATAAATGGATCATCAATGATATATTAAATATTATCCCAATCATTTTTCATAATTTTATATATTTAATAATTTTATATCATTTAATAAAATAATAATTATTTTAAAATATCATTAATGTGAATTTTGATATTGTTCATTACTTTGACTTTAAAATATATCAACACAATAAGATATCATCAAAACAAAAAAATTATTATATCCCCAACATGTAAAGGGAATCTATAAAATTCATGTATGGCATTAATTATCTCAAATTATATTTATTTTAATATTTTTAATATCATTTATTTTATATTTTCATGAATAAAATAATTATTGCATCATCATTTGGTAATTATTTAAGGTACAAATTTCTTTACTAAAATTTATAAATAAATTACCATGGTGTAGATAAATATTTTATATTTAAAATGAATATTTATAGTTGAATTTATCTTCTGGATAACACCATATCAAAATTTTCATAATTATTAAAATCATGAATATGACATCTTTGACTTTTCTTTAAATAAAATACTATAAATTTCATAATCTCATCCAAGATGCCCCAAAAGTCATAAAAATATATCATGAATATGTGTTTATTAAGTTAAAAATGGACACTTATATTTGTTCATAACCTATATTTTTTCTCATTTGGACACATAAAAGATATTTAATACAAAGAAAATGATATTTTATGACTTTCTTTCATTTAAATAATATATGAGTCATTTTTATGAAAATGTGTCCATTAAACAATTAAATTTAGATCCTTAGTTGTTAAGGGTAAAATTAACATCATCCAGTAAAATTTGGGCAAGTTTTGAAGTCATTTTATTATTAACCTAAATTACTCAATTTACCATTTATCATTGTAACAAATTTTACCAATGTTACTATTCATATTGAACAAAAATAAAAGGGATCCATTCACTAAATGTGTGACTTATGAATCCAAATTTGGAATCTATTTTTCAAAATTAAAAACACAGAATATGTAGAATTTAATTTAAAATAAAATCAGTAAAACACTTTGAAAAATATTTTTTTGGAAAAATTCTCTTTTTAAACATAATTTTTTTTCATAATAAATTCATGTATAAAATATTTTTCAAAAACCATAATCTTATTATTTTAAATTGATTAAAATTTAAAACTTATCCAAAACATCATTTTAACTTGTAAAGTATTTAAAATAAAATACAGTTTTCAATAAAAATCAGCATTTTCACTATTCCTTGAAAAATAAATGTTTTTAGAAAATTATCAAAAAATAATTTTAATATAATTTTGACATTATGAATTCAAAAATTAAATACATTTTTTTAATACATTTTCTAGAACTTATATAAATTAATAATCACTCATAAAAAGAAGAAAAACTCATTTTTGAAGAAAACGTGTTTTGAGGAATAAAGTGACTTACTAAAAATTGTGTGATCATTTTTCTATGCACTTACCAATAAATTAATATTGATTTTTAACTTTATATTTATTTCATAATTTATCTACTCATATTTATTCCCACCAATTTAATGGCTAGGTTATAATGGATATATAATATTTCTTGGTTCGTCTAAACTTTCTATTACGTGCAACACAAGATATCAAATAAATCAAACTATTTAAAGATAAATGTCATAAAAATATAGGGTTGTTATAATTATTAACCTTGATTAGATCAAACCTTTTAAACATATGTGTGTTTCTAGTGACTTTCCACTAGGATCATTCTTTGGTAAAAATATTGATTAGTTGTTATATCCAACTAGGGGTGTTTAGCGGGTTGGACTAAGTTGGAGTGGGATAGGCCTACATGGAACGGAATTTAAAATGTTCAATCCATTTAAACATTTATTTAATTCATTATCAAAAATTTAAGACTAATTCTACCTGCAATTTAAGCGGGCTATTCTACGAGGCAGCCCACATTTGCAATTGAGATTTAAATTAATTTCTAAAAAAATAAAAAAAATACTTATTATCGAGGAATAGTAAATATTAACCATATAATAGTTATCATATAAATGTTAATATATATATATATTCATCATATAATTAAAATATATATTTTTTTCATAAAAAATGTTATATTAAATTGAAATAACATTAAAAGAAAGAAGAGGAAAATTATTCTTGATTTACGGGCTAGTCTGCATATGTTGAGGTTGGTTTGCCTAATCCCATGTTCTTTTTCCTCATTCTGTTTAAGCCTATTTAAAATGATTATTATTATTTATTAATATTTTTTTCCTAATTAATGTGAGTTGGTGGGTGGCACACGCCTATCGTGGGGCATGGTCAAAAGGAATTATAATATTTCCTAATGTAACGTAGTGGCTGACTAGGGTCGTCTAACTTAAGGAGCCTTAAATTTTGGTTCAACTAATTCTTTTAAATCACCCAAACTACTTCTTTTTGTGGTTTGGATAATTTATGAAAATAATCACAATGATTTTGGTTTTTTTTATTGCTTTTCTAATGACATGCATATAAGAATTTAAACTAACATGAAAATCTAAACAAAATGAAGTAAGGAAGAAAGGACTTGGTTTGGGGTTTAGTCTTAGATTAAATAATTATTATCCTTTATATGTATTATTTTGATTTAATAATCCAAACATGAAATCTCATGTTTTAATTAGTATTATGTATTTAGAAATTGTAGAATCTTTGAGAGCCTAAGTAATCTTAGTTACACCTCCTCCTATAATCAAGGTTGATGACACACCTTGGTATGGGGTGTGTCATCTTCTAATACCCAGCTCTATATATGTTGTTTCATATATTGATTAGCTCAACTCCTTCGTATGAAGATCTGACCAATGGAGAGATATAAAAGAGATTTAAATAAAAGAATATAAATAGATTGAGTTGCATGTCATTTGTGGGTAGTCACCTAATCAGGGAAATTCGCCTCACCATGAATACTACTCAAATCTATCACAAACTTAGAATAAACTTTAAGAAAAATTCAAGAAAACTTTGACCCCCCCCCCCCCCGGGGGCCAAGCCTTGGGGTTTTCCTCTAATTTCCTAAGATTAAGAGATCACAGTAGTAGAAATATGGAAGATAAGAAGAAATAGAATAAAATAAAAGGAAAGAATAAATTAAAAATGGAGGGGACAAAATAAAAGAATAAAATAAAAATAGAATGGGGATGAGAGAGATATAGAAAATAGAAGAAAATAAATAAAATAAAATATATAATTTGTAAATATTGTTAAAATAACAATAACAATAATTATTATTATTATTAAGAGAATAAATTATTTTTTAAGTAGAGAAATAATAAAATTAAAAAATAAAAATAAAATTAAAATACATGAATTTATTTTATTAATACTAAAATGAAATTTAAATTACAATTGAAAATAAAAAATGAAAACTAAAACAAAAAAAAATAAAAGAAAATGAAAAATGAAACATAAATAGTGCATCATTATCCTCCTCTGGTGGGGTATCTTTCAGGTGTCAATCGATATCCTTCAGCATGGGTGAACTCCTCCTTATATAGGCCAAGTGGGTTCCATCCTTCGGTATTGAAAATCAAGATCTTCTGAATCTCACTTTAAGATCTCATCTAGATTCTATTCATAGAATTTTTATCATATTTAAACCCTTTAATGACCTAATTTTGGAAATGTTTCTTCGAAAAAGTTTCTTTAAATCATGTTTTCTATTGACTCTCAAAATTTCACATTAATTGGACACATAACATATGATTTATGGAATAATTAATGAGTAACACTTTTTTGGACAAGGCTTCCCCAAATATTCATCAATTTTTAGCATGAAATGGATGCTTTAATGACTTAATAACTCCATGAAATTTAATGGTGAAACTCATCAATGAGTCCTACTCTGAATCCATCTGTAATCATCTCAATTGGAGGTGTATAGCCTGAGTTATGTCTCAATCATTGAGGTGGGGTCTATGATGTCTTTCATAACAATATTTCAACTTGATCAATTTTTTAGGGACTTTGGATGTTCGAATCATCTCCTGGTCCATAAGAAGAAGCTAAATCCCACAAATCAAGGAATCATATAAAAAAATAATCACTCAAATTTGATCAATAATTTAAAAGTTATGATCAAAATACAAAAGTGATTAAAATATGTCAAAAATACATAATTAAGCATTTTTTTCCCATTTTCATTCTATAATTTATATTACCCATTATTTAATAAAACATTAAAATTCATGGGTTTTACATTTAAAGACACTTAAAACCACTGAATTTTGAATAAAAATATGCACATAATTCTGGTCTCTCAAATACCCCAACACTTAAACCATGCTTGTCCTCAAGCATAAAATCTTAACAAGGAGTTAAAGAAGGCACCAATGTTATTGATATTCAAATTTCAATGTAATAAAATCAAATAATTATCAATGTCAAATCAAATTTTAAAATTCCACATAAAATTTCAAATCAATTTTTCATTTTTCAATGAAACAACCAATCAATGTATTTTACTTTTCCCCTTTGAAAAATGATGGAAATTCTCCTCCCATTCATTCAAGTTCCTCCATTCATTATTATTAAACATGTCAAATCATGATCTACCTCACAATGGATTATTTTCTATCATCACTCATGATACAATTTAAGTAGGGTTATGCTCATATCATGAATACATTATCCTTATCCATATAATTGTAATGGAACTAATTTCTTTACTTTGTAAAGAAAAAAGGCACATAAAATCCCGAGGACTTGCAATAAAGGTTCAAATGACTCTGAGGGTTAAGGTTGGTAGGATTTTATGTTTTAAAAATTAAGGTTCAAGGATGAAGTGTATCTCTTAAGTATAATGCATGATATCAAAAATAAAAGTGTCATGAATTTATACCCCTCAATCTAGCAACTCCCACTTCCCCCAAACTTTAAAATCAAAGCCCGTGAATAATGAAATCATAATGAATGATGTGCACCTTCTTGAATTTTTATTTACTTTTATACTTTTTTCCTTTTAAAAGTATCCTTTTTTCCTTTTTTTTCTTTTTTTCTTTTTAGAAAGTTGTTCTTAGAATAAACCTCATATTCACCACCTAACCACATATTATAAAAATCATCAGTCTAGTGATAATGATTTTTTATTCTTCTAAGTTACAACCCATTACTTTTTTTTCAAAAACAAATCAAGAAGGGAAAACAATTAAGTACATTGAATGAATCAAAAACCTTTCTTTATTCCCACTATAATCACTCCACACTTCTTCCATAAAATTTATATCATCCCTTCCATAATGATTCCCTTCACCCCCACACTTCAATTTTAAAATATCTTGAAAATACTAAGAGTAGGGTAAGAATGGATAAAAATGGCTTGAAACATATCTCATCACTCTAAAGGTCATTCATGATCTCTATGGGATAAAGAAGTATTGATGTAAAGGTGGTCGTTTTAAGGACAAGTGGTTTATCAAAAGATGTCTCAATCATTTTAAATGTGTTTTTGCATATTCATAGCTTTGACAAGTTCAAATACATGTTCTAGATGGTGACATTTCCCAAGATCACTCAAGAAATGTGCTTAAGATAAAATGGGAAGTAATTGGTCTAGAAATCATCTCAAGAATGGAACATATGATTTGGTACAATCACTCAAGGCATGATTAATAATAACAAATCAATTAACATAAATTTCAAAAATTCAAAGTATGAAGAATGGTTGGAAAATTTCATTTACATGAATCAATCAATTCTCTTAAATCATGAGTCCTCATTTTAAAATTCATGCTCCAATTTAATCATTTAATTTCCCATTTTACTCATTCAATCTTATTAACATTGAAATCTAAAACATGGCATCACAGGATTTCTAAGAAACTCATGTCTCCTGGATAAGTCGAGTAAAACATGAATTCAAGCATGAGAATGCAATTTTACTTTAAAGTTCAAAACCTATTTTGGATAAAAAAAATTAGGGAGTTTAAATTATAAACATTAAAAGTGAACTCCCTTTCACATGAAGCTTAGTCCTATTTGTTCACTATTTGAGGTTGTATTCTACCATTTATGAACCTACAAAAGATAATTACTCAATTAAGAATAAGGATCGTTTCATTAAAGCTCAAAAAGATAAGAGGGAGTGGGTTGCATGCTGGACTACTTCCTAAGAAATGAAACTGAAATCTAAATTCCTAGAAAGAAAGTAGAAAGGGATAATTTTTGGTATGATCCCCAAAGTGGGCCCTGAATTTTTACTACCTCTATAGGGCAGTACCAGCTGTTATCCAAAGTCTAATGGTGGATGAAGATTATTTTATTTGAACCACCACAGGTAGCTTTTCCTAGCTTGTGCTTCATCCTTATTGGTGAGAAATGATCCATGGATAGAGTACACCAGATAATCCCCCTTCTCAATTAGGCATAACTTACATGGAGGCGTGGGATGAAGTATGAATCATCCTCTTCCTTGGTTTCTACTTGTGTAACCTCCTCTTCCAGTGTTGTCTTATCATGGGATCCATGAATTGAATAATCAAAGGGGAGGTCAATAGGTATTTTTACTTGAATAAAATTTGAATTTGAATTTTTAATAAGTAATTTCTCCTCTTAAATAAGAGCATCTTATTTTCTGATTTCCTCAGGCGCAACAACTTGGATCTCTTCATGATGGGGCTCCTAAAATGAATATTCATTGAAATCAGGGATATCCGTGTGTTCCTCAATGGGTGCATGTCCAAGTTCTTCATCTTCCTCTAAGGCATAGAAAAGATTTTCTGAATCTGTATAATCAAAACAGTAGGGTGTGATGTACAATTCTGATTCAATATAATCAGAAGAGATAGAGTATGTGAAAATATCAATTCCCTGGCTTGGTTCAGATTCAATCAATGCCTCGGTGGTAAGTGCCTCTTGAAGTATATTCTCAGTGGATGGAGGCTGATAGCCGGTCCCCTCAATCTTTACTTCAAATTCCACCACTTGGGTGGTGTATTCCTTCACGGATGCTGACTCTTCTTCTTTGCAGGGTTTGGGGAGATCAAGTAGTTCCTCACATTCATTCCAAAAGTCATCCATTTCTTATTGATCTCCCACATGTAACTCAACATACAAGTCTTCCTCGTTTTCCTCCTTAGGTGAGACAAGTGGCTCGTCTTATGGTTTGGGTTCAGACTTAGGTTCATGTTCTTCTGATGATTCTTGGAAGTATGCAGTTATTCAATTCATTTGGCCTTAGAGATCTTGCACCTTTTCATCAAGCTCTTGAATATCATACTTGAGTTTGTGTTTTGTCAATTGATCCTAGAAATCTTCTGGGGATACTTCTTCAAATTTATTGGAAGGAAATGAGGAGCACTCTTCTTATTTCTTGGCCACTTTTTAATATAATTCTGGGAAGTACTCCTAGAATTCAATGAGCTCTCTGGCCAATCCATCAACCACAGATTGCTCAAGGGTCTCCTTGATATCTTGGATGAGATCCTTGAATTCCTCCTCTTTGCAAATTTGGGTATGTGCTTCCCCGATCTATCTAGCCCATAATGAAACACCATCTTCTGCAGACCATGGTGCTTCAGCTACTGGTTCTTGCACCTGAAAAAAATTGTTCCATGAATTGAAAAAATGATCATTGGAAAAAATCATGGATTTTTTTAAGTTTTTATTTTTATAAAAGCAATAAAATCTATCTAGAATGTGAAAATAGAAAAGGTGAATGGACTAATGATTGTCTCCTTGCAACGACGTCAGTTTTCATGCATGCCTGTCATGGGGTGTGGTCAAAAGCAATTATAATTTTTCCTAGTGTAGCACAATGGTTGACCAAGGTCGTCTCACTTAAGGAACCTTTCAGTTTGGTTCACCAACTTCTTCTAAATCACTTAAACTACTTCTTTTGTGATTTTGATAATTTATGAAAACTATCACATTGTTTTTGGGTTTTTGATTACTTTTCTAATGACATGCAATATAAGAATTTAAACTAACATGCAAATCTAAACAGAATGAAGTAAGGAAGATAGGACCTGGTTTGGGGTTTAGTTTTAGATTCAATCATTATTCTCCTTTATATGTTTTATTTTGGTTTGATAATCCAAATATGAAATCTCGTGTTTGAATTACCATTCTTTATTTAGAAATTGTGGAATCTTTGAGAGCTTAGACAATCTTAGTTTCGCCTCCTCCTATAATCAAGTTTGATGACACACCTTGGTCTGGGGTATGCCATCTTCCAGGACCCAGCTCTATCGATGATGTTTCATTCACTGATTAGCTCAACTCCTTCGTATGAAGTGATAGCCAATGAAGAGAGGGAAAAGAGATTTAAATAAAAGAATAAAAATAGATTGAGTTGCATGTCATTGGTGGGCAGTCACCTAATCAGGGACATTCGTCACATCATACATGTTACTCAAATCTATCACAAACTTAGAATAAACTTTAAGGAAAATTGAAGAACACTTTGACCTCCCCCCAGGCCAAACCTCAGGGTCAGCCTCTCATTTTCTAAGAGTAAGAGATCACAATGGTGAAAAGATGAAAGAGAATAATAAATAGAAAAAAAAAATAAAAGGAAATAATAAATTAAAAAGAATGGAGGTGAAAAAATAAAAGAATAAAATAAAAATAGAATGGGGATGAGATTGAGAGAGAGAGTAGAATAAAATAAAGAAAAGAAATAAAATAAAATAAAATAAATAATTTATAAAGATTGTTAAAATAACAATAATAACAACAATAACAATAACTATTATTATTATTAAGGGAATAAATTATTTTTTTAAGTAGAGAAATAAGAAAATAAGAAAAAAAATTAAAATAAGAATGTTAAAATAAATATAATAATAATAATATTATTATTATTATTATTATTATTAATACTAATGATATTAATTATAATAATACTAATAAAAATTAAAAAAAATAGAGAAGAAGAAGAAATTGGATGGAGAATGGGTGAAACAAAATTGAAATTAAAAATGCATGAATTTATTTTATTAATACTAAAATGAAATTTAAATTACAACTGAAAATAAAAATGAAAACTAAAACAAAGAAAAATAAATGAAAATAAAAAATGAAACAGAAATAGTGCATCACCCTCCTCCAGTGGGATATCCTTTGGGTGTCGACCGATAGCCTTCAGCATGGGTGAACTCCTCCTTATATAGGTCAATGGGGTGCTATCCTTCGGTATTGAAAATCAAGATCTTCCGAATATCCCTTTAAGATCTCATCTAGATTATGTTTACCGAAAATTTTCTCATATTTGACCTCTTTAATGACCGAATTTTGAAAATATTTCTTCTAGAAAGTTGATCAAAATTAAGTTTTCTATTGACCCTAAAAATTTCACATTAATTAGACGCGTAACATAGGAGTTAGGGAATAATTAACAAGTAACACTTTTTCTAGGCAAGGTTTCCCCAAATATTTCTTCAATGTTTAACATGAAATGGATGCCTTAATGAGTTAATAACTTCATGAAATTTAATGGTGAAACGCACCAATGAGTCCTCCTTCGAATCCAGTTAGAATGACCTCAATTGAAGGTGTGTAGACCAAGTTATGTCGTAATCACTGAGGTGGGGTTCACGATGCCTTTCATAACAATATTTCAACTTGATTGATTTTGCAGGGTCTTTGAATGTTTGAATCAACTCTTGGACATTAGAAGAAGTTGAAGCTCGCGCATCAAGAAATCATTAAAAAAACACTCAAATTGGATTAATAATTTAAAAGTCATAATCAAAATAACCAAGTGATTAAAATATGTCAAAATTCCAGAATTAAGCAATTTAGCCCATTTTCTTTTTATAATTCAAATTACTCATTATTTAATAAAACATTGAAATTCATGGGTTTTATCATTGAAAAACACTTTAAACCATTGAAATTTGAATAAAAATATGCACATAATTTTGGTATGTCGATGGTCCACGTCTGTGGGCCCAAGACATGTTAAACACTCCTATATCCAATCTATTATGCAAGTCAAATTATCAAAGACAACAAAGTAAATTATACCACCATTGAAAATGAATTATTGGCTACTTTTTTGGTTTTAATAAGTATGGACATACCTTATTATGTCTAAAGTAAACATGTGCATTTATAATATGTAATTATATTATTTGATGAACATAAAAGATGTCAAGGTCCACTTACTTTGTTGGGTGTTACTCTTGAAAGAGTTTGATGTGAAAATCAAAGACGATAGAGATGTTGGGAATGTGATCGGTGACCGCATATCCTATACTCACTTAGCTCATTTGGAATATGAAAAAGAAATGGAGATTGTTGAGGAATTCCCTAGTTTGTTGTGTGAGACATGCCCATACCATGGTATTCCAAATTTTCAAATTATTTAGCTACATGTGTGATGCCTCCATTCTTTCAACCGCAAGAAAAAGATTCATGGAAGGAACCTCTACTTCAAAAGGTGCATGGAAATGAAGTGTTTCATTGTGTTATGAATATTTTTATTTCAGTTGAAGGTTTACCCGAATGGTAAAGTCATCATGCAATTATGCATCACACTTAGGCACACATCATGTCAACCTCCTTACGGGGATTATGTTAGCCATTTATGGGATTAAAAAAAGGGAACTCACAATGTGGGCATAGACAATGTAACTAGACGAACAGGCAGTGCAACGTGACAACATGTAGGTATCGTCATATATGTGGCTCAAAAGCGTGATAAGTGCATTAGCGCCTATCAATCTGATGTGGGCTTTAAGGTCATCTCCTTCAAGGCTTTTCACTTGAGTTTTAGGACCATCATGATTTGGGTTCTCACTTCAGTTTTAGGACCATCATGATTTGGGTTTTCATGTTACTCTGTAATAAATGTGGTGAAAGAAAATAGATGGATTCAAACACCCAAATTAGGTGGCGGGGGGCTAGAGTGGGTGGCGTACTCACTGAGCACCTCGTCGGCGATCTCCGGCTTCCCCAGCCTCTTCAGGCCCCGACCCAGAGCCCTGCCCAACGACTCCTGTCCCACCCAGCTGGATCCCCACCCACTCCGCTTCATCATCGCGTAGATCTTCACCGCCGACTCCCCGCGCCCCGCCTCCACCACCACCCGAACCAGCCGCCCCAGCCCCTTCTCGTCGCAGGGGATCTCCTTCCCGTCCTCTTCCTCCAACTCGCAGATCAGCCGGTCGATCTCCTCCCTCCGCCCGTTCCGCAGCAGCGCCTTCGCCAGATCGGCGTACGCGTTGAGGTCCGTGCGGTACCACGGCTCCGATCGGGCGGCGGCGAAGAGCTCCACGGCGAGCTGGCAGTGGTTTTGGCGTAAGAGCTCGTTAAGAGCAGCGAGCAGATCGGTCTTGATGAGGCGCGCGGCGGTCTGGGAGACGAGGTCGCGGTACTCCGATGGCTCCGCAGCCCGGAGGCGGGCGCGCTTCAGCGACTGGACGGCTTGGATGGCTTCGATACTGAGGACGCGGCCCTTCAGGAGGGGTCCTCGTTTGTCCCGGGAGCCGCAGCGTATGGGGGTGAGGTTGGGAGAGACGGCGATGGCGACGGGGAAGGTGGAATTAGGGTTTGGCAGGGAGAGAAATGAGAGGTTTGAGCGGAGAGACCAGGCCATCGAATCGATCGCTCAAGGCTAAAACTAAAAGGGATTAGGGTTTTGGATTGAATTTCATTTGATGGTTTGAATGTGTCTGATTTTTCTTGTTATTAAATTTAAATTGAGAATTTTATTATTCATTCGATTGTTCGTGTGAATTTTAATTGCTGATTTAAATCTAAATTAATTTTTGGAATGATTATTCATTTCAACAATGTTATATTGGTATTGATTTTTTTTACAAAAAGGCTTTTTCAAATGATACGATATATTATTTTTAGTTAGATCTTAGTTTATTATTGAAATTTGTTAATTTTTTAGGTGATAATGTATGTGATCTTTTAAGTCTACAGATTTAATCCATGTGTTCAAAAAAACACATGAATTGTTAAACATAATATTTTACTTTTTAATAACATGTTTTTTTTTACCCTTTAATGTTATGCAAATGTTTTAAAGTATATTCTTAAATAACTTCTTTCAATTCTAACAAAACCATAACATGTTTTTAATTTTTTTATTCTCTATTTTTTTAACCTTTTTTTTGTATTATCAGTGTTACATATGGATAAGAGTTGGATTTATCTGCCAAATTTGTTTTGTAAGGAATACATGGAAGGTATTCAACAATTCATTGATTTCACGAAAGAGATGGAGAACGATTACATTGATTGTCCATGTAGAAAATGTGCAAATAGAGAGTTTCAAACGAGAAATTATGAAAGATCATCTGATTGTTAATGGTGTTATGAAGAATTATAAGACATGGACTTGATACGGAGAATTCAATGGTTCATGTAGTCGAGAAAGACCCTCCATTAACGTAGAGGTACATAATACAATGGACAACCCCATTAACGTGATGTTATATGACCTTGGACAAGAGTTTACACACGAATATGTTCAATTGAGGATTGATGGGGTGGCTAGAAGTAATCCCCATTTTGGTTTTGACGGGGAAGCATTAAAGTTTTTTGTGATGCTTGGGATGCTCCGACCAAACTATACCCAGGATGTATAAAATCAAGTAAGTTGTCATTTATAGTGGAATTACTACACAGACTCTTAATCAATGAACTAACACATCTTTTGATATGTTACTGCAGCTATTGCATAAGGTCTTACCCATTGTTGTAAAGCTTCCTGAGTCTTAATACCACGCACACGAGTTAACCAAAAAACTTGGTTTTACATATGAGACAATGGATGCATGTCTAAAGAATTGCATGTTGCTTACAAAGGATAATTCTAATCCCGATAGTTGCATTGTTTTTAAGTCCTCTAGGTGGAAGGACGACAGACTAAAATAAACTCGTCAACAAAACTCATGTATAGATCCAAAATATAGAAAGTAATTTTCCATGAAAAAATTGCGATATTTTCCACTAAAACTGAGATTAAAGAAACTTTTTATGTCATCTAAAATTTCAAAGATGATGTGGTGGCATGCAGAGAAGAACAAGGACATCGATTGTCATGACCCGGTCCACCAAGACCCCACCTGAGCTGACAATAAGTTGAGAGTGACACCCCAAGCTCGCCTCCAATAGGCTAGGGGCTGACAACTAGCACTGAGTAGACATATCACTAAAATGAGTGGCCTTGGTCTAATGTACATGTACACACACACACACAACCACCTCCATGCAATGTCACACCCCAATCTCATTTTTATATTATTTTATTTATTTTTGATCAATTTCTCAGTGTTTTTATCTTTTGGGTGAGGTTCAATTTCAGTTCCTGGTGAGAATTTTCGAGTTTTGAAGTTTTTCGTATGGTTGTTTGGCCTGTTCACGATTAGTGTGCATAGTTTGGGGACAAACCGTGCGTCTAGTGGAGGCAGAGGGCATTTCCAGTTCATTTTGATCTTACGTGGTTTTTCTAGCATGGGTTGAGCACGATTTTGACCCAAACTATGTAAGCTAAAGGAGTAATCATGCGACCTGTTGGAGGTGTTTGAGCCAAGATGCATGACTTGCACATGGTTAGGAGAAACCGTGCGACAAGCATACAAGAGCTTCTATCATTTTTGACAGAGATGAGTTGCATAGTCAGGTCACAGTTTCTCATACCGTGCTGCCAGCCCATGCGGGGGTCCCTTCCTTCTAGCAGGGTGTTCACGGTTGGCGCACAGTTTGGCAAACCTTGGGGCCAAATCGTGCGACTTACCTAGATTCTTGAAAAGTTGAAATTCCAACGTTTTCCCTCTTAATTTTTAACCCCATTTTGGGTTTCTCCTTCCCCATTCTTCCTAGGCACACCATGGGGTGCCCAAATTTCCCTTCTCCTTGGATCCCCCTCATTGGTTAAGTCTTCTTCTTCAGTTAAGGTGAGTTCTTCTTGGATCTTGGTCTCTTTTCATCCTCTCCTTCTCTTCCTCTCCTGGTTTCTTGGTTCTTCTTGGCTTGGTTCCTTCTTGGACGAACCCTAGGGTGAGGGTTGGATCATGTGGGTTAATTTCTTTGATTTTAGGGTGTGTGGTTTGTCTCTCAGGCTTGGTTCTCCCTTCCTCCAATGTTTTGTCGCATTCACACACCATCGAGGTAGGTGTTTCCATCCATTTCCTTTCCAGAACATGCCATTTGATGCTTGTGCCTTCTTAAATAATTTTTAAAAGTGATACCCTTGCTTGTGGTGTGTTAGTCTAAATTTTTATTGTTTTCCCTTGTTGGAGATTTGATGGAAATGTGTTTTCAAAGGGTTTTCTTAGTTATGTCTATACAAGGTGTTTTATAAAATTCCAATTGGAATTTTAAAATGAAATTAAGTGCTTTGGGATGGTGTTTATCCTTGATTAAGTTATGGTAAAATAGGCTGCATGTGAAAATGAGCCTTGTGTGTGGGTTGTGGTTCCTCTTTATGGTTTAGTGCTCATATGTGGATCCTTGTGATGGGTTGTGGTGTTACTTGTGGTTCTTTAATTTGACTTTAGGGTATTTTTAGGGTTATCCATTGGTATGCTGGTGAATATGGGCATATCCATATGTGCACGAGGTGAACATATAAATATGCACATGCATATAAATGGAAACTCCAAAAAATTTCCAAGTGATAACCTTGGTTTTTCAAAAATGATTCTTCTATCTTCTTTTCCCTCTTCCTTTTCTCCCTTTCAAGAGGTTCTCTCAAAAACCCCTATGTTTTATAAATGGGTTTTTGGTTCCCAAAAGAATCAAAGGTGATATTCAAATGTCTTAAAAACACATGGATTTTTAAACATAATATTTTATTTTTTAGTAATATGTTTTTTTACTCCTTAATGTTATTTAAATGTTTTAAATATATGTTTAAAGTATATTCTTAAGTAAATTCTTCCAATTCTAACAAAACCATAACATGCTTTTAATTTTCTTATTCTTTATTTTTTAGCTAGTTTTTTGTATTATTATTGTAATATATATATAAGAGTCAGATTTATCTTCCAAATTGGTTTTTAAGGAATACATGGAGGGTATGTAATGGCCTGAACCTTTTGACTCGTTACTTTGCAAAAAATCTGATAATTGATGTGTTTGGGGGAAGTTCGGGGTGTTTTTGACACATGTAAGACATTTCCAAAGGTGAGAAATTTTAAATAGTGAGACATTTCCAATGGTGAGACATTTAAAAAAATTTCCATTCTTCCAGAACTTTCCATTTTTCAAAAAAATACATAATTGCCATTTTGATGTCTTTTATGATGAAAAATGGGTTTAATGCCTTAATTAAGGGGTTTTAAAGACATTTCAAAAGAGATTAATCATATCCTGAATTTCTAAAAAGTTTGGACACATTTTAAACGTTTAAACTACATAGATTGATGGGATCTGCCTTTAAGGGTTAGTTAAAACCATATCTAACCCCCCTAGTATCAGATCTGTTCGTTCTAAAGAGCAGACCTTTCATTCATTCCTTTGGGATTAATTTCTCTTGATATAGGAGGTCCTAAATCCTTATTCCCTGGGAGTTATAGAACTAGTTTATATAGTTGGTTCGAGTTCCACCAGAAGAAGTTACCTCTTGTACGCGCACCCCCTGTTTTGGTGTAGTGAGTTTGAGAAAAACTTCTTTCTTCTAGGTAGGTTTTTATTTCGTTTCTCCTTGTGTGTATCATGTGGGATGAGTTTATTATTATCATCTCTTGTGAACATGGTTGAATTTAGATTAAGAAAGATAATGAATCATTTTAAATTGAATTTAAAGGGCCAAGGGAATGTAAATTATGATCTTATAACTTTTTATTGGTTTGATTTGATTCGATTTGATATCACGATTGTATGGGCATAATTCCTTGATGAAAATCACGTATGTTGGTGGATTAATTATTCTGAAGTGAATTCTTTTGAAACCTCTATTTTTTTGTGATTGTTTGATATCATTATAAATAATTGGATAACCACTTATATTCGGTTAATGGAATGGATGCCCCAGAATTTAATGGCTTCTGTGATAACACCCTTAATCAACGAAGTGAAATTAAATAAGAGACTCCTTTCTCAATGTAAAAATGTGTTGTGTTTTTTTATGTGTTGTGATATAGGTGGAGACTGTGATGTGGTTGTGCTGCAGGTTTGCGATGAAGGTGGAACTAGATGTGGTCGTTGGGATATTATTTTGTGCTACTTGTTGTGTGTTACACAATGTTAGTTTTCCGGTTAGTAATGGATAGTGAAATGAATAATATTTGAAATTTTTAACGAATAAATATTATACTGCTTTCTATGTGGTAAGGAAAAGTGAATGTTTTAAAGTAATGGGTTGGTAACAGAGAATCTGGAAAATGGATTAATGATAATCAAAAATTGGAATATGAACTGTGGGTTGTGTTATGTTTATGGGGGTTGTGATTTTAGTTTCAACAACATAAGTGGAGGTTCTGATGAGTTATCTTGTGCCTTTGTGAACCCTTAGGATGAGGCATGTGATTTGTTTATCTATATGTATATACCTGTGCATTCTTTTGATTTCTATACGCACCCACCCTCATCGTTCACTATATGCTGAAACCCACATAGTCACGTGGGGGTATTTTTTCCAACATCCTGATGGGAGGATGGATGGATGGCTACCCGCTCTTCTCCACTCCCTCTTCCAGGAGATGAGAAGGATATGCATGGGTTGTGATGGCCAGAAGTCAAAAAGTGACGCTGTCAAGTTATCATGTGATAAGATGTAATGGAACAGGTGTGTTTAAGAGATATGTGATGTGATGGTCCAGGTGTGTGCGGGCGGGATGTTACATGTTGTGATGTTATTCGAAAGAGGTGGGAGCGCTAAGACGTATGACATTGGGGTGTGAGAGCTGAAAATCAGTGGGGAAGTGGTGTAGGGTACCCTATCATTGATGTGATTTATATTATATTATATTATTGGATGTGTTATTTGGTGAGAAATCCTTGATGAGGTTGGGGTTTTGGTTAATATCCCTGTTTAGGTGTTGTTTGGTTCTTCTTCTTTCACACATGTGCATTAGTTTTCTATTTTCACATGTACACGAGAGATCTTGGGTTTTCCTACTGAGTATACCTGTATTATCACCACATGTATATAAAACTGTTTTTAGGATTTCAGGAGGACTGCACTGACTGTGTTGGACTTTATTAGCATGGACTCTTGGACAATTTATGGGTCACTGCTCTAGTTTTTATTTTGGGTATTTACTTTGGGAGGCTTTTTATCTGTATCAGTTTTATTTACACATTCATTTTCATATATATATTTTGGATTTCTTATATATATGTAATGGAGTTTATTATGGTTGACTCATTATATCTCTTGATCTTATTTTATTATAGAGGGCAATGCCTCCCATATTGTGATATTTCTATACCCTCGGTGCTAGTCGCTAACCCGGGGCCTACTAGAGGCGGGACTCGGGGGTAATTATCTCCCTCCCTTCATTGTGGTATCTTTGGTGGGAGGGGGTCATGATAGAGTGGTATCACAACTGATGGTTGATAGATAGGGTGGAGTTCGAAGTTAGGCACAATGAGGAATGCATGAGTTGGTATGAAAACTATTCCAGTTGACCTTGGTGCGTAACATACGCTAGGGAGACCAGCTAGGACATAAAATTTTAGAGACCCCATGATCCAGTGCACAGACTCTGAGCTTATTGAATGACCAAATGAGATGGAACTTCTTATAAGGTAGAGACCTAGGAGAGGTACATGCATCATGATGACTTGTGTTCTTGTTTGAATTGGGATTTTTTGGGGAAAGTTAAAATAGATAAAATGAATAAAATGGATTAAATTTAATTAAAATACATAATAATAAAAATCCATACTACTGGGCTTAGTAAATTCTTGCTTCTCTTTTAGCTATGAATCCTGGTTGTCATCCATATATGACTCAGGTAGTGGAGGTTCATCAGGCTAACCCATTTGATCACTAGAGGGTTAATATTATTGAGGACAATGATTAGTGGAAGAGGACATTGTGATCTTTTCAGAGGCATGATTTAGAAAAGTATGAGGGGAACATTTTTGATGTGGTGACAAAGGGATGGATGGAGGATCTAGAGATCACTTTTAGTTTGATCTGGGCCTGAACGGAGTATTGGTTCCCTTGGAAGTTAGTAAGATGTAAGGATATGTGCATCATTGGTAGACATTATACCTTGGTGAGCAGAAGAAGTTAGATATTTCATGGGTCAAATTCCTGAAGGAGATCCATGCAGAGTTCCTTTCATCAACCATGAAGGCTGTAAAGATATATGATCTTCTCTCCCTTTAGTAGGAAAACATGTTTGTGCAGGAGCTTGGGATCAAGTTCAAAGGCCTTCTATGCTTTTCCCCAAATCTTTTCCCAGATGAGGAATCCCAAGTGAGGCATCTTGAGGAGGCACTCTATCCTTCGATCCACTATGCAGTTACTCTTTTTACGTTTCCAACATATCTGGAGGTTAAAAATAAGGTAGAGGTGATTTAGCAGATGCACTCATGAGGAGGATTACCATGAGAGCGGAACCAATAGGGTTCCTCGAGGGGTAGAGTTGTCAGTGTTAGGTCTTAGGTGCTAGGTTCTTCGAGGTTTCAACCAGTTGGGAGTCAACCTCAGTAGCTACCCTTCTAGCCATCTGGGGATAGTGGATTCTATACTCATCCTGGGGACTTCAGACCAGTGTGTTTCATCTATGGGGTTTATGGATATCTTGTGATCAATGCCCAGTGGCAGCTCGAGACCAGTTTGGTATAGGTGGTCAGGTTCAGTGTCAACCTCAAAAATAGTTACCAATGAGGTTGTTTCTGTAGTAGGGGCTTCATGCTTATGATCTATACAGAGTAGATGAGGAAGGTAGAGTCTGACCACAGAATGTACCTCAACCTTAGGTACCTCGACCCGAGCATGGTCATGGAGGTTCCCAGTAGCAGAGGGGAATAGGAGTTGGGCATGGACAGTTGCTGGAAGTGGTGGAAACAGTACTAAAGGGGCCATAGATCATTCAAGGTTTGATTAGTTTATCATGTAATCTTATTTGTTCCTTGTTTGATTCAGGATATTTTCACTTCTTTGTTGCACCCTCACTAGTATATGATCTAGGAATAGATGTAGAAAGGATTTTCGTTCCCTTGGTGTTGACTATACCAGTTGGAGTCCAGACTAGCTTGTTTGATGTGTGTTGGAGATATGCACTGATTATGTGGAAACATCAGTCATGTATTAACCTTATCTTACTTGAAATAAAACCATAAAATATCATCATTGGCATCAAATGGTTGTATTATATGTGTTCTGTTATCGATTAATTCTAGAGGATAATTGTGTTCTCAGATTTAGATGGATGGGGTGTGGTTTTAATTAGTGAGAGGGGTTTCCAAGTGAGAAGTCGGCGTTTGGAGCCACTTCATTAATTGGTGGCTATGTTTTCTGAAAAATCAGTAGACATAGGGACATAGGAGGCTCCCAAGGTTGTTAGGTAATTCCTGGTTGTTTTCTTTGAGGAAGTTGTGACACTACCCCCTTGACGCGACATTGAGTTTGGGATAGATTTACAACTTTGTGCTTCTCCGATTTCGATGGATCCCTATCAGATGGGACCTTATGAGTTGCAGGAGTTAAGGATTTAGATAGATGATATGATGTAGAGGGGCTTCATCTGAACTATTGTGTCCCTATTGGGTTCCCCAATGTTATTTTCTAAGAAGACAGATGATAGTATAAGGTTGTGCATAGAATACCAGAGGTTGAACCAAGTGACAATCAAGAATCGCTATCCTCTTGCAAGGATCGATGATATTTTTTACTAGTTAAGGGGATATAGTTGGCTCTCCAAGTTTGATATATGGTCTAGATATCACCAGTTAAGGGTAAAGGATAGAGATATCCAGAAGATTGCTTTCAGATGTAGATATGGACACTTTGAGTTCGTGGTCAGGACTTTTGGTGTTACAAACACACCAGCCATGTTCATAGAGCTTATGAACTCCATGTTACGTGAGTTTTTAGATCAGTTTGTCATTATATTCATTCATTACATACTAGTTTACTCAAGGTTAGAGGAGGAGCATGCCGAACATCTCAAATCTATTTTGTAGGTTCTTTGTTGCCACCAACTTTATGGAAAGTTGTCCAAGTGTAAGTTTTGGTCATAATAGGTGCATTTTCTAAGGCATGTGGTGTATCAATAGTATTTGGAAGTGGAATTTTCAAAGGTCTAGGCATTTGTTTCTTGTTCATCACCCAAAAATTTGGTAGAGGTTCATAGCTTCCTTGGTCTTGCAGGCTATTATCAGAGATTTGTGCCCGATTTCTCTCAATTTGAAGCCCTGTTGACATCATTAACTAGGAAGGACCAAGATTTTGTTGGAACCATGGTCTTATATGCATGATTTGGAGTATGGTTTGTGTTTGTTTTCAATCCTCAGTGGAAGTTCAGAATGTGTACCAGCAAAGAGATCATACAGTTCAAGCAGACAACGGTATTGAAAGTGGCACTGTTTCCCAGTGTTTGCCAAATTTTTGGGCCTGAAAATTGGAAAATGAAGAAAAGTGTTTTTGGAAAAGAGAATTGCACGCCTTTTACTTGAAGTGAAGGAAACTTGCATGCCATATGTTTTTCAAGATCAGAACATGGAAAAATGGAAAAGGGATTAGGGCCATGCAAGTTTTGGGCTGGTCACGCAAGTGACCTACGTGCCGTGAAGAGACTTGCACGTAGATGCCTAGGAGGATTGGAAACTTGCGCGCCGGTTTTTCATCATGATTAGAACTTCAAAATATGGTAAAGGAAAGTAGGTCGTGCAAGTATTGGTGTGTTCACACAAGTGAGTAGCGCGACAGAGGCAAGGCGGTTGGAGCTGCGCGCCGTGACTTGTGCGCCGTGAGGACACTTGCGCACCACCGCACAAGGGGTACAGTTTTCCTATAAATAGAGGACCCCCCTCCTCATTTGTAATGAAGTTCAAGACTTAGAAATTTTTCAATCTCTCGTCGCTCAAGTGGTTGAGTCGTGCAAGTGGTGGTTGGGTCGCACAAGTAGAGGCTGTGCGCCGGTAGTTGGCTGCGCGAGCAAGGCAGTTGGGGAGTTAAAGGTGCAACATCGTGCAAGTTTGGTGTTGAAGGAGGCAGTGTCGCTCAAGTGGTTTGGTGTCTCCTTTGCACCAAATTTGTACCGCAAAAGTGACTTGCGCTCCAGGATTGAAACTTGCGCGTCGGGCTTGGAGAAGAGCGCCAGGTATTATTGGAGCTTGACTATCTTTGTGGAGTTGCACGAAAGCCAGAATATTGTCTGATACCTTCGGTGAAAAAGATGATGTATTCATTTACAAAGATGGAAGAACAATGAAAAATTTGGTTCTTTGAAGAGAAGTGGTGCCGCACACACATGACTGGTGTTTAACACCCTCATTGTGCTTTGTGAAGAGAAGAAGAACGGTTCGTGCAACTAAACTCAGATTTGCACAGAAAGAGGGGATTATTTCAAAACACTCAGGTGTTAGTATTGAGAATCAAAGGAAGATAAGAAGAAGATACAGTGCATTCAGTTATTGCACTAAAGAAGAATATTTAATACAAAAGAGCATCAACTAAGTACTCTGATGCAAGCAATGTCTCATACTGAACAGAAGACGAAGACTTAAATACAAATCTATTGAAGATACCTTCATGTCTATAAACTGAGCGGGACTTCACCAAGGGTAGTGAGCCAGGGGGAGTCAACGAGAGTGACCAGAGGGAAGTAGTGAGCTATCCCTGAACCTTTGTAAAGGCAGTGAGCCTGGGACAGAGTGACTGTTCCCGAACCTTTGTAATCCATAGCTAGTGAAGATTAGTGCATTTTGGTATGACTAAAAACTTGTCGACATATGCTCCTTGGACGTATCCCTTAGTGGTGAACCAAGTAAAAAGTGATGTGTCTTCTCTGTGCATGTGAATGTTTTCTTTCTGATCATATTCATCATACAGGTTCAACAAGTTCCTACCAATGTGGGAACAAGATCCATCACATTAAAAGAAAAAGTTGTCACCCTGATTCACCCCTCCCCTCTCAGGGTGTCTCGGGGTCCTTCAGATTTTTCATGGACCAATTAGTAATAGGTATAATTTTTTTACCTGAAGGGGAAGTTGGTAAGTGCTCTAGTGCTTCAGCTGCTAGTGGAGGGTGTGTTGTTTGAGGTTTTCTGTGACACATCCCATCTAGGATTAGGGCATGTCCTGATGTCGAAGAACACAATGATCTCTTATAGTTATAGGTAGTTATTCTATTACGAACATAACTATGACACACATGATTTAGTGCTAGCAAAATTTTCATTTTCAAAAAAGTTGCGGTGACATTACCTCATTGAGGAGCACTTTACGGTCTTCGTGGATCACAAGAGTTTGAGATATGCCTTTTCTCAGCGTGATCTGAATCTAAAATAGTGAAGGTGGATGGAGTTTTTTTAGGACTATGATTTTAATTTCTCCTACACCTCAGAAAAGGGGAATTTTGTGGCTGATTATTTGAGAAGAAATTCATAGAAGGATGTTGTTCAGGAGTTTGCAGATGCTTGGAGAGAAAAGGATTTGGAATCCCTACACTTAAATTCAAGGGAGGATGGTGGTAGAGGATGTCTGTTTCAGATGATGGTTCAATATTTCCTAATGCAATAGGTGGTGGAGTATCAGTGGGGAGACTCAGAGGCAGAGGTGTTGCATAATTGTGTTGGCCATGGCGATGCTCTAGAGGGATGGTCATAGGATGATCAAAACTGGATGTTGTTTCATGGGATGTTGTTTGTTCCGGTAGTGATGCACGATGGAGTCCTTTGTGAGTTTCATAGAAAACCTTTTTTAGTACACCTAGGAGTTTCCAAGATGTACCATGGATTGAGGACAAAGTTTTGGTGGCCTAGAATGAAATGGGAAGTAGCAGAGTTTGTGGCTTGGTGTCTGGTTTTCCATTAGGTAAAGGATGAGCATCATGTTTCCGGAGGTTTGTTGCAGCCCTTGGATGTTCTCAAGAGGAAATGGGATGATATTTTAATGGATTTTTTCACAGGGTTACCCAAAGCTCATGGTGGTTAAGATGCTATCTGAGTGATTGTGGATCAGTTAAAGAAATTGGATCACTTCCTAGAAATCAAGGAGTTCAGAACAATGGATGTTTTTTGAAAAAATGTATGTAGAGGATTTGATGCAGCTATATGGAGTTATGAGGTCCATTGTCTCATATCGAGATGAAAGTTTTACCTCATTAGTCATGAAGAGATTACAACATTATTTTGGAACTCAGTTGCACCTCAACACTGTTTTCCACCCTCAGAAAGATGGACAAATGTAACAGACTATCTAGATGTTGGAGGATATATTGTGAGCATGTATCTTGGACTTTGGAAGATCATGGGAACAATAACTACCCTTGGTCGAGTTCACTTATAATAAAATCTATCACTCTTCCATTGGTATGACTTTGTTTGAGTCTTTGTATGAGAGGTCGCGTCATTCTTCATTGTTCTAGATAGAGGTTGGGGATGAAACATCTGTTGGACCCTATGTAGTGTAGAGCATGGCATAGAAGGTTCCATTGGTTCAAGAGAGGATGAAAGAAGAACATGAACGAAAAAAGTCTTATGCTGATCGTAGGCGGAGGTCCTTGGAGTTTGAGGTTGGGAACCATGTGTTCTTAAAGGTTTCCCCTTAACGTGGGAGGTAGAGGTTCAGAAAAGGAAGTAAGACCTCGCCCTAGTCTGTTAGACCCTTCGAGGTGTTTGGGCACGTTGGTGAGTTGGCTTACCGGTTGGAACTTCCACCTCAACTAGACCAAATCCATAATGTGTTTCATATCTCTCAACTCCGTCAGTATCTTCATGATTAATCCCATGTCATTGACTGGGGAGAGTTGGATTTTGAGGATGACATGAAAATCATGGAACATCTAGTGGAGATCCAAGACCATCGAGAGAAGGTGTTGCGAGGGTGGACCATTCCCCTAGTTCAAGTTCTATGGACACATAATGGCTTAGAGGAGAGTACTTGGGAGTGTGATATGCATATTCAAGCCCATTACCCAGAGTTTTTTTTGTTTTCCCTTATCCATTTTCTTTATGATATGCTATTTAGACCTTGGTGTTTTATGAGATATGATGTTTTCCCCTTGATGTGATGTGTACTATGTGATGTGTGATAATGTTCTGACATGAGAAAAAGAGAAGACCTGATTCCTAATTAAGAAACATTTTACTACGATGTGATTAAACCCATGCCGATGAGTCAGTTTCACCTAGAGAAGATAGTATCTTAACATGTAGGATTGAATTCCCTGATTCCTATGTTTGGGGAAGTATGTTTTGTTTAGTTTTTTTGGGAATTTGGGATAGATTGTTTGGTTGATGATAGTGTTTCAAGTGTAATTAGTTCCTTGAGAGGTATCTCAAGGTATGGTTGTTTGGACCCTTTCTCACCTTCCTTCCATGTTGGTTTTGAATTCTTAATGGTGAGAATAGTTTGAGAGGTATTTGATGTAATGAACCAAACCTTTTGGCCCGTTACTTTTCCAAAAATATGATAATTGAGGTGTCCGAGGGATGTCAGAGGTGTTTTCAAGACATGTGAGTCTTTCCAATGGTGAGACATTTCCAACAGTGAGACATTTCCAACAGTGATACATTTATAATGGTGATACATTTCTAATGGTGATACATTCCAATGGTGAGAAATTTCCAATGTTGAGAAATTTCCAATGGTGATACATTTCCAATAGAGAGACATTCAAATGGTGATACATTTCCAATGGTGAGACATTTCCAACGATGATACATTTCCAATGGTGATAAATTTCCAATGGTGATACATTTACAATGATGATACATTTACAATGGTGGGACATTTCCAATGGTGAGACATTTCCAAGGTGAGGCATTTCCAATGGTGATACATTTCCAATGGTGAGTCATTTCCAATGGAAATACATTTCCAATGGTGAGACACTTCTAATGGTGATACATTTTCAATGATGAGACATTTCAAACAGCAATACATTCCAATGGTGAGACATTTCCAATGGTGCGACATTTACAATGGTGAGACATTTCCAACGATGAGACATTTTCAACAGAGATACCTTTTTAATAGTGAGACATTTACAATAGTGAGACATTTCCAATGGTGATAAATTTCCAACAGTTAGAAATTTATAATGGTGATACATTTCAACATTTTTCCATTTTTCTATAATTTTCCAGTTTTCCAAAAAATTATAGAATTTCTATTTTGATGCCTTTTATGATGAAAAATGGGTTTAATGCCTTAATTAAGGGGTTTTAAATATATTTCAAAATATATTAAACATATCCTTAATTTTTAAAAAGTTTAGAGACCTTTTAAATTATTAAACCATGTAGATTGATGGTATTTTCCTTTAATGGTGAGTTAAAACCATATCCAATCCCTCTAGTATCAGATATATTAATTCTAAAGAGGAAACATTTTTTTCTTTCCATCAAGATTAATTTCTCTTGATACGGGAGGCCCCAAATACTTCTTCTATGGGAGTCGTAGAACTATTTGCTTTAGTTAGTTTGAGTCCCCCCTGAAGAAGTTCCCTCTTATACACATGCCCCTATTTTGGTGCAATGATTTTAGGAAAAGCTTCTTTCTTCCATTTTGGTTTTTCCTTCATTTCTACTTATGTGTATTGTAGGTTCTGGGCGCAGCGGAAGCACGTTGGTGGGTTTTCCCAACTTTAATTTTAGCATTAAACAGCGTTCATTCCAAGATCCTTCACGATAATAAAACGCCAGATCTTCAGAATAGAACGAAGAATGAAAAGAAATATAAGGGTCCTAGAACCATCAAGAGGATCATCATATGTTGGTTATAACTAATTTAATTAATTGACAAGAATTACCTTGATAGAATTATTTCTTCGTTGATGTTTTTCAATCATGTTTCGATGTGATTCATCGTTGCGTCGTAGAAGCCAAGTGTTGACTTCCTATAGCAGTGTTCCACATGTGCACCATGTATCTCTAGATGTTTCTAAAGGAATCTCCGGGTGCTAGTGTGGAGAAGCCTTTGCTTGTGTTGTCCACCTTAGATCACCTTGATCCGATGAAAAAGGATCTCTCTCGGTCTTGAGAGCGTTCTTGGAGGAAGGAGTTCTCTCGGCCTTGAGAGAATTTTCCAGAATTTTTGTGCACAACGATTCATGGAAAAATGTTGGGGTTGTGAGGATATTTATAATCGGGTTTGATGTTATAGAGTTATGACAATAAATAAACATGTTACGCGTTTTATTTATTTCATTAACTCTTATTGAAAACCCCCATGTCGAATCATTAATTCCTTGAAATGCACCCACACTGATTATAATAAATATCATTTAATAAAATAATATTATTTCCTCAAAATCCCGACTAGAAAAACTACACGACGTGTAATCATTAATACACGGCGTGTACTTGTTTTTCATTTCCTTTCCAAAATGAAAACTACACGACGTGTACATTCAATGTACACAACATGTATATCTTGTTTTTCATTTTATTTTTCCTCCAATATTAAAATGATTTAGGCTTACTTGAATAATTATTAAACCCCATACGGGAATAATCTTTATTCTACTTGAGATACTTGGATACACTTAGTGTGTGAACCTCTTGGCCTATTTCTCATTGGCATTATGCGAGCTTGCCTAAAGTCCAAGATTACTGTCTAGAAACGGGTCAAGGCACCCAAGAGAAAGAAGTTGATGCCGCATTGATGTGTCACCTAATACGAATGCTTACCATGTAATTTAATCCCTCTATCTCGATATCTCTAATCAAGCGAGTTGCATGCTAGTGCCATCAACCCATGTGCTCGATTATTCTTTCTTTGACTTCCCGGAATTGAACTCACCCATACCTTACCATGGCCATGGATTTATTTAGGCTATATCAATTCCATCAAATGGCCTGAGATATTTACTTCCATTATGGAACATAAGGGACAAATCCTTTCTCGCATTATCTATTAATGTAGTATCACTCATGATGCACCCAACGTATCCTACCTCGCTACGAACAGTGTGTCATCATAGTTTTCATTAATACATCTAAGTGCACAAGTTGTAATACCCATTAATAATAATGTTAAATTCTAAGGACCAATACACATGTCTGCAGATAGGAACATCTAATGACACTATGAATTGTGGATTTCCTACTGGCAGGCCTCATTCTCATAATATCCTCCTAGATATTACCAAGGGCGCACACCATGAGAAGGTGCCTCAAAGTTTTATGAGTCCTGACCCCTAATGGCCTGTATTATTTGTGTCCCTCAAATAACATCATCCGGACATAGAACATATATTCAAGAATAGTGTTATGGCACTTCTGGGTTTTCATCATAGTAGGGATCCACTATGACCCTTTAATGCAACAGCTATCCTTAGGAAATTATCACATGAATTGTCACGTAGAAGAATAATCAAGACGTGATAAGGTATTTATTAATGAATAAAGTATAAGTAGTTGGTTCTAGGCCACCAAATCTAATAGAATCCCACTTGGAATAGAGCCAACTTCTAACATCCTTTAACCCGCTAGCTCTCACATGATATTCATGCTTCTGCTGAGATAGGCCTTTAATCATGGGGTCTGCCACATTCTCTTCCGTAGACACTCTGATCACTGCAACTTCACCCCTTTTATAGAAATACCTCAAGAGGTGATACTTCCAGAGTATGTTCTTTACCCGTTTATGTGACCTTGGTTCTTTTGCAAGAGCCACCACTGCAGTATTATCACAACACAACGTGATAAGATCTTTACTTCTAGGCACCACATCAAGCTCATGGATAAAGTTTTGAATCAAGATGGCTTCCTTGGATACATCAAAAGACTCTATATATTTCTTCCCCACTGTAGAATTGGTGACAATTGGCTTCTTTGAACTCTTCCAGCTCACAGCTCCTCCATTGAGACAAAAAACATATCCAGATTGAAAATTCATATCATTCTGATCTGTTAGAAAACCAGCATCAGCATACCCTCTGATGAAAAGTTCTTTGTCTCCTCCATACACCATGAAAATATCCTTAGTTCTTCTTAGATACTTAAGGATAGTCTTAACAGCAGTCCAATGCTGTTCTCCTGGATCTGCTAGATATCTTCCTACCATGCTCAGTGCATAGGCAACATCAAGCCTGGTAAATAACATGGCATACATGATGGATCCTATAGCCAAAGCTTATGGGATATTACTCATTCTATTGTTATGTTATTATTTCTGAGGAAACATTTTCTTAGAAAGATGTAGGCCATATGACACTGGAACCAATCCCCTATTGGATTGTTCCATACTAAATCTCTTTAGTATCTGGTCAGTGTATGTACCCTAACTTAGTCCAAGAAGCCTCTTGGATCTATCACGAATGATCTTAATCCCTAGAATGTAGGCTGCTTCACCCAATTACTTCATGGAGAAACACTTGTTCAACTAGTCCTTAACTAACTGTAAGACTGTTACATCGTTTCTAATAAGCAATATGTTGTCAACATATACTACTAGGATAATGATCACATTCCCATTAAACCACTTATAAACACATGACTCACATTCGTTCTTAATGAAACCAAATTCCTTTATGGATTCATCAAATCGAATGTTCCATGACCTGGATGCTTGCTTTAATCCATAAATGGATTTTTGCAACTTGCAAACCCATTTGGATTCACCTGGTGTCACAAACCCTTCTGGTTGTGTCATATAGACATCTTCCTGAAGGTTCCCGTTAAGGAATTCTGTTTTGAAATCCATTTTTCAAATCTCATAGTCATGGTAAGATGCTATGGAAAGTATGATTCTTATGGATTTAAACATAGAAACTGGCAAAAATATTTTATCATAGTCAATTTCTTGACGCTGTCTGAATCCTTTAGCCACTAGCCTTGCTTTATAGGTGATAACTTGACCTTCCATGTCCAGTTTTCTCTTGAATACCCATTTTCATCCAACAGGCTTTACATCAACTTGCTCATCGACCAGAACCCAGACTTGGTTCTGATACATCGAATCAAACTCATAATTCATAACTTCTAGCCATCTTGCAGCTTCTGAGCTTTCTACTAATTCCTTGTAGGAGAGAGGTTCATCATTGTCCAACAATAATGATTCACCATCCTTGGTGAATAGGAAACCAAATCTCTCTAGTTCCCTTAACTCTCTCGATCTCCTATGCAGTACTTGTGTTTCTAGAACCTCTTCCACGAGGACCTGCGGAACTTATTCCTATACCAACTTTTGTGTATCTTGAGCATCAACTTCGTTGAAGTCAATCTTACTCCCACTATCACTTTTGAGGATGTTCTCCCTTTCAAGAAAGACAACTTGTCTAGCGACAATCACTTTCTTGTCTTGAGGGTTATATAGGTAATATCATTTTGTTTCCTTTGGATATCCTATAAAGATACACCTCATGCCTCGGGGTGCTAGTTTGTTGCCTGAGAAGGCCTTAACAAATTCCTCGCATCCCCATACACGTGTATGTGGAAAAATGGGTTTCTTTATATTCCATAACTCGGAGGGAATTTCATTTTCCGCCTTAGTTGGTACTCAGTTTAATGTGTTGGGCAAAAATACCTCAAGGTAACATTGCAGTATTTTTGGGTTGATTGTGTTTGTTGAGAAAGCGGGTTTTCATGGATATTTATCAAGTTCCCAAGAAATTGTTGACAATCCTTGTTGACAAAGAATGATGACAAAGTAAAAGGACGATCTGGAGGCGGTACAAAAGAGCAGTACAAGGTGGCGCCGTTTCCCAGTGTTTGCCAAATTTTTGGGGTCTAAAATTTGGAGTTTGGTGAGCATCGCGAAAATAGGATTTCCATGAAGAGCATAATTTAATATGGAAAAGGCATGAATTTCGCGAAGATAGGATTCATGGTTTGGAAATCGAGAAGACCAGAAGAGTGGAGGCGGTGATGCTTCGCGATTACATCAAGCTTCGCGAACGGCAGAGGCTGAAGTGCATCGCGGCGGTGAAGGAATGTTGGACTTCGCAAGGGAGATTCGCGGCGAAGGCGCGAAGGAATGTTGGGTTTTGCGAGGGAGCTTCACAGCAAAGGCGTGAAGGAATGTTGGGCTTCGCGAGGGAGCTTCGCGGAGAAGACGCGAAGGTAAGTTGACGGTGATTCTTCGCGACTACGTCAAGCTCTGTGAACGGAAAATTGTCGTGGTGCTTCGCGATTTGGACAGAATTCCGGTGGAAACTTTGGAGCTTCGCGATTTGAGATGACTTGGTGTTGACTTCGCGTGGAAGGGACGAGGGTCGGTGGAATCGCCTATAAATTGAGGCCGACCCCTTCGAGCGAAGCAGAGAGATTTTTCAGAGAAGATCATTTGCTCTCGTTTTGCGAAGGTAGTTCGCGGAGCCAGTGTGCTTCGCGAAAGGGGAGCTTCGCGGCGGCTATTGTAGCTCCGCGAAAGTTGAGTGCTCCGCGTTGGCTCAGTGAGCTTTGCGAGAGAAGTTGATTTGCAACGAGTTGAGCTTCACGAGAGTGCTTCGCGATAGAGATTCGCGAGAGAGCTTCGCGAAAAGGCAGGAGCTTCGCGAAATTGGGAGCCTCGCATTGTATGGTGCTTTGCGAAGGTGTTTCCAAAAGGAATTGTCCAGTGTTCAGAGGCAAAGTGGTATTCATCAGTGGATGAAAGTTTGGACTTCAACAGAGCATCTATATACAGTTAAGGATGAATTACTTCATGCAAATGAAGAGACCAACAGGTCTATAAACTGTGAGTGAATCCCTTCTGGAGCAGTGAGCTTAGGAAGAGGAAGAAGGCGATCCTCTCCACTGACATTGAGCCAGAGAGAGAGAAACAAGGAGTGGCCCTTGGGAAAGCAGTGAGCTGACCCTAAATCTTGTATAGGAATTGAGCCTGGGCATAGAAGTGATCTAGCCCGAACATTGTAATCCACAGCTAGTGAAGTCTAGTGGAATTTGGTACGAACCAGCAACTTGTCGGCGTATGCTCCTTGGACGTAGCCCTTAGCGGTGAACCAAGTAAAAATATTTGTGTCTGCCTTCTTACTTCCCTACATTGCATTCAAAGCATCATCATCAGGTAAAGGAGACAAGTGATCACAGTAACCACACAAGTGAAAACAAAGTGACCCTTGTAACAAAGAGGTCAAGATCCAGTGGGGCAGGAAGAACATTGAAAAAGAATACCCATACCCTGATTCACCCCCCTCTTAGGGTATATAGGCCCCTATTGGCCCTAACAATTGGTATCAAAGGGATAGGTTGCTTTTATCATATTTGTTTTCTCCGACTTGGTGTAGTTGATCTGTGTGCTTAAAGAATTAGTCTGCTCTTATCTCAGTGAGCCATGGCAAAGGGAAAAACATCCAAGAAGAAGCAGAAGTCAAGTGGTATTCCTCAGTATGGAAGTATGTATGAAAAAAGTGTGATTCAATTAAAAGAATCAAACAGTTTACTGAAGGAAGGTCTGGATGAATCTGACAGGGAAAAGATTGATTCACTCAATCATGATGTTGGAATAAGTGAAGTACATGAGCATCAGAGTGATTCTGAAACAGAAGAATAAATTGAAGGAAGAATAGATATGCGAGCTGAGTTGGAGTCTGCTCTTGAGGAGATAGATGTTTGGAGAGAAAAAACAAATAAATCCAACAAAGTTGTTCACGATGCCAAACTATATATGCAGCAGCAGGAAGAAGAGAAATCTGAGTTGATGGAAGAAATTGAGAAACTCAAGTTATCAACACGCGAGAACTCAGAATCGGTTAGTGAGTATAAGATTAAGATTGAAGAACAGAAAAGGGAGATCGATGTCTTGAATAGAAAAGTGAAAGATCAAGTCAAGTGCATCGAAGAACCTGATATTCCAATTGACGTTGGAAACATTGAAGAAGTCAAATCTAAAGATATCCGGATCAAAGTATTGGAGATTGAGGTCAACAAGCTAAGAGGCTTAAATCAAAGGCTTATCGACATAGTTAATGACCTAACAGAGAAGAATGATTCTCATTCCAATGAACTACAAAAGATGGCTAAAATGAAAGGAAAACAAAAGGCTGATGATTATGAAGAGAATAAAAAGTCAGATGAAGTACAGAATCTGAAAGCTAGAAATGATGATCTAGCAGCACAGTTGTCTGAAGAAGTTCAGAAGAATCGAAGCCTACAACAAGAGAGTGAATCTGTCTCAAAATCTGTTTCTGAGGAAAAATTAAAAGTAGTGAAGCAAACTGCAATGGTGGAAAAGCTCACACAGGAACTAGAAGATGAGGTGAGTAGCGGGAAGCTTCTCAAGAAAGAACTAGATGTCCAACTTGAATCAAGGGAGACGAAGATTAAAAAGTTGGAAGAGGATCTAGAATCAGTAAATAAGGATGTGGAGAAATCCAATGCGAAAGGAATTCCAAAAATGAAGGATGCCTTACACTTTCTATTTGATCATCCTTCGACAAGTGATGATAAAATGAAGAATAGGTATGATATTTCTGAAGAGAAACAACCGAATATTTTCTCAGCTCAAAGACCAGCAAGTTTCAGAAAAGCTGGTATTGGATTCGATGAATCCCCTCTAGTGCATGACAGAAAGAGAGCCGTGAACAGTTCTAGAAATGGAAAAGTTCTTGCAGGTGCTGGAGATAGGACTAAAAGGACAATTACAAAAAGAAGTAATGACATGTGCTATTTCTGCGGGATTCAAGGCCACACATCAAGATTCTGTTTAGAGGCTCAGGAATACATTTCAGGCTGTGAAAATAGAAACATTGCTAAATCTAAGAATAAGAAGAAGCATCATGATAAATTAGAGAGAAGAGTTTCTCAGAGGAGAACATTCATCAGATGCTATTACTGTGGAAGGATGGGACACACCATGAGTATGTTTTAGGAAGCTCAGGAGATCGATGCCAGAAGAATAAAACAAGTTGCATCAACATCTCAGCAGAGAAGTGATGAAATGAGGTATGCCTTTAATAGAAATTTTTTCATATGTTCTAATCATGGGCATTTGGCCAGAGAGTGTAGCAAGAAGAAAGCAGGAAAGGAAAAGGAGCCTAGAAAGAAATTCCTAACTCCAGTGATGTATAAAGAGAAATCTTACATTGGGAGACAAAGTGGTAAGGTAAAGAATAGGCCTAGAGCCTCAGGGGAATCACAAGGAGCTGGAAGAAAGGTGTATCAGTCACCTCCTCTGTCACACTCGCAACATATCTCTCAGAGGGAACATGAATAAATCTGGAAGAAAAAGGGTGGAGATGCTACAGTTGTGAGAAAGAAGAATGAACATTCAATGGAAGACTCACCATCGGTGAAAAGGAGTGTGGTGACTCAGACATCTGATAAAAGAAAGATGAACAAAGAATGTGATGAAAAATTCGCAGGACGTATTCCACAACAAAAACTGGAAGAAGATGCAAGATCCTTACAATGGTGGAAGAAGCAAGGGAAGATGGAAAGAAAAGATATTCCTGCTCCGAGAAATAATCAAGGAAAATGGAATTTTAGTAGAACCTCAAAGAAGAAAATGTGTACTAGTGGGTTTATATCCCAAGTGGTGAGAAAGGCCAAGACTACCAAATCTACTTATCAGAAAAAGACTCAAAATGTGGGCAATGAATGCCTAGTCATATGGCCAGAACAGTTGAAGTTGGCTAGGCAGCTGGAGGAAGCAAGAAAGGAGTGTGATGCCCTCCAAGAAAAAATCAAAGGGTTGACCCATCAGGATCAACCATCATCCTCATCTTGAGGATTTCAGAAGAATCCCCTCTCCCTATGTATATAAATGCTATTAACTGATGATCCGTGTGTTTCAGGTTTTAGGGAGATACAATCCAAGGGGAAGTGGCATCTAATGATGCGAAGTGGAGAAGTGATATGCTCTAGAGTTTCAATTGATTCAAATCAGGTACTAGAGTTGAAGAAGAAAGGGAGAAACAGAGCACAATAGGAAGTGATTGTGTTATTAACTTTATCTCTTGTTTCCTACACTGAGTTTCAACTCAGTAGGCTTGGAGATTTTGTTAATGGCTCAAATCTGAGTGGAAGATGAGAACAAATGATGCAGGAGGAAAAGACGTGTTATGGGTCTAAACTGGGGAGCATTCTATATCCTAATCAGATGCATGATCTCAATATGATATGAAGGATGAATGTTTATGCTCATGAAGAATGATTTGTGTAAAAGCAGCAACACATGGGTTTTCATGATTATCTATTTTGTTCTAACAATGTGGTATCAACTGACTGATTTCAGGATACCAAGAAGCTGCAAGAGAAAATCGAAGGTGTGTCAACAAAATCCTGAAAGAATATGTTCAATGAAATGGAATCATTTAACAATGACATAGTGAAAAGTTTTTTGTTAAAAATGAGTCAGTGAACAATTTCCTGATGAATGTGTTGAGGAAGAAAGCAACACAGGGGGAGAGGAAGTGGATGATGCTGATTAAGAAGAAGACACTGATGATGAACATGAAAGTTTCAAGTGTGTGTCTACAAGGATGCCAAAGGGATGAGCTAAAATTGATAGACAAAATATCATTGGTGATCAGGCAGCTCCAGTTCAGACAAGGGAAATGAAATCAATTTAGCATGCATATTTTCTATATTAGGTTGAGCTGAAATGCATTGCTGATGCAGCTAATGATGAAAATTGGGTTCATCCATGAACGACGAGATATATCAGATTGAGAAGAATCAGAAGTGGGAGATTGTATCGAGGCTAGCAGACAAGAATGTCATTGGGACCAAATGGGTCTATCGCAACAAGATGAATGAATATGGCACAGTGATTCAGAACAAAGCATGACTGATGTGCAAAGGAGACTCCCAGATAGAGGTAATATATGGTGATGAGACATTTTAACCGATTGTAAGGTAGGAGAAAATCAGATTATTCCTAGCCATTACAGGGAAAAGAATGTTCAAAGAGTTCCAGATGGATGTAAAGACTACATTTATAAATGGGTTTCTGGAAGAAGAGGTGTACATTGAGCAACCAGATGGTTTTCACCACATGACAAGCAGCGAGATATCAGAGAAATCCCAAGGAAAGTCACATGCTTGCAGTGAAAAGAATACTTCGGTATATCAAGGGCACAGTGGACTTCAGCTTAACATACAACGACAAATCTCAGACAGAGTTATTGGGATATACTGATGCAGACTGGGCCGGTTCAGCAGATGATAGAAAATCAACGTCAGGTGGTGCTTTCTATCTTGGTGGATTGTGTATTTCTTGGCTAAGCAAGAAGCAAGATTTCATTTCATTGAGCACCGCAGAAGCTGAGTATATTGCGACCACTCAAGCATGCACACAGTTATTGTGGATAAAGCAGCAGCTTGAAGATATGGGAGTTGATGTGAAGTCTCCGATCGGAATCCAGTGCAACAACTCAAGTGCTATAAATCTTTGCAAAAATCTCGTCCATCATTCAAGGAAAAAGCACATTGAGATTAAGTATCATTTTATCAAGGATAAGGTTGAGCAGGGAATCGTGAAGTTGGAGTACGTGCCGACAGAGCTACAGGTTGCAGACATTTTGACAAAGGCCTTACCCAAGGAAGCTTTTGAGAGGCATCGACTGGCTCTGGGAGTTTAGTCGATTCCCCACACTTGAAATAGTGTGGATGTGGGACCCCCCCTCTCCCCGAGGTATGATGTGTTTTTCCCTAATGTGATGATATGTGTTCTCTACCATGTTACAGACTACAACAGAGTGACCTTTGGGTTCGTTGACAAAGGGGGAGAAAAGTGTTTGTTAATGGGGGAGAAAATAGTGATTGTTCAAGGGGGAGATAGTGCGGAGATTTGCTAAATCATAATTGATACGGGGAGAAGTTGACAGGTGGAGCAGCCAGAAAGGGGGAGCAATGAGAAAGGGGGAGATTTTCAAATCTGATGATGCTAGAAGTGATCGATCAAAGCATAGAAATCACGACAGCTGAGGATCGTGATAAAAGCAGAACAGTGGTGTTGGAATGGTGTGAGACGGTGTCCAGCTATCACCAATTGGTATCAGTGTGGTTCAACAATTGGTATCAACTTAAGAATTGGTATCGGGGTGGAATCGACAATTGGGGTCTGACATGAAGTGATTCATTGATGAACTTTTTATACTACTCTTGTTTCTCACACCGAGCATTGCTCATGTGGGCTTAGAGTACGTGTTAAGTGAATCCTTGAACGCTATTAGAATCGCAAGAGGCGAATGGTGGTAGCGACTGGAAGAAGACTCAGTGAGGTATCAAAGTGCAGAACATCATCCTGAGTAGAGTTGTGAAGAGTTGTCAACAAACCCAAAGGGGGAGATTGTTGGGCAAAAATCCCTCAAGGTAACATTGCAGTATTTTTGGGTTGATTGTGTTTGTTGACAAAGTGGGTTTTCATGGATATTTGTTGATTTCCCAAGAATTTGTTGACAATCCTTGTTGAAAAAAAACGATGACAAAGGAAAAGGATGATCTGGAGGCGGTACAAAAGAGCAGTACAAGGTGGCGCCGTTTCCCAGTGTTTGCCAAATTTTTGGGGTCCAAAATTTAGAGTTTGGTGAGCATCGCGAAAATAGGATTTCTATGAAGAGCATAATTTAATATGGCAAAGGCATGAATTTCGTGAAGATAGGATGCATGGTTTGGAAATCGCAAAGACCAGAAGAGTGGAGGCGGTGATGCTTCGCGATTACGTCAAGCTTCGCGAACGACAGAGGTTGAAGTGCATCGCAGTGGTGAAGGAATGTTGGGCTTCGCGAGGGAGCTTTGCGGAGAAGGTGCGAAGGAATGTTGGGATTTGTGAGGGAGCTTCGCGGCGAAGGCACGAAGGAATGTTGGGATTCGCAAGGGAGCTTCGCGGCGAAGACGCGAAGGTAAGTTGACGGTGATTCTTCGCGACTACGTCAAGCTCCGCGAACAGAAAATTGCCATGGTGCTTCGCGATTTGGACAGAATTCTGGCGGAAACTTTGGAGCTTCGTGATTTGAGATGACGTGGCGTTGACTTTGCGCGGAAGGGACGAGGGTCGGTGGAATCTCCTATAAATTGAGGCCGACCCCTTCGAGTGAAGCAGAGAGATTTTTCAGAGAAGATCATTTGCTCTCATTTTGCGAAGGTAGTTCGCGGAGCCAGTGTGCTTCGCGAAAGGGGAGCTTCGCGGCGGCTATTGTATCTCCGTGAAAGTTGAGTGCTCTGCGTTGGCTCAGTGAGATTCGTGAGAGAAGTTGCTTTGCAACGAGTTGAGCTTCGCGAGAGAGCTTCGCGAGAGAGCTTCGCGAGAGAGCTTCGTGAGAGAGCTTTGCGAAAAGGCAGGAGCTTCGCGAAATTGGGAGCCTCGCATTGTATGGTGCTTTGCGAAGGTGTTTCCAAAAGGAATTGCCCAGTGTTCAGAGGAAAAGTGGTATTCATCAGTGGATGAAAGTTTGGACTTCAACAGAGCATCTATATACAGTTAAGGATGCATTACTTCATGCAAATGAAGAGACCGATAGGTCTATAAACTGTGAGTGAATCCCTTCTGGAGCAGTGAGCTTAGGAAGAGGAAGAAGGTGATCCTCTCCACCGGCAGTGAGCCAGAGAGAGAGAAACAGGGGGTGACTCTTGGGAAAGCAGTGAGCTGACCCTAAATCTTGTATAGGCAGTGAGCCTGGGCATAAAAGTTATCTTTCCCGAACATTGTAATCCACAACTAGTGAAGTCTAGTGAAATTTGGTACGAACCGAAAACTTGTCGGCGTATGCTCCTTGGACGTAGCCCTTAGTGGTGAACCAAGTAAAAATATCTGTGTCTGCCTGCTTACTTCCCTGCATTGCATTCAAAGCATCATCATCAGGTAAAGGAGACAAGTGATCACAGTAACCACACAAGTGCAAAAAAAGTGACCCTTGTAACAAAGAGGTCAAGATCCAGTGGGGCAGGAAGAACATTGAAAAAGAATACCCATACCCTGATTCACCCCCCCCTATCAGGGTATATAGGCCCCTATTAGCCCTAACATAATGTGTATGTTGCAGTTTGTAATGCATATCCCCAAAAGGATAATGAAAGATCTGCATGACTTATCATCGACCTCACCATGTCCAACAAGGTGCAGTTCCTCCTTTCACTAACATCATTACACTATGGTGTATAAGGAGGAGTGAGATGAGATAGAATCCTAGACTCCTGTAGAAGATCGATGAACTCTTGGTTTAGATATTCTCCACCTCAATCTGATAAAAGTTTCTTTATCTTCTTACCAAGATGATTCTCTACTTAATTCTTGAATTCCTTAAATTTATCTAAGGCTTCTGACTTATAACTCATTAAGTAGACATAGCCATATCTACTAAAATCATCATTAAAAGTAATGAAGTAAGAATATCCACCTCTAGCTTCTACTGAAATTTTCCAAACACATCTGTGTGCACTAATCCTAGAAGATCTATGGCCCTTTCAACTTGTCCACTTAAGGGAGGCTTGGTCATTTTTCCTTGTAAACAAGCGTGACATCTATTAAGTGATTTTAGCTCATTAGATTCCAAATAACCATCTTGGTAGAGCTTTGTCAAGCGCTTCTAGTTTACATGACCGAGATGGTGATGCCACAACTGAGTAATGTATGATTCATGTGATTTTGTTTCGTTATCTATTACCAACACTTGGTTTCATAATTTAATACATAGAAACCATTATTTAAATGTTCCATACCATAACATACGTTGTTCTTATAAAAGAGACAACCCTTATTTCCAAACTTGAAAATAAATCCATCCATATACAAACAAGATACATAAATTATGTTCTTGGTAACACTAGGCACATAATAACAGTTATGTAAAACCAAAATAATCACAGTTAGAAATGAGAGGTGGTAATCGCCAATAGCCAACACAGCCAGCCTTGCACTATTGACAGCTCTAAAATCCACCTATCCTCTGGTAATCTTTCTAAATCTACTTGGTTCCTGCATTTGAATATAGATGTGATCCCCACAAGCTGTATTCAATACCAAATGTGTAGAAATGGAAAGATTACACTCGATAACGAATGCACCTTTAGCGTCCCCACGCTTCTGAGTGCAGTTCCTCTTCCAGAGTCCTTGCTTGCCACATGAAAAACATACTGCCTCTCGTTCCTTGCCCTGACTCTAGATATTCCCCTTCTTGGTGGGATGACACTCGGGGGCTTCAGACCGTTTGTAAGTCTTTAGCCCCTTTGCATTGTCCTTCCTTTTCTTATTCACCATAAGGACTGTGGGTTTGTCACACCCCGTGTCCTTACCTACCTGGCGAATTAAGGTCAGAAGTTCCAATAGACTCTTCTCATTGTTGCTCATGTTATAAATGAATCTAAAGAAGGTCTTGTGCAGTGATTATAGGATGAGATCTGCACGCAACTCATCCGAGAATTTAATCCCAAAGATGTCCAGATGTTCAATGTAGCCAATAAGCTTGACTACATGAGGCCCAGCTGGCACAAACTCTCTAAGCTTAGTTGTAAACAAAGCATTGGAGATCTCATATCTCTCTTGTCTCGCCTTGTCTTGGTAGATATCCTTAAAGTGAGACATCATGATATACATGTCCATGTTTTCATGTTGCTTCAAGAACTCATTAGACATGGCTGATAGCATGAAACACTAGACATCTGTGGCATAATCTATATCTTTTTCATAGAGAGGTATTTCCTCATCACTGGCCTCTTTCCCAAGTGCAACTAAAACAGGCTCTTTCAGCACATACAATTTTATCTCGTGGCGAAGGATGACGCGTAAATGCCTCTGCCACTCTTGGAAATTGGTGCTGGTGAGAAGGTTTTCCTTCTCGAATATGGTTCGAAATGATATGTTTGAAGTCATTTTCTTGTCATTTATACAAATTAAGATAATAAAAGGTTTTAGTAATTTATAAAACTAAGACAAATAAATAAATTAATACTTATTAGTCTCCCACTATTTTATCAAAATCCAATAACCCTCACCATTGACTTTAGAATATTCTATTGCCTAAATATTCTAGTGGCAAGGATCCATTTTCCCTTCGCATTACCCCAACTAGAGTTGGTCAAGAAACTTAAAGGGTTTTAGGTAGGCATTCCAAATGCCAAATGCATTAACTCACATCTCTTTGATCCGCTGAGTGGAATCCCCAATCCTGAAATCCTTTTATTTTGAATTTCCTCAACCTTTGCCTCTTGGTCACACCAAGTCCTGCTGTGGCAGTCAACCATTGATGCAAACCAATTCAAGTCAACCCAAAACCTTGAATTAGAATTCCCTAATAATTGAAATCACCCCAACTAGGGTTGGTCAAGCACTTTGAACTATGGTTTGATTCTAACCAAGATTATGGAAGGCTATATCAACTTAATATTTCTTTGAGGGATTTTATCCTTATATGTAAATTTCCATTTTATTATATTTTATTACATGCTTTTTAATATTGAGTGGGATATGCTTAAGTGATTAACCATGTCTGAGATAATATTTGCACATAATCTGGTCTTATTTTAGTTCCATCTTGCATACTTGTTTAATTCATTAATTGTGTGATCATGACAACACACCCACAATAAATAAACCCTGAAACTAACAAAAATAAAATAAATGGTATGATCATGAGCTTGGTCTATTGGTTAGTTTATCTAGCGGTTGATAAACTAACCCGAGACCTAGGGGAGAAACACCTTGAACCTTTCGGGTTCGTGTTTACAGCTTTCCACCTGTCCACCTTTGTATCTCCTTGGATTGGTTTCACCTTGGCTCCTAACTTGAGCTGCCTCCACTAGCTTGGTAGATCCATCCATTACATAAGCATTTATCTCACACACAGGTGAGGGGTAAAAGGGGTTTTTACATAAAAAAATCCTTGGGTGCGTAGGCCCTACATATTAATGAGGATAAGGATCGCAGGCCAAAAAATTTAATTTAAATAAATAAATTAAAAGAAACCATTCACATATAATGGTCTTGGTCTAGCTTATGATCATCCATACATGAAACGATATTTTTGTATAAATAAAACTAGCATTCAATTCTTTAATCGTTCTTATTTAAGATAAATCATGCTCGAATCAATTAATTATCTTTAATTACTCAATCCTTTTATCTTAAACCCTTTTCTGAATTTCCTTGAGATTTTCATCCATAATAATTTTAAACAAATAAATTTAAAATTATCTTTGTACATAACAAGTACCTTGGAGGCAACCCGGTGAATTCTCATTCATTACACAAATGTTAAATTAAACACATATATATAAAACACCTATCACGTATTGTGCCTCAGCTTTACACCTAAACTATGGTACACATATCAAGGGTTTTTATAATATAATAATAAATTTTAATAAATCTGCGTAATTTGGATGAGTACACGGCGTGTAGTTCCGATTACACGACGTGTACTTTTGTTCACCTTCCATCCGAAGTACACACCCTGGGACATGGCATGTAGATGTAATTCAGAAATATTCAGAGTACATGACGTGTTCAGTGGGACACATGCCATGTAGTATCCGCGTTACACGATTTCCAGTTGGGAAAGACATGTACGAGGTACACGGTCTAACCCTAACTCGAAGGGACTACACGCCATGTTCAGTGGACCACACGGTGTGTAATCTGGAAACCGTGTGCCACCTATTCCTGGTCAACACACGGTGTCATTTATGACTTAGGTATACCCCAATACATGACCTGATTTGGTGGACCAGTCTGATGCATTGAACCTAGACTACATGGCATGTACTTCCGGATACACGTCATGTATTCTTGTGTTGTATGACCAAGAACGTTTAGCACCTCCTGATGATATCCTCTATTTTATTTTAATCAAAGTTAAAATAAAAATTCTTTTCTGTAAGGTGAATGAGAAACGAGAGAGGAGGAACAGATCTCGAGATTCAGATTTAAAGAACGATTAACTTGAATTGAAACAACTAAATTATTAAATGCGTAAATCACCAATGAAAAAATAAATAATAATAATCAACGATATGACCCCTATGATACCACTTGTAGGTTCCGAGCATAGCATAAGTGCGTTGGTGGGTTTTCCTAACTTTAATTTTAGCATTTAACAACGTTCAATCCAAGATCTGTCATGATAATAAAATTCCAGATATTCAGAATAGAATGAAGAATGAAAATAAAGAGAAGGGTCCTGAAACCATCGAGAGGATCATCATATGTTGGTTATAATTAATTTAATTAATTGAAAAGAATTACGTTGATGTAATTCTTTCTTTGTTGATGTTTTCCGGTCACATTTCGATGTGATTCGACATTGTGTCACAGAAGTCAAGTGTAGACCTCCTCTAGCAGTGATCCACACGTGTACCACGTATCTCTGTACATTGACAAAGGAATCTCTGGGTGCTATTGTGGAGAAGCCTTTGCTTGCATTGTCTGCATTAGATCGCCTTGATCTGATGGAGGAGGATCTCTCTCGGTCTTGAGAGATTTCTTAGAGGAAGGAGTTCTCTCGGCCTTGAGAGAATTTTCTAGAATTTTTGTGCACAATAATTCATGGAAAAGTGTTGGGGTTGTGAGGATATTTATAATCGGGGTTGAGGTTATAGAGTTATGACAATAAATAAACACGTTACACATTTTTTTATTCCATTAATTCTTATTGAAATACCTCATGTTGAATAATTAATTCCTTGACATGCACCCACACTGATTATAATAAATATCATTTAATAAAAAAATATTATTTCCTCAAAATCAGGACTGAAAAAACTACATGGCGTGTAATCATTAATACACGACATGTACTTATTTTTCATTTCCTTTCCAAAATGAAAACTACACGGCATGTACATTCAATGTACATGGCGTGTATATCTTGTTTTCCATTTTATTCTTCCTTTAACATTAAAACGATTTAGGCTTCCTTGAATAATTATTAAACCACATACGGGAATAATCTTTATTCTACTTGAGATACTTGGATACACTTAGTGTGTGACCCTCTAAGCCTCTTTCTCGTTGGAATTAGGCAGGCTTGCCTAAAGTCCAAGATTACTATCTAGAAATGGGTTAAGGCACCCAAGAGAAAGAAGTTGACACTACATTGACGTGTCACCTCATACAAACACTTACCGTGTAATTTAATCCCTTTGTCTCGATATCTCTAATCAAGTGGGTTGTATGCTAGTGACATCAACCCATGTGCTCAATTAATCTTTCTTTGACTTCCCAGAATTGAACTTGCCCATACCTTACCATGGACATGGATTTATTTAGGCTATATCAATTCCATCAAAGGGCATGATATATCTACTTCCATTATGGAATGGATGGAAAAAATACTTTCTCACATTATCTATTAATGCAGTATCACTCGTGATGCACCCAACGTATCCTACCTCTCTGCGAACAGCGTGTCGTCACAATTTTTGTCAATACATCTAAGTGTGCGAGTTGTAATACCCATTAATAATAATCTTAAAGTCTAAGGACCAATACACACACCCGCATATCGGAACATCCAATGAAACTATGAAATGTTTATTTTCTACTGGCGGGTCTCGTTCTCATAATATCCTCCTGGATATTACCAAGGGCGCACACCATGAGAAGGTGCATCAAAGTTTTATGAGTCATCACCCCTAATGTCCTGTATTATTTGTGTCTCTCAAATAACATCATCCGGCCATAAAACATATATTCAAGAACAGTGTTATGGAACTTCCAGGTTCTCATCATAGCAAGGATCCTCTATGACCCTTTAATGCAACAACTGTCCTTAGGAAATTATCACATGCATTGTCATGTAGAAGAACAATCAATATGTGATAAGGTATTTATTAATGAATAAAGTAAAAAGTAGTTTGTTCTAGGCCACCAACTCCAACATGTATCATGTGGGATGGGTTTATTATTGTCATATATTGTAAACATGATTTCATTAGGATTAAGAATGATAATGAATCAATTTAAATTGAATTTAAAGGGGTAAAATAATGTGAAGTATGATCTTACAACTTATTGTTGATTTGATTTGATTTGATTTGATATTACAATTATATGGACATAATTCCTTGATAAAAATTGTGTCTGTTGGTGGATTGATTATGCTGCAACAAATTCTTTTGAAACCTCTATTTTTTTGTGATTTTTTAATATCATCATAAATAACTCGATAACCACTTATAATTGGTTAATGGAATAGATGCCCTAGGATTTAATGGATTCTTTGATAAAACCCTTAATTAATGAAGTGAAATTTAATAAGAGACCCTTTTATAAATCTGAAAATTTATTGTCCTATGGTATGTGATGTGATGTTGGTGGGGTATATGATGTGGTTGTGCAACAGGGCTATGATGGAAGGTGGAACTGGATGTGGTCATTGGGCTATTGTTTTATGTTGCTTGTTGTGTGTTACACTGTGTTTGTTTCCCGATTAGTAATGTCTAGTGAAATTAATACTATTGGTCATGTTTAAAGAATAAATAATATACTTCTTGTTGTGTGCTAAGAAAAAGTGAATGTTTTAATGGAACAGGTTGGTAATGGAGAATTTGGAAAATGGTTTAATTATAATAAAAAATTGGAATATGAATTGTGGAATGTTTTTTTCTTATGGAGGGTTGTGATTTTAGTTTCAATAGGGGAAGTGGAGGTTCCTATGAGTTGTCTTGTTCTTTTGTGAACCCTTAGGACGGGGCTTGTGTGCTGTTTATCTATAAGCATATACCTATGTATTCTTGTGATTTCTATATGCACCCCACCCTAATCGAGCACAATGTTCCGACACCCACATAGTCACGTGTGGGGGGGGGGGGTTGTTTTTACCAACATCCTATTGGGAGGATGGATACATGGCTACTCACTCTTCCATACTCCCTCTTATAGGATATGCGAAGGAAATGCATAGGCCGTGATAGCCATATGTCAAAAGTTCCACTATCGAGTTGTGATGTGATGATATGTGATGGCCCAGGTGTGTTCGAGTGACATGTGATGTGATGGACCAGGTGTGTACAGTAGGGATGTGATGTGTTGTGATGTTATTTGGAAGAGGTGGGAGCGCTAGGACGTATGAAATTGGGGTGTGAGTGTGGAAAATTAGTGAGAAAGTGGTGTGGGTTACCCTATCATCAATGTGATTTATATTATATTATATTATTGGATGCATTATTTAGTGAGAAAGCCTTGATGAGGTTGGGGTTTTGGTTTGAATCCCTATTTAGGTGTTGTTTGGTTCTACTGTTTTCACAGAGGTGCATTATTTTTCTCTTTTCACATGTACATGAGAGACCTTGGGTTTTCCTAATGAGTATACCTATATGATCAACATATATATATATAACTATTTTCAGGATTCCAGGAGGACTTCATGGACTGTGATGGACTTTACTAGCCCAGACCCTTGGACAGTTGTTGTGTCGCTATACTAGTTATTATTTTAGGTTTTTAATTTAGAGACTTTTTATCTGTATCAGTTTTATTTACACATGAATTGTTTTATATTTTTTTGGATTTCTTATATATATATTTCATGAATTTTATTGTGGTTGATTCATTCTATCTCCCGATATTTTTTTCTTATAAAGATAAATGACTCCCATATTGTGAGATTTTTATACCCTTGGTGCTATTCTCCAACCTAGGGCCTACTGGAGGTGGGATTTGGGGGTCATTATTTCCCTCCCTTCATTATGGTATTTTTTATGGGAGGGGTTTGTGACAAGTTATTCAACATTTTATAGATTTCAAGAAATAGATATAGAACAATTACATTGTATTTCCTTGTAGAAAATGTGAAAATAGAGAATACTTCAAATGTGAAATTAGAATTTTGAAGAATTATAAGATATGGAGTCGACATAGATAATTTTATTATTCTTATAGTAAAGAAATACCCACCATTAATTAATAGGTAAATAATACAATAGACAACCCCATGACTATAATGTTACATGACCTTGGAGAAGAGTTCACACACAAAGATTTTGAATTGGGGATTGATGGAGTAGTTGGAAGTAATCCCCATTTAAGTACTGATGGGAAAACATTAAAGTTTTTTGATTTTCTTAATGATGATCTGACTGAACTATCATAGGATGTATAAAATTCAGTAATTTTTCATTTATCATGGAATTGATACACATGAAGACTCTTAAAAAATGAACTCACACATCTTTTGATATGTTATTGCAACTATTTCATAGGGTCTTACCCATTGGTGTGAAACTTCCCGAGCCTTACTACAATGAACTCAATTTAACCAAATTTTTTGGTTTTACATATGAGGAATAATATGTATATATGAAAAATTTCATGTTGTTTACAAAGTAGAATTATAATCTTGATAGTAGAATTGTTAGTAAGTCCTATAGATGGATGGAAAATGGATGAAAATTAACTCTTAAAAAACAATCATTTATAGATCTAAAATATTAAAGTATATTTCCATGAATCAATTGTAATATTTTCCACTAAAACTAATATTGAAGAAACATTTTATTTCATCTAAAATTTCAAAGATAATTTGATAGAATGTAGAAAAGAACAAGGACATCGATTGTCATGACCCAACCCACCAACACCCCTCCTAGGACAATAGTAAGACGAGGGTGACACCCCAAGCTCACCTACAATAGGATTGGGGATTAAAACTAGCACCGAGTAGACATATCACTGAAATGAGAGGCCTTAGAATAATGTACCTGCATGAACACACACAACCAACTCCATTCAATATTGTAGAGATATAATAAATTTAAACATCTAGAGTATAAAAAATCTATGCAACAACCTCTAGGAAATACATAAAAGTGAAACAAGAGAATACAAATAATATCAAATAAAAAATACACACCCAAATAGAAATGAGGTCCAAAACTGAAAAAAACTAAAAAAAAGAAACTGAAGAGAGCCTGAATCACAATATCCAAGGCTAACCACCGAACATAGTCAACAAATTCAAGTACCACTATACCCCTCCAAAATTGGGTCCACTGAAGTTAACGCCAATATGCATGTTGATTGCATAAGACACAACACGTGAAGGGAAATACCATACAAGAGTGACGATATACATACCTAGTAGGATGCCTCAAAAACCAACAAGGAAATAATAAAAAACTGTTATCTCAACACATAAAGCAACATGGTAAAGAAACCCATCATCAGATATACTCAAAGAAACCCAAGTGAAGAGAGAAAGGGGATCTCTATCTCCATAGCTCTAAAGGTCCCATATCATAGCCAAGAATCATATGTAACCTCTCAAGAATCCGTAGGAACCGCACCTCACCACTACGTAGCATAGCCTAGGGAGAACTACTCCAATAGAGGACCCACACACTACCAGAGCTCAATGAGGGGGAGTCTACTTCACAGATAGAGGAACCATTCCCTTTGTAATGTGGGGGATTTATGTATCTACCTATATATAGGATATAGGGGACCCACTCCCTGGAGAGATAGGGGAGTAATGACCCTGGTAACACTCTGATGATCACCCTCGATCTCTGTCACTAGCCAAGCATTGCTGAAAGAATCATCCTGCTCACATATCCTCACATCGTATCTCTAATGTCAAAATGAAGGCCACTATCACATCCTAAACAAAAAAATACTCAGGATAGGCTACTCACAGACCCAAATACGAGTCCCAAAGAAGGAGATATGAAAATTAGATGTTTTTGAAAAAAGTACATGGTGTGTACATAGAGTCACACAGTGTGTGACCTCACCTGGACACTTGGATGTGTCCTCACTTAGACATAGATTGGCCATCCATATGACTCTATACGATGTGTACATGGGGTCAAAAGGCATGTATGATCACTCGGGGTCCTGGGTGTGTACTCATAACACATAGCTAGACTATCCATGTACCTATACACAGCGTATCCCTCATAGTACGCGATGTGTATACTTACCCGAGGTCCTGGGTGTGTGCCTTCGACACACAACTTGGATACCTGGGTAATGTCACATGATGTGTGGGCCTGGCCACACAACGTGTGATATTTAAATTGGACTAAAACCCTAGTTTCCACAAGAACTCATATTACACAATGTGTGTTTCTCTTGGATACACATCGTGTAGTCGGCTTTTTCGTCGACAATAAATCCTTTCTTCACGTGATGCCAGATCCATGATTTATTCTTCTTTCTTCACTATTTGACTCACTTGAATCCACTAAAAAAATTGGGGAACCTATGATCATCAATTTCAGGATTCAAGTGTCTAGAAATTAGAACTTCAATCTATCATGGTAGTGGTTGATGTGCCTACCATTATCATTCAGGAGTACCAATCCTTGAATTCATCTCCAAAAACCTGTAAACATCATAATCCATCTACAAAGAAACAAAATACATGTCATTCATGCATCCATCATGTATCTATGGGTTAAATCATGCTCGAATCCAACTCAGAAATGTCAAATTACTGACCCCATGGGCCAATGATGAAGAATGTGTAGAATGGTGGTGGGAAAATCAAAAGAACAAGGTAAGATCATCATTGGACAATGAAATCCCAACCAATGACCATGAATTTTGGAAACTAATCATGAAAAAAGGGTTCATAGGATATAATCAAAAAGGGTTTAAGATTTATATATAATTGGGATAATGCAAATAATGTGAATCGTAGATAACAAAGAATATACCCAAATCCATGATTATCAAATAAAATCAAGGGAATAAAACTACAAAATAAAAAACCCTACCTCAATAACGGATCAATTTTTGGTGAAGAACGTTTTCTCTAGTGATGAGTGCGAAGATCCCAATATGTTCTTTATCTATCTCACAATTCTATTAGATCACTATCATCGATCCACGTTCCCAAGTTTCCAACACCAATGCAGCTCTCCTCCTCCTCTGCAATCTCCCAGGGTTATGCGTCTACCTTGGGAATTCATTATAATGACACATATATAGATATGGAATTTGGTTTAGGTTATTAAATAAATTAAATAAATAAATTATCTAATTCACTTAACTCACCTACCAATGAACTCCCTCAACTAAATGTTCCATACCAACCAACTTTATGTTGCACCTAGGGTAACCCTGTGTCCTGAAAACAACCACGGTCTCATATTTTCCATCCGAGGTCTCGATCAATGGGAAAACCATTTATTTTAAAAATTTGATTTCAAGTGATTTAATATATATTAATAATTTTAATATATTAATCATAGGGTCCTGTGACACCAAAAACACAACGCCAAATCTGAGGAAAAAGTCTAGAGATATACATATGAATATTCAAATGATCAAACAACAGAAACAAAATTTGTTACATTCACCCATCCATTAAGGATTTTCACCCTGAAAAGAATAAACTACACAAAATTGTGGGGGGTATTGAGGATTTAACTGACTCTCATGATTTTAGGATCTCTCCTACACACTCCCTTTCCACCAAAGAACTTAAACTAGATAAATGGGTTGTTCATGCAAGATCCTCTCTTGTCGGTCCTTGATTTCCACCAAGTACTCCGAGAAGATGACTCTATCCTCAATTTCAAACTCTATACAATCGATAACGTTCATTGGGTTGAGTATGTATCTACTTATATGTGACACATAAAATACGATGTGCACTTAGTCTCATTGTGGGGGTAATTCAAAGCGGTAAAAAACCTCATTAACCCCATGAAGAAACTCATACGACCCAAAGAACCTCTGGGAACAGCTTACTCAAAAAAAAACTCTGCAATCCAAATTGCGGGGAGACTCAAAAAGACAAGGTATCCTTGCTCAAACTCTAAAGTTCTATGATGTTGGTATGTATAATATTTCCATTGACACTGATCTATACCCAAATTCTCATGGATCACATGAACCCTTATCTGATGTTTCATACACTATTTCTTTCCCAATAAGAGAGGTCTTTCCAACTTCAGTATTGCACAAGGGTGACCTGTAGGGTCTCCCGTATAATGACTCACATGGTGACATGCCAATACTGGAGTTATAGCTGATACTATGAAAAATATCAACCAATGGTAAGTGATCCATACAAATCTAGCTAAAAACCAACACACTGGTCCATAATAATTTTCCAAAATCTTGATGGCCCCCTTAGATAGGCCATCTGCCTGGGGGTGGAATGTTTTATGATTACATAAATAGGCCCCGAAAGCCTGCTACTACCCCCTCTAAAACCGTGATGTATTCTGAGCATCATGGTTGGAGATGAACATCATGGGTACCCATGAAGTTATATGATCTCTTTCATGTACAAACACCCCAAAATCTCAATTGATCTCTAGTATTAGATAGAAAGGGAATGTGTAGACTTTGGTAAGTCAGCAAAAAAATCATCTAGATACCACCAAGGCCCCACTCTACACGTGGAATCTTTCTCAAAAAATATATCGATATGTTTTTCCACTACCATCCTAGAAACTCAAAAGGTTGAGTTGGACTTGGACATTTAGTGTTTATTGCTAATAGGTGAGGCATTGAGAAAAAATCTCAACAACACCCTACCTCACGTCATCCCACCAAAAATACTGCCAAAGGTCCTTGTACATCTTTTCCACACCTAAATGAACAAGCGAAGGGGAATTTTGAAACTAAATCAATACCTCCTCATGCAACATTATTGAAACCACCATACATCCCTGAAAAATGATGATGTTCTCCACACCTTCATAAAATCCATATGGTGAATCTTCTAAGGATATATGGTTACAAAAATCCTCATAGTTGACATCTATTAACTGATATTCTCTTACTCTCTAGAGTAGCAGTGGATTCACCACCACTGACTGAAGGTAAGCTACACCCCTTTCCTCCCCTAGGGTCAGTTGTAACAAGGCCAACTACTCTAACGCCTCTTCCACCAAGAGATATAGGGATTTCCTACTAAGGGAATATACCACCACATTTCCCTTCCCTGGAGTATGGACTATCTTGAATTCATAGTTCTATAGGAACTATAAATAATTAATCTATCTTAGGTTGAGATATCTATGAGTGAATATGTACCTGAGACTCTGATGGTCTGAGTAAATAATGAAATTCTCACCCAAAAGATAATGTCTCCACATCATTAAGGCAAAGACCACAACCACCAACTCTAATTCATGGATTATATAAAACTACTCATGGGTTCTCAAATACCTCAACCCATAATCATTCACTTCCATACTCTATATAACACACACCTGATTCCATCTCTAGAGGCATCAAAAAACACAACATACTCAATGACCTCATCCAATAGCCTCAAAAAAAGATACTTTTTTAACATTATCCTCAAATTCTTGAAGTATCTATAACACTGATCAATCCAGGAAAAAACTTCCCTTTCCAAATTAAGGTATTCAAAGGGGATACTATGCTAAAAAATTGTACCATGAACCTCTGATAGTAACCCAAAAAAATAAGAAAATCCTGCCATTCCAACATTCCCTTGGGTAGTTCCCAAGCAAGCACTGCATCAATCTTCATCGGATCTATAACTACACCATACTTAGAGATGAAATTCCCTAGAATGTGACCCTCTTGGATCCAAAACCAACACTTCAAGAGAATACCATACAATTGGTTATCCCAGATCAAGTCTAGGACCAACCTCAATTGATCTGCATGCTCCTCCTCTAATGAAGAGTATATGAGAATGTAATCAATAAAGAAAACTATTAATTGGTCCAAGTATGTATGAAATGTTCTATTCATCAGATTCATGAACACATAGGGGGAATTATTCACACCAAATGGTATCAACATTAACTCATAATGCTCATAAGGACATCATAATTCCATCTTTAGAATATCATACTCATGAAATCTCAACTAATGGTAGCTAAACCTAAGATTGATCTTTGAAAACCAAATTTCACCTTTCAACTAGTTGAAAGATTTTCAATACTTAGCAATGGGTACTTGTTCTTGATCATTACCCAATTCAGGAAATGATATATAATGAAAATATTCAAGATCTCATCTGGATTTCTCACAAAAAACTATAGATCCACCCAGGGGAACACACTAGGTTTATCCCCATAGAGTCTACCACTCCAAGGTTCATACTATCCAAATAAAGAGAAGTTATTTCTATCCTAAAACCTACAAGTCTAGGCTACTCTACTTGAAATTACCTCTCTTTAATGAAGTAAAAACTCATTCTACACACTATTACATGATTCCAAAGATCATAGGGTCTCACTTATGCTATAAAAAGATCCCACGAGAAGCCCTATTCTCTAAGAGTCAAGTAACACTATCAGAAGTGAAGTGAGGTCATTGAAACTTCCTCAGTATAAGTCTTTAGATTCAAAGGGTGTTGGTAAAGGATCTACTAGACTCTCCAAGTCATAAACAAGTGATGTGACAAAGAAGGAGTGACCTATAACTTTTTCTAACTAAAGTAGAGAAGTCACAGGTCATACCACAAATCACTATGATGCCTCCAATTTATGAGCTTCCACTTCCTGAAGCTATCCTTCAATTTTACCATTAATTCTCCAAAAACCAATGATTACACCAATACCCTAACACCAAAAAAATGATCTTGACCATAAAAATAAAGGAATTCATCAACCACACCTCAACACTATCTACTTTGGGTGGCACTAAATCACCCACATGACTTTAAATCATGTCCTAAGAGAATGTGTCTTGGTAGGGGAAGCATACCTCTTCCTTGCATGATCAAAACTACACCAAGTATCACAAATATATATAAAAACACATAGAATAAGGAAGAATTTATAAAGTAAAATAATTGAGGAAAAAAGGATAAGGGATAGAGACCACACCTCATACCACACCCAAAGCCCATAGATTGGAATCCTATGTTGTTTGTACTCCCACTTTAGTATGATAGGTTGGGGAGCCCCAAGAATAATGACCAAAATCATCACAGGAATAACATCACCCATTATTGTGATTTATGAGTCTTATACATGGATTTTGAGTTAAATAACCTTCAATATGACTGAGTCCACTATGCTTTTTCTACATTGAAGATCCCCATGTCTATGTATGAGCATGATTATTCCTCCTATACTGTGACCCTGATGAATAATGCCTACTAGCTACTATAGATATCTCAAATCCACAATGTACACTACCAACTCTAGTTCCCCAACACCCCCTCTCAAGAAGCTCTCCATATCCTAAGCTTGCTTAAGAATCACCTATACCTAAACCAACAGTTTGGTAGAGGGATACAAATTGTTACAGAACATGATCTCAAACTCTAACCAAGAGAGTGTTTCATCATAAAACTATTAGATAACCAATCCCCATAAATTTTTTTATTCCACACAAAAGAGGCTATTTTCAAGCATGACCATTAATTCAGGTTTCATTCACATAAAAGAGAAAACTAGAACTACATACTCCAGCCAAGCCTCTACGGCCTGAGGGTCTATCTCACCCTAGAATTTGGGTCACCCTTGATATTGGAACTCTAGAATAATTATCAATATATGCACATCATCTTTTTGAATAGTTGGAATAAATATATTCTTCATATAGAATGAAACATTAAACTAAACCACTAGGGGTGGGTCCTTTCATTGCTCGATGGTTAAAAACATTGCTCGCTACTCGTCTGGTAAAACCACATCATGAATAGGCTTCTGAACTGGAGGCTCGATACTGAGATAACTATCACAGAGACCCTACATCAAGGAATACTCACTCAAATAGTCATCATCATGATCCTTTATTGGTATCCAAACTATCTATTTTCATAGATACAAACTAAAAAATAATAAGACGTACCAAAATTAGATGAACATATTTGGGGAGTTGATTCAATAAGGACGTAAAATTAAAAATACCCAATCATATATGATTCATGTACCATTGGTTCCCTACAACTGATGGCTCGACACATCGAGTTGAAAAGCTGGTTGCCAGAGTCATGGTGTATGGATATGTCAGCCACCACATCATCACTAGGTTCCCTAGATCAAGATCTGAACTCAAGACACTCTGATATGATTTCCCTAAGTTCCCAAACCAAACCTCATGAAATTTCCAACTCCAAAAACCGACTTGAGGACAAAACACCTTTGATACCAATATGTCAGGACCTAACCCACTGGGACCCCTTCTGGTCCAGTAATAAGTCGAGAGTGACAACCCAAGCCCACCTCCAATAGGCCAGGGGTTGACAACTATCACTGAGTAGGAATATCACTCAAATGGTAGGCCTTAGACTAATATAAATTTATGCACTCACACAACCAACTCTATGAAATAGTTTGGATATATAATAAAATAAAACATATAGAGTATAAACAATGCATGCAAAAACCTTTAGAAAATACATCAATGTGAAACAAGGGAATAAATATCAAGGGAAAAATACATGCCCAACTAGAAATAAGGTCCCAACCTAACAACAACTATAAAAGGGAAACTGAAGAGATATCAACTCATAATATCTAAGTTTAACCATCGAACATGTCTATAACCTCCAAGTACCACTATAATCCTCCATAAACGGGTCCACTAAAGTTGACACCAATCTATTTATTGACTGCATAAGACAAACAAATACGTACAAAGCTCCTTCATGGGTGACTATATACAAACCCATCAAGATGCCTCAAACACCAAGAGAGCTGCAATAAAAATAACAATATTCATATTAAAACATAAAGAAAGAGGTTAAATAAACCAATCATTAGATATGGTCAAAGAAACCCAAGCAAATAGATAAAGAGAATCTCTATCTCTACAACCAGCTAAGAATAAAGAGTATGCCCACAATTCCAAAGGTACCATATCATAGAAAAGCATAACATGTAACCTACCAAGAATGTTTATGACCCACAACTCTCCACTAAATATCACAACCAATGGAGAACTACACTAATGGAGGACCCACAAACTACCAGAACTTAATGATGGGGAGACCACTCCACAAATAGAGGAACCAAACCCTCTGTAATGTGGGGTATTTCGATCTCCACCTATATATATGATATGGGGGATTTTTACCTTATAGAGATAGGGGAGTACCGACCCTCATAACACTCTGATTATCACACTTGATGTCTGCCACTGGCTAAGTGTCACTAAAAGAAACACCCCACTCACATCACCTCACATTGTATCTTTAATGTCAAAACAAAGTCCACCATCACATCCTACATGAAAAACTACTTATTATAGGCTACTCATGGGCCCAAATATGAGTCCTGAAGAAGGATATATGCAAGGTATACATTTTTATAAAAATTACATGGCATGTACATAAGGTCACATGGTGTGTGATCTCTCCTGGACACCTGGGTGTGTTTTCCCCTATAAAAAATTTTGTCCAGCCATGTGACTCTACACGATGTGTACATGGGGTCACATGATGTGTATGATCACTCATGATCTTGGGAAAGTACTCATGGTACATGGATCAGCTAGCCATGTACCTATAAATGGAGTGTCCCTTATAGTACATGGAATGTATACTTACCTGGGGTCCTGGGCATGTGCCTTTGAAATTTGACTTGGCTATTCAAGTAGGATCACATGATTCATGGGACCAACCACACATTGTTTGATATTTAACTCAGGTTAAAATCCTAGATGCTATGATAACTCAAACTACATGGTGTGTGTTCATCTAGGATACATGGATTGTAGTCGTCTTTTTCATAGGCATTGAATTCTTTCTTCACATGGATATCAGATATATGATTTCCTCCACCTTCCTCAACTTTTTAACCATCTAAATATTCAAAAAATGAAGGTTGAACCTCAAATTATCAATTTTTTTTCCTCCCATGGCCCCAAATAGGAACTCCAATCTCCCATGGTGGTAATCGATGTGATTCTCATCACTGTTCGGGGGTCCCAATCCTCAAATCCATCACCCGAAACCACAAAAAACATTGATCCATCCACAAAGCACCAAAATCCATGTCATTCTAAAATTTATCACGTATCTTTGGGGTTCAATCGTGCTTGAATCTAGCTCAGAAATATTGAATCGCCAACCCGTTGGGACAAAAATGAAGAACGTGTATAATAGTGGTGGTAAAAGAACAAGAACAAGGTAAGATAATCATTAGATTATGTGATCCTAGCCAATGAACGTGAATTTTGGAAGACTAGGGTGGATATAAGTTCACATAGTATATAATCAAGATATGTTCAAGAATTCTATATAATTGGGATCATGTGAAGAATGTAAATTGAAGATAACAAAGTGGATACCCAAATAAATGCTTGTAAAATAAAATAAAGGGTTTTAAGCCACAAAATAACAATCCCTACCTAAAGAATGGATCAATAATTGGTGCATAACTCATTATCTAGTGATGAAGGGGAATATCCTATTGTGTTCTACATCCGTCTCTCAATTATCATCGATCATTGTTGTCGATCCGTGTTCTCGAGTTTCAAATGCCAAGGAAGATCTCCTCCTCCTCTCTAATCTTCTAGGGTTATGTAGCTAACCCTGGGTATCCATCTTAAAGACATATATATATATATAGATAGGGAATTAGTTTTTGGTTATTAAATAAAATAAATAAATAAATTATTTAATTCACTTAACACACTCACCAATGGATTCCCTCAACCTAATGCCCAATATTGACTAAATTTATGTCATGCCTAGGGTAAGCCCCATATCCTGGATAAAACTGTTGTCTTAGATTTCCCATCTAAGGTCTGGATCAATGGGAAAACCATTTATTCTAAAAATATGTGCACAAGTGGTTTAATATATATTAATATTTTTAATATATCAATTTTGGGCTCTTAAAACAACCAAAACATAGTTCCATATCCAAGGAAAAATTCATATATATGCATAGAAATATTCAAAGGATAAAACCATAGAAACTAGAGTTGTTACATTGATAAAATAAGCCACCCACATGACTCTTCAGCATGGAAGGATTTTTATAAGAGGAACCTAGATTTCACTGAAGACATTCATAATGTTCATATTTTTTTTGAAATTTTATGGTTTCAGTCCATTAAGATAAATGGTTAGAGTATCCCACAAAACATGTCCAGTGGTGTTAGTTCCCTACAATCTTCCACCATGGAAATGCATGAAGAAACATTTTCTGATACTGACTACTCTTATCTATGGATCAAGAGGCCCTAATGATAAGATTGATGTATAATTATAACCATTTATTGATGATTTGAATAAATTACAGGTTGAAGGTTTGATGAATTTTGATGATGAATCTCTTGAAAGTTTTAATCTTCAGGTTTATTTTCTTTGATCAAATAACAACTTTCTAACTTATTCAAATATGTTAGGGTGGAGTAAAAAGGGAGAATTTTCTTACCCTTATTATAATCAAATTAAGGAATATTCATTGCTAAAAAATTGTAAGAAATGGGAATAATGTAATGGCCCAGACCTCTCTGGTCCATTACTTTGTGAAAATGTGGTGTTAGAGGTGTTCCGGGAGGTCAAGGTGACTTATCCCCAACACTTTGCCAAACTTCCAGTTATGTGAACAGTGTTTCCAATTTTATGAACAGTAACGGTAGGTGAACAGTGTTTTTATTAGTGAGGTTCAGTGAACTGTATTTCTATCAGTGAGGTTCAGTGAACAGTTTTTCTATCGGTGAGGTTCAGTGAACAGTGTTTCTATCGCTGAGGTTCAGTGAACACTGTTTCTATCAGTGAGTTTCAGTGAACACTGTTTCTATCGGTGAGGTTCAGTGAACAATGTTTCTATCGGCGAGGTTCAGTGAACAATGTTTCTATCGGTGAGGTCTATCGGTGAGGTCTGTCGGTAGACTTGTACAATGTTTCTAGATCGGTAGGTGTATAGTGTTTCCAGATCGGTAGACTTGTACAGTGTTTCCAGATCGGTATGTGTACAGTGTTTCGAGATCGGTGGACTTGTACAGTGTTTCTAAATCGGTAGGTGCACAATGTTTCCAGATCAGTAGACTTGTACAGTGTTTCCAGATCAGTAGGTGTACAGTGTTTCCAGATCAGTAGACTTGTACAGTGTTTCCAGATCGGTAGATTTGTATAGTGTTTCCAGATCGGTAGGTGTACAGTGTTTCCAGATCAGTAAACTTGTACAGTGTTTCTATATTGGTAGGTGTGCAGTGTTTCTAGATCGGTAGACTTGTACAGTGTTTCCAGATTGGTAGGTGTACAGTGTTTCCGGATCGGTAGACTTGTACAGTGTTTCCAGATCGGTAGGTGTACAATGTTTCTAGATCAGCGAAGTCTATCAGTAACCTATAACGGTGAGGTCTATCGGTAACCTATAATGGTGAGGTGTATTAGTAGCCTCTAACGGTGAAGTCTATCGGTAACCTCTAATAGCGAGGTCTATTGGTAGCCTCTAACAGTGAGGTCTATCAGTAACCTCTAATGGTGAGGTTTAAAGGTGACCTTTTCTTTCCTTTTCCAAATTTTGAGTATGTGAACAGTGTTTCCAGCTTCCTACAGTTTCACCCCTTTGACATTTCCTTTGATGTAAAATACATTTAAAGCCTTATTTTAAGGACTCATAAGGCCGATTCAAATGCCATAAATCCTATATTAATTATCCCTATAGGTTGGGATGTTTTTTTACTTGTTCAAACCGTGTGGGATAATGCGATCCGCTTTTAATGGAGAATTAAACGTATCTTAAATTGTCGCCCCATTAAATATTCAAAAGGGACAAGATATCATCCTCCCTTGTTCTTCCTCTTTGTTATCGGCTATGAGACACTAGAACCTTTCAATCCTTCTCGTAGGAGTTTCACAATCAAACCCTACTCCTCCGATTGGTTCCGCTCTATTTTGGATGCAATCGAGCTGTGTCGGTCAATCTTCCATATAAGGTATGTTTTATTGTCATTCCTTTGGGGATCATCTTCTCATGTTTCTCCCTTCCATATTATACCATGTAATCTCCAAGATTATAATGGGTTTTTCTTGGGGTTTGGTTGGTGCTGTCGTACCGTGGAATCCTCCGGTGGATGCAGTTGTCGCGAGAGGAGGATTGTGACTTGTTGTGTGGATAAAGAACGTCAAGAATTATTGAGTTAGGGGATTTGTTGCTTTTATTTTCTTTTACGTGAAACTGTATCATTAGCATATTTTATCCTAGGGGATCACAATGGAATTGAATTAATAAATATTTGAACTGGATAAATAAATTGATATCTATCCTATGTTATTGCCTCTTGTTTTTCTTGATAGTGTGATATCTATGCTTGCTTTGTTTAGCTGTTTGTTCTCTATGGAAATCAATAAAGAATGTAAACCGGGATTAATTAATAACTGTTGGCTAAAGATAAAGAGGCATGAAAAATAATCCGGTTCTTATTGTAATTTTATGTTAATCAAATTAGTACAGTAAGCATGATTAATTATTTGTGATAGCTTACGTATTAGGTTTCCCAAATTTGGAACCTACATTTAATAAATCTGTTAATTCATGATGGATTAAAGAACCGCTTGTTTGATAATTTCTAAAAGGGTTCTGAGTTACCCTATTGATTGTTAAAGGGCCAAGAGCCATTGATGTGATTGTTGTTTTCCTGCTGCTTGGGCTGTGATGTGAGCCTGGATGGCTGTTGAGATATGTGGAGGCATGAAGACTTTTGGTGGTGGCAGCAGATGATGCCTAGAGTGGTGAGATGCATCAGTTTATGCAAGTGGGTGTCAGGGAGGACCCCAGGGATGATGGAATGGGATGGATGTGATTATTGGATGCTTGTTGATTCTTTGGTTGATTATCTGCTTTACTTTTCCCCACTGCTCAAGGAATCTAGTCTTTCTTACCCATCTTCCGAAAGAGGTGAAGACACACGGGGAATGCCATGTGCTTTCCTTGATTAGCCTCTCAAGGGAGAATGGGTCTACGCTCTTACTATAGGCGGCAAAGACTCGACGGGTAGTACATCTACTCACCGTGTTTATCCATTTGTGTTTAGTAGCATAGAATGCTTTTCTAGAATGATTGGGAATATGGGAAAGTAATTATGTAATGAATAAATGAATAAATGGTGTTAACTAATGGGGTTGGAGTTGTTGGAACATAATGACCAGGTTGTAATTTGGATGGTACAATGGATATTGGGTGTGATGATAATGAAGTTTAATGTTAAATTGTTCATGGTTAATTAATTCTTAAAGAATTAATTAACGTACAGTGGAACTGATAAAAAGGGAATGAAGTAATCTAATAAATCTCTCCAAATGGTTGTGTGTTTATAGGATACCTAGTCTTAGAAGTAGCAACCCGGTGTCTGAGAGACGTTAGCTGCAGTTGTGTCTAAGACTAGGTTATGCCCATAGTGTAGTTGTGAGATATAATATATTCTGTACTTTTTGTGTTTCTATACGCTACTCCACCCTGTCAATAAGGTCAACTGACACCCTGGGGATTCTGAGCCCTGGGGGGGGGGGGTTTCCCCAACATTACGGTGGGAGGATGAATGGCTAACTACCCCATTTTTCCCCACTCTCTTCTCTTGGTAGATACTTATGCCAACAGGCACAACGGTTAGTTTCCCCATATATGTGGGTAGAGGGTTGTAATGGCTTGTGGTTATTTCACACACATATATTCTAGATATAGTATCCTATGGACTACTATAGGTGTAACGTGTATAGGCTGTGATGGCTTGAGGATCCCTACTCAGTGTATGGGCTATAATGGATTGAGGTATAATACCCGACATATGATACACGTTATGCGGGCTATGGTGGATCCCAGAACTTACCTGGTTACTTTTGGTTGTGAGGATGGTGTGGTGCTTCACCCAGGTGTCTGTAGGCAAGCCTTTGTGGTGCACGAGGTGCAGATTGTGGTGCTTCGCCCAGGTGTCTACGGGAAATCCTTTTTGGAGAGAGATGCTTAGGACGTGTGACATTGGGGAAAAGTGGAAAACCATTGGGGAAGTATTAGTAGGGTACCCTTGATATTCTTTACTATATTCTATATTCTTGTATGTGTTACTTGGTGAGAGTGGCCATGGTGAGGTTGGGAACTTAGTATACCTGTTTAGGTGACGAGTTAGTTTCACTTGTTGTTCACTATGCTTTAGTATGCTTTCTTTACTTTTGCACGAGAGGCTTCAGGGAGGATCCTATTGAGTATACTGTTATACTCACCCTATGTATATATAAACTGTTTTTCAGGTCACTTGGAGTAGGTTCGAGATCAAGATGGTTTCTACTAGCTTGGGGTTGCAGGAGCTGTTCGGGCTTGTGGTTGCTGCTGTTTTACTTACTTTTGGGTACTTGTAGTTTTTCCCTTCCAGTTTTAGTACATTTTCATGATATTTCATATGTGTAATTGGGTTTCTTTTATATTCCAGTTCTAATTCGGAGTTGATTGGTGTTTATCTTATCTCTCTCTTCCACATGTGTTCTCTTAGAGGGTAATGCCTCCCATTTGTGTGTTTACTATACCATCAGTGCTAGTCACCAACCCAGGGTGTACTGGAGGCAGGACTCGAGGGTCATTATCTCCCTTATCACATTGACATCCTAGGATGGGTACACTCTGTGGGGAGGGGGTCGTGATAGAGTGGTATCAAAGGTATGGTTGAGGGATAGGATGGAGTTTGGAGTTAGGCACAGGTGAGGCTGCATGGGTTGGTAGGGCAACAGTGTCATTCATGTTTAGCAAGTGAGGTAAACACTGGAGACCAGATGAGACATAGGCGTTTAGGGCCCCCTATGATCTGATGTATGGACCTTTAAGTTTACAATGGCTACTAAACAAGGTAATACTAGTTGCGGGGTAGAGACCTAGGAAAGGATCATGCATCATTCTTCTTGTGCCTGTGTTTGAATGGGTAGACCTTGGGATAGGTTAACCTAAAATGAATGAAAGAAAACAATAAATTAATTAATGTCGAGTCTTCCATATTCCAGGTTTAGGAGCTCTAACGGTTTTTTATTTTAAAGGTATGTCTCCAGGTCGATGTCCTCGTCAGGTTTTCACAGAAAATGTCCAGCAGGCTATTCCAGCAGAATGCCGCAGGGTAGAGGTTGACGACGACGACACATGGAGGAAGAAACTTCAAGAGTTTCAGAGTCAGAGTCTGTAGAAGTATGAGGGCTCGGTTTCAGATGCAGTCATGGAAGACTGGTTAGAGGAGGTCGAGATCGGCTTCAGTTCGATTCGTGCTCGTAAGAAGCACTAGGTGTCCTTGGTTGTGACAATGTTGTGTGGAGATGTGAGGTAGTGATGGTTCTTGTTCCTCGGGGATCGTGAAGAGTCAACGATCTCATGGGAGGAGTTCTGAGACAGGTTTATAGTCAAGTTTCTTTCTTCAACTGCGAAGGCGTGTAGTCGCCAGGAGATTCTTACCCTTTGACAGGGGAGCTCCAGTGTTCGAGAGTTTGGAATCCATTTCAGGAACCTTCTACGATATGCTTCAGACCTACTGCCATATGAGGATTCCAGAGCGAGGCATTTTGAGGAGGCTTTGCGTCCAGATATCCAGCTCCAGGTCACCCCATTTATGCTGAAGACATATCTTGAGGTTCTGGAGAGGGAAGAGGTTGTCGAGAGGACTTTGTCTAGGACCAGATCATCACGAGAGGGGAATCATCATGATTCCTCACAAAGCATAGATGTGGTTTGGGGTTCTCAGTTTTCAGGGAAGAAGAGTTTCCGTTCACCCGGGGGTAGGTCCCAACCCTTCACATCTTGTTTCACTAGAGGCAGTAACTCTCAGTCCTATTCCAAGGGATCATGTGCTTGTTTTTCTTATGGTGGTCATGGTAATCAGCAGTGGGAGTGATCGACCTTTCAGAGAGGCCATCGTGCGCTAGGCACTATGCTCCATGTTCCTCCGTGGAGGTAGTTCCAGCCGAGGCAGCAGTAGCCAGTTGCACCAGCTTTAGATCAGCAGAGGGTAGATGGGGCGGGTAGAGGACAGCCCCATGACACTCCTCATCCTTAGAGAGTAGAGCGCGACCATGGTGGTGGTTGTCATCAGGGTCAGAGAGGCCGTGGAGGAGGTTGTGGTCAACTTCATGCTCTATCGTTTCCAGATCTAGGTGAGCCAGACGTCGTCCGAGGTACCCTTTTCTTGTTTTCTACCTTGGTGTATGCCTTTTTTGATTTAGGAGCGACACACTCCTTTATATCACCTACCCTTGTCTATGCTTTGGGACTTGAGGTAGAGAGGATTCCAGTGCCCTTGGCGTTGACTATGCCAGTTGGAGGTCAAACTAACTTGTTTGAAGTATGTAGAGATTGTGAGCTAGTGTTGGGGAAACACTGCTCTTGGGGAGATTTCCTATGTTTAAAAATACAACCATATGATGTCATCCTCGGCATGGATTGGTTGTATTTGGTGCAGGCTATCATGGATTGCTTCAGGAAAAAGGTCATATTCATTGGTGAAGATGGAGATAAAGTGGTGTTTGTTGGTGAGAGAGATCCTCAGATGGGTCACAGACACATTCCATCCTTATCATCCATGATGGCTGAGTTGATGATGATTTCTTCAGAGGTTCAGAATTTGGTGTTTCCTAGGGTCGTAGAGGAGTACCCTGATGTCTTTCTCGAAGAGGTTGTAGCATTACCCCCTCGACGAAAGATTGAGTTTGGGATCAATCTACAGCCAGGAGAATCTCATATCTCTATTTCTCTATATAGAATGTCCCCTTCTATGTTACGAGAACTACATATGCAGCTTGATGGTCTGTTATAGTGTGGTTTTGTTCAGCCAAGTGTTTCACCGTGGGGTGCACCAGTTTTGTTCGTAAAGAAGGCTGACGACAGTTTGTGGTTGTGTGTCGATTATCGTTGCTTAAACAAAGTGACAATAAAGAATCGTTATCCTCTTCCTTGGATTGATGATTTATTTTATCAATTGAAGGGTGCAAGTTGGTTCTCAAAGATCGACTTACAGTTAGGATATCATTAGAAGCGTGTAAAGGATGAGGATATCCCGAAGACTGCTTTCCATTATCATCATGAGCATTATGAGTTCATTGTAATGTCATTCGGCATGACAAATTCTTTGGCTATGTTCATGGGATTGATGAATTCTATGTTCTGTGAGTTCCTGGACAAGTTTGTGGTGGTTTTCATCAAAGAAATCCTTTTTCAATCCTCATCTGAAGAGGAGCATGCAGAGCATCTAAGAGCCATTTTGCGAGTTCTTCGCCAACATCATCTATTCGGGAAGTTGTAGAAGTGTGAGTTTTGGGATCGAGAAGTCTGTTTCTTCAGGCATGTTGTGTCCCAATAGGGATTAGTTGTGGATCCATCGAAGATAGAATCATATGTGTCTTGGGAATCCCCTAAGACAGTTTTAGAGGTGTGAAGTTTCCTTGGGCTCGTAGGATACTACAGGAGGTTCATAGCCAATTTATCATGAGTTGCGACTCCTCTGATAGCTTTGACTAGAAAGGATCAGGCATTCATATGGATTGATCAGTGTCAGGCAGCTTTTGAGTATTTAAAGTAGAAGTTAGTAAGTGCTTCAGTTCTTTGTCTTCCAGCTGAGGGAGTTCAATTTGATGTTTTCTGCGACGCTTCGCATCTAGGGTTGGGATGTGTCCTCATGCAGTAGAGGTTAGTTGTTTCTTATGGGTCTCGGAAGTTACGTCCCCATGAATGTAACTATGCCACTCACGATCTTGAGTTGGCATCCGTGGTGTTTTCTCTGAAGTTGTGGAGACATTACCTCATTGGTGAGCGCTTTGTGGTTTTCACCGATCATAAGAGTTTGAAGTATGTTTTCTCTCAGTGGGACTTGAACTTGCGATAACATTGGTGGATGGAGTTATTGCAGGAATACAAATTTGAAATATCATATACACATGGAAAAGGGAATGTTGTAGATGATGCGCTGAGCCGAAAGTCACGTAGTGATGCTGTGCGTGAATTCGGTGATTCCTGGAGAGTAATGGAAGAACTATCTGCATTACATCTTGATATGGGAGAAGTTGGGGGTAGAGGCTGTCTTTTTTAGATGACGGTACAGTCATCCCTAGTGCAGAAGGTGGAAGAGTCCCAGTTGGGAGATCTAGAGGTGGAGGTTTGAAGAGATCGAGTTATTTGTGGTGAGGCCCCTGATGGTTGGTCGGAGGACAAACAACACCTAGTGTTGTATCATGGAAGGATTTTTGTTCCCTTGGAGATGCATGAGACAGTTCTCAAAGAGTTCCACAGTTTTCCTTTAGCAGTACATCCTGGTGTGACAAAGATGTACCGATCCTTAAGGAGTCAGTTTTGGTGGCCTGGGCTAAAGCGTGTGGTTGTGGAGTTTTTGTCTCGATGTTTAGTTTTCCAAAGGGTGAAGGCTAAACACCGTGTTCCTGGTGGTCTTCTCCAGCCATTATAGATTCCTCAGTGGAAGTGGGAGGACATCTCAATGGACTTTGTTATAGGTTTACCTTGAGCTACGGGAGGAAATGATTCTATATGGGTGGTAGTGGATCGTTTAAAAAAAATCGGCCCACTTCATAGAGATCAAGGAGTCGAGCTCAGTGGAAGTTTTGTCAAGGAAGTATCTGGAGGAGGTGGTGAGACTTCATGGAGTCATTAGGAAGATCATTTCTGATCGAGATCCTCATTTTACCTCCAGGGTGTGGAGGGGTCTCCAACATGCTTTTGGTTCTCAACTATGCCTTAACACTAATTTTTATCCTCAAATGGATGGTCAGATAGAGTGAACCATCCAAACTCTTGAAGACATGTTGCTCTCTTGTATTCTTAACTTTGGAGGTTCATATATGGGGCACTTACCCTTGGTGGAGTTCGCTTACAATAATAGTTTTCACTCCACCATTGGTATGGCACCGTTTGAAGCCTTGTATGGCCAGCCTTTTCGTTCTCCATTGTGCTAGACTGGGGTGGGTGAGTCAGCAATTCTCGGACCCGAACTAGTGTAGAATACAATAGAGATGGTTCAGGTGATTCATGAGAGGATGAAGACAGCGCAAGATTGTCAGAAATCATATACTGGTCAAAGAAGGAGACCCTTAGAGTTTAATGTTGGGGATCATGTGTTTCTAAAGGTGAATCCCCATCGTGGGCAGTGAAGGTTTGGTCGTGGAAGTAAGCTTTCTCCCCGGTTTTTTGGGCCTTTCAAAGTGTTAGCTCGTGTTGGAGCTGTGGCGTATCGAGTAACACTTCCCCCACAGATGAGTTAGATACATGATGTTTTCCATGTATCACAGCTCCGTTGTTATCTTAATGATGACTCTCACGTTATCGATTGGGGAGAGATCGATGTTGATAATGATGAAACCTTCGAGGAGCGACCTGTGGAGATCAAAGACCGCAAGGAGAAGGTGTTGCGTGGGCGTTCTATCCCCTTAGTTTGTGTCTTGTGGAGACACGATGGCATGGAGGAGAGTACCTGGGAACGCGAGTCATAGATACGTGCTCAGTACCCAGAGTTTTTTGATGTTTAACTATTTTCAGGTAATGATGTTTCCTTTGTGGTTAGACTTTTCATGTTTTATTTATGAACTTCTTTTGTTCCTTTTGTGGATTTCTCTCTTTTGAGAGGTATCTCGATGGGTGGTTGTTCAGACCCCATTTCTTTTTTTTGTCTCTTTAGGTTGGTTTTGAATTCTCGAGGATGAGAATGTTTTGAGAGGTATATGATTTAATGGCCCGGACCTCTCTGGTCTATTACTTTGTGAAAATGTGGTGTTGGAAGTGTTCCGGGAGTTCAAGGTGACTTATCCCTAACAATTTTCCAAATTTCCAGTTCTGTGAATAGTGTTTCCGGTTTTATGAATAGTAACGGTAGGTGAACAGTGTTTCTATCAGTGAGGTTCAGTGAACAGTTTTTCTATCGGTGAGTTTCAGTGAACAGTGTTTCTATCAGTGAGGTTTAGTGAACAATGTTTCTATCGGTGAGGTTTAGTGAACAATGTTTCTATCGGTGAGGTCTATCGGTGAGGTCTGTCGGTAGACTTGTACAGTGTTTCCAGATCGGTAGGTGTACAGTGTTTCAAGATCAGTAGACTTGTACAATGTTTCCAGATTGGTAGGTGTACAGTGTTTCCAGATCGGTGGACTTGTACAATGTTTCCAGATCGGTAGGTGTACAGTGTTTCCAGATCGGTGGACTTGTACAGTGTTTCTAGATCGGTGGTGTATAGTGTTTCTAGATCAATAGACTTGTATAGTGTTTCCAGATCTGTAGACTTGTATAGTGTTTCCAGATCGGTAGGTTTACAATGTTTCTAGATCGGTAGACTTGTACAGTGTTTCCAGATCGGTAGGTGTACAATGTTTCTAGATCGGTAGACTTGTACAGTGTTTCCAGATCGGTAGGTGTACAGTGTTTCTAGACGGTAGCCTTGTACAGTGTTTCCATATCAGTAGGTGTACAGTGTTTCCAGATCGTTAGACTTGTACAATGTTTCTAGATCGGTAGGTGTACAGTGTTTCCAGATTGGTGAAGTCTATCGGTAACCTCTAACGGTGAGGTCTATCGGTAACCTCTAACAGTGAGGTGTATCAGTATACCCTAACAGTTAGGTCTATCGGTAACCTCTAAAGGTGAGGTCTATCAATAACCTCTAATGGTGAGGTCTATCGGTAACCTCTAACGGTGAGGTCTAAAGGTGACCTTTTCTTTCCTTTTCCAAATTTTGAGTATGTGAACAGTGTTTCCAGCTTCCTAAAGTTTCACCCCTTTGACATTTCCTTTGATGTAAAATACATTTGAAGTCTTATTTTAAGGACTCTTAAGGCCGATTCAAATGCCATAAATCCTATATTAATTATCCCTATAGCTCGGGATGTTTTTTTACTTGGTTAAACCGCGTGGGGTAATGCGATCCACTTTTAATGGAGAATTAAACATATCTTAAACCGTAGCCCCATTAAATCTTCAAAAGGGACAAGATATCATCCTCCCTTGTTCTTCCTCTTTGTTCTTAGCTATGAGATTCTAGAACCTTTCAATCCTTCCCGTAGGAGTTTCACAATCAAACCCTACTCCTCTGATTGGTTCTGCTATATTTTGGATGTAACCGAGATCTATCGGCCAATCTTCCATATAAGGTATGTTTTATCGTCGTTCCTTTGGGGATCATCTTCTCCTGTTTCTCCCTTCCATATTGTACCATGTAATCTCCAAGATTCTAATGGGTTTTTCTTGGGGTTTGGTTGGTGCTGTCGTACCGTGTCATCCCCCGGTGGATGCAGTTGTCACGAGAGGAGGATTGTGACCCGTTGTGTGGATAAAGAACATCAAGAATTGTTGAGGTAAGGGATTCGTTGCTTCTCTTTTCTTTTACGTGCAACTGTATCATTGGCATATTTTATCCCATGGGATCACAATGGAATTGACATAACAAATATTTGAACTGGATAAATAAATTGATATCTATCGTATGTTATTCCCTCTTCTTTTTCTTGATAGCGTGATATCTATGCTTTCTTTGTTTAGCTGTTTGTTCTCGATAGAAATTAGTAAAGAATGTAAACTGGGATTAATTAATAACTGTTGGCTAAAGATAAAGAGGCATGAAAAAGAATCAGGTTCTTATTTTAATTTTATGTTAATCAAATTAGTACAGTAAGCATGATTAATTATTTGTGATAGCTTACTGATTAGGTTTCCCGAATTTGGAACCTACATTTAATAAATTTGTTAATTTAAGATAGATTAAAGAACTTCTTGTTTGATAATTTTTAAAAGGGTTCTGAGTTACCCTCTTGATTGTTAAAGATCCAAGATCCATTGATGTGATTGTTGTTTTCCTACTGCTTGTGCTATGATGTGAGCCCGAATGGCTATTGAGATATGTGGAGGCATGGGGACTTTTGGTGGTGGCAGCAGATGATGCCTAGAGTGGCGAGATGTATCAGTTTATGCAAGTGGGTGTTGGGGAGGACACCAGGGATGATGGAATGGGATAGATATGATTGTTGGATGCTTGTTGATTCTTTGGTTGATTATCTGCTTTACTTTTCCCCACTGCTCAAGGCAGCTGGTCTTGCTTACCCATATTCCGAAAGAGGCAAAGACATGCGGGGTATGCCACGTGCTTTCTGTGGTTATCCTCTCAAAGGAGAATGGGTCTACGCTCTTGCTATAGGCAGCAAAGACTCTACGGGTAGTACATCTACTCACTGTGTTGAGCCCTTTGTGTTTAGTAGCATAGAATGCTTTTCTAGAATGCCTGGGAATATGGGAAAGTAATTCTGTAATGAATAATTGAATAAATGGTGTTAAATCATGGGGTTGGAGTTGCTGGAACATAATGACCAGGTTGTAATTTGGATGGTACAATGGATATTGGGTATGATTCTAATGAAGTTTAATGTTAAATTTTTCATGGTTAATTAATGTTTAAAGAATTAATTAATGTACAGTGGAACTAATAAAAAGGTAATGAAGTAATCTAATAAAGCTCTTCAAATGGTTGTGTGCTTATAGGATACCTAGTCTTAGAAGTATCAGCCCATAGTCTGAGAGACGTTAGCTGCAGTTGTGTCTAAGACTAGGTAATGCCCATAGTGCGGTTGTGAGATATAATATATTCTGTACTTTTTGTGTTTCTATATGCTACTCCACCCTGTCAGTAAGGGAAACTGCCACCCCGGGGATTCTGAGCCCTGGGGGGGTGTTTTCCCCAACATTCTGGTGGGAGGACGAATGGCTGACTACCCCCTTTGTCCCCGCTCTCTTCTCTTGGTAGATACTTGTGCCGACTGGCACAATGATTAATTTCCCCATATATGTGTGTAAAGGGCTGTAATGGGTTGTGGTTATTTCACACACATATATTCTGGATATAGTGTCCTATGGACTACTATAGGTGTAACATGTATAGACTGTGATGGCTTGAGGATCCCTACTTGGTGTATGGGCTATAATGTCTTGAGGTATAATGCCTGACGTATGATACACGTTATGCGGGATGTGGTGGATCCCGAAACTTACCTGGTTACTTTTGGTTGTGAGGATGGTGTGGTGCTTCGCCCAGGTGTCTGTGGGAAAGCCTTTGTTGTGCACGAGGTGCAGATTGTGGTGCTTCGCCCAGGTGTCTGCGGGCAAGCCTTTTTGGAGAGAGATGCTTAGGACATGCGACATTGGGGAAAAGCAGAAAACCAGTGGGGAAGTAGTAGTGGGGTACCCTTGATATTCTTTACTATATGATATATTCTTGTATGTGTTACTCAGTGAGAGTGGCCATGGTGAGGTTGGGAACTTAGTATACCTGTTTAGGTGATGAGTTAGTTTCACTTGTTGTTCACTGTGCTTTAGTATGATTTCTTTACTTTTGCACAAGAGGCTTTGGGGAGGATCCTACTGAGTATACTGTTATACACACCCTATGTATATATAAACTATTTTCATGTCACTTGGAGCAGGTTGGAGATCAAGCTGGTTTCTACTAGCTTGGGGTTGCAGGAGCTGTTCGGGCTTGCGGTTGCTGCTGTTTTACTTACTTTTGGGTACTTGCAATTTTTCCCTTCCAGTTGTAGTACTTTTTCATGACATTTCATATGTGTACTTGGGTTTCTTTTATATTCCAGTTCTGATTTGGAGTTGATTGGTGTCTATCTTATCTCTCTCTTTCGCATGTGTTCTCTTAGAGGTTAATGCTTTCCATTTGTGTGTTTATTATACCCTCGGTGCTAGTCGCCAACCCGGGGTCTACTAGAGGCGGGACTCGGGGGGTTATTATCTCTCTTCTCACATTTCTGGCCCAGGAGGTGTACACTTTGTGGGGAGGGGGTCGTGACACATACACTAGTCATAAATGTTTTCTTCCTATGCTTCATAAGTTCATAAAATATTGAGTGTAATTTGATGGAATAAGAGAACATAGTCAAGAACCAAAAAAATAAATAGGTTATTAGTTTTCAACATAACAAACCCATGAGAAAATACACACACTTTATAGATTTCAGGATTTATTATGCCCTTATATGCCTTATATTCCTATTAAAAAAATAACACATATTCATAATTGTATGAAGAAGAGAATTTCCATTGAGTTACCATACTAGAAATACAACTAGATAATGTACAAACTTGATGTCATACATATTGAATAAAATATATGCGATAATGTATTGTGAACCATCCTGGGTGTCAAGGGAGAAGTTAAAGATACTTTCAATTCATGAATTGATTTATAATAAATGGGTTTGATAAAACATTTACATTTATAGGTTGTTGGTGTAAATGAGAGATACATGTCTGCTGCATTATTTATAATGAGAAAGGATGAGAAACAAAAATTCCTCTCCATTTTTAAACAATTAAGGTGCATGATGGTTACTGTTTGAATATTTTAAAGCAGGTTATTAGTGATGTAAAAAAACTATATGGATTGAAGAGACATGACAGTCACATTATAGTTTTAGAAGTTATTTTCTATATTAATTTTCAATTGTTTTCCATATATAGTTTTGAAACCGCTGATTGTGATTCGTAAATTTTTCATGCAACTGTGTTTTTCAAATGTTCAAACTACTGATTTGTAGGGTATGTAAGATAATATTGTCTTTACAATATATCATATGAAAAAACTATTCCCACCTTCATTTTTTGATGTGATAGCCCACTTTACTATACATTTAGTCAATTAATTAATGACTAGTGGACTTGTATAGTTCGAGTGGATGTACCTAATTGAGAAGTATATAAATACATTGAAGTGGTTTGTGTGTAATAAAGAACATCTTGAAGCATAAATATAAAAAGTATATTTGATGGGAAAGTGCATGAATTTTTGTTCCACATATCATGATGATGCTGAAAGAAGCTTTAATAAAATAACATATATTCATAGTGTTACCATTAGATATGGAACATAATTTGATTTAGAACATTTTGAGTGGGTTCAATTAAAATGTCATGTGTTTCTTAACACATAATCAGTTGTTGCATTGAGATAGTATGTTATTTATCACTCAAGTATTTAATGTTTTATAATAAAAATTTCAAAAAATATATTTATGTAATAAAGTTTTCTACTTAATAATTAGGACACACATTTAAAAGATTCAAAGAGAGCTACCTTATACAACTAGTCATCATATTCAATAGTTTCACTATAAAAAATTCCATGAGTTTTTCAAAAATCATGTAAGTAATTATCTAATACTTTTATTCTTAGGTATTAAAATATATTTTGTGATGAAATTTATCATATTCTTTAATATGTGGTTTATGTAGTTTGACATCATTAAAAAAATCAGGCGAGCATCTTTCATCAAATGAATTCAAAGAACTTACAGACAAACCTTTGTATACAACACGATGATATATAGGTTGTGAGGCAAATGGGTTTTGATTTCACATTTCTGATGTAGTTTAGAATCAAGCAAAAAAAAATAGTGGTGTCGATTTTCCTTCTATTGATGGTAGACACTACTATGGAAAATTGAGAGACATCATTGAAGTTATATATAGTCAAGGGTCAAAATATTTGTTATTAAAGTGAAACTGTGTGGATTCAAATATTGGAAAAAAATTTAATAAATTTATTTTACACTAGTAAAAATGAATAATTTATTATATAGATTTGATCATATAAATAATGAACCATTCATACTTTCCTTACAATCCAATCAAGTTTACTTTTTTTTATAGATTATTCTAATCCTAATTAGAATGTTTTCATGAATATTTAAAGAATATGGGTGTTTGTAATTGATCATGATAAACCCAATATTAGTGGATTTTCATTACACAATATTGATGAAAATACTGTGATGATACATGATAAGGATATATATTTGGTGAGGGAGAACATTGAAGGAGATGTAATATATTTGAATCAGTAATGAAATGTTTTTTTATCCATTACTATGATGTTAATTGATTTTATAGATGAAATCTATTATCATTATATTATAATGTATCATTTTTTAATTTTTTTTATGTAGGTATGACTTCAAATAAGAGGAGAGTTCATGCATTAACGATGAATGTGATTATTAGTAAGGATGCACATCTTCCAGCATCTATAAATCCCATCATGTAGTTGAAACATCATATGTGGCCTCCCATCTTATAGGTAATCTGAATTTACAATTATGTAAACATGCTTTATTATGTAAAAATATATCATTTCACATTTTTTTTCTTTGTGTAGAAATTTCATCAGGGAGTAGGGGAGTCATATCTTTGCCCAAGGCATCCCCTCCCATTGAAAAAATGCATTTTTATATTCACTTTCCATAGGAGGGTTACCACTTATGACTCTCCCTCCCATAGATAGACTATATACTTCTATGACGATTGTACATGGTTCTTCTACAAAATTTCCATCAACCTCCTCAACTACTTATATCATTTAATTTTAACATAATTTTTAACATATATGGTATATTATTTAATTAAAATTAATATGATATATGTAACTTCATATTCATTGAGTACTTATTCAACCAAACGTAGGGGAGAATTCAAAGGTATTCATACATGGGATATTGATACTATATTAGAGGTGCAATTTGATGACACCTTTCACCTAATTGGGTCACATGTGACATCTTTGACCAGTCAATTGGTACACATTGTTCAAGATCCCCATATATTCCTCCTCACCAAACTTGATTGGGATGCATTCCCAAATTAGACTCTTGAAACATTATGGGATGAGATGAAGTATAAATTTGATATAAATTATAATGTTATTATTTAACAAATATATCACAATGAAATATACTTTTTATGTTTAAAATTTTTTGAAAATTTTTCCAGATCACTTCTGGCTCGTTTTTATAGTCAAGTGTAAAAAGCTATGGAAAGATCACAAATAAAAGGTGAAAACAAGTTTTGGGTTCCCTTTTATAATTCCCCTGACATTAGGTAGCGTGACCCAAGAGGCATTTTTTTCTAATCAATGGGATATACTAGTGTAATATTAGTCTATTGAGTAGTCCAAGGTAAGTAAATTAGTTTTATTTATTATTTTAAATAAAAACTAATTCAATAATCATATATTATTGTAAATTGTAATTTTGGTAGAGTTCTAGCATAATGAAAATAATCATGCATTGTAGGTACCCCCTCATAGGATAGGATCTAGACACATGTATCTGATCCAATATTCAATATTTTTAATTTTATTATCAATAATATTAAATGAAATGATAATAGATTTATTCATAACTAAATTTTAATATATATAGTTCCATGAGTCTAGACAACACACCCATTGAATGGTATAATGAGTTTCCATTAACCAAGAAGAATATCCAGAGGTTGCTGATAAGGTTATAAATACCTTTTATTATCCCTCTCTTGTAATTATTTCTTATAATTTCAAAAACCCTAATTATAAATTTTTTTTGGTACCTTAAATAGGCTCAGTTTAATAATGAGATACAAAAACTTATAGAGGGAGAATGAGAGATCTCGACCAGATGCGATGAGATATTTTATTTCATCATAGGTATAGAAGGTAATGGATATATGATTTTATATAGTACCAACATACATTATGGAAATATTAATCAATCTGAGGAGGAATATGATGGACCATGTGTATATACCGTAGTTGAGTTTGATGAGATATGAATGATGATTACACAACTCTATACATGACTCACTGAGTTATAAAATAGTACATGGCTAGTGGGTGTGGGGTCACAAGTGTGAGCAGCGGTGGGGAGATGAGTCAGGAGTGGAGGTGGGGTAGGGGAGTTGACATGAGGGGAGGGTGAGGGGAGCTACAAACTGGGGGGGATTTATGGTTTTTTTTGTTAAAAATTTGGTGACCACCTTTAAAAGCCACCCATTCCTGCCTCTGCCAAAGTTTATTTTTATAGTAGTGGATATGTGGAGATATATTGAAGCTAATATTATAATTATAATATAACAATTGATTAATTAAAAATTCATTAAAATATAATCATATAACTATAAAATTTAAATAATCTATATAATTTAACAACTATTATAATAATGTATTAATTTAATCTATAATTCGACAACAAAAGTTAATCAAAAGTTTAATAATAAATAATTAATATTAAAATAAATATAAAATTTGAAATAATTTATATGAAAAGTGTAGATATAATGATATTATTTCAATGATACACATCATATGACTCAATATTAAGGAAATTTAGAATAAAAAATGGAAATAATATATTTTACATTTAAATTTAAATTACAAAACATAATATAAAAGTATTTTTAAAATATAAGGTTTAAAATCATACATATGACTAATATGTATATAAAATTTTAATATAATGATAAAAATATATCTTTATTACTATATGGATCTATGAGGAAAGACACTATAATATTTTCATATCCTCAAAATATGTCTTGGGGTTAAAATATACCTCATGCTTTTCCCCATGAGGGAATTTTTTCTAATATATCCATGTATTACAGGGGAAATAATCAAGAGTAAAATTCATTTCTCATCCCATTTTAATGATTTTTTATTCCCTAAATCCTTTTGTATGTGATACAATTGGCTATATCATCTTTAACGATATGGTATATTGTAATGGCATGGAAAACATTATTTTGTATCACTGCCATCTTAATAATATTATAAGATTGAATGATACTATAGAGTGGTTACATGGTAACATTAAAAATTCATAATATATGACTACCATATCATATGACATATTCCAAGATATTGTATATGATATTCATGAATGTTAGGCTTGGTCATGTGAAATCCATTTTTTACTAGTGTGTTAGTTTATCAGAGGGAGGAATTTCAAGAGACTAATTTCCATTGGTGTGGATGGAGATGATGGATCATAAATAACTAGAATTTAGGTGTATATAAAATGGAAAACCAAAACTTACAAGACAAATGATATTGATTTGATAGTGTATTTAGATGATTCAGTTAGATGATACGTCCGAACAACACTTCTGAAAGATACATAAAGAAGTTACCCTTGACCACTCATCTTGGAGGTAATGTGAGAAATCATTGTTGAGATGTGGATCCTTTTTTTGTTAGAAAATTCAGTTCATTAGAAGTTGGACACTAGAATTTTGTCATCTCGGTGTTCAATTAGCAACATTAGAGCCTCTACAGTAGGAAGTGACTCCATCAAGAGTTGGTATCTTCTGATGGCGTCATGGAGGTTTAGAATTTTTGGTGAACAAAATCTTATAGAATTATGTTTCTAGAATGGTTAACCTGGTAAAGAAGTCAAAGCAAAATGTGTTACTAGATATTACCAGTTACATACCAAATGGAGGCATATCCATGAAAATTGGAAGATATTGAAACCCAAATGACTGGTTGATCACTCTTATAAAAGGTATTGGAGTCCAATCTGCAGAGTACATCCTAAATCTGAATAGTGTATGAATAAAGTGTACAGTGGATCAAAGAATTATAGATATTTAATAAAATGTAATTAATTATTTCTGAATGTTTGGTTAGTTTATTATATGTAATTCTTATACTTTTGGTAATATAAATAAAGCAGTAATGTTTCTTTCATGTATGTATACCAACTTGTTTGAAGCATATTAATCCCTTATATTTTTTCTTTTTTTATGTTTTTCAATTTATTTTAATTTCATTTCATTAAATTATTTCAAGCCTTTATTGATTTGTGTGTGAGGATATATTTGTGTGGTGGGTAGGGTTCCTTGATTTACTACTTTCAATATACTTAATCAAGATATAAACTTATAAAGTCTTGTTTTTCCACTATGTTGATATGCAATAAACATTCTACATGAATACTTTTAATGGATTAAGGATCAAAGTTCTAATGATCACATGGGAGAAGCCTCAACATCATAACAAGTGATATCAGAGTGTTGAGTTCAGTGCTAAACACACCAGATACATCTTATATTTTGTTTTCTCTTTCCTTGATGTTATTTTGTTTCAATGGGAGTTTACTTTTAGTGAAATTTGTGGTTTCGTATGAGGGAAAGCTCCAAATTGATAAGTTTTATGGAATGATTTTTTGATTCCATAGAATGGTATTAGAGGATATTATAATCTAAAGGAGATGTATATTCCAATATTAAGTGTATGTCTTGAGAAAATGGTGAAAGTAGAGTTGTAATGATTGGATAAGAAGGTTCTGGAAATGGTGATGATGTATTTGGTATGGAATATTTATATAAACATCCAGGGAAATAAAAATACTGTAGAAATGATAAATTCATAAACATATATATTTAAGAGTCTAATTACACTTAATAAAGTATTCATTATGTGAGAATTGTTCAGTTTGAGACTATCAAAAGGAAGAACAATGAAAGATCATGTGAATGATTTTAACATGAACCACATGAAGATTGAATCAGTGAAGGAAACATTCATAGATGATGTATGATAACTACATATAATATATTCACTTCTATAAGGCTTGGATGAAATGGTGATTATGATTAGTAATTCTAGTAGAAAATGGATTTTTTGTTTGAAAATATTTGAAACCTAATCCTAAATGAGGAGATAAAGTAGAGGGAATTTAAAATACCATACAATAGTGCACTTAATAATAAAAAATTAATATATAATCCCTTGATGATATTTCATAAGAAACAACTAGAAGATATGTTTCAAGAAATAAGCTGGATAAAGTAGGCTGGTCTTTTCCTACATGCTAGAGTCATGGGAATAGAGGACACATTAAAAAGAAGTTCAAAATTCATAGGGAAAATGATATAAGGGAATAAACTTTCAGAAGTTAAAATTTCTTTATTACAACTGAAGGTGGAAATAACCTATTTCTAAGTGTTAATACTCTAGTAGAATCCTAGGCGATTTATCCTGGAGCATCCTTTTATTAAACTATTGAACAAAGATTCATAGTCAATTATGTATCTAAGAAGTTTGGAAAATTTCATTTAGAAGATGATAAATCCCTAAAAGTTGTTGGAAAATAATATTTCAACATATGAATGAATAATTTAGGATTCTTGAAGCTCAAAAATGTAATATATATCCTTGGTATACCAAAAAATCTATTTCCCATTGGACTAATTGATGGGGTAGTTTATGAAACTACCTTTGTCAATAGGGTATGAACAGTTACCCAAGGATCCATGGTATCAACATGAGGTATAAAGGATGGGACTCTTTACATGATTGAAAGTTCAGATGGAAGTTCATTTTCTAAAATTATTACTTATGATAATCTAGAAGTTTTTCATTACAGTCTTGTAAACCTCAATTAGAAAAATATAAAAGTTTTAATGGAAAAAGGCATACCAAAACTTGATCACATAGAAATTTAAAGGTGTAAAAGCTATATACTAGGGAAGAAAAGAAGGTTATATTTCAATTTATATGGATGAAATCCCATATATTTTAAGTTGGATCTATTTTACTCATATGTGTAGGGAATTTCCAATGTTTAGTCCAATGAAGGCTGTCTATACATTATAACCTTTATTGATGATGCTACTAAAAAAGTTTGGGTTTAATTTTTGAAGCATAAGTATGATGTGTTTCAAGATTTTATTGAATGGGAAGCTTTTATGGAAAGGGAGTGTGGTCAAAAGTTGAAGTGTCTTCATACAGAAAATGGTGGTAAATACACCAAATAAAACTTTCAAAACTTCTGCTGAAAGAAAGGGATAAATCCTGATAAGAATGTTCCTAGAACTCTATAATAGAATGGTGTGGATGATATGATGAATCAAACCATGAGTGAGAAGGATTGAAGTATGTGCCTACATTACAAAATGTCCAAGATAATCTGGGTGGAGGTAGTCAACATATTATAAATAGAATTACTACACCAATAGTTGGGAAGGAACTTCTAGAGGAGATATGTTCTGGTAAATGACTGAAAGTTGGCCATATTAAAGTCTTTTGAAGTTTAGAAAATGTTCATGTTGATTCTAAGGATCTATAAAATCTCAAGGAGAAATTAAATGTATATTTTTTAATTGGGTACAAATATGAAAACTTTAGATATCAACTATGGGATGATTGAAGGTTCCAGACACATCAGAATTTCATATTGTACACGACCAACTCAAATTTTTATTGCAATTGATGACTATTATGATATGTACATGAAGTAGAATGTCATGAACAATGAAATTAATTTAAGGATTAATTTATGAAATAATTCCAAAAACAATAATCATGATCATCACATAATGATTTATAATTAATTTAAACACTTAAAGAATTACATTGCAATGAATTATTTCTCCATTGATGAATACAAAAATGTATCTACACCATACCATTGTTGCATCATAGTAATCAAGTGTAAATAATCTCCAGTGGTGATCCACATGTGAACCAAAAACCTCCGAGTGATGCAGTAGGAATATCTAAGTGCTAGAATGGAAGATCCTAATGCTTGTGTTATTGGTCTTTGACCACCGTGAGAATCACTTTAAAGGACTCTCCTTTTTCTCTCCAAAATGGAGAGGGGTGGTGGTGAAGGATCACTCTCCATTCTAGAGATCATTATTATAGGAGATCACTCTAGGACTTGAGAGGATTCTCTGGATGTCATTGTGCATAACAAAACAAATGGCATGAGTTATCATTGAAAATAATATAATTGATTTTAAATAGTGATAGGGTTAGAAAATAGTGATTGATAATAGGTCATTATAATTTTTTAACACCTAAAAACCCCATGTATAAACAATAATAATAATATTATTATTTTTCTTAACATGCACTGAACTCTAAAATTAATTAAATACTATTTCTTGAATAAATTTCTTAAATTTTATTCAAATAATATTTAATATATATTATTTCTCCCTAAAATTGTTAAACTTGGTTCATCATTCCTCTACAATTTTTATCAATCCTTAAATAATAATTATTTATTTAATAAATAAATATCACTATATTATTCTCTAATAAATAAATAAATATTATATTTATTAATGTCAAATAAATATTTTTTAAATATTTTTCTCATAAATATTCCCTCAAATAAATAATGTCAGAATATATGAGATCAGGAAAACATGAATAATTATTAAACCACGTATGAGAATAATATCTATTAAATATGTTAAATACCAATATTTAATTTAGGTTATGGATACACTTAGTGTGTGACCCTCCAGGACTCTTTCTCAATATCATTAAACGGAGCCTCCCAAAGTCCAAGGTTAGCATCTTACAACACAAAAAGACACCCACAAAGAAATAATTTAATGTCACAATGATATACAACCTCATATGAATGATTACTCTATAATATAATCCATTTATCATGATATCTCTAATCAAGCAAGTTGTATGCTAGTGTCATCAACCCATGTGATTGATGTATATTTCTTTAACTTTACAAAAATGAAGCTACCCATGGAACACCATGTACATGGATTTATTTATTCTATTCCAATTTTAATGCCCTGAACTGAACCATTGGATTCGAGGTGGACAGACATATGACCACATGCATTCCTCCCTATACCCAAGAGGTTGCTGACTAGTAGTGAGGCCCTAAACACTATTATTGGGGATACCATACCATCAAAATCATGTCATAGACATAAAGAAAAAATAAAAAATAAATCAAAATATAAAAATAATAATTAGAGTAAAAAATGGCCTTCCATTTTGAGGATCTCATCAAGGGGAATCTAGAGTTAAAGGTAACATCTATCCAATGGAAATTATTTAGAGTTATGTTTTCCAAATCATTCAATTTTTGTTGGAATGGCCAATTATTTCTTATGTTTTGTGATATTTTCATAACACTATGATCTTGTTGGTTTCCCACTTTTCCATAAAAGTTCTTTTTGAAATAATAAAAATTTTATTGTGTCAATGTAATAATAGACATCACACATGTCATACAAAATAAATAAATAGGATCCCAGAGTAGCAATCCAAACAAGAGTATAAGTGAAAGAATATAATTAAATAAAACACTAAGGATTCCTCCAGAATCCATCCCGGTCCACTACCTCCTCCATGCTCCAATACTCAGCTGTCTTTCACAGGCCCCTTGACCTTTTCTGGATCCCAATACATAAAGTCGGCACACACATTGATATTCCCATGCAAGTTGTGAGTACTAAAACCCAATAAGAAACCATCAAATCCATAAAAAGTGTTCACATGTATAATAGGTGTATTCCATGATAATAATAATTTTGAAAGAAAACATAACAAATATACAATTAGGTACCAAGTGGTCATGTGCTAACCAAGCAGCCAAAACCCCTGACCATACCTACTTCAAATCCATACTGAACGATAACGATAAGATATTAGGAGTAATAAAAACTATCCAAAAGTCTCATGAACATGTGACTAGGTATCCTCAAGGAATTATGTGAACATGCTACCCAACTTCCTCTATGAATCAAGTGATTCTTGTTACTCGGCATACACTAAGAATCAAGTGATTGTGTGACTCAACATCCACTAGGAATTGGGTGAACATGGAACTTGGAATCCACTAGGCATTGAGTATATCATGTTACATGACATAAATTAGGAATCATCATACCCTAACCTATTCTTAGGCCCATCATCACCATCGCCGCATGTTGTGCGCTGTCCCCCTATAAGGGGTAACCATGTCATGGTGGTCCACCCACTTCGAGGACCAAGTTTAATACCTCCACAGGCATAATAACACATGTAACATGGTAGATCATACATGGAAAGAAGAACATATCATAATGTGATCATGATAGAAACATTAAATACATGTGATCAAAATCAAACATGGTAAAAAAATCTACAAGAATAATCATGGAATCAATCATCATAAATGGGTCTCAAGGGACACACACACACACACACGCATGTGATCTCTATCAATCATGTTCAATAAGTATGCCAACACAAGAATTATTATAAGTTAAAAAGTGTATACAGGATCTACGAATGGTAAGGAACTTCCGACCTCAAGGTTATTAATGGAGAACTCCAAGATCCATTAAAGATCAACAACTAAATCATGTTGTACACCCACATAGAACTTTCTCACATGTCAAGGATGCCCAAATCAGATTCATATTATTCAATAAATAGGTTTATAAAAGAGATTAAAGGAGATTACATGAAAATATGAGTGGTTATAGAAATAACATACCATAAATAGTCTATAAATAGAGAAAATTACAAGGTATGTTGAAGGATTGGATGCCAATTCACTGGATCCATTGTCGAACAAAGAACAAGTCATGAATTCCTCACCAATTATAGAAGTGAATCTTAGGTCTAACCAAAAAACATTGATCCACCATCAAAAATTCATTGGAAAATAGATCCAAGTTGATATTAAAGAATAAGAGGTTCACAAGGTGATCGATCTAAGAAGACTTAATTGGAAACATCCACATTTCTTGAGATATCCAGCTCCAGTCAAAGGGGGTATGATTGACACATAAAAACTAGCATTGTTCTATAAAAGACCTAAGAATCCATTGTTTTTTGGAATTAAAATTAATATATTTGTCATAAAAATGCTAGATCTATGAATCATCTCAAGAGAAAATCTATAGATCAAGCAGGAACCTGGAGAACAAAGGGTTTTTCATCCCATACCTCAATTCTAGATCTTCAACACACTTAGATTCACCAGGATCTAGCTTTGGTGAGGATAAATTCATCAGTAAAATCCATAACAGTCTTATAAATCAAGGGGGATTCATTTAAAATGAATAATAGGTCAAAAAAATCCATAAATGTCCATTAAGGAGGAATTTATATCATTGATTTTACACGTTCATGGTTTGGCCACACAGTTTGACAAACCATGCGCCGACCATGTACCCTTTTTTGGGATTCTGGAAAAGCCTCATGGTTTGGTCTCAAGGTTTTTCAAAACATGAACTAATCATGTTATCATCCACCATCTCATTCTATATAGTTTCTTGAGAATCCACACATTTTGGACAAATCGTTCTCATAGCATGAACCCTTTAAAAGGTCTCTAAAAGTCTCCAAAACCATTTAAAACCTCTAAAACTCATCCCAAAAAATTTATATCTCAAAAACATATGAATAAAGTCTAAAATTTACTTGTAACACACCTAAAAAATCTAATACCATTAAATTATCACTCAATAAAGACTTATCATCCCTAAGAAGCATCTCAAGGCATTTTAATTGAAAAAATAGGGCCACTGAGCTTGAACATCCAACTCTCACTCCGAAGTCACTTCCTAGATTTTTCCATGATTCCATAGAATCAGGATAATTGGTGTTGTCTCCTCTCAAATTATTTTCTCACTTTAGTCTACAATCTATATCAGGTACTTCACATGCGATACGTCAAGTTCCAACTTTATATATTTATAGTCGATGACATGAGCATGATCACACATGTACCTCTAGAGTTGATACACATGAATCAAATCATGCATGTCTTATTATCATGAAGGAATATCTAGATGGTATTATACTATCCCAACCCTCTTGGTGATCTCAAAGGATCCAATAAAATACGAGGCTAGCTTTCCTTGCTTCCTCAAACACCAGTGGTCTAACTGAGGAGTCACTCTCAGAAAAACTTGGTTGCAACAAAAAACTATATATTTATCCTCCTATGGTAAACATATGATCTTTTCATGCTATGATACATGATAAAACTCCTTTAAATCAACTAAACTCTCCCAGAGGTCTCTTATACCATACTTGGCCCCAAAACCACTACCTCACCAACATTGTGCCAACAAAGCAGTGAGCGACATGGCCTACCATAGAGATCCTCATAAGGTTCCATATAAATAAAATCCTATTATCTATTTTTGTATGCAAACTCAACTAAGGATAAGTGATTATCCCACACTCCACAAAAGTATAGGATTCAATCCTAAAGTATATTTTCTAGTATACTGATCATATACTCTGATTTCCTATCTATCTGGGGATGGTACACAGTTCTCAATCTCAGCTGATTCCCTAAGTCCTTTTGCATGCCCTTCCAAAACCATGATGTAAAATGCCTGTCACTTTCAGATAAAATGCTCTAGGGAACTCTATATAAGAATATTATCTCACAGATATATAGATTTCTTAGCTCATCTACTGAGTGAGTCTCACAGATTGGTAAGAAATGAGAAACTTTTTTTATCAAATCAATAATCACCTAAACAATATCACAACTCCTTGGGGTTATAGGAAACCCTATAAAAATTACATCATGAAATCCTCCCACTTCCACAAGGGAATATTAATTGGATGAGTTAAACTAATAGGACATTGGTGCTTGACCTTTATCCTTTGGAAGGTAAGGCATTAGGAAACGAATCCAATAATGTCCTCCTTCATTCCTAGACACCAGAACTACTGCCTGAAGTAATGGTATATATCTTTAACTTTATGATGAAACACCCACCTAGAGGTATATAAGTATCTTAATAGATCTTCCCTAATGTAAGCATGGACTATAAATTTCCCATGTACTAGGATCACATCATCATCGTCCAACAACCACCCAAGTATCGGGTCACCACTTTTCAACCGTTCCCACATCACATCACACTCATGGTTATATTCCTGACCATCCTTCACATAGTATACTAGATAATATTTGATTAATAATGGTTCACATGTCATCGATCCTTGATCCCCAGAAGTATCCATCCTCCAATCAGTCAACAACCTCATCAAGTGACACTACTCCTATGAAGTCTATTCACCAAGATCCTGATCTACCCGTGTCTTATGTCTAATAGAATCTACATAAAAATACCATTACCTATTTCATAGTACATATAAAATTTTAATGTATGCATGTACTCTACTCAGTGCCTTTTCCTCAGATTAAGGTCCCACTATGTAAAGATATCTTAGAGGCTCTTGTGGTCTGTGTAGAACACAAACCTTTTACCAAATAGATAGTGTCACCAAAACTTTAACGAATGGACCACAATATCAGAATCCAAGTCTGGTGTAGGATAGTTATACTCATGGGGCTGTAGTTATCATGAACCATAAGCTACTACTTGATCCCTTTATATCAGTAATTCCCCCAAACCAACACTTCATGCATTGCAGTAAATGAAATAAGCAATCCATAGCTTGAGAAGAATCAATATCAAAGTTATAGTCAACCTTCTATTCAGCTTAAGAAATTAATATTCACACTAGTCTAACCACTAAAACTTCACCCCATTATTCATCAATTCAGTCATTGGAGAAGATAAATGATAAAATTCTTGGATAAAATGTCAGTAACATATTTCCAAACCTAGAAATCCCATGATATAAAAAATGTTCCAATGATGTTTCCAGGACATCATCAACTTTAATTTATTTGGTTCCACTAGTATACTAATCTTATAAATCACAAGTTCCAAGAATTTGATCTCCTGAATCCAAAAATTACAATTTGAAATCTTGGCATAAATACAATTCACTTGAAGTGAAATCAGAAATATCTCGAGAACTTGGACATACCTCCCCAGAGTCGGTGAGTAAATGGGGATGTTTTCAACAAACATCATGATGAATGAGTCAAGTTATGGGTGGGAGATCTTGTTCATAAGACACATGAACACTGCTGATTCATTTTCCATTCCAAACAACATCACCAAGTACTAGTATAGCCCATAAATGCTCTGAAATAACGTATTCAAGAATTCCTCATCTATAACCCATAATTGGTGATATCATGATTGAAGATCAATTTTGGAAAACCACTGGGATCCCTAAAATAGATCAAAATGTTCTTTGATCCTAGGAAAATGATACCAATTCTTCACCATCACCTGATTCAGCTTCTAAAAATCTACATAGAGTCAAATAACACCATCCTTCTTCTTGGAAAATATAATAGTTACACCCCATATTGATGTAATCAGCATACTAAATCACTTCTATTTGAATTACTTGAGCTATAAATTGAGTTCATTTAACTCATTTGGTTATATAAAATAAGGGGGTATCGAAATAAGCTACACACTTGGCATGAGTTATATATTCCTATATTAGGGTGAAGTACTATGAAGTCATTTGGAAAGATATCCTGATAGAGATCCAAAACTAGAGGATAAGAAAAGTGTGCCACCACTGATCTTACTGAAAGAGAAAATCCTACAATCTAAATCATGATCATCTCAAGCTGTCTCATGTTAGGACCAACTCTACATGCTCCCAATTCCAATTTCACCAGTTATCAAGAACTGCTCTCCCTTAAGTGATGTAAATGTTACCCGTATCCAATATTAGTCGATGTGGAATCAAAATATGGTTAGCCAGTCCATGTTGAGAATCACATTGAATATTTTCATCTATAAAACCATGAAGTTCCATAGATGTTCATAACTAAAAAAATACCATAGAAGACTCTGAACATCACTTAAGATGGTCAACTTTCATGATCAATGGTGTATTAAAAGAAATTAATTCAAAAGAACAATTGAATTGTACATCAATCCCATAAAAAAACTTGTGAAATGATAAAGGAATGGGAAAAAATAGTATAAAAAATAAGTAGAAAATGTAGAACTGTTCAAGACCATACCTTGAATAGTAGATGATCCATCTCCACCATCTGCTGGAATCTAATGCACTACATATACTCAGTCTGCCTCATGTCTAAGAATCTATCACTATGGTACATGAATTGATTGACTAATATTCATATTATACTACTATTTTGGACCCCAGAAGGATCCCTAGTCCATTGACCACATCTTCCTTGAACCTCTATGAAAACCTGACCTCATAGCTCTAGATAAGAACTGCTGGTGATGCCCCATATTTTCACATTGTCGACACTAGCTCTAAGGTGCTGTGAAGACCCTACAGTAGTGTCTGATATTCCCATAGTTGAAGCACTATAGATCTCCTCCTAATGTAACTAAATAATATAAATTATACTCCAATTTCTTACCACTAGCCTGATGCACATCCCCAACCTTCATATTTCTATTACCAGAGGATTCACTCATCATAGTAGTAAGAGGTCCACCTTCCCGAGTACTGAATGGTAGAATAAGACAAACCACTAAATTCTCCTATGGGCCCTTCTCGATAGTCAAGTATTTTTGAAAAACCTATTAATATGATGTTAGATCAAAACTCCAAACCTATCATCTAATGTTGGGACGAATTCTGATCTTGAACTTCCCATCCATTTATGCCTATTTTTTGGACAAGATAGGATCAAAGTAAATAAGCTCATTGAACTGAGTGAAGTATGAAGATACCATCATAAACCCCTATTATAGATCCATGAAATCCTATTCTTGGTCCAAATTTAGAGTATTGAGAAAGAACTCTATAAATAAAAGGTTCTTGAAAGTCTCCTAAGTGAGACCCTCACGTCTGCCAACCCATCCCATAACACCCCACCACCTCCTGGAGAGTCCCTATAGCATAATACCACCAGATTTACCTTAACATCCTTATGTATCTAAACAAGTTCAAAGAAACCCTTGATGATTTCTATCTAGTCCTCTATATCTTGGAGTCCGCCAGTGCCTTGAAAGATATGAGGACACTGGAGATGGAAGTCTCTGGAGTAGTTGACCATAGACCTCATTACCCCTCCACCCTAGGTATGAACTAGTGGAAGGACTCCCAACTAAGGTCGGACTAATACTTGTTCTATCATAGAAGGTGAGAGAGCATGCTCTATTTTACCCTACTATATAGTAGTTAGTAGAACAGGGGTGTCCTCCTTAGCTGGAGCACCCTGGACAATGTCAGCTGGAATTCCCATCAATCTCCTTTGGGGAGACATCTTCTATAGCATGAAGGAAATTCTTAGAACATTTGAGAGTGATCCTAACCAGTCTAGGATCTCACAAAGGTTCTCATAGGAGGTTAACCAAAATCCAAGGTATATCCATACCAACACTAACCAAAGTTCTCTATCCCTACACATTAGTCATAATCATATATATACTATATAAAAACATGCTCAGGTTCTACTAACTAATTCCAAAAAAGATATATCTCAATAGATAAATACATAACTATCCCAAATAAATAGCACAATAAAGTCATGAACTTAAAGAGCTAATATAGGGAACAAATATAGGTATATATATGGAATGTGATCACATGTTACTACTCATGATGCATGAACAAACCCAAAATCCCATTAAAAAATAACAAAAATACCTTTAATAGTAATTTGGAAGTCTATTATGCATTTGAAAACTAGAAACAGGGAAACTCCCCTACCCGATTCCCATATAGCCTATATAATTTTTACCATATCCCAAATTAGTCAGAATAAAATATGAACACTTTCTTTAGATACCATTTTGTAACTCCCTAACCCGAACCATTGGATCCAATCTGGAGAGCCATAAGACCTCATGCATGCCTCCTAGTTAGAAAGTGGCTACTGACTAGAAACAAGAGTCAAAACACAGTCAGTGGTGAGAATATATACTCAATATCATGCCATAGACATAAAAAAAATAAAAAATAAAAAATAAAATAATAATCAGAGTAAAAAGTAGAAAAATAAGTTCAATGTAATAATGGATGACACAGATGCCATAAAAAATAAATAAACATGCTTCTCAAGTGGTAAGAAAAACTAGAGTATAAGTGAAAAAATATAATTAAATAAAACACTATGGAGTCCTCACAAATATTTCCTGGTATGATAAATCCTCAATTCTCCACTGCTCAACTATTTTCCATGGCCCCCTTTCCCTTACCCAGATCTCTATACATGAAGTATGCATGCACATCGAGATGCTTGTGCAGATTGTGAGTAATAAAATATAATAGGATACCACCAATTCATCCCTAAAAAGTGTGTGCATGTATAACAAGTGTATTCCATGATAATAATAAATATTAAATAAATCATAACAAACATACAATCATGTATTTAGAGGTCTTGTGATAACCTAGTCGCCACAAACCCCTGACCGTACCTGCTTCATCTCCAAGATATAAGGATAATGATAAGATGTTGAGAGTAATCAAAACTATCCATAATACTCATGAACATATAACTTGATACCATCAAGGAATTATGTAAACATGCTACTCGACATCCACTAGGAATCAAGTGAATCATTCTACTCAATATCCACTAGTCATTGAGTGATTGTGCTACTTGACATTCACTAGTCCTCGAGTGAACATGGAACTTGGTATCCAATAGGCATCGAGTGTATCATGTTACATGGTATCCATAGGGAATCATTATATCCCCAACCTATGATCAGGTCTATCATCTCTATCATTTCAATTCATGCACACTCCCCCTCTAAGGGGTAACCATGTTACAATAGTCCACCTATTCCAAGCACCAAGAATAATACCTCAAAGGGCATGGAAACACATATAGTAGGGTAGAACATACATGTAAAGAATAAAATATCATCATGAGAACATAATATCAACATATAATACATTTGATAAACATAAAACATAGTTATAAAGCTACATGAAAACTCATAGAATCAATCATCATAAACAGGTCTCATAGGATACACCCACACCACATGTGATCTCTATCAAGAACAGTCAATAAGTATACTAAAACAATAATTATACTAAGGAAATAAGTGTATAATAAAAAAAATGCTAAGGAACTTCCTACCTTATGGATATTGATTAATAAATACAAGGTCTATCAAATATTGAAGACCAAATCACATTATGCACCCATAGAGAACTACTCACACATCAAGGATTCCTAACTCGAGTCTAAGTTCATCAATAAAGAGTTTAAAAAATAGACTCAAATATATTCCATGACAAGAAGGGTGGTTATAGAATTCCCATACCTTATAGAGTCCATCAAAAAATCCAATTCCAAGGTATGTCGAAGTAGAGGACATCAATTCATCGGATCAGTTGTTGAATGGAGAATGGATAATGAATTCCTCACCAATTCTAGAATAAAACCTTGAGTCTAGACAATATACAATGATCCACCATCAGAACATCATCATAAAATAGATCCAAGATGATATTCAAGAAGAATAGGTTCTCAAGTTGATCGATATAAGAATACTTACTCAGAAACGTCCATCGTTCTTGAGAGATATAGCTCAAGTAAAAGGGGGTATCATTGACACATCGAAACCACCACTTTTCTAGAAATAATATAAGAATTAAACATTTTTTTTCATTAGAATTGGTGAGGAATTCACCAATTATCATATACTATGACACATAGAATAATACTATCATGGTAGTTCCATGTTCATCTTAGGACATTATAATATACTATGACACATATAATAATAATCATAATGTAATAAAAAGTTTATTAATATTAAAAATAATGAATATTGGAAATCATAAATTATATAGAAGTTGGTTCTAGGGCACTAACTCAAATAAACTCCCACTTTCACCAGAGAACTAATAAAAAACTTCAGTCTACTAGCTCTCACATGATACTCATGATTCTGCTGTGATAAGAATTTAGTTAAGGGGTCTTCCATTTTCTCTTGTATAGAAATTACGCTCACCAAAAATTCAACCCTATGAGAAAAATAAATCAAGAGATGATACATATGGAGTATATTCTTTGTCTATTGGTGTAACCTTGACTCCTTTGTGAGATCCAATTCTATAGTATTATCACAATATAATGTGATAGGGTATTTAATTCTAGGAACCATAGTAATATCTTTTAGAATTTTTCATATCCAAATAACTTCTTTAGCTACTTTAGAATCCAATATATACTCAGAATCCACTTTAGAATCATTGATAACTAGTTTCTTTGAACTATTATAACTCATAGATCCTTTATTGAGGCTGAAGAAATACCTTGGTTATGAATTTAGATCATTTGGATCTATTTGAAATCTAGAATTATTATATCCCTTGATTACTAGATCCTTTTCTCCTCCATACATCAAGAATATATCCTTAATTTTTATCAGATACTTAAGGACACCTTATCAGTAGACCAGTGTAGTTCACCTAGATCAGCTTGATATCTTCCTACCATGATCAAGGAATAGGAAACATTAATCCTATTATATAACATGATATAAATGATTTATCCTATCATATAATCATATGGGATCTTACTCATTCTCTCTTTATCCTCTTATATTTGAGGATACATTTTCTTGGATAGATGTACACCATATGACATTGGAATGATTCCTCTCTTAGATTGTTCCATACTAAATATCTTTAGTATCTGATCAATTTAAGTACCTTGAATTATTCCAAGAAGCCTCTTAGATCTATCATAAATTATATTGATCCCTAGGATATAGTCCACTTCACTTAAGTCCCTCATGGAGAATCACTTATTTAAATATTCTTTAACCGACTATAAGACGATTATGTCATTTCCAATAAGTAATATGTCATCAACCTATACTATTAGGATAACAACTAAACTCTCATTGAACCACTTTTAAACATATGTTTCACATTAATTATTAATGAAACTAAATTATTTTATAGCTTCATCAAAATGAATGTTCCATGACCTAGATGCCTGATTCAATCCATAAATGGATCTTTGCAACTTGCAAGACTTTTTGGAATTACTTGGAGTCACAAAACTTTTTAATTATGTCATATAGACATATTCATGAAAGTTCCCATTAAGTAAAGTTATTTTGAATTCCATATTCTAAATTTTATTGTCAAGGTAAGCTTCTATAGCTAATAGGATTATGATGGATTTAAACATGGAAACTAAAGAAAAGGTTTCAATGTAGTCAATTCCTTGATTCTATTTGAACCCATTATTCTCTATCCATTATTTGTAAGTATTTAATTTACATTAAATGTCCAATTTTCTCTTGAATAATCATTTAAACTCAATAGTATTTACATCAATTGTCACATTTACCATAACCTAAACTTGGTTATGATACATGGAATCTATCTTATAATTCATGGATTCTTTCCATCTTACAGGTTCTAAGCTCTATACTTCCACTCTATGGGAAATAGGTTCATTATTTTCAATCAATAATGAGTCTCCATATTTGGTGACTAGAAATACATATCTTTTTGGTTCTCTTACCTATCTAGTTCTCCTAAAAAATACTTTTTTTATGAATAACTTCTTCTATGGGGACCTTTAGAATCTATTCATGTACCAACTCTTGTTTATCTTGAGCATTAACTTCATCTAAGTTAATCTTTCTCGAACTCTACTTATTTCTAATGTGATCCCTCTCAAGAAATATGACTTGTTTTAAAACATCTACTTTCTTATCTAATGGGTTATATAGATAATATCCCTTGATTTCCTCAAGATATACTATAAATATAAACTTCATGCAACAGGGTTCTAGTTTGTTTCCAAAGTCAGCCATAAATAACATATCACATCCCCATACATGTGTATGTGAAAAAATAGTCCCTTTATATTCTATAACTTAAAGGGAATACCATTTTATTCTTTAGTTAGTAATTATTTTAGTGTGTATGCCACAATTTTTAATTCATATCCTCAAAATGATAATGGAAGATTTTCATGACTCAGTATCGACTTTACCATGTCTAATAAGGTGTAATTCCTCCTTTCATCAACACCATTACACTATGGTGTATACGATAGAGTGAGTTAAGAAAAAATACCAAAATCCCATAGAACTTAAATAGAATCTTGGTTAAGATACACACCACCTTGATTATATTTAAGCTTCTTTATCCTCTTACCAAATTGACTTTTTACTTCATTCTTGAACTCTTTGAATTTCTCAAAGGTGTTATACTTATACCTAATAAAGTAAACATAGACATATATACTCAAGTCATTAGTAAAATTTATGAAGTAATAATATCTACCTATAGATTTTGTTGGAACATTTCTACACACATCAATGTGTACCAATCCTATAATCTCTATAGATGTTTCACCCTATTCAATGAATTATGTTTTGTTCATTTTTCCTTATAAATAAGAAAGAAATATTTCAATTGGATTTAGCTCAAAAGAGTCTAAATAACCATTTTTATAGATCTTTTTTAGACGATTCTTGTTTTCATGAAAAATATGTTGATTCTACAATTAGATGTTATATGAGTCATGAGAACATGATTATCAATTTCCAAAACCCATTTTTCATAATTTAATACATAAATACCATTATTTAGTTATGCCACACCATAAAAAATAATTTCTTTTCAAAAAGGAATTATTTATTTCCAAATTTAAAAATAAATCCATCCATGTTATGAAAAGAAATATAGATTATGTTCTTATCAACATTGGTAAAAAAATAACAATTATTTAAAACCAAAACTATTCCAGTTGGAAACCGAAGGTGATAGTCTCATATAGCCCAAGAAACAAGTCATGCTTTATTGGGTACTCAAAGATACACCTATCTTATAGAAATATTTAAAATTATAATTTATTTTTTTATTTGGATATATATTTAACACTGCAAGCTATATCTAATACCCAATGCATAGATATAGAATGATTATACTCAATAACAGACACACCTTTAGCTTCCCCTTTCTTATGGGTGCAATTCTTCTTCCAGTGGACTAGCTTGCCACCTGAAAAACATATGAAATATTTTTCCCTTCACATGAATTTAGATCTTATTATTCTTATAAGGATATTTCTAAGGATATTTAGACTTAGTACGACTTTTGAGTCCCTTTTCCTTGTTCTTACTTTCCTTTTACACCATATACTATGGTTTTTTCATGCCCCATGTCCTTGTCAACTTAGAGAATGAGAGTAAGAAGTTCTAAAATATTATTCTCTCTATTACTCATGTTGTAATAAATAATTAAATAGAATAAGGATTTAGGCAGTGAGGATAGAATTATATATGTGCATAGATCATTAAGGAATTAAATGACCAAGATTTCTAAGTGCTCTATGTATCAAATTAACTTGACTATATAAGGCCCAACTAGAACCTACCCTCTAAGCTTTCATGTGAATAGTTCATTAAAGACCTCATATTTCTCTTGTCTCTCATTATCTTGACATATATCATAAAGGCAAGACATCATACTATATGCATAAATATATTCACGTTACTTTAGAATATTATTGTAATTGGAACATAGAATGGAAAACTATACATTTTTGGAATCATCCAAATGTTTCATTTAGAGATATAATCATTCCTCACTAGCCTCTTGGCTAGGTGATTCAGGAATGGGGTTTTCTAGCACATATAATTTCTTTTCATGGAGTAAAATAATTCAAAATAACCTTTTCTATTCTTGGAAAATAATTCCAGTTATAATTTTATCTTTCTCAAGTATGGATCATAGTGATATAGTTGAAGTCACGTGGGCTATAGTTTCTATAATTATAAATATCCAAATTTTAGTACATTATCTGATTTATAAAATTAGATAATAAATATTTTTTTTAATCTATGAATATTTTATAAAAACTCAATATCCTCTACCCTTGGTTTCAAAATATCTCATTGTGTGGATATTCTAGTAAAAAAGACCCGTATTCCCCTTCTCATAACCAATAATTTGGACTAAAAAGTTATTTGAAGGTTTTTAGGTATGCATAATTTTTATAACTGCATTAACCCATAGTTCCTTGATCTATTGAGTGGACTCCCTGATACTGAAATCCTAAATATAGATTTCCCAAAACCTTGCCTCTCATTTACGCCAAGTTCTTCTTTGGCAGTCAACCCTTGATGTGAACTAAGTTATGTTGATCCAGAACTCAAGTTAGAATTCCTTAAAAATTTAAATCCCTGAAACTTTGGATTGTCAATCACTTTAAACTATGGTTTGATTTTAAATTAAGTAGTTGAAGGATACACCAACATAATATATATAATTGTGGGATTTTTATCGTTATATGTAAATTTTCCATTTTATCTTTATTACATGATTGTTAATATTAAATGAATTTACTTCAGTGATTAACCTTGTATTTTATAAAGTTTACACATAATCCAATTTATTTTAGTTAAATATTTTATGCTAATCAATTCATTAATTTATGTGATTGTAACAAAACATCCACAATGAAATTAACCACGCAACTTGACAGAAATAAAATATCAGGTGGCATGATCATGAGCATTTCTTAATAGTTAATTAATATAACAGATGATAAAATAACCCCCAACCTAGGGGAAAAACACATTAAACTGTTGTTTGGTTCATGTTGCAGCTTTCCAAATATCTTCCCATGCATCTCCTGGATTAGTTTTGCATTAACTCTAAAATTTGAACTGCCTCCACTAACATGAGATCTCTATACATTACATAAGCATTTACTCACATATTGGTGAGGGGAACCAAAGGATTGGTTTAGAGGTTTTATATAAAAGGAAACTGTGGGCACACAGGTCCTTACACAATGAGATTAGGAAAAACACACAATCCATTAATTTAATTTAATAATAAAAATAAATTAAAAGGAAACCAATATCCTACAATGTTCTAATCTATTCTCAAGACCATCCACATACATGCAATGAATTACACATTTAACAAACTAGAATTCAATCTAAATCTTTCTTATTTAAGATAAATTGTTATTGAATTAATTAATTATATTATTTAATTGATAAATCAATTCATCTTAATTATAATTCCAATGTTCTTTATATTATTATCTATAATTATTTTAAATAAATTAAATAATTTATTTAAAATTGACTAAGTATAAAAATATACCTTTGGAGGAAACGCGGTGAGTAACCATCTAAACTAACTGGCTTGTATGATGGTCATATACTGTTTACTCATATAGAATGTAAGATACACATCTTATTAAATAATTTCATGTTGTTTACTATAAAATAAATGAAACATGAAGAAATTTTATTTATAATGAGTGTTATGATTTTAATGTGTGCAGAGTAATCAGTGTATTATGTCTTATACATGATATATAGTTCCAAATATTGTGTAGAAACTAATTAAAAGTTTAATATATATAAAACCCATCACATTGTTTGTATTATTTAAATAAATGAAACATGGAACACACTTTGATAATTTTTAAATAGTATAATAAATTAATTTTAAATTTTACATAAATAGGTAATATACATGGTGTGTACTATCCAACTACACATTGTGTGTAACTCCCCGACCCCTTTATATTAGATCTGGTGCATTAATAATTACATTAGCATGGTTAGAAGGAATAAAATCCCAAATTAACGATCAAATTAGTAGTCTTGAAGAGACTATATATATAGATGTAACTCAAATTACATTGGAAAAGGTAACAAAATAAAATAAAAAACAAAAACTAATAAACTACAAGAAAGGGAACTCAATAAATAGTATCCTATTCATAATATGATGAAGGTAAAAAAATAAAAGGGATGAGATCAAATTCTTAGTAAGGGTTAAAAATAGATAAATAATGAATCAATAATAACAGAATCATAAACAAATATGGCATGATGAATAAATGAAAAAAACACACCATTAATAAACTGAGAAAGAGCCTGCATCCATAGATTCTGTCATAGTGAAAACATCATGGATAGTAATAACTGAAAATTAATAAATAGAATTATTATTAATTTGATGTAATGTATCTAGAACATGATACCATAATACCGTTAAAACAATTTAGTTTTGTGGGTAGAAACCTGTCTGATTTTTGGAAACAAACTCGAAGGGTTTGTCGCCAAACTGATTATATAATGAGACCTGTCGATGCATAGAGGGTATATAGAGAGCCCCACATCCCACTTAATTTCCAAATAATTCTTTATACATTGATTTAATATAATATAAATACACCTTTTCAATATCCATATAGAGTATAGGACACTGATTCATCAATATTTCCACCGTTAAAATAACATTCCAAATAAACACCATATATAAAATGGTATACGGTTTAGAAAATAAACATATACATGATATGATAATATAGATATTTAATAGAAATATAATTTAAAATTAAAATTGATCTCAAATGGTCAGTAGGTAAACCACATAAGGATTATTAGGTGCACAATACAATGTTAGTCACAATGAAATGGTAGTTGAGACAAAGTCCCTTGCCACAATGTAATCAGTGAAATCATAAGACCATAACTTAATAACCATAAAATGAATCATTGAATACCATTAATATAAATTTAATCATGATATTATATGAAACTTTTTAGTAAACATACACCACATACAAGAAATAAGCGGGGAACAATGGAAATCTCACGGAAATGAAAGTGAGATGAGAAAACCCCTTACAAACATATAGGCATGGTAACAGGTGTTCTTGTGAGGGATTAATGAGAGGTAAATGGGTATCCCATTATTTATATATCATAAGGGAAGTATGGTGGATGTTAGAAAACATACCCCCTCATTATGAATTAAAAATAAGAGGATACAACATAGGGGGAATTCTTGAATAAAAGTGAGAGAGAGGATCCCTTACCAAGAACGTATCATCAGATTGAGGAAAAATCAATGACATAATTATGAGTGACAAACATAAACCCACAAAATAAAAGTGTATATACAGAATAAAACAATCATATTCCATTCAAACATATTCTGGGAAAATAAAAAACCAATGACATTGATGTTTAACTCAACGAATGGAAATTGAGTTAAGATATCACTTACCTTAAGCTTGAAGGTGTTCTTGATTGTTCTTAATGACCTGAATAATCAAATTTATCTTCATTAATTAATAATTAAAGAACCTAATAAACATTTAATTGATATGGTATAACCTTATTAGGTTCATCCATGACCTTTTTTGTGGGTTTTAAGAGATTCAATATTATTGTTTTGGAAGCATTTTCTTCCTCGGTTTTTCATGACCGGTTTACTTGTGTTAATGAATGGAAGTTCATTTTAAATGTGGATAAACATCAAGAATTTTAAATATATATTATTTGTGAAATTATAAATGATCTTATAATGATTTTTGGTTATATACTTTAGTATTATTCATTAGTTAAAATCTATTGATAAATGCTTGGATTAACTTTTCCCATTTTGTGCATAATGAACTTGTTTTGTATTATTATTTTTTATTATGAGTGTGTAGGGATTAGAGAACATTGAATAAGGTAAAATAAATATATTAAGATCATTTTAAACCATTAAAAAGGTTTCATGACCAGTATTGAGGATAGTAATGCAAATTGAAAACCCATCTTCCTTGAGTGTGATAAATTAACACCTCTCAGATGGTGTTTGCATTTATAGTATAAAAGGAGGGGAAAAGATATATGATGATGAAATATTACATTAACATAATAAAAATACATTATATGTAAGGTAATGGAATTATCGTGGCATTTGGATGAGTTGAGGTGATAAGGGAGCAAAAAAATAATAAAACTTGTAAAAGAATTTGAAAGAAAAGAGAAGAGAGGTTCGCCTCTTGAGTACTCCTCCTTGAGAAACTCTTTAAGACCTTTGTTTTTGGACTTTTGGTGATAACAAAAGGCCTTGGACGTTGGGATAGGTCTTGGGAAGAGTATTTGGTAGAATTTAGGAAAGTCTTGAAGCTTGAGTGGTGTGGGAGGAAGAGGGGGTGAGGGGTGGTTTATATAGTGGAGGGGAGGAGAGATTTTACATTATTTTAATTATTATTTTAATATTTTTGCTCAAGACTATAAATAATATTGATTCATATGACCCAAAATAGTAGTAATGGCATGTGAATTTTAACCAAGTTGTATTAAATTATCCTTTCATCACCTATGATGCAGTAAATCATGTATTTAGCATTTATCGTAATTTATTTTATTTTACTATTCATAAAAAATTACAGTTTTTCCAAAAAATCCCAAAAATTCACCCTAACCATTTTTCAATGCATAGAATCTAAAAATGAACTCCATTTTTCAAATTTTTTTTTTCTAAAGATAATAAATTTAATTTTTAATTAAAATCATTATTTAATCGAAAAATATAAATACTTAAAATATTCATCTTCATTTTTTAAGGTGCCTAAATATATTTATACATTCATGGGTATGAATACCATTAATAAGATTCATATTACTATTCATAAGGGTAAGTTACTATCAATAAGGGTATGTTACTATTCATAAGTTTAGGTTATTGTTCATCGAAAATTAAGTTAATTCTATCAGACTCTAAATATCATATTGATCGCAACTGTGAATGTCTGTTTTTCAAAAATCAAAACCCAAAAGTGTAAAATTTAAGTTTAAAGGCTAGGTTATGACTATCTCTTAAATAAAAAAGCGTTGTTTCCAAGAAACACAGTGCTTAACAAAATATAGGCTATCTAATGAATAAAATGTATTTAAGAGAATCATACCTTAAAATGTTTGGGGTGTTATATTATTCCCTCCTTTGGAAATTTTGTCCTTGAAATTTGTCATGCATAAATCCCTCTAAAAAGGTGTGGGTGGTTCTTCTTTATAATATACTTAGGTTCCCACATTAATTCCTCCATGTTATGGTTTCTCCAAAGAACCTTGACTAGACGAGTGGTCGATTTCTCAATACCTGCTCCCTTGTGTCAAGAATCCCGATAGGCTCCTCAGAGTATGAAAAATCAGGTTCTAATTCTATTTCTTCATAGCTGAGTACATGTGTTGGGTCTGGCATGTATTTATTTAACAATGAAACATGGAACACATCATGAACTTTATAGAGACTTGGCGACATTACTAAATGGAAAGCTACAACTCCAATTCTTTTCAGAATTTCAAATTTCCCGATGTACCTGGGACTCAGTTTTCCTTTCTTACCAAACCTAAAGACACACTTCCATGTATATACTTTCATAAAGACATGATCTCCTACTTGGAATTTTAAATCCATTCTCCGGTTGTCAGCCTAAATCTTCTACCTACTTTGGGCTTCTTTAATATGGTCTTGAATTGTCTTTACCTTTTTTGTGGTCTCTTCAATAAGTTCTGAGCCTATAAGTTTCCTCTCATCAACTTCATCCCAACAAGATGGAGTTCGAAATCTCTTTCCATATAATGCTTCATATGGAGCCATTTGAATACTAGAATGGAAACTATTATTGTAGGAAAATTCTACCAAAGGAAAGTATTGATCCCACATACCTTGAAAGTCAAGAGAGCATGATATCAACATGTCTTCTAGAGTTTAAATAGTCCTTTCAGTCTATCCGTCGGTTTGGGGGTGATAAGAAGTACTCATACGAAGCTTAGTATTCAAAACCTTTTGGATACTTTTCCATAATTTTTATGTAAACTGGGGTTCTCAATCAGACACAATCGATATAGGTGCAACATAAAGTCTTACAACTTCATTAATATAAAGTATTTATAGGCACTCAAGTGGTAAATCCTCTCTTATAGCAAGGAAATGTGTTGATTTTGTTAGACGATCAACAATTACCCATATTGTATCATTCCTTCTAGGCGTCCTTGGTAGTCCAATGACAAAATCCATTGTAATTTCATCCCACTTCCACATATGAATAGGTAGAGGTTTCATCACCCCTCTAGAATGTTGTCTCTCTGCCTTCACTTGTTGACAGACTAGAAACCTTGACACGTAGTCAATAATTTCCTGCTTCATATTATCCCACCAAAAATGATCCTTCATATATCTATATATCTTTGTGCTACCAGGGTGTATAAAGAAATTTTATCTATGAGAATCATCTAATAGTTCCCTTTTTAGCTCAGGTACTGATGGAACACATAACCTCTTCCCAAATTTCAAAACTCCTTCCTCATACAAGAATTCTTCCAATCTCCCATCCTTAACAACATTAATTTTATTGTGTATATTTTCATCATCAGATTGAGATATTTTTATCTTATCTAGTAAATATTTTTTAGAAATCATTTTAAAGAGGAAATATGTTACCCCTTCCTTAACAATTTCCATATCCATATTTAATAGACCCATGAATATAGGATCTCTCTCAATCCTCATTTGAGTCAGAAGTCCATGGTCTTTCCTACTTAATGCATATGCCACCTTATTTTCCTTTCTTGGGTGGTAATGCATAGAACAATCATAATATTTAATCAACTCGAGCCATCTCCTTTGCCTCATGTTGAGTTCTTTTTGTGTGAAAATGTATTTCAAACTCTTGTGATCTGTGTATATCACACATTTTTCACCATAAATATAGTGTCTCCATATTTTCAGAGTAAAGATTACAACTGCTAACTCAATATCATGAGTTGGATAATTTTTCTCATGAGTTTTAAACTTCCTTGATGCATAAGAAATAACTTTATCATTTTTCATAAGGACGCAACCCAACCCATTCTTTGATGCATCACTGTATATTAAAAATCCATCACTTCTTGATGAAAGAGTAAAAATTGGAGCATTGACCAATATTCTTTTCAATTATTCAAAGAATTCTATACATTATTTCATACAAACAAACTTAACTCCTTTACGTGTGATCTTGGTTAGAGGGTTAGCCAGTCAAGTGAAATTCTAAACGAAACACCGATAGTAACCTGCTAAGCCAATAAAACTGCGTACCTCGATTATGTTCGTTGGCTTGGGCCATTCTTGGATTGTCTTTGTCTTCATAGGATAAAATAGGATTCTATCCTTAGAGAGAACATGACCTAGAAAAGAAACTAATTGAATCCATAATTCACACATGATAAACTTCCCATATAATTCATTTCTTCTAAGAGTTTTTAGAATTAACCGCATGTGATTATCATGGTCTTCATATCTTTTAGAGTATACCAGGATATCATTGATGAATACCACAACAAATTTATCAAGATATTCCTTGAAAACTCTATTCATTAAATCCATGAAAATAGATGATGCATTAGTAAGTCAAAAAGGCATCACTGTAAACTCATAATTCCCATACTTAGCTCAAAACACTGTCTTTATAATATATTCCTTCCTCACATGTAGCTGATGATATCCCGATCTAAGGTAAATCATTAAAAAGTATTTTTCTCCATGAATTTGATCAAATAAATCATCAATTCATGGTAGAGGATACTTATTATTTGTTATAATTACATTGATTTCCCTATAATAAATGCATAACATCATGGATCCATCTTTCTTCTTAATAAAGAGGACAGGGGATCCCCATGTAGAAACACTAGGTTGAATAAATCCTTTATCACTCAATTCCTCTAGTTATTTTTTATCTCTACTAATTCTATAGTGTCCATTCTATAGGGAGTCTTTGATATAGGTCTTGCACCAATAATGAAATCAATAGATAAATAAACTTCCCACTCTAGAGGATGTTCAGGTAAATCCTTTGTAAACACATCAATGTATTCTTGAAATATATTTACATATTCAATTTGAAGATTTATTTTCTCACCCATAGATATTGGGTTCTCTTCCTCTCCAAGAATTGAATTCAGTAGAGCTACTAGGGGTGATCTAGATAAGAATCAGACGGTGAGGTTTCTGCTTTAAAGATAAGGGATTCTACACCATTTTAAAAAATTGTAACTTCCTTCTTCTTGAAATAGATCTTGGAATCATAATTTGATAGCCAATTCATACCAAGAATTATATCAAAGTAAATCATTGGTATGACGACAAGGTTAGAAACTAAATCACATTTATGTGTCATGACGGGGACTGATCTACACACCTTTGTTGCAATGATACATCTCCTAGGAATTTTGACTGACAAATCCTTTTTTAAATCAAATTGGAAATGTCTAATTTTCTTAGAAAACTGGGAAGATATAAATGAATGTGATGATCTCGAATCAAATAATGCATTGGAAAAGTTTGAGTAAACAATTAAAGTACCTGCCACTACATCATTAGAAACTTCAACCACCACAGTTGTAGTCGCATATGATTTCCCTTGCTCTCGTGGACTTTTCTGAGGAAAGTTTCCTTGGTTCTTAGGACACTCATTTTCATAGTGTCTCATCTCTCTAAAATTGTATAATTGAATATCATTGACTTGTTTATTACCCTTTCATTCATCAGATCAATGAACCTTTTCTCCAAACTTATAGCAAACTCTCATTCCTTTCAAGTATTTCCCAAGATGATTCTTTCCACAGTTCGCACATAACAGAAATTTCTTCATTACCTTGTTCTTATTTTGCGCTTAAACTTTTCCATTATTATCAGAGTGCCACTTCTTATCTTGGTTTCCATTGAACAAGTTTGATCTAGAAAACTCTCTCTCTGTTTTGATGGAACTTAATACAATTTAATCATATGATGAACATCTTTGAGAAGCCAGTTCCCTTCGAAGACTTGACTTAAGACCTTCAAAGAAATGATCTATATTTTCTTCCATGTCACGTACATAATCTATGGCATACCTAGCTAGTCTTGTGAAGGTATCCTCATACTCTACAACACTGTTTTCTTCCCTTTGCTTCAAGCCCATAAATTTCCTATTTATTTTGGTTCACTGCTCACGAGGGAAATTTTTTTCAAAGAATATTCCCTTAAAAGTACTCCATTCCATGTCTTCTATCTCTTCTTACTCCATGGTATTCTAGATCAAGTACCACCATCGATCATCATCACCCTTGAGATAATACACTGCCAACACTACCTTTTCATTATCATTGCATCTTAATTCCATGAATATATTTTCAAGGTACTTGATCCACTACTCATCTTCCACTAGATTAGTATTCCCACTAAAAGATGGGGGATTCTTCCATATGAAATGATCCAACACAGGTATAGCATGGTTAGTTGTCACAACCTGAGTAAGTTTTCCCAATATGGTTATGATTTGATCTACTTCGACATTGAATTTGTTAACTTGATCAGTGGGGAAATCGCTACATTGTCAATGAGTATTTATTCCTTTCTTTCATTAGGCACCATTTCTTAATAATGGCATACACTAGATTAGGTTATGAATCTCAAATATAAATGCAGATAACATAGATTGAAATTCTATGCATAGATAAACTCATAAACGTGGTTTCTCTGAGGAAAAAATTACATTAAGATCCTTCATAATGGATTTTAAAGAAAATGTGAATATACTAAGCATAGCCCCTGGGAGTGTCAATGCCAAGAGTGCATCAAGGCCCACTGTCGTGTACCAGGATACCCCGAGTCAAGCCCGAAACTCCTTGTCAGAGTTTTCACTCCTAGGTACATTAGTGCCAGAGCCACCTCTACCTGTTTGTATCTAGAAATGGATGTATTTTCTATAAATATCCACATAATCTATTCCTTACCAAAATTATAGGACATTATTGTATGTTTGTCCTCAAATAATACCTTATGTCTTTGTTCCCTAATATACATTTTCTAATCAAGTTTCCAACATTTCTACTAAAATTCCGTTGATACTAACTGTAACACCCCAAACCCTATAGACCGGAGCATGTGCATTAATAATTAAATTGGCATGGTTATAAGGAATTAAATCCTAAAGGAACAATTAGTTTAGTAGTATTTAAGAAACTAGATACATAGATGTAACTCAAATTACATTGGAAAAGCTAACAAAATTCAATACAAAACAAAAACTAATAAACTCAAACCACGGGAACTCAATAAATAGTCTCCTATTCATAACCTATTGAAGGTAAAAAAATGAAAGGGTTGAGATCAAATTCTTAATAAGGGTTACAAATAGTGGAAGAATGAATCAATAATAAAATAATCATAAAAAAATATTGCATGGTGAATAAATAAAAAACACACGCCATTAATAAACTGAGAAAGAGCTTGCACCCATATATTTTGTCATAGTGAGAAACTCATGGATAGTAATAAATAAAAATGAATAAAAATAATAATTATTAATTGTAAGTCATGTATCTGAAACATGATACCATAATACCATTAAAACTATTTAGTTATGTGGGTAGAAACCAGTCTGATTTTTGGAAACAAACTCGAAAGGTTTGTCGCCAATTTGATTGTCTCATGAGACCTGTCGATGCATCGAGTGGATATAGCGGGCCCCAACCACCACTGAATGTTGAAATAATTTTTTACACATTTATTTAATACAAGATAAATATGCCTTTTTCAGTATCTGTATAGAGTAGAGGACACAAATTCATCAATATTTCCACAATTAAAACAACATTCCAAATAAACACCGTATGTAAAATGGTATACAGTTTAGAAAATAAACATATCCATGATATGATAATATGGATATTTAATATAAATATAATTTCAAATGAAAATTTATCTCAAATGGGTAGTAGGTACACCACATAAGGATTATTAGGTGCATAATACAAAGTTAGTCACAACGAAATGGTAGTTGAGACAAAGTCCCTTACTACAATGTAATCAGTCGAATCATATGAACAGAAATTAATAACCATAAAATGAATCATTGAATACCATTAATATAAAGGGAATAATGATATTATATGAAAAATGGTAGTACACATACACCACATACAAGAAATAAGCGGCGAACAATGGAAATCTCACAGAAATGAAAGTGAGATGAGAAAACCCCTTACAAACATTTCGGCATGGTAACATGTGTTTTTGTGAGAGATTAATGAGTGGTAAAGGGGTATACCATTATTTATATATCATAAGGGAAGTATGGGGGAGGTGTGAAAACATACCCCATCATTAGGAATTAAAAATAAAAGGACACAACATATGAGGAATTCTTGAATAAAAGTGAGAGAGAGGATCCCTTACCAAGAACGTATCATTAGATTAAGGACAAATAAATGACATAATTATGTGTGAAAAACATAAACCCACACAATAAAAGTGGATATACAGAATAAAACAATAATAGGTAATTCAAACATATTTTGGGAAAATACAAAACCAATGACATTGATGTTTAACTCAATGAATGGAAATTGATTTAAGATATCCCTTACCTTAAGCTCAAAGGTGTTCTTGATTGTTGTTAATGACCTGAATAATAAAATTTATCTTCATTAAATAATAATTACAGAACCTTATAAACATTTAATTGATATGGTATAACCTTATTAGGTTCATTCATGACCTTTTTCATGGGTTTTAAGAGATTCAATTTTATTGTTTTGGAAGTATTTTCTTCCTCAGGTTTTCATAACCGGTTTACTTGTGTTAATGAATGGAAGTTCATTTGAAATGTGGTTAAACATACATAATTGTAAATATATATTATTAGTGACATTATAAATTATCTTATAATGATTTTTGGTTATATACTTTAGCATGATTCATTATTTAAAAGTTATTGATAAATGATTGGATTAACTCTACCCATTTTGTGCATAATGAATTTGTTTTGTATTATTATTTTGTATTATGAGTGTGTAAATATTCCATAACACTGAATAAGGTAAAATAAATATATTAATATTAGTTTCAACCATTAAAAAGGTTTCATGACCAGTATTGAGGATAGTAATGCAAATTGAAAACCCATCTTCCTTGAGTGTGATAAATTAACACATCTCAGACGATATTTGAATTTATAGTATAAAAGGAGGGGAAAAAGAGAGATGATGATGAAATATTACATTATAATAATGAAAATATAGTACATGTAAGGTACTATAATTATCATGGTATTTTGACGAGCTGAGGTGATAAGAGAGAAACAAAATAATAAAACTTGTAAAAGAATTTGAAAGAAAAGAGAAGAGAGGTTCACCTCTTGAGTAATCCTCCTTGAGAAACTCTTTAAGACCTTTGTTTTTGGACTTTTGGAGAGAACAAAAGGACTTGGATGTGGGGAGAGGGACTGGGTAGAGTATTTGGTAAAATTTAGGCAGGTCTTGAATCTTGAGTGGTGTGGGAGGAAGAGGGGGTAAGGGGTGGTTTATATAGTGGAGGGGAGGAGGGATTTTACATTATTTTAATTATTATTTTAATAATTTTGCTCAAGACTATGAATAGTCTTGATTAATGTGAATTAAAATAGTAATAATGGCATGTGAGTTCTAACCAAGTGGGCTTACATCAGCCTTGCATAACCTATGTGTTGGGACCACTTTGTGCATAAGGTTGTATTTGTTGTCAATAGTTGTCAATGAAGATCAAAATGAATAAGATCAAGAATTACTCCAATGAAATGGAGGAATGGAAATTTAGATGATTGTTGTACTGATCATAAGTTAAAAGAACATGTGTCAAAGGTGACACATTTTTTACAACAGTGAAGAATGGTGAGATATAATCCATCTGAGGATGATTAAAGAAGAATGTGGATTTGATAAATACCATGAAATTCCTCATGATTACATGAGAACCATGCAAGAGACTTATTGAATAATTGAATCATATGTTTTGCATGAAGTAGAGAATGACGGTTGAAGAAGAAGACAATGTGCGAGGGATTGGAATTCTGAGATGGCCATGCACTTCACATTGTATCAAAATATGATGATGCTAAAGCTGATCTATCAAAGGATATATATCATGATAGTGGAGTTTGTGTTGAAAGAAGAAGAGTTGCTGAAGGATACAAATCACCGAAAAGAAGTGTTTTTGAGGTGATCACTTGTTGACAAAGAAAAAAAACGAAATTAAAATTTGTTGACAAAGGAGATTCCATGGTGTTGAGTTCAAGGGCTGTGGTCAACGATCCATGTTTGATTCAAGAACGCCAAAAAAGGAATGGATGATCTGGAGGTGGTACAAAAAGAGCAGATACAAGGTGGCACCATTTTCTAGCGTTTGCCAAAATTTTGGGTCTAAAAATCGATAAATGGAGAAAAGTGGTTTTGGCAAAGAGACTTGTGCACCGTGTACTTGAAGTAAAGGTAACTTGTGCGACTAGTGTTTTTCAAGATCAGAACAAGGGAAAATGAAAAAGGAAATAGGGTCATGCAAGTATTGGGTTGGTCGCGCAAGTGACATGCGTGCCGTGAAGAGACCTACGCGCCATTGACTTGGAGGTTTGGAAACTTGCGTGCCGGTTGTTCTTCATGATCAAAACTTCAAAATATGGAAAAGGGAAGTAGGTTGTGCAAGTATTGGTGTGTTCGCGCAAGTGAGTAGCGCGACAGAGGCTAGGGTGATTGGAGCTGTGCGCCGGGACTTGCACGCCATGAGAAAACTTGCGCGCCACCGCGCAGGGGGTCCGGTTTGCCTATAAATAGAGGACCACCCCTCCTCATTTGCAATGAAGTTCAAGAATTAGAGATTGTTCGAGATCTCGTCGCGCAGGTGGTTGATCCGTGCAAGTGGTAGTTGGGTCACGCAAGTAGAGGCTGCACGCCGGTTGTTGGCTACGCGCCCAAGGCGTTTTGGGAGAGGAAGGAAGTGAGTCGAATAGATTTGAAGTTGAAGGAGGTAATGTCACGCAGGTGGTTTGGTGATACCTGCATGCCAGTTTGGACTTGCGTGCTGAAGACTTGCGCGCTGTATTGGGGCTTGCGTGTTGGGCTTGGGGAAGAGTTCTAGGTGTTGTTAGAGTACGCCCGTCCTTTTGGGGCCACACAAAAGCTGGAAGATTGCTCTATACCTTCAGTGCAATAGATAATATATTTATTTGTGAAGATAGAAGAGTAGTGAACAATTTGGTTTTATGAAGAGAAGTGGTACCGCACACACATGACTAGTTTTTAACACCCTCATTGTGTTGTGCGAAGAGAAGAAGAACAGTTCATGCAACTAAACTCCGATTTGTACAGAAAGAGGGGAATATATCAATAAACTTAGGTGTCAGTATTGGGAATCAAAGGAAGATAAGAAGAAGATATAGTGCATTCAGTTATTGTACTAAAGAAGTAGCTTGAATACAAAAGAGCATCAACTTAGTAATCTGATGCAAGAATTGTCTCATGCTGAGCAGGAGACAAAGACTTCAATGAAAATCTATTGAAGAGACCTTCACGTCTATAAACTGAGTGAGACTTCACTAATGACAGTAAGCTAGGGGGAGTCAACGGGAGTGACCTGAGGGATGCAGTGAGCTATCCCTGAACCTTTGTAAAGGCAGTGAGCCTGGGATAGAGTGACTATGCCCAAACCTTTGTAATCCACAGCTAGTGAAGATTAGTGGAATTTGGTATGACCGGAAACTTGTCGGCGTATGCTCCTTGGACGTATCCCTTAGTGGTGAACCAAGTAAAAAATTGATGTGTCACCTCTTTGCATGTGAATGTTTCATTACTGATCATATTCATCATACAGGTTTAACTAGTTCCTACCAACGTGGGAACAAGATCCTTATTTTTAAAAGAAAAATTTGACATCCTGATTCACCCCTCCCCTCTCAGGTTGTCCCGAGGTCCTACACTATGATGTAGTAAATCAAGTATTTAGCATTTATCGTAATTTATTGTATTTTACTATTCATAAAAATTCAAGTATTTCTGAAAAATCTCAAAAATTCATCCTAACCATTTTTCGACATGTAGAATCAAAAAATGAACTCCATTTTTCAAAAATAATTTTATAAATATGATAAATTTTATTTTTAATTTAAATCATTATTTAATCGAAAAATATAAACACTTAAAATATTCATCTTCATTTTTAAGGTGCCTAAATTTATTTATACATTCATGGGTATCGATACCATTCATAAGAGTAATATTACTATTCATAAGGGAAAGCTACTATTTATAAGGGTAGTTTACTATTCATAAGGGTAGGTTACTATTAACCGAAAATTAAGTTAATTCTATCAGACTCTAAATATCATTATGATCGCAACCGTGAATGTCCATTTTTCAAAATTCCAAACCCAAAAGTGGAAAATTTAAGTTTAAAGGCTAGTTTATGACTATCTCTTAAATAACCAAGTGTTGTTTTAAATAAACAGAGTGCTTTACGAAATATAGGCTATCTAATGAATATAATGTATTTAAGAGAAACATTCCTTAAAATGTTTGGGGTGTTATATCATGTATAGTTCTTCACTATCTATCCTTGGAACATGCATAGGGATTGGGTGTGTTGTCCTAACATAGACATTAATGGAGTAAACAATGTGTACCTGGACTACACATCATGTTGTCTCCAAGTTACATGGTTTCTGGTCACACATGTTGTCTAATAAACACACAACTCATCTTTGACTAATGGACTACATGACCTATATGTTAGTTACACTCCATGTGGTTCATCTAATTGTGCACCAAGATAGACCGGTCAACACATGATGTGTATTAATTACACACCAGGTGAAATAAATGCATGATTCTTCAAATAAATTTGTGAGTTACCCTAGTGCATTAAACATGAGTACACGATGTGTACCTATGGGATACACATTGTGCATTCTTGTGTTATCTGATCAGAATCCTTAGAACCTCTGGATGAGTTCTATGAATTATTTTCATTCAAAATTAATTCTTTTTTGATTATATTTTTGAGAAAAAATAGGAAGAATAACAGATATAATTATTTAGATTTAAATAATGATTAAACCAAAATTGAAAAATAACGATAAATGCATGAACCAATCAATGATATTTAAATAATTATTAATTATTATAACCTCCCTATGACACCACTTTAAGGTTCCAAGTGCAGTGGAAGTGCACATTTATCCATGTATAAATTGGTTTTTTTCGTAATCAATGATTATTCAAATATGTAGATGATATAGAACATCGTGACCAATGAAATTAATTCAAGGATTAATTTATGAATGAATGCCAAAACCATTATGCCAGATCATCACATAATGATTTATAATTAATTTAAGCAGTTAAAGAATTAACTTGAGATGAATTATTTATTCAATGATGAATTTAAAAATGTATCTTCATAGTATAATCATTGGGTTGTAAAAATCAAGTTTAGATTCTTTCCAATGGTGATCCGCATGTACACCATGAACCTCTGAGCGATGTTGTATGAATCTATGAGTGCTAACATGAAAGATCCTAACACTTGTGCTATTTTTCATTGATCACCATGAGAATCACTTCAAAGAAGGACTCTCATGGTTCTTCCTAGAATAAAGAGGTGTGGTGGAGAAGGATCACTCTTCGATCTTGAGAGAATTCTTAGAGAGGATCTCTCTAGGATTTGATAGGATTCTACAAATTTCATTATGCATAATAAAAAAACTGACTAGAGTTAGGGTTGGAAATAATATAATTGCGTTTAACTAGTTTTAGGGTTATAAAATAATAATTTCACATAGGTCCTTATTATTTTCTTAATACCCGCAAACCCCATGTCCAAATAAAAATAAAAATATTATTATTATTTTTCCTCACATGTGAAAAACTCATGAATTAATAAAATATTATTTCTTGAAAAAATTGATTAAAATTTATTAAAATAAAATTTAATATATATTATTTCTCCTCAGACCTATTAAACTTAGTCCTCCATTATTTAAAAATATTTATCGGTCCTCGAATAATTATTATTTATTTTATGAATAAATTGCATTGAATTATTTACCAATAAATAAATAAATATTATATTTAGTAAATAGAAAATAATTTTTTATTAAAAAACCTACTCAAAAATATTCTCTCGAATAAATAGTGAATGAATATATGAGATAGAGAAAACATGAATAATTATTAAACCATGTATGAGAATAATATTTATTCAACATGTTAAAAAATAATATTTAATTGAGATTTTGGATACACTTAGTGTGTGACCCTCTAGGCCTCTTTCTCTGTGGCATTTTTGCAAAGCCTACCAAAGTCCAAGGTTAACATCTAAAAACATGAAATGACACCCATACAGAAAGAATTTAATGTCACAATGACATAAAAACAAATAATTTTTTTTAATGTGTAATATAATCCCTTTATAACGATATTTATAATCAAGCTGGTTTCATGCTGGTGCCATCAACCCATGTGCTTAATGTCTCTTACTTTGACTTTTTGGAAATGAACTTTCCCACATAAAAATATGGATATAGATTTATTTAGGATATTTTATTCCCATAAAAGATCCTAATATATCAAATATCACAAAATAATAGAAGGGAAAAATCCTTTCTCTCATTATTCATTAATGAAATATCACTCATGACACACCCAACATATCCCACTTCACCGTGAACATATTTCACCACAGTTTTCATCAATACATCAATTTACAAGACTAATAATATCCATTAATAATAATATTAAATTTTAAGTATTAATACACACATTCATAGATAGGAACATCCAATGAAATATATAAACACAGATTTCCTATTGTAGGGTCGCGTTCTCATAATCTCATGCACTGTAAATTACTAAGGGAATACACCATGAAAAAGTGCCTCAAAGTCCTATGAGTCTCCACTACTGATAAACTGCATCCTTTTTTTCATATAAAATGATATAATTCAGTTATAAAACACATATTTTATGAATACTATCAGGGAACATGACGAATATAAATATATAAAGGAACTACTATAGACTTTTAGTTCGATGGTTACCCATAGGAAAATATCACACACTATGTGTAACAACCCTGAATCTAGTAACCTAGATTCAATGACTAATTTATTACATTGGAATAAGATAAAGTGGACCACATCACCAAGGATAAATTATTTTAGTAGTCTCTAATAACCACATATATACATGATTCTCATTTTACATTGGAAATAAAATGTAAAATATATTAAAGGAAGATAATATGTATCCTTGAAACTTATTAAAAGACTCAATATTCATATCTTATGGAAGGGAAAAAATAAGGGTAATATCAAACACTCAGTAAGGGTTACATACACTGAAATCTATCATGAGTTAATAAGGTATAATCAATATAGTAAGGTAAATAACCGAAACACTATCCATTAATCAATAACTGGGGCCTGAAATGCATCAATGGATAATATCGATGAAATAATCTCATGGATAATAATAATTTAATTCTAAATGAAGGAAATTAATAATTATGGATATCATGATCTTAGACATCATGATATCTTTACCATCAAATCCTTAAACCAATATAATTTGAACTATGGGTAGCCATACACCAAAAACTCATTTAATAATCCTAACCAACTGATTTGTCTCATGAGACCTATCAATGAATCAAGGGGATATTTAATTCCATTCCCCACCCATCACTTCATGTAAAATTTATTCCTCATACATTGAATGATATATTTAATTCATAAATAATGTTCCATATCAACAAATATCTTATAGGGTAAAGAATACGAAATATAAATATTTCCACAGTCAATCAAATAACTTTCATAGTAAAACACCACTTATAGAAATGGTATATAGTTTAAGAAATAAAATATTCATGATAAAAATAATATATATATGAAAAATTATAACAATGAAATGAATTTTTCAAGATAATGTTAATGACTACAAAATTAATCAAGAAAAGGGAGATGATCATCAATTCATCAAAAAATTATATATTTTAATAAAATAAATTATTTTAGAGAATAGAATAATATATAAGATAAAAATTTTAAATAAATTTTCATTAAATTATTTTCTTTTTACAACTATTAAAAACTTACAGAATAATATATATAGTGTAAAATGGTTGTGGCGGAGAGAAAATCTATTAATTCCATATGTATTAAAAAGAAAAATTCCTTTTAATTTTTTTGTAAGGAAATTAAAAAAATCAACCTTTAGGAAAACATTATAAAGATTACTTGAAATACTTATAAAAATTTTAGGATAACATAAAATGTTCTTAATAAATAATTTGAGTAAATATAAAATACATTTATAATTTTGTTTGAAAAATATGGATATGGAAGAAAATTATACTCGACTAAAAAGAGGAATAATATCGACTTTTATTTTAAAAATTTCATTGATTGATTCACATGAAAAAGAGAGGAAAAGTTGTAAAAATAATGTAAACTCCTTAAATATATATAGGATAATAAAATATATAGAGTTTATCAAAGATAGATTATATGATTCCTTTAATGAAAAATATAAACAATCCAAAAAATAATGAGATTATAAAATAAATTATTACATCTTTAATAACTTTTAAATTGTAACCCATTGAATAAATATACATGAATTGGAATATTAAATACCATGAATAAATTGATATTAATATTAAATATATCAAAGAGTAAGTATATACACCACATAAAAGAAAATAGATGCATAATACCAAATATGTCTCAATGGAGTAAAAATAGAGACAAAATCCCTTACCTCACACTTCTACTTAGCTTAAAATGATTTAACCACATGTATAATAAATTTAGATTTATTATAATTAAATTATAAAACTATATAAATATTTATAATATCATATATGATCCACTTATAACATCTTATCCCCCATTTATTAACAATATTTCCTTATTGTCATTGTTTTTGGGTGTTAACTGCTTAGTTTTCTCATGCATGTTTCATCATGGATGTTCTGATTCTTTTGAATAGGTTATAGTTTAATCATCTTCAAAATGGTATTTTTTTTATAAAAATCATATTTATTCATTAAATACTTTTTTATAATATGAAAACCCATATCTTGAATACACTTTAATTTATTATTTATTATATAAAGGTATCTATAAAAAAATACCAAAATATCATGAAGCATTGTGTATTTGGGATATTAGATACATTGCATATCAACTTGATACATGGATACAACAAAATTAGTGAAAACTTCCTTAACATTATCTAAAATTCCATTTCCCTTTTAAATATGCATGAGATAAACTAGGGACATACATAATAAAGGGGTGATCTATAAAGCCCAATAAAGGAATAAAAAACAATAACATGAAGAAAAAATTACATGTTAGTAAATAGTAATTTCCATGGTACATAAAAGGTTGATAATAATAAACATGAACATAGAAGCATGATATTTGATGATAACATAAAGGTAACATGAGAATGTGAAAAAAACTTAAAACATATCATAATAATAATAATTCAAGGATAAACACCAAGAAAACATAATATATCATGATTAGGATAACCTCCCACACACTATAAATTAAATCTCATGTGATGAAAACCTTACCCAATGAATTAGAGGGCTATGAAATTTCGGGCCGACTCGTCACTTTCATATCATGTACATGCATAAGTGTTCCACAAAGATCATTTAACATACAATCATATTTAATTAAAAATAATCACACAATTAAGGATTGTGGGTTATATACATGTAAGTTACAAATAAATAAAATATAGGTACATCTAGGTGAATACCCTTTAGTGGAAATGGATATGAGTATTCATAAAACAAAGGTTTGGAATGGAAAATTGTAGGATAATTTTGGCAGTATAACGAGGGTGCTCAAAGATTCATGGGAGGGATTAATAAAAGTGAAATGAGCCCCTAATAACTTTGAAATCATAAGGATTGTAAGATAAAAATGTAACAAAATATTTCAACATGAACAATTGGGAATTAAAATGCCTAATAAAAATATGGTGCTTGACTAAAGAGGAGAAGTAGAGGGTCCCTTAGCTCGAGAGAGTGTTTCCAAAAGTTTAGGATGAGCTTCTTGAGAGATAGGGGAACCTTGTGAGGGATATAGATATAGAAGGGTATAGTAGAGTCATTCTCCCAGGGTTTTGAATTAAGAGGAATGGGATATTGGATGATTTTATATAGGAAAATTGATGGTATTTCTTTATTATTTTCCAAACATAGGGTTTGGACTCTAAAAAATAAATTTTTCAAAACTACCAACCTTACCATGGTTTTTACCCATAGTTTCTACCAAATTGAAGTGGTTTTAATTATTTTACAATTTTAATAATTGATCTCATTAAAATATCACCCTTGGTAAAACTAACCTCAAAAACAAATTATTTTAAAGGTTTAATATTTTTTTCTTGGATACCATTTATGGAATATATTACATCACTTCCAAGCTTTTATTATGTCATATTACACACTGTATATTTATATCATATTTAATTTTGACCAAAAAATTATACCATCTCCAAAAATTATGAAAAAAGTAATTTTGGATAATTTTAATATGATGATTTAAAAAATAATATTTACTTTTTCTAGAAAAATCTTTAAGTATGATAATTTACACTTTTAAATAAAAAAATCCACATTTATTGAAAAATAATGGGTTTTTTGACAATAACAGTTTTCTGACCCTTATAAAAATTATTTTTGAATTTTTAAATTTATATTAACATTTATATTTAATAAAAATTATTTAATAATAATATTTTATTAAAATATCATTTATTTCCAAAATTATTGAATTCAATTGAATAGATCGTCTTGATTGAAAATATACATTTCCCCAAAAAATAATTTTTTTGTTTCATCTAAATTTTATCAAATCATTATCAAATCATAAATAAAATAATAATAATAATAATATAATCATTATTTTATAAAAAAATATATACACATTCATATTATTAGGGTCTTGATACATATCCATTTATTACACCAGCAAACACCCTAGGGGTATGCTGTATGATCGTGATATTTTCATGGTGTGGTTTAGCGAATATGGTTTGGGTCATGATCTCAATGAGCTTGAAATTATCCCATAAATTGTTTTCCTCATGATTTATTTTTTAAATATTAGTTTTGGTTTTATCAAGGGAAAATACCAATGATCCTATCTCCTTCAGAAGCTTTGATAAATGGGATTCATAGTATACGATCCTACTGGTTGTGGACATCACTTCCTTTGTCTACATCAATTAGACTTTATCATAACACTATATATATACTAATCATAAAATCACAATTCAATGACTATATTATTAATGATTATGATTCTTAATTGTATTTCAAATCCAATAGCATGTAACATTCCAAAATAACCAAAGAAGTGCATGTGTTTTATATAACCCCATACATAATAGGGGATTTAATTTAATCACTAAGGTAATTTTATTTATAAATGTTTGAGTTGTTACATTATTCCTCCCTTTAGAAATTTGAAACTTGAAACTTTCATTTTATACACTAAAAAATATGAGGGTACTTCTATTTCATCACCTCTTATGGTTCCCATGTCGCTTCCTCCAACTTGTGGTTTCACCAAAACATTTTTACCATTTTAGTTTTCTTATTTTGTAGATATTTGTCTCTAAAATATATGATATTAACTGGATAATCCTCATAATAAATTACATTCTCCAATGGTACCACCTCCAAATTAAGTACATGTGGTATATACTTCCTCAATAGGTATACATGAAACATGTCATGTAATCAAGATAGGTTAGGTGGGAGTGCTAGTCAATAGGCCACCGATCTGATGCAATCAAGGATATTAAAGGGGATGTTGTATCTAGGACTAACCTTTATCTTCTTCCTAAACTTTATGAATTTATTCCATGGTGATATATTAAGGAACAGTTTATCACCAACCTAAAACTCTAGGTTCCCTCGACATTTTTATGCATAGATTTTTTATTGAATTTGTGCGAATTTCAATTGATGTTGAATGGTTTGAACCTTCTCTGTCATATCTTGGATAAGATTAAGCCCATCAGCTTCTGATCCCCAACTTCATCCCAACATTTTTTGAGTCCATTTCCACTTCCCATAAAGATCCTCATACGGTTCCATTTGAATGATATAATGGAAATTGTTGTTATATGAGAACTCCACTAGGGGAAGGTGCTGGTCACAACATCCTTGGAAATACATGGAACACAATCTCATCATATCTTTTAGAGTTTTAATGGTTCTTTTAGATTAACCATTTGTCTAAGGTTGATAAGTAGTGTTGAAGCTTAGTTCTGTATTCAATACTTGATGAAGGATTTTCCAAAACCTCAAGGTAAACCTCAGATCTTGATCAGATATAATGGAGTTTGGAACTCCATGCAATCTTACCACTTCCCTTATGTATATCTTAGCGAGTTGGTCAAGAGATAAATATTCCTTGATATCAATGAAAAGTGTTGACTTTGTAAGGTGATCTACTACCACCTAGATGAAATTATTTCCTTTAGTTGTCCTCGGGAGTTCTATGATGAAATCCATGGTTATGTTTTCCTATTTCCATAATTTTATAAAAAATTATTGCATCATACCCCTAGACTTATTTTATTCATCCTTGAACTATTGGCATACCAAGAATTGAGATACAAATTCCACAATCACTCTCTTAATTTTATCTCACTAGAAATGTTTCTTCAAATATCTATTCATCTCACTACTTCCTATATGAATAGATAATTATGATTTATTCACATCATTCATATGTTTCCTCTTCATTTATGGTTTTTATGGGACACATATCTGAGTTCCAAACCTTATAAATCAATATTTAGTAATGTTTAACTTCTAAATATTCATTACCTTATTCTGTAGAACCTAATCATCTTTTTGAGCCTATTTTATCATCTCAATAATGGATGGTTGAGTAGTTATTTTATAAAGGTAGGGTAAACATCCTTTTATTATTCCCATATCCATCTTTTTCATGTTCAAGAAGAGCAGATCCCTTGAAATCCTCATCATGGATAGAGTTGCAGGATCCTTTCTACTCAGATCATTTTCCACTTTGTTTTCTTTCATAGTATGGTAATGGATTGAATAGTCACAATCCTTTATCATCCCTAACCAACTTTTTTGGTGAATATTAATCTCCTTTTGTGTGAATATATACTTCCGGATTTTATGATTTGTATATATGTCACACTTCTCCCAGTAGAGATAATACTAAAAAATATTTAATTTTAATATCACCATATCCAATTCCAGACCATGTGTTGGGTAGTTCTTCTCATGGATCTTTAGTTTGTAGGATACATAGGCTATCACTTTGTCATCTTTCATGAGTACACAACCCAAGCCCATTTTGGATGCATAAATATAGATCACAAATACTTCCCTACTAGTTGGTAATGTGAGAACAAGTGAAATGATTATCCTCTCATTCATCTCTTTAAAAATTTCATCACATTAATCATTCCAAACAAACTTAACTCCTTTTCAAGTTATCTTGGTTAGGGGGCTTGAAAATCATGATAATTTTCTCACAAATAGATGATAGTACCCAGCTAATCTAAGGAAACTATGAATTTCTATCACAAAGGTTGGTATTGGACATCCTTCAATTGACTCTATTTTTGAATGGTCCATAGATATACCTTTAATGGTAATAAAATTCCCTAATAATGTTACTTTATATAACTATAATCAACATTTAATATACTTCACATACATATTTTCTTTCTGTAATGTCTTCAACCCAGTATTCAAATGATCCTCATATTCCTCTTTTATTTTGGAATAAATGAGAATATCATATATAAATAATATCAAAAATTTATCAAGGTAATCCCTAAATACTATATTTATCAAATAAATAAATATTACTAAATAATTAGTGAGTCCAAATGTAATAATTATAAACTTTCAGTTCCCATACCTTCTAAAAAAATAGTATTGGGGATATCCTACTTCTTCACCTTTACTTGATAATATCCCAATAGAAGATATACATTAGGGAAATAATATGATCCATGTAACTGATTTAAAAATTCATCAATATGTATAATATGACACCTTTTCTTTATTGTGATCTTGTTGAGCTCAAAATAATAAATGTAGAGGTGCATTGGCACATCCTTCTTCTTGATGAAGAGGATTAGTGCACCCCATAATGATTCACTTGGCTGTATAAATATTTATAAATATTCTTCTATAGTTTCTTCTTTATCATATTAAGTTAAAACATGACCATTATATATGTAGTATTGGATATTGGCAAAGATCTGGGTAGTAGATCGATTGAAAATTCAACCTTTCTGTTTGAAGGAAGACCAGAAAATTATTCAAGAAACACATTAACCTATACCTTCATAATGGGTATATCATAAAGGATGATATTTTCCTTAGTTTCAATCATTTAAGCTATATATTATTTCTTATAGGAAAATAATATCCACACTTGAGGTTATGATACCAAATAAGACTCATCATCCTCCATGATATTGTATATAATCGGAGGGCTATTCATGATACAAATGGTAATTTCTTTCTCTCGAAAATTTATGTTGGATCTATATAATGGAAAAAATCCATAACACAAATATCATAAAATTATAGTAATGGGAGTATCACAATATTTTTTGGGAAGTTCAGACCATTTTTTTGAATAGGGATGAGTTATATACTTGGAATGTAATAATTTATCTATTTTCCATTTTCACTGATAGCTATACTTCCATGATTTCCAGCAGTGTTTAAATAGTTATATTAAACTTTTAAAATATGAAACAATACATAGAACCATAATAAAAAAGAATGTTCACTATTCTTGAATTAATAACAATTGTACCTATCACCACTTCATTATCGAGATCCACCTCTAGAGTTTTGATGGCATAAGATCACCCTTACTCTCTAGGCCTTAGAGGTTACTGTCGTTGGTTTCCATTTACAACCCTTGTCTTAGTACATTTATTCACACAATGACCTTGTTCCTTGAAGTTAAAATAATGGGAAATGGGCTGAGGGTTTACCAGAGTATTCATTTCTTCTATCACATTGGTGGGTTTCCCCTACTGAAAATTGCTAGCCAAGTTCCCTTCATTCCCTCACCTAAAGTATTTCCTCATCCACTTCAGACATTTTTGGGGTGATTCTTACCACACATTTGAGAAGTTGTATGTTGAAATTTATTTCCACTTTTATATTTATCCACCAAACCAATATAATTAAACTCCACTTTACACTTATTATCCCCATGATACCCTTGAGATTCGTTGATCTACATTTAAAATTTGAGGGAACATCAGATAATTTCCTCATAGCTATCAAAGTCATGAATTGATAAGGATTTCCATAGACTTGAATTCATCCCACTAAATATGTATTCAAATTTATATCCTAGGGTAATGAAAAATTAGGAGTCATATTGTGAAATTCATGTGATTTTTCCTTGTACACCCTAATATATTTGTTGTCTTTTTTCTTAAGGGAAAGGGAAATCCCTCTCCATTTTAATTTCGAAGAGTTTGAGAAAAATATTTATTGATTTTTTATTGGAATTACTTCCACTCCATCACTCTAATCACCTTTTCAAGATTCATATTTTTGACTAATTTCTACCATTGAAAAGATTCCTTATCCTTAAAATAAATAGCCAACATGGGTTTTCTTTATCAAATCATTGAATGGAGAAGACATTTTCAATGAATATGATCCATTATTACACAATTAAGGGATTGGAAGATCCATAGAATGTTATAGGCCTTTCTCACATAAATATCTCAATTTCAACTTGATCTTTCTTAGGGGTATTTGGGTGTTCCACCTAATTTAGGGTTTGATTAAAAACTTGAGTCAATTGAGAAATTATAGTCATGAATTTCATGATTCCTACTCACATCGGGTTAGACATCTCATTTGGTTAGTCATCACATTTCCCCTCACATTGATTGTCGACTCGGTTCCTCCCATTTCTATCCATTTACTGTAATAAATAGAAAATTAGTAATGGGAATTTCTAAACTATTAAACACATAAATGGGAAACCATATATATTAAAGGGATAACTCATATATTACTTAACCTATTAATTTATAGGCTTAAATCCATGTTATCCATGATCCTAATATAAAATAATATGGGAATTTTTGTTCCTTAATAATGGTTTGTAATGAGATTGTGAATTTACTGAAGAAGATCCCTTATGAGTTTCAAATAAATTGCGTATCAATTCCCTATTGTCATTCACCAGTTTACCATTAATTCAAGCTCAATTCTCTATTTTCAAGGTTGTTACACCTAGGTACATCTGTGTCAGAGCAACATCTACTTGTAGTATCTAGACAGGGATGAATTTTCTTGGAAAACACTCACTATATACTTTAACAAAATTTAGGTATGTTTTCTTATGTTTAGTATTATCCCTAAGTCTTTATCTAGTGATTTCTAATCTTAATACAAAAAATAACTAGACTTTTCTTTGATACCAACTATGATAACCAATATCTTTTATACATTTTAATTAATGATTAATTACATAAATATAGACATAAAAAAATCCCAAAAAACAATGAAACTTAGTGCCTTCTGGATATTAGGTACATAGAATATCAACTTGGTATATGGGTTAAAAACCATTATTGAAAACTTTCTTAACATGCTCTAAAATTCCACTAATCTTTTAAAACTGTATGAGATAACCCGATGACATACATAAGAACGGGGTTAGCTATAAATCCCAGTAAGGGAATAAAAAAAGAAGAACACGAGTAAAGTATTAAATGTTAGTCAATAATAATTTCCAAGGGATATAAAATGGGTGATAATCATAAACATGAACATCAAATAATGATATATGATGATAATATAAAGGCAACATGGGAATGTGGAAACAACTTAAAACATGGAATCATAAACATAAGTCAAGACAAACTATGAAGAAAACATAACATAGTGTAATTATTATAAACTAAAGCAAACCATACATGTAATATCATGATATGAAAACATTACCTAATTCATTGGATGGATATATAATTCCATGCCCACCTTTCACTTTCATATCATGTGCATGCATTAGTTTTCCACATAGATCATTCAACATAGGATCATATTTCATCACATATAATATAATGATTAAGGAGTTTGGGATAAATTCATGTAATTACAAAATAAATAAATGATAGGTACATCTAGTTGAATACCCTTGAGTGGAAATGATGATGAGTATTCATAAAACCAAAGTTGGACACAGAAAATCAAAAGATAATTTCAGCAGCATAATAGGGATACTCAAAGATTCATGAGAGGGATTAATGAGAGTAAATGGGGTCCCTAATAACTTTGAAATCATAATTTAAGAAAGAGGAATATGTAAGGACCTATTTCAAAATGAAAAATTGGGAATAAAAAGGCATGTGACAAAGAAGGTGCTTGAATAAAGAGGAGCAGGATAAGATCACTTACCCTGAGAGGGTGTTTCTAAGAGATTGAGATGAGATTCTTGAGATATTGGGGGCACCTTGGTAGGGATATAGAGAGGTAATCATATATTATAGTCATGCTATAAGGGTTTTGAGTGAAGTGGAATATGATCTTGGTTGGGTTTATATAGGAAAAGAGAGGGGAGTTATTTATTATTTCCCAAATGGTTTTTTATACTAAACAATAAAGTATTCAAAATCACAAAAATTCCCATGTTTTTGATCATGGTTTCTACCAAAGTGAAGTTATTTTAATTATTTTACAAGTTTAAGAACCAATATCATTAAAATTTTATGCATGGTGATGTGGAAGTAGGTCATGTTCATAAATAATTTATTTTAAAACCTCAATATATAATATAGGTTTTGGAGGATTCATAAAGGGTTTATAAAATTAATCAAATAATATAAAACACATTATTTTAAATGGAAAATATATATTTGATCATGGATAATTTTTATGAAATATATTACATCACTTTTGGGATTTATGATGTTATAATATACACTGTATATTTATATCGTATTTAATTTTGACCAAAAAAATTGAATGGCTCAGAAAATTATGAAAAAATAATTGTTCGCTAATTTTGATGCAATAATTTAAAAAATAATATTTAATTTATCTAAAAAAATTTCTAAGTATGGTAATTTTCACTTTTAAATAAAAGAACTAAATTTATTGAAAAGTAATGATTTTTTGACAATAACTGTTTTCTGACCTTTATAAATATTATTTTTTTAATTCATAAAATTATATTATCATTTATGTTTAATAAAAATTAATGAATAATAATATTTTATTAAAATATAATTTATTTCAAATATTATTGAATTCATTAAAATAGAGGGTCTTGATTGAAAACTATACATTTCCCAAAAAAATAAAATTTTCATTTCATCTAATTTTTATCAACTCATTATCTAATAATAAAAAAGTAATAATAATCATATAATCATTATTATATAAAAAATATACAAATTCATACTATTAGGGTCTGATACATAACACTTTATTAGAACAGAAAATTCCCTATTGGTAAGGTGCATGATCATGATATTTTCATGGGGTGGTTTGATAAACATAGTTTGGGACATGATTTTGATGAGATTTAACTTCTAGAATAAATGGTTTCACTCACGCTTTAGTTGTTGAATATCGGATTGGTATTGATCAAGGGAAAATCTAAGTGATGCTATATCCATCAAAAGCTCTAATAAATGGGATTCATAGGATACAATCCTACTAGTTGAGGCCATAACTTCTTTTATCTGCATAAATTTTTCTTTATCATATCCATACATATATAATAATAATAATAAGATAACTTTTAAACAACTATATTATTAATGGTTATGATGTTTAATGGTCCTTTGAATCTGATAGGATGTAAAATTACAAAATAACCAAAGAAGTTAATGTGTTTTCTATAACCACATTACATAATAGGAAATTTAATTTAATCACAAAGGGAGTTTTATTTTTGAAATGTTTAGGTAATTATATAGAATCATCCAAGTTTGGTGGTAATGAAAAACTAATCACATCACTTCATAGAGGTGGTTGTCCACTTGTACACACAAGATACGTTATCCTTTATCAACATATGTGTGGGAAACGTGGTAAGTATTATTTGATCATTTTAAAATAAAAATTATATCCTAAATATCATGTTATTTATTTAAATATAACTATATACACCATCCATGTTAGGTAGTGACATAAACTAGATTGCATCAGTTCATGAGGTGGTAGTCTTCCGTACACATGAATGATTGTTTCATATCCCATTAGATTGATAAGGATATGGATTAAAGTTAATCCATAAAAAATAACATATCATTATATTAGAGATAATTATGTTATTATATCACAATGTTTGGAATAGTTTTTAAGGAAGTATAAGAATAAATAAAATTTAAACATTTGGTTAAAAACTATACCTATTCTTCAGAAAACCTTCTTCGATTTACACATTAAGACCTATAAGGTTGGTATTATTAAAAAATAAGAATTATAGGTTGCAGGGAGGGATGTTAGGAAGTTAATTTTTTAGGTATTGTATGAATAAAATTTCTCTTTAATTTTGGAGAGGATAAGATATTTATTGTCCTTTTATAAGCGGGGGATAGGAAATACTTGGTATTTTTAGAAAGATTAAAATAAATTAACGTATTACACAAGAAAAATGAATTAAAAATGGAAAAATTATAAATATGATATGATATAGAGTCTAAATATGGCCATATAATAGGATTTAGACAAGTTTTTAGCTTATTATAACCCTTATCACTTTAGTTTAACCCCCGAAAAACCTGTTTTAACCTTAACCATGATAACAAATTTGTACCATTTTACTATTAATTATGAAAAAACATTAAGTTGAACTTATTAACTAATATTAATTATTATTATTACAAATATATAATAAATTTTATTAAATTTAATTCACATAAGTGACAAAATTTAATTTAAAAATAAACCATTGAAACATGTCAAAAAAGGTTTTTCATGAAAATTCATTTTTCAAGAATAAGATGATATTACATTAACTATACGACTAGTAAAGATATGTATATATATTTAAATTCATATATTTAGATATAAAATATATAAATTTAATTTAAATCATTCATTATTATAGATTATTTTAGTCAATTAAAATGGAAAAACATTATGCACTTAAAAACATTTTTCTAAAAAATATCCCCTATTTACCTCTAAATGATATCATCTTTATTTCTATGAAATTGATAATCAATACATGGTTAATTATATATATTATAACACATTATTACAAATAAAATGAATAATAGTTAAATACCACATTTTCAATTATAAATAAAATCATATTTCTAAGGGAAAATTTCAAAAATTAAATCTAGGCTTATTTTGACCTATTGAGTTCAAAATGAATATATATCCTATCGAATTAGAATTTTTTTCCATGAAATATTATTATTTTTATTATAATATAAAATTTTAAAATTCTATAATTTAATATGATTTTCTAAATTCTTCCCTCCCAAATTTTCATCCTCAAAATTTTCACGGATATTAATTTATAAACAAATGTGGGTGGTTCTTCTTCATTACATCCCGAGGTTCCCTTGTTGCTTCTTTTATATTATAATTTATACAAAGGAAATTTACCAGTTGAGTCTTATGATTTCAAAAAACTTTTTCTCTAGTTTCAATAATATAGATAGGCTCTTCATATTATGATATATTAGGTTCTAAATTATATTTCCTCAGAGGTGAGAACATGCATTGGGTCTGGAATGTACTTCATTAACAATTAGATATGGAACACATCATGTAATTTAGAGAGGATCATTGGTATTTCCAAATGGTAAGACATATATCCAAATCTTTTATAGAATTTCAAAAGTTCCAATGTACCTGGGGACCCGTTTCTCTTTCTTTCTGAACCTTATAACACCCTTCCATAGAGATACTTTCATGAACATGTGATCTCCCACTTGAAATTAAAAATCCTTCCTTTAGTTATCAACATAGTTATTTTTACCGCTTTGAGATGCTTTAATACGTGTCTATATATTCTTTACCATCACCATTTTTTCCTCAACAAGTTATGAAAATATAATATTATTTTCATAAACTTCATTTCAATAAGTTGGAGCATGACATCTCTTGCCATACAATGCTTTATTCGGTGCTATTTGAATAATTTAATAGAATCTATTGTTATAGGAAAACTAAAAAATAAGTAAATAATGATCCCACATACCTTTAAATTAAATTTAAAATGGACTAAACATGTCTTATAATGTTTGAATTATCCTTTTTTAGTATCCATCAATTTGGGGATGATAAGAGATTATCAAATAAATCTTGGTATCAAGAGACTTCTGAATAATTTTTTAGAATTTTGATGTAAATCATGGATCAAAATTAGATAAAATTGAAATAGGTTCATCATAAAATCTTAAAAAAGCATTAATATAGATCATGTTTCTGACACTTTCGTTAGGGCACGCGCATCCGTCATGCAGAGGACGCACTGCTGTTACCCCGCATTCCCGCTTTCCAAAGGCAGGCGACATCCGTTCCCTATTCAAGGGCGTCTGCTCCTTGATTGAAACGAGATGATGGGATATCGGTTCTTCCTTCCATGGATTCCTCCTGAGATCCCGTCACCTAGTTTGGGTCTCCCTCATAGATTTAAGATGTAGTCCGTGAAACTCTTCCTGGTGCCATATCTTCATGGATGCCAATTAATTACGCCGCTTCTGTTAGGACCTTCCAAGGAGTCTGGTCAGGGAATCAACCTTTGGTTAGGAGAGTAGTCACATTGGGGCATCACTGGCGCGTCTTGATACTGGGGATTGGCATGTCTGTCTTCTGTCCCTTATTATAGGGCTTCTCGAGGGCGCGGAAGCACGAGGCATCCCACATCGAACGCGAGGAATTGTATTCCATAGGCATGTATCTGAGGTTTTACTCGGATTACCATGTTTAACACATGGTATGTCGTGAGTTTAACGTCCAGTGGGGACGGATCAGACTGATCGGAACACTGGTTAGAGTGGATCAGATGGGCGCAACCCCCGGAGGGGACACCAATATTGGGGCCAGCACATGGGCGGCTTCCCGAATACTGTGGAGGGGAGTGAGGTGGCATGATCGCACCGGGATGTGGTAGCCCGGGTAAGAATCAGGATATACGATGGTCTTGAGCTTGAGCCTCGAAGAGGCTTCCTACGTATCTTCATGGCAGGGAATCAAAGTCTGTGTAGTTCGATGGAACGAGGGGATGCCTGAGGAGGCGACCCGTGAGACCAGACACATGGATGAGACCCAGAGAAAGTGGAACCCCAGGTTAGGGCATGAGCTTCCTGAGACATGTGGGCTCAAGGGATAGATCATGATGATACATGGGTGATGGTGATTGGACCTCGTGGAGGCTTCCTACATATCCCCGTGGTAGGGAATCAAAGTCCACGTAGTTCAGGTGGTATCTGAGGCTTACGCTCTGAGACGGCCCAAGGTGTTGGTAAACCGAAGTGAAGGTGGACCTGGGGTCCGGATGGATAGTGGACTTGAACCTTGTGGAGTCTTCCTACGTACCATGCCTTGAAATGGATCAAATTCCCCATAGTTTGGGATGAATTGGGGCTTACAATCTGAGACAGACCAAGGTGGATACATTTTAACGTCATGCGGGATGAAGGAGAACCTGATGTGAAGGAACGATCGGGTGATGGGCTTGAACCTCATGGAGTCTTCCTATGTACCATGCGTTAACATAGATCAAAGTACCCATATTTTGGGATGGATTGGGACGTGATCTTTGAGGTGGCACAAGGTGTTGGGTTGAGCCTTACGCTCTGAGGCGGCCCAAGGTGATGGATTGGGGATTACGCTCTGAGGCGGCCCAAGGTGGTGGTGAACAGATGTGAATGGGGTTGGAACCAATGGGTGATGAGGCTTAAACCTCGTGGAGGCTTCCTACGTATCCCCGTGGCAGGGAATCAAAGTCGATGTTGTTTGGGATGGATTGGGGCTTACACTCTGAGGTGGCCCAAGGTGGTGGGGCTTGAACCAATACTACAAATATGGATTATAATAGCACTAAAACAGCCTTTAACAGCGCTAAAAAAGTGCTGTTAATCTCGGTGAAGATAAAGGGGGTCCCCTTTATCAGCGCTAAGCAAGCGCTGATAAAGGTAATATTTATCAGTGCTATTTTCAGCACTGATAAATGTATAATATATCAGCACTATTGTGAGCACTAATAAAAACTACCTTTATCAGCACTCAAAATAGCACTGATATATTATCCATTTATCAGCGCTTAACTAGTGCTGATAAAGTCCAAAGATCCTATCCAAAACCAGAACCTGCACAGAAGCTGCCCAGTACCTGCACACATTACAGCACCTGCACATAGTCCAAACAAAACCTGCACACAGCACACACAACACCCACACACAAAGCACATAAGAACAAAAAATGATTCATAAATTTACTTGAAATCATGAATACAAAACAAAACACTTCTATATACATTTCAAACAATGTTTAATTTGGTTACAATTACATTTATCCAACAAACAGTTAAAAAACAATGGTGTTCCATTGATTAGTCACTGAAAGTGGCTAATATTAATTGTTAATATCTTTATATTCATTGTTCCAAAGTCCACAAACATTGTTTTTAGTGCATTACATAAATAGAACTTCATTTCTCATCAAAAATGCAATTCATGTTTAAAATACAAATTTGGGCCCAATCATTCATTTGTTTGTTGACAATATTATATTCATTTTCTGAATTTGAAATTTTGGGATATGATTTATCACTTTGTTTGGAACATTTTATCTTTTAGGTCTGAGGGATGAATCCCAAAGAAAGATGGAGGATTTTGCGCCTGAAGCCAGAAACTTGCTGGAAAAAGCATAATGGGCCTAAGGCCCATCAAACAAATGTGGGGCCCAGAAAACAAGCCTAATGAGACTCAAATTTATACAGTAGAAATATAAAAATATGAGGATCATTTTATTCAACTATGGACGGAGCTAATTCTGTTGTTTTCATGATGATAAAGGGATCTGAAGTTGAGATTTAGATGGTGGACTCGTCATTAATGCACAGAAATCCGTACCACCATTTCGGCCATAACTTCCAAACGGATGATCCAAAGTTCCTGAAATTTTGATATCTTATATAAGACACATTTCCGAAAATATTTCTCTTCTACAACCCATCCGGATTCGGCCTTCTTCAATTTCTAATTCACACGTCAATATGGTGGACAAATCTGGACAGTTTTCCGGGTCAAATTCAAAACATCAATTTCCTTTTGATTATTCACCCTCCATTTGACTCTATTAATTGTTGGGGGTGAATTAATTGTTGGGGGATGTACCTAAGGCTCCTAATATGCCTATATAAGGAGGTGGTAGTGAAAGGAATTGAATCTAACATTTTCCTTTGAATCCATGTTTTTCTTTCAATTGTAATTTCCCGCTTTCGTTTTGTAATGGCATCGTCAATTTCTCTAATGTAAGTTTTTCATTCACATTTAGTATTTTAATAAAATTTCTTCTTCTTCTTCACTTTTTATTTTCCTTTTTTTTTACACGTTGATACCGTTGAATCGTAGTGTGAATTTATTCACACCCGCACTTGTGAGTTTATCACACAACGGTGGAGTGTTCATTTTGATTAATGTTTTTTTTCTTCTTCAATCCCGCTTCTTTAAGTCAATTACCTGCTTCCATTGATAGAATAGCATCAATGGAGGGATAACCTTTTATGGTTTGATCCTAGGGAGTTGCATGAGTTGGATTGGATGTTATTTGATGTTCTTAAATTCTTAAATTTGTTCTTTATTTTAAGAGTTCCTTTCTTTGATTTATCTTCTTCTTTGTCTTCACCAACTTTAACAACGATACATTTTGAGTGCTAGTATGATCCAATTCCTTGGAGTGCTCATTTAATTGATCCTCTAAGTGAATTGGTGATTAGCCTTGAAATTGTGTAAGGATTAAATCGGAGAATGATATTGAAGAATTATTTCATTTAATAGATACCTCTTGAACCGATGAACAGAAAATCAAATGAAAAACAAATACATCCAATCAAGCCCAAGAGACAACCTAGGATCAACTCACATTAATTAGTTGTTTTAATTCAAGTAATTTTATTGTTTTTGTTCTTTAATTTAAATAAATATTTCTTCAAATCCATAGTTGGCCTCTTCATAGCCAATCCCGCATCTAATCAAAGTGTCTCAAGGTTTCTTCTTCGGTCCCTGTGGTTTCGATCCCTACTTGTACTTCAACGACCGCTTTTACCGGTAGGGTAAATTTGGGCGCAACCAAATTTTGGCGCCATTGCCGGGGACCCAAGTAAGTTTTCTTAGACACTCATCTTCTTTTCTCACCCCAAATTCTCTATTCTCACCCTAATTTCTCTTCTCTTTTCCCCTTTCTGTTTCTGTGTGTCCAATGAATCCCAAAAATAACTTTAAATAAACTACAATGGATTGTCTTCAACAATACCCATTAATATACCAAGGCTATAATGAACTGGAAAATCAATATTTTGAATCACCTTAGATAGAAAATTTCATTGACCAAACCAGGATTGAATACACCACACCAGATGAGATGTACAATCAATGGGATGCTGAATGTTTACAAGATCAATTTCCATACCTATCAAGAATGATTGAAAAGATAAATAATGAGGAAGTCCATGATTTACAATCATATATCAACCCTAATCCTGAAAAAAATTCTTGAACAATTGTGTGAACAAATGGATAAAATGAATTCAGAAGTTTCATCTTTCAGATTAGAACTACAAAGCTTTAAGACTTTTGAGTAACCCGTTCCCACTCAAGATGTTCTTTCATCATCATTGATAGATGAATCTTTTATCCCAAAAACCTCCCATGAATTGAAAAAATAACTAACCTTTGGATATGGGATAACTGAACAAGATCAAAGAAATGTTGAAGGGTATTTAAATCAGGATGAAATTAATTCACAAGGGGAGAATTTGTCTTCATGGATTGAGTGTTCGGAATATTGCTCCAATAATAATTTTTTAGAATCACCGATCATTGAACCATTGGGAGATATAACGAATATTGTGTCTATACCCACTCATGAAATTCAAATGGAAAATTTTGTGGATGAATCATCTTTTCAAAAGGAACCAATTCTTTCAAATGTTTTTAAAGAAGAAACAATTTTTGATTCAAATTATCATTCTTCTTTAGGAAAATTCAATCAAACTGAACTCGATGTTTTAATACTTCCTTCCCTACTCAATAATCCCTCTATTTATGATAACCAAGACCATTCAATTATCATCACTCTTCATCAAGAATCTCACCATGTAGGAATGAACCTTGAGATCATAGGAAATAATCCAGATAAAACACGATCAACCATTTTAGATATTCCTTGGATTTTACCAATCATTGTAGAAAATAGGATTTCATACGAAAAAAATTTCAAAAAAACAATCAATCTCAATCTTGTTGAAGTGGAGAAAGATGGGTTAATTAAAATTTTGAAAGTTGGAATTGGATAAGTTGGGGGGGTACAAGTCGAGCTAACGACGTTAAACAAAAGCACTGCATGGGAGGCAACCCATGGTTTTCTTGTTTCCAATCATTTTGAATCATTTTATTTTTCATATAATAAATTACCATAAGCTGTTGACCTGTTCTTCTTTTATGAGTAAGGATTGGTATGAAAGGGGAGCGCCATATTCATCCGTGTCACGTGGTGTGATCTCTGAGTAATACCTTACCCAAAAAATATAAAGAAGACAATGTATCATCAGTTTATTTTGTTTTGTTTTGTTTTTTTATAGGTTAAAAAAAATAAAAGGACATGTTGAAATCTATAAGGAAAATCCATTCACCACCATCCAAGCCAATGAGACTCAAATGCAGGATTGAAGGGAGACTATGGAATGTGCTATCATTATCAACCACCAGGTGACTTCATTCCATGATTTTCATTTTAAATTTCTTCTTTGAACTCCTTTCCTACCCCATTATAACTTTTCTTTTCTTTAAACACCGGGGGACAGTGTTATTCTAGGTTGGGGGGGGATAAAAAATGATTTTTTTTTTCAATAAGAACATTCATTAAAAGAAAAAATTCCATTTACCTTGAACATGATAACACACATTGCAAACTCTGAAATTGGATATCAAATAATTTTGTATGCCTTGATTCTGATTTTAATGCAAGTTTAAGTTCATGAGCATAGTTTTTTGAAAGTGCGGTTGTCTGATGTGATTTTTCAATGTTTACAATTTCATCCTCTTAATAAAAATGCCACAATGCACGTCTACTGGATCGTGGGTGTAAATTTTAGTTCTTGGGTCCCTTTCATTATAGCATAGGGTTCTGGGGTCACTTTTAGTTTAATTTGAGTATCCAAAAAAAAACAAAAAAACAAAAAAACAAAAAAAAAACAAAAAAATGACCACATAGAGCAATGTTTTGTCCAAATGCGTGGCGTCCGGCACTTGGGGATCGTGACTCCATAGTTGTCTTGCATAGAGTTAGGCTTTATATCTCTATTATAGAGCATGAAATTGACAATATGTGTGGCGTCCGACACTTGGGGATCGTGACTCCATAGTTGTCTTGCCCAGAGTTAGTCTTTTCATATCTATTGTGGTTAAAAAAAATAAAAAAAAATAAAAAAATGATACCCATCTTAAGGTTTAATGTGTTTCCCACCTAGCGCTTCCATTTTTTCCCCTTGAACAATAAAATGGGCCCCATATCTTTTATGATGCACAACACTTTATCATGCTTAATTGGAATTGGATGAAATGTGGCAATGAATTTGAACAAAGGAATGGGCTTGGGCTTGGGATATGCTTGTGGACCTAGGTTGTTTTAAATTATTTTGATAGGTTCCATAATTTTTTTGGTATTAGATATTTGGGTGAGCAATGTGTATTAAAATGTTTTTGGAAAAGGGGATTTGAATTTCATATTTGTAATTTATTTTGCTCGGGACTAGCAAAACTCAAGTTGGGGGGTGTGATTAGTCACTGAAAGTGGAAAATATTAATTTTTAATATCTTTATATTCATTGTTCCAAAGTCCATAAACATTGTTTTTAGTGCATTACATAAATAGAACTTCATTTCTCATCAAAAATGCAATTCATGTTTAAAATACAAATTTGGGCCCAATAATTCATTTGTTTTTTGACAATATTATATTCATTTTCTGAATTTGAAATTTTGGGATATGATTGATCACTTTGTTTGGAACATTTTATCTTTTAGGTCCGATGGATGAATCCCAAAGGAAGATGGAGGATTTTGCGCCTGAAGCCAGAAACTTGCTGGAAAAAGCATAATGGGCCTAAGGCCCATCAAACAAATGTGGGGCCCAGAAACTAAGCCCAATGAGACTCAAATTTATACAGTAGAAAGATAAAAATATGAGGATCATTTTATTCAACTGTGGCCGGAGCTAATTCTGTTGTTTTCATGATGATAAAGGGATCTGAAGTTGAGATTTAGATGGTGGACTCGTCATTAATGCACAGAAATCCGTCCCACCATTTAGGCCATAACTTCCAAACGGATGATCCAACTTTCCTGAAATTTTGAGAGATTCTATAAGACACATTTCCGAAAATATTTCTCTTCTACAACCCATCCGGATTCGGCCTTCTTCAATTTCGAATTCACACGTCAATATGGTGGACGAATCTGGACAGTTTTCCGGGTCAAATTCAAAACATCAATTTCCTTTTGATTATTCACCCTCCATTTGACTCTATTAATTGTTGGGGGTGAATTAATTTTTGGGGGATGTACCTAAGGCTTCTAATATGCCTATATAAGGAGGTGGTGGTGAAATGAATTGAATCTAACATTTTCCTTTGAATCCATGTTTTTCTTTCAATTGTAATTTCCCGCTTTCGTTTTGTAATGGAATCGTCAATTTCTCTAATGTAAGTTTTTCATTCACATTTAGTATTTTAATAAAATTTCTTCTTCTTCTTAACTTTTTATTTTCCTTTTTTTCACACGTTGATACCTTTGAATCGTAGTGTGAATTTATTCACACTCGCACTTGTGAGTTCATCACACAACGGTGGAGTGTTCATTTTGATTAATGTTTTTCTTCTTCTTCAATCCTGCTTCTTTAAGTCAATTACCTGCTTCCATTGATAGAATAGCATCAATGGAGGGATAAACTTTTATGGTTTGATCCTAGGGAGTTTCATGAGTTGGATTGGATGTTATTTGATGTTCTTAAATTCTTAAATTTGTTCTTTATTTTAAGAGTTCCTTTCTTTGATTTATCTTCTTCTTTGTCTTCACCGACTTTAACGACGATACATTTTGAGTGCTAGTACGATCCAATTCCTTGGAGTGCTCATTTAATTGATCCTCTAAGTGAATTGGTGATTAGCCTTTAAATTGTGTAAGGATTAAACCGAAGAATGATATTGAAGAATTATTTCATTTAATAGATACCTCTTGAACCGATGAACATAAAATCAAATGAAAAACAAATACATCCAATAAAGCCCAAGAGACAACCTAGGATCAACTCACATTAATTAGTTGTTTTAATTCAAGTAATTTTATTGTTTTTGTTCTTTAATTTAAATAAATATTTCTTCAAATCCATAGTTGGCCTCTTCATAGCCAATCCCGCATCTAATCAAAGTGTCTCAAGGTTTCTTCTTCGGTCCCTGTGGATTCGATCCCTACTTGTACTTCAACGACCGCTTTTACCGGTAGGGTAAATTTGGGCGCAACCATCCATACTTTTTGCATCCATCCGCTCTAAATTTTTTTTGTCCATGGCGGCGGTTTCCGAACAAAGCATTTGAACTGAGGAAAAATATTTCACCTACATAATAAAACAAATATTATGTTAGTAATACAATAATGAAATAAAGAATGGGGTTGCTAAATGGAATTATACTAGTGATGCACAAAACATAAAATAACCAATTATACTAGTGAGGCACAAAACATAAAACAAATATTATGTCCCCCCATTCCATAAAAAAGAAGCACCCCTGCCCCCTTCCCCAGCACACCCCCTACACACTGCCCACCCCCGAGCACACCCCCTACCCCTGCACACTCCCTGCCCCCTGAACATCCCCTTCCCCCTTCCCCAGCACACCCCTGCCCACTGCACTTCCCCCTACCCATTGCACACCCCCCTGCCCACCACCTACATATTTCAAAATAACCCAGCACACCCCTACCCCTTCCCACTACCACTTTTCCCCCTTCCCCCTCCCCCAGAAAACCACCCCTGCCCTCTCACCCTGTCCCCTGCACATCATAAACAAAATACCTTGTATGGAAATTGTGCTTAATTTACATTATACACCTCATATATATCAACACATTCTCATGTACTTTCATTCAATGTAAATACACATATATATAATCTCTACATCTCATAAGAAAACCCTCTTTAAAATTCACAAACACATTAAATCCATTTGAAAACACCCATCACACAACTTTCTCATTTCTTCAAACACATTTAAAGGACTTAAGCATGAAAATCCACAAGAAATACAACTGCATTCATTTTAAAAATAACTTTCAAGTCTATACACACCCCAAATTCCTTTTATAACACATTTTTAACCACACAAACATTTCATATAGTACACTTAGCAAGCAAATACAGGATAATAAAATCATCATATAATGTAAAAGCATGGAATCACCTACATAAAGTGTGGAATCTTCTGAAATCTGCTGGAAAACATAAAACCACACCTCCACAATACCTTAATAAGGACTGATTAAACATTAATATTGAATATATTAATGGAAAACCATGCTTAACTTGTGGTATTCCATGAGTTTAACATCCCACAAGGATAGAGGGTCATGATTTAATGTCTCACAGAGATGTAAGACCTGGGTGGATCAAAACACTTATAAAGGTGGATCAGGTTGGTACATCTCTAGGAGGGAGCACCTGGAATGTTTACCTGATAGATGGATCAAAATGCCCAATGAGGTCTGACCCAAGTGTGGTGCATCCCATAAAGGTAAGGTTTCTCATTTTGAATAATTATTCGGACGCCACTAAGGGAAATACAAGAGGGAAAATAAGCGAAGGTGTACCCCAGTGAGGGGGTCACCATGGTTTACCATTGGTTGGGATTTAACCTCATGGAGACTTCCTACGTATCCTATTTAGAATACAAGGATCAAAACCCATATATTTAAAAGAGTTATGTTGTGGGTATTACCCATGGTTAGCTTCCCTTCACACTAGGAATACTCTAGGTTGGATGAGTATGGGTCTTGTGGGGCTTATGCATTGTCAGATTCTCAGGTTCTTCCAAGAGTAGCAATGGGATGAATGGGACATACGTGCTAAGATGGACCATGTGAATGGAGTGATCCTTGTAAAGAGGCACGAGGCACAAAAAACATGTGGAGCTGTCTGTAAACATTATTTATGGTGGCCATGGGGCTTATCAGAATCCCCATACCTTCCATAAACACCTCAAAACATCATGAGGACCAGATTCTACATGATGGTGCATCACAAGGTTGATTCTTTTGATGATGTACTGGTCGTTTGAGCTTGGATTTCATCTCAACCAGCCTTTCCCTTACTTGAATTATCCTGGGACACATATTTTGGTTCCAAAAAATCTCTCAACGATACTGATTATCTCATGCATCTACCTAGAAATAATTTTGAATGTCAAACAACAACACATGTGCTCAAATACAAGTTCAAACAAACGAGATACAAAAAATGGATTTTGTTGATCCTCGGTGGTTTCGTCATTCACCCCATACGCACTGAACACCATCATGCCTTACTTCAATATTGATTTGTTCAAAGATCAATAATATGAATCCCGGGATAGAAAACATTGAGTAATAAATTAAGATTTCAATACATCAGAGAATTCTCAATTCACCAAAGAAGGTTGGAGGATAATCAATGATCATATATAGATAACATAAGTGGTAGGAATTCACCTTCATCCTATTTGTTTACAATATTCCATCAGGTATGTTTCCCATTCGTTTCTAAACACATGTATATCATCTTCTGAATATGAGTTTTTTGCGATAGTCATGGTAGTACTGAAAAAATATAAATACACAAAGGATTAATAAATATTTTAAATGAAATCGTAATTATTTTAGAAAATACCTCATCATGGATGATAGTTTGTTGATGAAATACGATCTCTTTTATAAATTTACAAACATAATAACCACAGTCCTTTCCATTTGTTTGTTTTGGACACTACAGAAACATCGACAACAATAAGTAATTTGTTTTGATATGTGTTTGTATAGTGAAATATTATTATATATACCCGAATACTTTTCCAGTTGTAGATCTTGTAGGCATGCTCATCATTATGAATTGGATTCATTCCATGAATTAGATGATATTTATGCATCGCCCTATCATAACAGAATCCTCATTAAAAGATAACATAAATTATATAACTAGATGTTTAGTTTTAAAATGTTGGATCTAGTGTATTACAAATTAACAAACTCCATCATGTGTGGTCGGTTTGTTGGATATCCATGCATTGAATCCAGAAAATAAATCTTTGGAGTATCCAAATTGACTGCAATCAGCATCCAATGCTCCCTAAAAATACAAAAAGGAATAAGTAAAGAAAGAAATAAAAATATAGATGATATGATTAAATTTTAGAGTTTTACCCCTGCATCGTTGGTATTAAAAAGAGTCTGTCATCCGTAATTTTGTTTTCAAACGATTTGAGTAGGGATGACATTATTGCAGCCTCTTTAACAGAATCTATTTTGTCTTTTAAAGATGTGGTGTAAGGACTAACGAGTCCAAATTTTTGTTCATGCGGAAATCCCTTCAATTTTTTTTCATATATTCGTCTGTGACAAATATAAAATGTATTTAGTCAAAATTATTAGAGTATATCAGCTTTTGTAAAATCAAATCATGAAAACTTACCTCTTGTATACATTTACAACTGAGGCGCCTAGCCATTCATACTTGAGGAGTTCATTTACATTTTCAGCACTAATGAAATCTGATATCTCCTCTCCATACATATCTTTTTTGAAAGCAACTATGTGAGTACTGCCGTCTTTCAACTTTGTATCCACATGAGCCTGGAATGATATTAACTGTGGATATAGAACGGGCAGGGTGAAGGTGCTCTCAATAGACCGTTTCAATTAGTTGGTTGATCCTTGAGATAGTTTTGAGATGATATTTCGTTTGACCCCACAGTCTTTGTCATTCTGTAATAATAGTCATCGGTTCAGACCTTTTTTCATTAAATGTTAAAGGTCCATCTTGAAAAATAAATAATAAATGAATACCTTTTTGTCAACATGTTTTTTTACAAGAACTGTCAGCCATGCGATGAATGTTCCAACAGCTTGTTCAACCGTATGAATGTCGTCATCGTCATTTGGAAGAGGTAGATCGGCAGTCGTCTCATTAGCTACGTTAATTGACACTCTAAGATGATCTTTTGGAAGCTGTCTGTTGTGTAGCATGTCGTTTTGCGTATTGAACACCGTAGCCCTCGCTACAAGGCGATATGTGGGAGTTGATAAATATAAATCACAGTCATTTTCACCCTATGGAATATTAGTACAGGAAAGGTATCAGTGTCTATGTAAATCACATTTCACAGAAACAATTATTAAAACATTGATTACCTCATCTAAGTCAGGTTTTTTAGGGGAATGGTTTGCCTCAAAGCTGGTGGGGTGTGGGGCAAGATCATCACGCACGGGTTGTTATTGAGTTGTTTCTTCTCTTTGCCTCTCCCCCATCAATTTTTCTATCATCTATCTCTGGTATTATAATTATTCTTGAAAAATAGATAATTGTTCTTGCATCTTTTCCATTTTTTCATTTTGATCCTCCGCTTGTTTTTGTTTTTGAAAATATGTTCGGGGTGTCACCCCAAAACCCGCACCTCTGACGCGAACATACTTTTCGGCTGCTTCAAGGCTGCTGAAAGTATGTCTGCATCTGGTGCGGTTGTTATTGATTCTTGTTACTATTTCAGATAGAAAATATGGAAAAATAAGTAGTTATTGTAATGTAATAGCGATTTAAAGAAACTCAAATTTATATTATGTCATACTTACACATGTTTCCCACAATTTTTGTGTGTTTTCATCTATCAATGTCCCCTATTTATTTACACGAGCCTCCTTCCATAGAACATGGTGTGGGATGGATATGGATTTCGATTTCGATTCATCAATCTGCATATAAACAGAGAAACATGGTTATGGTGTTGTTTTATGTCACATACTAGTAGTAGGGTAGATTTGAAAGACGTACCAATTTTTTCTCAAGTTCAGCATACCCCATCCTTACTTTACAGTAAGGGTACGCTGTTTCTGTTGGGTGTTTTTTATTTTCAGCACTCAGTAGCTGTTTCATAAATAAAAAACTATCAATCAGAGTGATGAATACAAGCAAACGTCAAACAATGTATTACCCCACACAATGTACCTGAAAAGTATGCTCCCCACAACGGTTGCTAAACGCATCCCACGCTCCTTGGGATATCAAGTGTGCGTAAATAGGAGGTGGGTGCAGCTTGATTTTCCCTTATGCATCTTTAAGATGATATTTCGTTAAAATTGTGCGGAAACCTCTATGAATCCTTCCTGCAACTCTTAATACATATTCCTTGTGCGAGAAATATACTATAAATGCACTCTACAATGGATGATGAAGAGTAAGTCAATGTTTTGGTATTTTATTTTATTTTAATAAATTAAAAAAATGATATCATAATGTTACTGTAATCTCTTCCCACATTAGTGTCTTCAGCCCGATGACAACATGGTGCCACGACTGTACATCAATCGGCACGCGTTGCCGAGTGACGATTCCAATGTAGCTACTAAAGATGTATTTGTTGGGGTTAACATGTTGGCCTCGATTATTCCATCCCACTTCAAATTTGATGCCTTTTGCTTTTTCCTTAAGGATTTTGGCCAACACTGTCAAACTACGACGCTCTTGTTTTTTTTGCGCTTTCAGGGTTTTATTTCCTACCATTTCCTCAGAAGTAGCATCAATATCTTCCCCCAGAGTGATAGCATCAGCAATGGGACCAATAGCAACAGGTTGAGAAACCTGTTGTACCTCAACACTGGGACCAATAACAACAGGTTGAGAAACCTGTTGTTGCTCTGCATTGGGACCACCAGCATTTGGTTGAGAAAACTGTTGTTGCTCTGCAGTGGGACCACCAGCTGCTGGTTGAGAGACCTTTTGTGCCTTGGTATTGGGCGCATCAGTAGGTGTAGAAGTCATTATCTGCAGAAGTGGTTTAATTTTTAATTTAGATTACATAAAAACATCAGTGAACAGATAATAACATAACGTAACACAATGTATGTTACAATAAACAAATAACCTGATTATTGTACTCTCTTTTTTTTCTTTAAAGTCTGAAGTGATTTGACTCCTCTATCGACTATGTAAATTCCTTCATTGTGGTCTCCTCTGACATACAAAATGCCGTCTACATTTAGACCGCTGTGAAATAATTGTGAAGTCCCTATAAAAGGGTCAACCTCTGTTGAACTTTCATCTGACCCTTCAGTTGTTTTGGTTGATAACAGAATAATTGACCAATTTTGGTTTGCGGGGTCTGGAACATAAAATACTTGTACTGCCTGTGATGCCATTATAAATGGTTCGTCTTTCTCCCCTTCCTTACTGAAATCAACTTTCACGAATCCTAATTCATCTATTTTAACAGCAGTCCTATTATCAACCCACTTGCATTGAAAAATCGGCACTTTTAATTTTGTATAATCCAACTCCCATATTCGTTTGATGATGCCAAAGTATGACATATTCGCATAAATTAGATTTTTGTCCTTAGCACCGGATACATGCATCTCCTCAGGCACAAGTGTAACCCCACTATTCTGCATGGTACTGTCTTCATCATGTTCATTAGTATAGAATGTATAACCGTTAACTGCATAAGCATTGTAAGATAATACGTACACACTTGCTCCTCCAACCAGCCATCGAAGTCGTTCTGAAATTGAGTCTGGATTTTCATCTAACTTCTTAAAAATATGGTATCGAAACCATCCTATAAACTATCTATTATGTGTATTTGATATCCATTTTTCAGCCCTAGAAGGATTCAAACGCCCAAGAATTTCTTTGTGGGTTTGAACATATGGGTCAACGTTGAAACTGCTATGCAAAACGTAAAGGTGGGCCTGCTCCCGATCTATAATATTGATTGTGACAACCTCTCTTCCAGAAATTCCTTCACCCTCAAGCCACACAGTGTGATGAGATTTCGGTAGGCCAACAATTTCCACACCAGACAGGTATTCGGTACAAAATTCAACAGCTTCCTCAACAATATATTGCTCCGCAATACAACCCTCTGCCCGACTTCAGTTTTTGATATACCCTTTCAAAATATTCATATACCGTTCAATGGGGTACATCCATATATAATTTACAGGACCACATAGTCTAATCTCTCTCACAAAATGAAACATAATATCGAAAAATGTTGGTGGGAAGAACATTTCCAATTCACATAATATGACGGAAATTTCTCTTTCCATAGTTGGCAATTTCGCCGGGTCTATAACTTTGCTGCATATAGCTTTGAAGAAGAAATAGAGCTTCGTTAATGTATGGCAAAAATTCTTGGGCAAAATGCAACATAAAGCTATAGGAATTAGATCTTGCATCAAAACATGGCAGTCATGTGATTTCAGACCCTTTAAATTTAAATCTCCCATTGACACGATGTTCTTGATATTTGATGAATACCCCTCTGGAACCTTTACGTCATTCAAGAAGTTGCAAAACTAATATCTCTCCTGCTTGGAAAGAGTGTAATCAGCAGGAGGAAGAAATGTTCATTTTTCACCCTTCACTGGTGCCAACTCTTCTCGTATTCCCATCTCAACCATGTCCAATATAGCCTTAATTCCATCCTTTGTTTTGCTGGGTGCATTTAGCAACGTGCCGATGACACTATCACATACATTTTTTTCAACATGAATAACATCAAGAAAATGTCTGACATACATACAATTCCAGTATGGTAATTCAAAAAAAACTGATCTCCTTTTCCAACCAGTTTTCGTAAGGTTTTTCGAAAATGGTTTACCAAAAGTAGTGTCCAAATCTTTCACTTTCTCAAACAATTGATCACCTGTTAGTGGAGACGGTGCTGTACGTTCCTCTGAACTTCCATCGAATGATGTCATCCAAGATCGATACTTATGTCATCGGGGTAGAAATCTGCGATGTCCTAGAAACACGGGTTTCGATGAATGTTTCAACCTAATTGACTGTGTACCTTGTTCGCAAACGGGACACCCTTGAGTTCCTTTAATGCTATATCCTGACAAATTTCCATAAGCAAGAAAGTCATTTATCATCCCGTACAACATGGCTTTCAAAGTGAACAGTTCATTTATGTAAGAATCATACATTGTAACACCCGAATCCCACAATATTTTCAAATCCTCGATCAATGGGGCCGAATAAACATCAATATCACTACCTACATTGGTTTTTTCCCCATGTTTATTCCAACATGTATAACTTCGATCTATTCCATGACAGATCAGGTGTTCTTCCAACTCCTCTAGGCTAATTTTTCTTGAATAACAACAGCATAAACACGGACAAAGGATTTGAGAAGGGTCACATGCATGATCTTCTGCAAACTTGATAAAATATTTCACTCCATCTTCATACTCTTTTGTCAACCGATTGGCATTCATCCATTCTTTATTCATATTCATCGTCTTTATGGGTTCGATCTTGAGAACTTTCCTAATATTATGTTTTAATTAATCAGGTAGCATTGTTTGGGTTTTATAAAAACAAATCATGGTACAAATGCCTTTAAACACATGTGAAATCCATATACATGGTGTGTCCAGTAGGGTGAACATCGTGTATGTATAAGATACCTGATTTAATCTGACATATATCAAATTTATTCCAAGTTAGTCTCACAAAGACTGAATGATGCCTTAGAAAATACATGACATGCGTACAAGAGGAAAACAATGAGTAACAGGAGAAAACAATAATAAATATGATGCTATCTCAATGTACTCAAGGTGATGATAAGATGTTGGTCAAGATCAACTATGGGTTGGGAGTACACTAATATTTAATTGAAAAAAACTACTAAAAACTAATCTAGAAAAGGATGAAATATCATATTCATCAAGTCCCTTAATACAACCAATGCATTAGTTAAACCAAAAATCATCACTAAAAAATCATACAGGCCATAACTACTCCTAAAAGCAGTCCATGGTAGGTCCATCGATCTCCAACTCATCTAATGGTATCCTAATGTCAAATCTATCTTGGAGAAGATCATAGAACCTCATAGATGATCAATGTGACTATCAATGCGTGGATGAGGATACATATTCATGACTATCATCAGGTTCAATCTCCAATAGTCCAACAAAATAATAAATACCAATCAACCATCTATTTTAGAGAACTATAAAACCCCATGGTAAAGTACTATGCCATATGAAACCATTATATTCTATATCATCAAATTTTAATTCAAACAACTGATGCTCTTTTGGTGTTATTTTAGAAATTATGATAGAAACTAATTTTTTCCCCAAAACTAACTAGATTATAAAGTTTATCTCTTTATTAAGAAGTAAATTTTATACCTCATTAGTGAAAACATCCTAAAAATGTACTACCATTGGGGAAAACAAATCCTACAGCATTCTAGCAACATCTACAATATGCCTGACTATTTGAGCCATTAGGGTACAGTAAATATATAATTATAACATGCTATTTAAAATGAAATGTGGAAATAGGAAATCTTACAGACTCCTAATAAACCCATAATACAAAACAGATCACCTAGTATGTCTGTCACATATACAAATAAATAAATTAGAAAAAAACATGCTACAAATCATAAAGGTACCATTAAATACTTACATAGGTCAACTCGTTTTAGAAATTGTTTATCTTCATCCATGCCTTGTACTTGCACCCATGAATTTGAAGGTGAGTATGCGTACATGATAGTTGACCTTCTTATAGAAGAGTTTATGGAAGAGTATAAGAGACATGAAGCAATGAAGATCTTGCTATTCATTGTGGCAATCGGCTTGTGCAACGTGGCCTAAGCTACAATACCTGCAAGTTGTAACTTAGGCCGCGTTGCACAAGCTGATTTCCACATTGTTTGTAGTAACCACATTTGCTCCAACACTCTAATGATCTTAATTGCTTCATGTCTCTTATAATCTTCCAGAAACTCTTCTCTAAGAAGGTCAAATATCGTGTACGCATACTCACCTTCAAATTCATGGGTGCAAGTACAAGGCACAGATGAAGATAAACAATTTCTAAAACAAGTTAACCAATGTAAGTATTTAATGGCACCTTTATTCTTTGTAGAATGTTTTTTTTCTAATTTATTTATTCTTATATGTGACAGACATACTAGGTGATATGTTTTGTATTATGGGTTCATCTTTGTCTAATCATATAACTATGAGATTATGCTATGTGATGAAAATTAATATGGATCCATCATCATTTCCATTGGGATAATCTTTGGGAATCCATATAACCATAATATTAAAAACTATTTCCTTTGTATCTCATACATAAATATTCAATTCAAAGGGGTAAAACTTACCGCCCATGGTAACTCAAAATAAAAAAAATGAAAACAAGGGTTGGTTATCCACATAATTCATCACACATAACCTTGGTAGACCTCTCACACATGTGAACCATCATAACTAACCAATTACCATATACTTCATCTTAGAGTCAAGATATCCCTATGGAACCTATAGGGTATCCAATTCCACATCATTCACGAACAACCCAATTGTGTTGCTAAATATCAATAACATCTCTTATTTCGACACTCATCACTAATTATGAATCACATCCCTAGACATAATCATAATCACATTAAGACCACACTATCTATTATGGAAATCCTTACTGGAATTAGGCTCAAGATATGGTATCATTCCTATCTCAAATCTATATTCACTATTTGGTCCTCACACACACAATATATAAATAATATACCAAGGGAATACCATCCATGGAACTCACCTCCCACCTTGAGAGCACGAGGAGAAGGAGGACGAGGCGGCGGTGGTCGTGGCAGAGAGGGTGGAGGTGGCGGCGGCGACAGAGGCGGAGGCGGCGGCGGCGGCAGAGGTGGTGGTGGTCATGGCAGTGAGGGTGGAGGCGGCAGAGGCAGAGGCGGTCGCGGTAGCGAGAGCGGGGGCGGAGGCGGCGGCGGCAGCGGAGAAGGATGAGGATGAGGAGGACGAGGAGGACGACGAGGAGGAAGGAGGAGGAAGTAGGAGGAAGGAGGAGGACGAGGAGGATGAGGTCGCGCGGTGAGGGGCCTGGTTTAGATTCTGCGAGATCTTGACCCCATGAAAGTGAGGATGGCCTGTTAGGGTTATTAAATAAAAACCGATAGAACCTTTATAAGCGCTCATTAAAAACGCTGATAAAGGTATGTTTTATCAGCGCTAAAATAAAAGCGCTGATAAAACATTCATTTATCAGCGCTTTTTTAGCACTGATAAAGAGCTACCTTTATCAGCACTAAAAAACGTGCTGATAAATGTTCCCTTTTATCATCACTTATTTTAGCGCTGATAAATGTAAAATTTATCAGCCCTTTTATATAGCGCTGATAAAGGAATACCCCGTTATTAGCGCTTTCTGTTTAGCATTGATAAAGGGCAGCACTGCCCTTGCCCTGTTTTGTGGTAGTGAACCTCGTGGAGGCTTCCTACGTACCATGCCTTAACATGGATCAAAGTCCCCGTAGTTCGGGTGTACAATTTAATGTCATGCGGGATGAGGGTTCTTGGAAGTTTAACGTCCTGTAGCTCAGACAAGGGCATTTGGGGATTACGCTCTGGGATGACCCAAGGTGTGTGATAGTCGATGCTCACTCTAAGCTCACAGGAGTCATGCTTGGTGTGACAAACAAGAGCTAGCGGAGACCTGATGATCACGTCGTGAAGGGTGCGTCCGTGGGAAATGAAGAGGGCCTTACACGTTGAGAGGCCCAGGGTGCCGGGACTTACTCTAGAGTGGAGGCCCGTGGGTGACAAAGTGTAGCAGGAGAGGGATTTTGGATGAAAGAAAGGATGAGTCTCGGTCCCTATCGCACCCTCCGCTGGCTTTGGCACCGAGGAAGTGAGGAGGAGAAAGTGTGCTGCCTCCTGTAAGGAAAACTAGGGGCTTACATCAAGTTGGATGCCCTTACCCATGGAAAAACACCACTCCGATAAGGAGGATATCATTCCTTATGAGGGGTGATCCCATCCCCGTGGAGACGAGTGGGCATGGAGAATGTCCAAGGTTGGGGGACCCTGTGTGCGAGGCACGTGGCCAGGTCATAGTTTAATGTCATGTGATAAGGATGATGTTTCTTGGAAGTTTAACGTCCTACAACTCAGATGAGATGTGTTTTCTCCGCACCCCTAGGACTTACATAACCGGTACCCCCTTCCCCTTGCAGGAGGGAAGGCATCAGCAAGGCCGTAGAGAGGGGGTGTCGCGGAGCAAACCTGTAACACCCCAACCCCTCTAGACCAGAGCTGATGCATTACTTGTGATATTGGCATGGTTAGAAGGAATGAAAGTCCTGAAGGAATGAACAATTTAGTAGTCTTGAAGAAACTAGATACATATATGTAACACAAATTACATTGAAAAAGGTTACAAGATACATACATAACAAAACTAAAAACTACAACGACACGAACTCAATAAAAGACCTTATCTTCATCACCTGTTGAAGGTAAACAATGAAAGGGGTGAGATCAAAAACTCAGTAAGGGTTAAAAATATCAGAATCATGAGTACAATAATAAGTTAATCACAATCAATATCACATAATCAATATGGCATAGTGAATAAATGAATAACTAATTCCATTAATAAACTGAAAATGAAACTGCATTTATAGATTTTGTCATAGTTAAAACCTCATGGATAATAATAATATCTGATAATGAATAAAAAGAATTATTATTAATTTTAAATCATGTATCTGGCACATGAAACCATAATACCGTAAAAAGGATTTAGTTCTATGGGTAGAAACCCATCTGATTTTTGGGTACAAACTCGGAGGGTTTGTCGCCAAACTGTTTTGTCTCATGAGGCCTACTAATGCATCGAGGGGATATAGCGGGCCCCAACTGCCACTGCATGTCCAATCATTCTTTATACATTGATTCAATACAAGATCAATATGCCTTTTGAATATCCATATAGAGTAGAGTATATAGATTCATCAATATTTCCATAATAAAAATAACTTCCCAAATAAACACCGTATGTAAAATGGTATACGGTTTAGACAACAAACATATCCATGACATGAGATTATGGATATTTAATATAAATATAAATTCAAATGAAAAGTGATCTAAAATTGGCAGTAGGTACACCATATAAGGATTATTAGATTCACAATACAAAGATAGTCACAAAGAAAATGGCAGCTGAGACAAAGTCCCTTACCACAATGTAATCGGTTGAACCATATGATCAGAACTTAATAACCATCAAGTGAATCATTTAATAAAATGAATATAAATAGAATCATGTTATTATATATAAAATGGAAGTAAAAATATACCAAATATAAGGAACAATTGGAGAACAATGTAAATCTCACAGAAATGAAAGTGAGATGAGAAACCCCTTACCTTTTGCTCTAGTGTGTTCTTGATTATTCTTAATGACCTGAATAATCAAATTTAGATTCATTAATTAATAATTCCAGAACCTAATAAAAATTTAATTGATATGATATAAACTTATTAAGTTCAATAATGGTCTCTTTTATGGTTTTAAGAGATTTAATCTTATTTTTTTGGAAGTATTTTCTTACTTTGTTTTCATGGTTCGTTTACTTGTTTCCATGAACGGAAGTTCATTTGAAACATGGTCAAACATCCAGAATTGTTAATAAATATTATTAATGAAATAATGGATATATAAATTATCTTATAATTATTTTGAGTTATATACCATGATGATGATTCATTAGTTAAAACAATAATGATGTTTGTTTAGATCGATTTATTGGTTCTTTGATAATAACAACCTCGTTTTGTCTTATAAATTAGAACCATGAGTGAAAATGAATTACAGAACCATGGGTTAGTCATAAAACATATATTATAACCTGGTTCAACCATATAAATGGTTTCATGACCATAATTGAAAGAATTATTGCAAATTGAAATCACATCCTCCACGATGTCGGTAATTCGACACATCGTGGACAATGTTTTTAATTCCTTTGAACAAGTAGGTAAAAGAAGAATATTGATGATGAATTTATCATGAACATGAGAAAATCTAGTATATATAATATTCTAGAGATTTCATTCCTCTTGGGTAATAAGATATGAAGAAATAATAAATAAAGAACTCAAAATAAAAGAATAATTTTCAAATTGCTTACAAAAATTCGGCAGCCTAACAACTACGTAACATGGTTTTAGAAAATATTAAAAAGAGAGGGGAAAATGGTCACCCATTACATAAATGAATCATAATATATAGTAGATCAATAATAAGAATAAAAATAAGAACATGGTATGGAAACTTGAAAGATATACCACCTAAAAGAGAACTTGAAAGGAAAAAGAAAGAAATTGAGAATTTTCTTACCTTGTAGAATAACCCTTAGAACTTGAAGGATGTGACCTTTGGGGCTTGAAGAAACCTTGGGAGGACTAATATAGAGGTAAGGAGGCTAGAAATTAGTTGAGTGAGAATTGGGAATGAGTTCAATGAAGGGATGAGTTGGTATTTATAGGAAAAGTGAGGGATTATTTAATAATTTTCAAGGGACACCTCATGAGTGGTTTTTGCAAAACCATGGGCTTCCCCATGGTATTTTCCCATGGTATAAGCCACTTAGGAAACCTCACATATTATTTAACTAAACAAAATTCGACCAGATTTATGACATCATTATTATATCATTAATGATGTCATTAACACACCGAAACTAAAAACTGTATTTTTTTACTATTCACTGAAAAATCAACTGTTTCAGGAAAATTTCCAAAATTCACCCTAACCATTTATCGAAATGTAGATTTTAAAAGTAAAATCCATTTTTCAAAAATAATTTTCTAAATATTATTAATTTAATTTTTAAATGAGGTCATAGTTAATTCGAAAAATGACAATCTTAAAGTGCAACTAGTTTTATTTCTCATTGAAAAACTAATTAAGATATCATTATCTTATTGCCTTAAGAAAATAAAATAATATTACTATTTACTATTCATAAGGGTATGTTACTATTTATATTACTATTCATATTACTATTCATATGGGTATGTTACTATTCACCAAAAATCAAGTTTGTTTTATCAGACTCCAAATGACTTACTGAACGCAACTCTAGATGACCATTTTTCGAAATTCAAAACATAGAAGTGATAAATTTATGTTTAATTGCTAGGTTTTAACTATATCATAAATAACCTAGTGTTGTTTCAAAGGAACACAGTGATGAATAGAGAAAGATAACATAAAATTTTTGGGGTACTACATTATTCCCTCCGTAAAATTTCGTCCTCAAAATTTAAAAAATATTACCTAAAATGTAACGCCCCAACCCCAGTTACCCAGAGTCGGTGCATTATTACATAACATTGGCATGATCACAAGAAAGATCAAATCTCGAAAGACTGATTGGTTTAGTAGCCTTGGAAACACTAGATATATTCATAAGTTTTACATTACATCATAAAATGAAAAACTACTACAACAACATAATGTTTCCACAATCCACAATATTAACCCCTCATAAAATCCCTGCAGGCCATTCATAACTTACTTCTTCACATCCTGGGAAAAATAAAACATAGAAAAGGGGTGAGCTCAAATTCCCAGTAAGGATAACAATATAGCGGAAACTTTCATAAATAAGAATAAACATTTAAGGCAATGTATAACTAAAACAAAAGCCTTTTAAATATGAACTTTCAACATGGTATGGCATAAATAAAATGAAATAATGCCATTTACTTATTCACATGGATATTCTACTAATCGAATAATCACATGCAAAAATCAATAACCACTTTCATAATGTTGGAATGCATAATGCCAGACTATCATAACCACATAGCCAAGGCCTCGTGCCAAGACTACAAATAAGATTTTGTCAAGGCCTTGTTCCAAGACACTAGTTTGTCTCATGAGACCTACCGATGCATCGAGGAGCTATAGCGGGCTCCACCCGTCACATATTAAGTCCAATGCATTCCCATATGAAAAGGTTTAAACATAACATAAACATTCATATTAAAACTAGCATATGAAATGTCAATACTTTCACCATAAACTATGAATGGTATAAAAATAGCACATCTACAGTCAAACATATCACAAAACCTTCAATACAATATAGAAGTTTTGTATCATAATAAATCAACTTCAAATAATCTTAAAATCCATCAAAGGATGTTGACATAGATGAAATCAAAATTCTTTTTAAAGAAATATCTCCTTTTATTTTGAAATAATTTAATATCCATATAAAATAAAACATTTTCTTTGAAAATATTCTTATAATCTTGTAAGGGAAGCTTTGAAGATTTTATAACGGCGGAAAATAGCCGCACCCGCCGTATAAGTTAAAAAAAACATTCTTACCTTAATTCTGTCGAAAAGGTTAAAAAGGACCTTGTTTTGAAAACGACCGAAAGATTCCTTTATAAACCACTTATAAAAGTCAAAAAGGGTATAAATGACTTTAACTCATATTCTAGTAAATAGTAAAAATGTTTTGAAATGCATTTTTAAGAAACATGGATGTGGATGATAAAGAGATCCCAGTAGATTATTACGTATAAACAACCTTGGATAATGAAGAGGTTGTAAAGTAAACCCTTACCTTGTACTTTTCCTTGGTTGGGGTAGGTTAACCTCCTATATAATGGTGAAATAGTTGTTATTAAATTATACAAGAATCATATATAATAATATGATATCATATATGATCTTTTAACATTGATTTGTTAATAATATCTTAGTATTATCATTATATCGGGTGTTAACTTACTTGTTTTCTTTTATATGTTTTGTTACGTAAGACATGTTTGTAAAGGATAGGTTGTATATTATTCATATCCAGAATGATATCAAGTCCTTAAACATCATTTTTAAATCATCAAATGATAATTATACTTGAATGGATACGATGGAGAATGAATCTCATCGCGTTCGTGGAGACGGTAGTCTGTACGTACGCACGAGCGAAAATATCATTCTGTTGATATTAAAATAATATATAAATGGATGGTATATCATATATACAGAATCATTAACATGTTATATTTATTATTTACATGAGTTACACATCATTATTATACCCATCCAAATAATAATATATTGAATAACAATTACACCACGACGTGGAGACGGTAAGCCGTACGTACGCACGTATGGTGACATGTTATTCAAAGGGTGGATAGAATACTGAATATGGTTGTACAATATTTATAATAACATCACAGTATATGTAAGATACTGGAGTTATTATTTTAGAATGGTAAGAACAAAGGAAGAAGAAGTGGAAGAAGAAATGAACTTGGAGAAGGGTGGTGAAATCATTACCTCTTCTTCGGGTTCTTCCTTTTGATTTGATCAAAAGGGATCCTTAGGTTGGCTTTCTGATCAAACTAAGGCATCTAGGTTGTAGTGAGGGATGTTGAGAGAGTATTTGGGCAGAGTTTGGCCGAACCAAAAGGCTTTGAAGGTGTGAAGAAATGAGAAGGAGGAGTGCCATTTTATAAGAGGGGTGAGGGGCACCTTTGGAAAAGCTAGAAATATTAATTTATAATAAATTCATATTCGGTTTAAAATGGCTCCAAAGTTGACTATTCAAAGTATAAGGTGGGGATAGGTCGAAAACCACTCAACCAATAGAATTTAGACAGGTTTGGGTACTTATATTAACCTTATCTTTAAGTATTAACTCTAAGTTAATTAGTTTTACTTTTACAATGTCTCTTTGTATTTTTATATAATATGGTTAATAAACTTACTATATACATCCAAGCGACCCCCAAGTGGTCCATTAATGATGAAACTATCCTGATATAAGTCTCTTGGCCTAACCTTAGATTTTTAGGAATTTAATATCAATTAATAATATAATATTTTTTTTAAGAACTCTTTTATGTCAATTTTGACACTATTCAATAGTTTATTTTTGTGAAGCTCATAACAGATTTATTACTTCGAACAAATTCAATTAAATCAATCATAATATACCATGTTATCCTAGAAAATTAGTTTAATTCATTAAAAGTTTCATATTATATTTATTTGGGTATTTATAATATCAATTATTTTAATTTTTCACTATTATAGTAATTACTGCATCATCATTGTGTCATAAATAAAATAAATTATTTAATGTCTAAAAATTATAAATAAAATACCATTATGTAGGAAATATTTTTATCTTTCTAATGAATATTTATAATCTAAAATCCAACATATATAACCCTATGTAACAATTGTTTTTCTAAAAGATATATGCTTGTGTCATTTTTGTATTCATTTTAACTTAATTAAAATAAAGTGTCATTATCACTTACAAGTGGATCCATGGGGTCCCAAAATAGACCCAAATATTCCCATGGTAGACCATGTATCAACAAATAGGGTTAAGACACATTTTAGGGTAATTTAGTATTATTATAATATTATTTTTTAACCCTTATTTACCGGATTTACCCTTAACCATGGTAAATAAAATATTTACCGCAGTAATTATTCAAAATGTCTAAAAATAAAAGTTACCTATTTACACAATTTGAACATCCTGATTCCAAATATGGAATCCATTTTCCTAAATTCAAAACACAGAAGTGGCAGAAATTAATTTAAAATTAATTCCCGCTGTCAAAACAAAAAGCGTGTTTTTAAGAGATAATAACTATCAAAAGATTGACACTCGTTTATGTTCGGTTTAATTGTAAAATTATGTCCAATGACCAACATTATATTAAATGGTAAAAATATATTCTAAATATACTTTAAAACCACTCAAATTCATAATTTATCACTATTAATTATTTTGATTAAAAAAGTTGTTTTTAATTAAAATTTAGTAATTTTCACTATTCATCAAAATATGAAAGTTATCCGAAATGTACCAAAATTTCACCTTAGGCTAAATTCGATATTCCGAATCCAAAAATGAAGTCCATTTTCAAATATAAAATATATATAATTTCAAAAAGTAGGTATTACTATTCATAACGGCTAGTTTGATTAGTTATGGTGTGTTAGAACTCGGTGTTGCGTACAACACACGCTATCACATTATTCAAAGAGAAGCGTACCGTAGAAGCTTGGGATGTTTCATTTTAAATTTTTGATGTCCCCATTTAGTCAAAAAGTTTAAAATATAGTATTTAAAAAGGGTTCACTATTAAAGTTGATAAAAGTGCAATACTGAAAATGAATTTGTTCTTGCATTATATCTAAGAAACTCATAATATGGATTCTAAAATTATAAGGATTATATAAACAATAAAATTTATCTAATACTATTCATAACCTTTTTTGAACGGCTTGTTTGGTAAGTCATGGTGTGCTTGAACTTGGTGTTGCATGTAGTGAAAGTTATTGAATTATTTTGAAGAAGTAACACACTATGAAATCTTGGGGTGTTACATAAAAAGATTAGGGTATGTCTTTACCATAAGCTTCTCAGGCTCCCATGTCTCTTCCTCCATATTATGGTTCCTCCATAGAACTTTTACCAGACAAGTCATCCAATTTCTCAATACTTGTTCTCTAGTATCAAGAATCTTGATAGGATCTTCACAATAAGATAGATCTGGATCAAGTTCTACTTCTTCATAAGTGAGTACATGTGTTGGGTCTGGCATGTAATTTCTTAACATTGACATGTGGAACACATTGTGAACCTTAGAGAGACTTGGCGGTATTGCCAAATGGTAAGCTATGGCTCCAATTTGGTCCATAATTTCAAAAGGTCCGATGTACCCGGGACTTAACTTTCCCTTCTTACCGAAACATATAATACCCTTCCATGGAGATACCTTTAAGAAAACGTGATCACCTTCTTAAAACTACAAATCCTTCCTTAGGTTATCTACATAGATCTTTTGCCTACTTTGAGCTATTTTGATATGGTTCTGGATATTCTTCACCTTCTCTGTTGTTTCTTCAACAAGTCCTGGGCCCACGATCTTTCTTTCACCAACATCATCCCAGCAAGTTGGTGTATGACATATCCTCCCATACAATGCTTCATAGGGTGCCATATGAATACTTGAATGGAAGCTATTGTTGTAGAAAAATTATACGAGAGTTAAATACTGATCCCGCATGCCTTGAAAATCAAGTGAACAAGACCTCAACATGTCTTACAATGTTTTAATAGTCCATTCTGATTGTCCATCAGTTTTTGGGTGGTAGGCAGTGCTCAAATGAAGATCATTATCTAGGTCCTTATGAATAATTTTCCAAAATCTTTATGTAAAATGTGGATCATGATCAGAAACAATTGATAGGGGTACTCCATGAAGTCTCACAACTTCATTAATATATAGTCTTTCTAGAAGTTCAAGTGGTAGATCTTCTCTTATATCAAGAAAATGTGCTGACTTGGTTAGACGATCAACAATGACCCATATTGCATCATTCCTTCTATGAGTCTTTGGTAGTCCCATGACAAAGTCCATATTGATATTATCCCATTTCCACTCAGTTATGGGAAGAGGTTTCAAAACTTCTCTAGGATGTTTCCTTCCAGCTTTCACTTGTTGACAAACCATACATCTTGAAACAAAATCATCAATATTTCTCTTCATGTTGTCCCACCAAAAATGTTCCTTCAAATCTCTATAGATCTTAGTGCTACCAGGGTGTATAGAGAAATTGGAACTATGAGCATCATCTAACAATTCCTTTTTTAGATCAGGTATATTGGGAACACAAAGTCTCCTCCCAAATCTCAAAATTCCATCTTCATATACGAAGTCACTCAATCTCCCATCATTCACAGCTTTAATCTTCTTTTGAAACTCCTCATCATCAGCTTGAGAACTTTTTATCATTTCTAGTAAATATGGTTTGTCAACCATTTGAAAAAGAATTGATGTTTCACATTCCATGGTTATTCCCATATCCATCTTTATTAGATCCATGAAAATAGTATCCCTTGAAACTCTCATCTTGTTCAAAACTCCATGATCCTTTCTGCTCAAAGCATCTGCCACCTTATTTTCCTTCCCCGGGTGGTAGTGTATCATGCAATCATAATCCTTGAGTAGTTCAAGCCATCTCATTTGCTGCATGTTGAGTTCTTTCTGTGAGAAAATATACTTTAAACTCTTGTGATCAGTATAAATCTCACATTTTTCACCATAGAGATAATGTCTCCATATCTTCAAAGAAAATATTACAGAAGCTAACTCAAGATCATGAGTAGGATATTTTTTCTCGTGAACTTTTATCTATCATGATGCATAAGCAATAACCCTATCATTTTGTATAAGGACACAACCAAGTCCTTTCTTTGAATCATTACTATAAATAAGAAACCCATCATTCCCCAATGGTAGAGTCAATATAGGATCATTGAATAATATTCTCTTCAGTTCTTTGAAACATTCTTCATAATCTTTTGTCTAAAAAAATTTAACCCCTTCTCGTGTGAGATTCGTTAGCGGGTTAGCCAGTTGGGAAAAATTCTGCACGAAGCACAGATAATAACCTGCTAAGCCAATAAAACTGCATACCTTAGTTATGTTGGTTGGCGTGGGCCAATCTTGGATTGCCTTTATCTTCGTAGGATCAACTAGGATTACATCCTTCAAGACAATATGGCCAAGAAAAGAAACTAACTGAAGCCAGAATTCACACTTTTTAAACTTCCCATATAATTGATTTCTTCTAAGAGTTCCCAGAATAACTCTCAAGTGAATCTCATGGTATTCATAGCTTTTTGATTATACGAGGATATCATCGATGAATATCACAACAAAGTTATCAAGATATTCCTTGAAAACTCTATTCATTAAATCCATGAAAATAGATGGTGCATTCGTCAGTCCAAAAGGCATCACTGTAAACTCGTAATGTCCATACCTGATTCGAAATGACATCTTAGGAATATATTCCTTCCTCACACTCAATTGATGATATCCAGATCGAAGGTCAATCTTTGAAAAGTATTGATCTCCATGAATTTGGTCAAATAAATCATCAATCTAAGGTAGATGATACTTATTCTTTATTGTAATAGCACTGATTTATCTGTAATAAATGCATAGCCTCATGGATCCATCATTCTTCCTTACAAACAAGACTGGGGCTCCCCATAGAGAAACACTAGGTCGAATATATCCCTTTTCACTCAACTCTTCTAGTTGTTTCTTCAGATCCACTAGCTCCACAGTGTCCATTCTATATGGGGTCTTTGATATAGGTCTTGCACCAGGAATTAAGTCAATGGAAAACTCAATTTCCCGCTATGGAGGATGTCCAGGTAAATCCTCTGGAAATACATCAATGTACTCTTTCACTATGTGCACATCTTTAATTTGAATATTTCTTTCTTCTCCCATAGATATTGGTTTATATTAATCTCCAAGTATTGCATTCAATAGAGATACTGGGGGTGGTTCTAGATAAGAATCAGGTGGAAAAGTTTCTGCCCTAAAGACAAGGTATTCTACACAAGTTCCAAAAATTGTAACTTCCTTTTTCTTGAAATAAATCCTCGCATCATAATTTGACAGCCAATCCATATCGAGAATTATATCAAATTCAGTCATGGGTATGATGATAAGGCTAGAAACTAAAGCATGTTTTGGTGTTTGGAGGGGAACTAGTCGACATGACTTTGTGGAAATGATACATCCCATGGGAGTTTTGATTGAAAACTCCTTTCTTAAATCAAATTGGATATATCTAATTTTCTTCGAAAACTGAGATGATATAAATGAATGCGATGATCCAGAATCAAATAAAGTGTTGGATAAGTTTGAGGAAACAATTAAAGTACCTGCCACCACGTCACTATGAACATAAACCTCCACGGTTGTAATAACATAGGATCTCCCTTGCTCTCTTGGATTTTTCTTAGGAATGTTTCCTTGGAGCTTAGGACACTCATTTTCATAGTGTCCCATCTCTATGCATTTGTAGCATTGAATATCATGGAATTTTTTCTTCCCATTTCATTCATCATATCGATGACCCTTTTCTCCGCAGTTATAGAAGACTCCAATGCCTTTCAAGCATTTCCCGAGATGATTCTTTCCACAGTTCTCACTTAATGGGAAAATATTCATTCCCTTTCTCTTATTTGGTGCCTCTACTTTTCCTTTGTTATCAGAATACCACTTCTTATCCTGGTTTCCTTTGAAAAAATTTGATCTAGCAAATTCCTTCTCTATTTTGATGGCACTTGATACAATTTCATCATATGGTGAAAATGATTGAGAAGCCAGTGCCCTTCAAAGACTTGGCTTAAGACCTTCAAAGAAATTATCAATCTTGTCCGTAGAGTCACGTATGTAATCCACATCACACCTGGCTATCCTTGTGAAGGTAGCCTCATACACCGCAACACTATATTCTTCCCTTTGTTTCAAGCCAAGGAATTTCCTCTTCGTTTCAGTTCGTTTCTCACAAGGGAAATATTTTCTGAAGAATATTTCCTTAAATATCCTCCATTCCATATCCTCTATCTCTTCTTCCTCTGTAGTATTTTGAATCAGAGACCACAATTGATCAGCATCACCCTTGAGACAATATACTGCCAGTACTACCTTTTCATTTTCATTGCATCTTAACGCCATGAATATCTTTTCAAGGGAATTGATCCATTGCTAAGAAACCACTGAATTAGTAGTCCCACTGAAATATGGGGGCTTCTTCCTCATGAAATGATCCAACATAGGTGTTGAATGTTTATTTGTTATAACTTGAGTAAGTTGTCCCAATATGGTCATGATTTGATCTGCTCCAATGTTGGATGTGTTGACTTGCTCAGTAGGGAGATCCCTACCTTACCCACGAGTATTGATTCCTCTTCTTCCATTAGATGCCATTTATAAATAATGGGATACACTAGATTAGTTTATTAATCTCAAATAGAAAATCACTCAACATAGATTGAAATTCTATGCATAGCTAATCTAATAAACATGGTTCTGCTAAGGAAAAATTTTCATTAACTCCTTCATAATGTCTTGTAAAGAAAACATGAATTATCCTAAGCATATACCCTGGGAGTTTTGTAACCAAGAGTGCAGAAATGCCCGTTTTTGTGCACCAGTTCCCGTTCAAGTCTAGCTCAAAGTGTTGTTTTCAAGTTTTACCCCTAGATACATCTGTGCCAAAGCCGTCTCTACCTACTCGTATCCAGATAGGGATGTATTGCTTGAGAAATACAAATAATCTATTCCTTACCAAAATACCAGGATGTTATTGTATGTTTATCCTCAAATAATACCTTAGGGATTTGTTCCCTACTATAAATTTCCTAGTCCAGTTTCCAAGTGTTCTACTAAACTTCCTTTGATACCAACTGTAACACCCCGAACCCTCTAGACTGGATCCGGTGCATTAATTGTGATATTGGCACGGTTAGAAGAAATGAAATTCCCGAAGGAACGAATAGTTTAGCATTCTTGAAGAAACTAGATACATAGATGTAACACAAATTACATTGGAAAAGGTTACAAGATACAATACATAACAAAACTAAAAACTACAACCACGCGAACTCAATAAAAGACCTTCTCTTCATCACCTATTGAAGGTAAACAATGAAAGGGGTGAGCTCAAATGCTCAGTAAGGGTTAAAAATAGCAGAAGCATGAGTACAATAATAAGTGAATCACAATCAATCTGACATAATCAATATGGCATAGTGAATAAATGAATAACTAATGCCATTAATAAACTGAAAATGAAACTGCATCCATAGATTTTGTCATAGTGAAAACCTCATGGATAATAATAATAACTAATAATGAATAAATAGAATGATTATTAATTGGAAATAATGTATCTGGCACATGAAACCATAATACCGTAAAAACAGTTTAGTTCTATGGGTAGAAACCCGTCTGATTTTTGGAAACAAACTCAAAGGGTTTGTCGCCAAACTGTTTTGTCTCATGAGACCTACCGATGCATCGAGGGGATTTAGCGGGCACCACCCGACACTGCATGTACAAGAATTATTTATACATTTATTCAATACAAGATCAATATGACTTTTGAATATCCGTATATAGTAGATTATACAGATTCCTCAATATCTCCATAATAAAAATAACTTCCCAAATAAACACCGTATGTAAAATGGTATACGGTTTAGACAACAAACATATCCATGACATGAAATTATGGATATTTAATATAAATATAATTTCAAATGAAAATTGATCTCAAATTGTCAGTAGGTACACCACATAAGGATCATTAGGTACACAATACAAAGATAGTCACAATGAAAACGACAGCTGAGACAAAGTCCCTTACCACAATGTAATCTGTCGAACCGTATGACCAGAACTTAATAACCATCAAGTGAATCATTGAATAACATGAATATAAATAGAATCATGTTATTATATATAAAATGTAAGTACACATATACCAAATATAAGGAATAATTTGCGAACAATGGAAATCTCACAGAAATGAAAGTGAGATGAGAAACCCCTTACCTTTTGCTCTAGTGTGTTCTTGATTGTTCTTAATGACCAGAGTAATCAAATTTTGATTAATTAATTAATAATTAAAGAACATAATAAACATGTAATTGATATTATATAACCTTATTAAGTTCATTAATGGTCTACTTGATGGTTTTAAGAGATTAAATCTTATTGTTTTGGAATCATTTTCTTACTTGGCTTTCATGGTTTGTTTACTTGTTTCCATGAATGGAAGTTCATTTGAAACATGGTTAAACATCCATAATTGTTAATACATCTTATTAATAAAATAATAGAGATATAAATGATCTTTTAATTATTTTTAGTTATATACCATGATGATGATTCATTAGTTAAAACATTAATGATGTTTGTTTAGATCGTTTTATTGGTTCTTTGATAATAACAACCTCGTTTTGTATTATAAATTAGAACCATGAGTGAAAATGAATTCAAGAACCACGGGTGAGTCATAACACATATATTATAACCTGGTTCAACCATATAAATGGTTTCATGACCATAATTGAAAGAATTATTTCAAATTGAAATCACATCGTCCACGATGTCGGTAATTCGACACGTCATGGACAATTTTTTTAATTCCTTTGAACACGTGGGGAAAAGAAGAATATTGATGATTAATTTCTCATGAACATGAGAAAATAAAGTATATACAATATTCTAGATATTTAATTCCTCTTGGGTAAGAAGATATGAAGAAAGAATAAATAAAGAACTCAAAATAAAAGAATAATTTTGAAATTGCTTACAAAAATTCGGCAGCCTAACGGCTACATAACATGGTTTTAGAAAATATTAAAAAGAGAGGGGAAAAGGGTCACCCATTCCAGAAATGAATCATAATCTATAGTAGATCAATAATAATAATAAAAATAAGAACATGGTATGGAAACTTGAAATATATACCACATAAAAGAGAACTTTAAAGGAAAAAAGAAAGAAATTGATAATTTTCTTACCTTGTAGAATAACCCTTAGACTTGAATGTTGGGACCTTGGGGGCTTTAGGAAACTTTGGGAGGACTAATATGAAGGTAATAAGGCCAGAACTTTGTTGAGTAAGATTTGGGAATGAATTCAATGAAGGTAATAGTTGGTATTTATAGGAAAAGTGAGAGATTATTTTAATAATTTTCAAGGGACACCTCATGAGTGGTTTTTGAAAAACCATGTGCTTGACCATGGTATTTTCCCATGGTATAATCAACTTGGGACACCTCACATCGTATTTAACTATACAAAAGTCAACAAGATTTATGACATCATTATTATATCATTAATGATGTCATTAACACACCGAAACTAAAAACTATATTTTTTACTATTCACTAAAAAATCAACTATTTCAGAAAAATTCCTAAAATTCACCCTAACCATTTATCGAAGTGTAGATTTAAAAAGTGAAATCCATTTTTCAAAAATAATTTTATAAATATTATTAATTTAATCTTTAAATAATTTTATAGTTAATTCGAAAAATAACAATCTTAAAGTGCAACTAGTTTTATTTCTCATTGAAAAACTAATTAAGATATCATTATCTTATTGCCTTAAGAAATAAAATAATAATATTATTTACTATTCATAAGGGTATGTTACTATTCATATTACTATTCATATGGGTATGTTACTATTCACCAAAAATCAAGTTTGTTCTATGAGACTCCAAATGACTTACTGAACACAACTCTAGATGACCATTTTTCGAAATTCAAAACATAGAAGTGAGAAATTTATGTTTAATGGATAGGTTTTAACTATCTCCTAAATAACCTAGTGTTGTTTCAAAGGAACACAGTGATAAATAGAATGTAACTTAGTGATGAATATAGAAACATAACATAAAATGTTTGGGGTACTACAGAACCATCGAGGGGTCCACGTTAGAGTGGATATGTGAAGAAGCAATAGCCGTTAGCGTGTCTATGCGAAGAAGCATGAGGCGAAGCAACACAATGGGAAGGATTATCCAAGGGAATTTGAAGTTACTTTGTATAATCCTAGAAGGTTGTACGGGAAAACCACATATGATGCAGATGCCCGGGGTGCACAAGACACCTGCAAATGGAACCCAGAAGGAGGGCGTCAGGCATTCGTGCAAGAGGGCGCCTGGGGTGCACCGAGGTGAAGGGACCTGGGGAATTTCATGTAGCACTTGAGGTTTGTGAAAAATAAAGGATCCTATTGTGAAAATCCCGGGCTTTAGTGAAATTAGTGATGCTTGTGCGAAATATGTGGGATGAAGTTTTGCACGCAACTAAGAGGATTGCACGTAAGGGAAGGGATTGCGTGCAAAGGAAGGGGTTAGCGCATGACCCTAAGGGATTGTACGCAAATGAAGGGATGGGGCGCAAAGGATGGGGTGTGCACGCAAAGGAAGGATTGCGCACAACTTGGCCTTCTTGCACGCTATATAAGTGATTGCACACAAGGGGTGGACCCGGAAGGGGGTTGGATTTTAGTCTAAGCCATGGGGATCTCGTGTGAAGGAGGACCCCGGTGCGACTTGGTGCGAAAAAGAACTATTCCTGAAGGCCATATTGCGCGCGTGCGGAAGGAAAATTTCACGCACGAGAGACGGTTCAAATTCTTCAGACTCGAAAAGAAAGGGTGTCACCTTCTATTTATAAGAAATTAGGGGCGAGAAATACAGGTCATCGTGCAATTATTGCGCGACAGAGGTGGTGGTGCGAAATGTCAACCGCGCAGGGTGCGGGTGCGAAATTATTTTCTTTCCTGTGCCAGGACTCTTCGTTAATCCTGATACTTTTCGTGCGAGACATATTTTTTCGCGCACTTCACCATATTTTTCACGCAACACCTCCTAACCCCCCGGATCGGGTCTCCGGGTCTGAATATGACTTCGATTTGTCATTTTGAAACTTTCTCTATCACTTAATCACTTTTTGTCATCTACAAATGCACCCCCTCTGAATTGGATCGACGAGGGGTTGCAACGATCGGATTCCGAGGTAAACACCAAAATGCAGGGCTCCATGGGTCCCCTGTGCGCAAAAATTTCGAGCGACGCACAAAAATTGGCTAGGCGTGGAATCCACTTTTCACACGGGCGCATAACCCAGGATTAGCCTATAAAAGCATCCAAGGGTCCCATGCTCCGTATGACTTTTCTCACGCGATAAGCTTTGACTCTCGCACACGAAATTTCTTCTGCTCTCGCATGAAAAACCGCCTTGGCAGTGCATAATTCCACCGAGATTTGGTGACATCTTACACGCAAACCCGAGATTTTTCATGCCACACCCTGAAATTTCATGACATCCGCTGATTTTATGCACCCAGCTCCCAGATTTTGTGCAAGCCTTCCAGATGTCACGCAACACCTCCGAAATACTAGGTCGGAAGAAGATGGACGCAAACCAACTTGATGAAGGGGAAGCCACTGCTCGTAGAGCCAAAATGGTTGCAAACCCGGAGGTTTATGGCACAGAAAGGGTTGTATCCAATAACCACACCCTCTTCAAAATTCTAACCCCCACCCAAAAAGAATACTCCTTGTCTGAAAATCTACTGCTATGGGACTTCGACATTCTAGAGGAGGTTCCCCTACCGGGTTTCGAGGTTGATACACCGCGGTCATGGGTGACCCACGAAGATGACCTTCCTCGATACAACATCACCAACAATGGTCATCCTGCCAGAGACAACAGGCATATGGACGTCTATGTCCTGAATCCCAGGACCAGGACCATTACTGGGGGTGATCTTGTTGCGAAGAGCTCACCAACCCTCTATGCGAGCACCTTAAACCAGAGCATCACTAACGAGGCCAAAGGCTGGCTGCAGGATAAGGATCTGCGGTCTAGAGGCAACTTCACCAGTGAGTGGGCCTGGGCATACTGGGTTTGCCACACATGTGACCAATTTGGGGCCGATATACGACACATTGGTCTATTTGAGGTGGTGTGGACATCACAATTCCAATTCTACCGCTAGCCTGAGCTTGGGCCGGAGCTATTCACTTGGTGGTCCCCTGATACCAACACATTCCATCTTCACCATGGGGAAGTCAACATCATCCTCTGGGACATCCACTTCATCAGGGGAATTCCTTTGGAGGGCTATCAATACGATGAATTCCTCCCACTGATGAACATCTGGGGTGATAGATATCGAACCTCCATACTGACATGGCACCTGTTGGAGCCAACCAAGGAGAAGCTGGGGGTCAAGGACTTCCTGAAGGACATCGCCTACAAGGACTGGTTCAGCCTATTCCTGGAGAGGGATCCAGAAGTCAAGATGCCAGGGCGGGGAAGACGGTGCCCAACTGCGGCACAAAGGAGCAAGAACGGATCATACTGGAGGATCCTGGAGGCGGGTCAATACCAATCATGGGGCTATAACATAAATGAGGTCTGGGAACCGAATGTCCGGTATGCCGGATTCCCTACCACATTCCTAAGCGAGTGGCTCCTACTGGTGAGGGACGCAAGGATGGGAGTCCGTCCAGCGACCCTAGTGATGGTGGGCATCATGGCTGCCAATAAGAGGTTCAAACTGGGGGTCCCTGTGCTGGCTCGGCTGTACTCTATCTTGGGACACATCTCGAGAGGTGGATCACCTATGAGAGTATGTGGCCCCTTCCAGATCTTCCATGGCTGGGTTGCGACTCAATGCAGTGGATACACATTCCCAAATGCCATCCGTCCTCTAGGAAATGGCCTACGAACCTCTCTGCTGAATATTTTTGGGGTCATGACGATGATGCTCAATGAGGAGGGAGTACGGACCAGGATCGGTAACCATGAAAACTTTGCCTTCAGCCCATTCAGCACCCCAACTCGTCAGCTGATATACGATGGGCAAGGTTCACTAGAGCAAAAGGAGTACTTCCAGAGCATCAGAGGCAGGGTGATTGTGGCCCAGATTGACGGGAAGATCTTCTATGAGCCTTATGTGCCATCCAAGTTTTCTAGGTTGTATGGGTTCCTCCAGCGAATGCCGAAGAGAGTATTCACATACGTCTGGGAGGAGAGGCATCCCTGCATCCTTCGTCAGCTGTGGCTGATGTTCAAGACTTACGACTCTGGCGACATCGTCACTTTTCCTCCCACCGAGGTCAACATTGGTCTTTCAACCAAGTATGATGAACATTGAACCATCACATACCCTGAGGGGATTCTACGAAAGCGAGTTCGGCAGCTCAAAGTCGCCAGTGCGGAACCTCAGCGGTGAGAGAGCGGGCATGGTGCTGCTAGAGGGGGAGGACCAGAAGTGCCTTAGGAAATGGGCCCCGTATAGGTCGAGACCTCAGCAGCGGGGGTAGCGCATGACGTGGTTGCGCCCTCATCGCTTGGATGAGGAGGGTCCCACAGAGCGGCCATAGAACTTACTGGGAATAAAATAATACATCTTCTTCAACCTTACCAGGACGCAATCTTCCCTGCGTTGTGGTCAGCCTGGCTAACCCTGTAGCAGTCAATGAGTACTAAATCCCTCTAGCAGAAGAGAGTGCAAGACGGGATCCAGCTACCAGAAGTCATCCTTTCTGGGTTGCCGATAGAGTGAACTTCCACCTATAGCATGCATACCTAACAGAAATGGACATGTACGCATGCCAACGAGGTCGGCGTGTGGAGAAACCTCTCTTGGTGAAAGTGATGCTCGGCCAGGAGCATGATCCAGAAATTATTCTGTCGGGGGAAGATGACAGTGATGAGTTGGAGGGCGACGAAATAGGAGAGGAGGCAGAAGTAGAAGGGGAAGGTGAAGGAGAGGAGGAGACCGAAGGTGAAGGGTCTCAGGGGGCGTTCCAACAAGGGAGTCTATGGGAAAGCGGTGAGATCGTCAGCTCCGATATGAATGTAATCAAGATACTCAAGGTATGCTTCAACCCTTATCTTCTCTTGTATTATATTTCCTTTGAAATCCTTAACCCAACTTCCTTATCTTACTCAGGAACACATCGGCGCTGATCAAGCGTCTCTAGTTGAAGGAGGGGAGGAAGCACCAATGGGGAAAAGTGGGGCACCGACACTCGTTATCAAGATGATGAGTGCCGAGGGTTCCCCCGCCACGACAACTCCTTTAGTGGCCAGAGCACTAGAGGCCAATGACTTGGGTTACTTTAAGTTCCTTGGTTTGATACTGGTACTCACTATTGGAGGACTCAACTGATTAGGGTGCTCCTTGTATGTACAGTGATCACGACACTGGAGGCTCGTCGGGATGTTGATACCGGACCATCCGTGAGCATGCCAGTGGGAAACGTACCACCCCATTCAGAAAATTCCTCCCAAGTTGAGTTGGCCCCATCAATTGGCGAGCAAGGAGTGGTGGACACCAGTGGCACTGCTGTCAGGGCAGGGCCGGAAGTCGACGAGGGTGCCATCGAGATCGAGGGGAGAGAGGAAGGTCACCCAGATGCTGGGGAGCCTATTCCCCTGGGAGGAATCTATGAGGAAGACCCTACTGCTAGCTTGTTGACTGTATTCTCTATCTATCAGCCCACTTATCCTGAAGAAATCGACGATTCAGATTCGGAAGCGGCCGAGGAGAGCCGAATGACACAACAAAAGGGATGAAAGTGCATCTGGCGTTTTCTCAATCAGCCTCAGGCAGAATGGCTGAAGCGGATGGGGTCACTCCACACCTGGATGCGTTTACTGTGTGCTGGAGGGACAGATGCTCAATGCCTTCACCTAACGGTCTGTGATTAAATGGACGAGAAGATTCGTGAGAGCAGCCGGTGCGCCGACGTCACCCAGTGTCAGGAGGATTTGGGGAGTACCCGGGCACTTCTGAGGGTGGAGCAGGAGGTCCAACGCCTCGAGGAGCAGGAGAAAGAGCAGGAGGTGTTCATCGCAAACTACTCTAAGCTTGTGGAGCAGTTAAGGGCCCAGCTGGCGGATGCTCAAGATCAACTCGTAGAAGCAAGTCTCCAGATAACCGATGTAACACCCCAAGATTTTATGAAAAATATTCTTTTCATTAATGTCTTGTGTTGTACGCTACACCAAAAGGATATTTCACAACATGCATCCATGACTTGCCTTTCATTACACGCAATCACGACCTTCCTCGATAGCGTTTGTAGTACGCAATATCGAGTTTCACTAAACAATGATATGCTATTAAAATATTATTAAAACTAGATGTTATGAATAGTAATAACCACTTTTTGAAATTTTTTAAATTTTAATTTTCAAAATGGACTTCAATTTTGGATTCGAAATATCGAAATTATCTTAGGGTGAAATTTTGGTACTTTTCGGATAACTTTCATATTCTGATGAATAGTGAAAATTATTAAATTTTAATTAAAAAGAACTTTTTTAATAGAAATGATTAATAGTAATAAATTATTAATTTGAGTGGTTTTAAAGTATATTTAGAATATATTTTTACATTTTAATACAATGTTGGTCATTGGATGTAATTCTACATTTAAACCAGACATAAACAAGTGTCAATCTTTTGATAGTTATTGTCTCTTAAAAACACGCTATTTGTTTTGACGACGAGAATTAATTATTAAATTAATTAATGCAACTAATATGTTTTGAATTTGTTAAAATATACATCATTTTTGAGTTCATAATATAAAATATAGCTTAGGCCTAATTTTTGGTATTTTTCTGGAAACTTTCATTTTTTGATGAATAGTGAAACCACTAAGTGGTAGTTAAATAAAATGAATTTTTCATAAAACTTAATTTTACCGCTTCTGTGAGTGGAATTTCAAAAATCCGAGAGACACGGTTGATGTTAGTAAGTAAAATGTGGTTCAATGAGATGAAAATAATTTTTGGTGAATAGTAACTTTTTACTTTTTTTTACCACGGTTAAAAGTAAATAGGGTAATTAAGGGTAAAAATGTTATTATTATTACCTTAACACATGTCCTAATTCTATTGGATAAGTGTAATTCAACCAACAACAACCTAATGAATAAAATATGAACATTTAGGCCCACTTGGATTAGATTAGGACATTTATTATTAATTTATTTAAAGAAGGGTTAAAATAGTTAAAATCAAAGTTTAATAAGTAAACCATTTTTAATATAGGGTTATACATAAGATAAATTCGACTATAAATATTCATTAGAAAGATAAATCTATTTCCTACATAATAGTATTTTATTTGTAATTTTTAGACATTAAATAATTTAATTTATTTATGACACAACGATGATGCAGTAATTATCTTATTAATGAAATATTGACATAATTGATGTTATAAATACCCAATAAATGTAATTTGAAACTTTTTATGAATTACACTAATTTTCTAGGTTAATATGACATGTTAGTATTGATTTAATTAACTTTTTTAGAACTAATAATTCTGTTATGATTTTCACAAAAATCAATTACTAAATAGTGTCAAAATTGACATATAATAGTTTTTAAAACAAATATTATATTATTAATTGTTATTTTATTCCTAAAAATCTAAGTTTTGGCCAAATGACTTAGATAAGGTTATATATATTAATAATAAACAACTTGGGTTTCGTTTGTCTTCTTATAGTAAGTTTATAAACCTTATAGGGTAAGAACACAAAAAGACACGGTAAAAGTAAAATTATCTAACTTAAAGTTAAATATAAATGATAAGGTTAAAATAGGAACCTAAACTTGTCTAAATTCTATTAGATGAGAGGATTTCGACCCATAACCACCTTATATTCAAAATAAATCAATTTGGAGCTATTTAAAACCGAATTTGTCTTTATAATAAAATAATATTTTTAGTTATTCCAAAGGTGCCCCTCTCCTCCCTTATAAAAGGGCACCTCCTACCCCTCTTCCTCACACAACTTTGAGCCTTCAGGATCGGCCAAACCCTACCAAATTCTCTTCTCAACTTCCCTAGAAACATCCTAGAGGTCCTGGTCTTCTTCAAAGACCAATTTTAGTACCCTAAGAGGAGGAATCAAAGAGGCACTTCAAAGAAGAGGTAATGTCCATTACCGATTCTTTTATCTTTATTTCTTCTTCCACTTCTTTTTATTAGGTTGTTTCATTATGAAGTAATAACATCAGTATCACTAATATACTGATATGTTATTATAAGTATTAAAAAACCCTATTTCACCATCTATCCATCCTACGGAAAACGAAATCACCGCGCATGCGTATGTACGGAATACCGTCTCCACGCCGTGGTGTAATCTATTTTCCACCACCACCTTACTTGGATGGGTATAATGGTGTAAATAATGACTATATATGACTATTATAAAGTGATATTTATTCTTAAATAGTATACATACACTCCAATACAATTCCACGAACATAGGAACGATATCATCACTCGTGCGTACGTACGGAATACCGTCTCCACGATGTGATGCAACTCGTTCTACATGATCTTCATTTCATAATGATTATATAAATGAATTTAATGAATGAATATGATATATATTATAATAATACCATTCTGGAAATGAGGTATCTATAACCTAAAGAGAAGAATAAGAATTTATTCGACAAAACACGCATAAGAACAAAAAGTTATAAACACCTGAATAACAAGTAGCAATGAAATATTACTACTAAGAAGCTAATAATATGACCATATATGATATCATAAAAATAAGTATGATTCTGGAATAAGTCAATAACATTATTTAAATCATTATACAGGAGGTTCGGACACTTACAAATCAAGTCGGACCTAAGGTAAGGGAAAATATCACAATCTCATTTTTATCCGAGATTGTTTATACTTTGGTATTTACTGGGGTGTATTTTATCATCCACATCCATGTTTCCTCAATATGTAATATTTATATCCTTATACAATAGTTTATATCCAATTTTACCCTTTGATGAGTTTTTAGTAAAGGATATGAAAGGAATATTTTATGGTTTTTCGTACGAGGTACTTTTTGACTTTTCCGACAAAAGTACGAAGAATGATTTTTTTAAACTTATACGGCATGAATGGATTTTTAAAACATTATTTCCAAGAAGCTTCCTTTACAAGTTTTCAAGTTTATTTTTAATCAACTTCTTTTATTTTATAATTGTACGACATGTTAATAAAGGAAAAGTGTTTTTGAAGCAGAAATGATATTTTCCTCAAGAATGGAGTTCAAGTGTTTTATCAAAATTATTTTCCATCTAAGATAATAAAGGGTTCTATTTTTATCCCTATTATTACATTTATTTTATTATGTTGTGATGGAATTATATTTTTATGAATTCCTTTATCTTATATGAATTGTTTTATGATGTCACTATGTTTAAGATTCCCATTTTTATTACATGGGTTATGCTATGATGTATGGTTTTCTGATTTTGTGGCACACATAAGAATGGTATCATTATGAGATGGGTGGGACCTATATCTCCCTCCAATGAATTGGGTAAAGATTTTATATCTCATGAGATATACATGGCTGGAATGGTAGGTTATACTGGTTCAATGAAACAGGACTGAAACGAGGGTGACTCGGTTCAGAAATGGACTTTGTCCACTAAGATAGTCTTGACAATGAGTATTGACTAATAAGAAATGATTCTCTATGATTATGTGTGTATGCCACAAAGTTTCATGTTTTAAGTTATGATTATTGGGATTACATTTCACTACTATGATTTATCCCATGTTAAGAAATCATGATCTCTTTTGCAGGTTAAGATTTCCAAAAGATATGTTCTTATGAATATGATGTGATTGATATTTCTTTTGTTTACCTTTACTGAGCATTTGAGATCACCCTTTTATGTTTTATTTTCCCCAAGATATAAAGAAAGGTTTTAGGTAAGAAAAAAGGGAAGATCTTTATTAGGAGATGTTGAAGATCTTTCACCACGATTAGAAGATTTTATTCTAAGTTTCCAATGACACTAAACTATTACGGTCCTTGTGTGTTTGTTTTTCTTATGTATTAAGTATTCCCCAAAAGTAATGTAATATTCATGTACGTCAAGCTTCGGGTCCACTACAGTTGGTATCAAAGGAAAGGTTTAGTCAACCTTTAGAAGCTAGGATGCAAAAACGTTAGTAAGATCCCTAGAGATATTTCTAAGGTATGTCTAGGGATGTCCCTAAGGATAAGTATATGTATAGGATACAGTCCTAAAACTACGGTAACGATCATAGAATTTAACCTAAGATGTTAGATATTGAGGATACTCCCCCTTTATTATGTTGTTTTCCCTAGCATGATTTTTGCCTCTCACACTATTCTTTTTGGGTTTTAGACGATGGATGGAACCCGAAGGAACCGTGTTGATCAATGCAATGGAAAATGAAATGATTGTCCTTCTGAACAAAAAAATGTTATGAGAGACGGAGTGCAAAATCTTATTGATATACTTACACAAGCTATGAATCATTCTGGACTTCCCAATTAGCAGAGAAGGGAACAATATTCTATTGAGTTCTTCATGAGGCAGCGTCCACCTTCTTTCAGTGGGTCTTCTGATCCACTTGTTTCTGAACAATGGATCAGTACTACTGAAAAGATATTTTCAGTTCTTCAATGTTCTGAACATGATAAAGTCATCTTAGCAGTATATCGTTTGGAAGGTGAAGCTGATCAATGGTGGAATCTTATCAAGAATACGAGGAAAAGAGATGAAATTGAGTCCATGGAATGGGAAGAATTCAAGAACTTATTTTTCAATAAGTACTTCTCTCATATTCTTCGAACAATGATGGAGAAGGAGTTTCTTGAACTAAAGCAAAAGGATGATGAATCTGTTGGTATATACGAAGCTAATTTTACAAGGATTGCAAGGTATGAATCTGGATTTATCATCCAACCTGAAAGTAAAGTTGATCGATTCTTCAGTGGCTTAAAACCAAATCTTCGAAGGGAATTAGCTATATGAGACTTTAGTAGCTATGAAGAAATTGTGCGTTGTGATATCAAGGTAGAAATGGAAGTTGGTGTTACTTATCCATCTCATAGTTTTGACAAGAAACGAAAGATGGAGTTCAAGGAGAAATCTCAGAATAATGGTGAAAAGAAGATGAATGTTTCCTTATGCTCAAAGTGTGGAAAGAAGCATGGTGGAGATTGTCTTAAAGAGAAAAGTAAATGTTTCAAATGTGGAAAGGAAGGTCATCGGGCATTTGAATTCCGCAATGATGGGAAGAAGATGTCTAATGATGCAAACAAAGGAAGGGATACACAGAATGAACCTACTACACTTCAATGTTTCAAGTGCAAGGAGATGGGACATTATGCCAATAAATGCCCTAATCTAAGGGTTAGTGATGATCGACATGAGCAACCACTTAAGGAAAAGGACAAAGGGAATTCACATGCGATCACCATTGGTGATGTTGAATATGACAACGATGTGGTGGAATGATTAAGTGTTTATGTAATGGGATTCCAAAATAATGTTGAGTATTGGAATATTTATGTATTGGTCTATTGTGGTTTTCAATAATTTTATGGTACTGGTAACCATGGAAAGTGATTGAGATATTTTTGGAAAAAAGATGATATGCACATAATGAAGGGAAAACGAGAAAATGAAATATTTGACAGTATTCATGAGCTCATGATTGATATAAGGACTAAGTGATATCATGGTTTGAGTTTATAGAATTTTGAGGATTTTGGTATATGGAAAGTGTTAACTTTTAACTACATTAATGTTTTCACTAAGGTTCAATGGGTATTCATTTTTCAAGAGAATACATGATTAAGGCCTTCGAATGTTTGGAATGTGACCAACAAGACATATCTCATGATATACGGGGATTAACGATGGTATTAAAATGCTTGTTATATGAACTCTTTGGTAATCGTTTTCACTATAATATGAGATTGGACGGCAGTATTATGGATAAGCCAAAAGATTGGAATAGACTATGTTGGACATAAGTTAGTATTGTTTAAGGATAAAAGTTTTTTATCGATATTATTGATGGGATGTTGTAGTAATGTAGTTTTAGAAAAAGGACAACCTGTAGGACGAGCGACAGCCCATCGCGTCGGACAAGGCTGTGGGAATCGAACCCACAACCGAAGTGCGACTGACCTTTATCACCTACCACTAGCCTATAATAAGTCCCTGGTTAGTAGAAACTAGTTTTATTTTATGACGCGTATAAGTTCATTTTTGGAATCGTATACGATTAACTTCACCATAGATGGTCTTATGTATTTTTGATAACTTTTGTAACCTTTTGTTTGAGACAGATGGAATGACCCATCATTCTATCATATGATCTGCTAACACTTCACGAATGAAAAATCCAACTTCATGTCTTTAAGAGATGAAGTGAAAATTGTCCAAAGAATGACCAACGGTGACACAATACCAAAATCACGAAAGTATTTCTTCTAATTCCAATTTCATCAACTTTAGGGAAATGATCTTGAAAACCAAAAATGTTGTCCTAGTGCTCTTATATCTGATGAATTAGATGGTACCTTAGATCGTCATAAATTTATGGCTTTGTGATTGCTGGATTTTCCATAGCCATGTCCTCTACCACTCTCCATCAGAACATGATGGTTAGATTTCTCTTCCATATCCATATTTTCACCTATGTGGAAACCCAGTGATTAGTTTATTTGGGTAATCGTTATGTTTCATACTTTTGTTTTTAAAGAATGGTTTTGGTATTCCTTTTTAAGATGTGGGTTTCTATTAAAGAAACTTTCAAGTAGTAAACCATTTATAACCCCGACGAATTTCGAGGGCGAAATTCATTTTAAGGGGGGTAGAATGTAACACCCCGAGATTTTATGAAAAATATTCTTTTCATCAATGTCTTGTGTTGTACGCTACACCAAAAGGAGCTTTCAAAACATGCATCATTGACTTTCCTTTCATTACACGCAATCACGACCTTCCTCGATAGCGTGTGTAGTACGCAATACCGAGTTTCACTAAACAACGATATGCTATTAAAATATTATTAAAACTAGCCGTTATGAATAGTAATAACCACTTTTTGAAATTTTTTAAATTTTATTTTTCAAAATGGACTTAAATTTTGGATTCGAAATATCGAAATTAGCTTAGGGTGAAATTTTGGTACTTTTCGGATAACTTTCATATTCTGATGAATAGTGAAAATTACTAAATTTTAATTAAAAAGAACTTTTTTAATAGAAATGATTAATAGTGATAAATTATTACTTTGAGTGGTTTTAAAGTATATTTATAATATATTTTTACAATTTAATACAATGTTGGTCATTGGATGTAATTCTACATTTAAACCAGACATAAACAAGTGTCAATCTTTTGATAGTTATTATCTCTTAAAAAACGCTATTTGTTTTGACGATGAGAATTAATTATTAAATTAATTAATGCAACTAATATGTTTTTAATTTGTTAAAATAGACATCATTTTTGAGTTCATAATATAAAATATAGCTTAGGCCTAATTTTTGGTATTTTTCTGGAAACTTTCATTTTTTGATGAATAGTGAAACCACTAAGTGGTAGTTAAATAAAATGAATTTTTCATAAAACTTAATTTTACCGCTTCTGTGAGTGGAATTTCAAAAATCCGAGAGACACGGTTGATGTTAGTAAGTAAAATGTGGTTCAATGAGATGAAAATAATTTTTGGTGAATAGTAACTTTTTACTTTTTTTTACCGCGGTTAAAAGTAAATAGGGTAATTAAGGGTAAAATTGTTATTATTATTACCCTAACACATGTCCTAATTCTATTGGATAAGTTTAATTCGACCAATAACAACCTTAGGAATAAAATATGATCATTTAGGCCCACTTGGATTAGATTAGGACATTTATTATTAATTTATTTAAAGAAGGGTTAAAATAGTTAAAATCAAAGTTTAATAAGTAAATAATTTTTAATATAGGGTTATAAATAAGATAAATTCGACTATAAATATTAATTAGAAAGCTAAAGAGATTTCCTACATAATAGTATTTTATTTGTAATTTTTAGACAATAAATAATTTAATTTATTTATGACACAACGATGATGCAGTAATTATCTTATTAATGAAATATTGACATAATTGATGTTATAAATACCCAAATAAATGTAATTTGAAACTTTTTATGAATTCCACTAATTTTCTAGGTTAATATGACATGTTAGTATTGATTTAATTAACTTTTTTCGAACTAATCATTCTGTTATGATTTTCACAAAAATCAATTACTAAATAGTGTCAAAATTGACATATAATAGTTTTTAAAACAAATATAATATTATTAATTGTTATTTTATTCCTAAAAATATAATATTTTGCCAAATGACTTAGATAAGATTATATATATTAATAATAAACAACTTGGTGTTCGTTTGGTTTCTTATAGTAAGTTTATTATCCTTATAGGGTAAGAACACAAAAAGACAAGGTAAAAGTAAATTTATCTAACTTAAAGTTAAATATAAATGATAAGGTTAAAATAGGAACCTAAACTTGTATAAATTCTATTGGATGAGAGTATTTAGACCCATCCCCACCTTAGCTTCGAAATAAATCAATTTGGAGCTATTTAAAACCGAATTTTTCTTTATAATAAAATAATATTTTTAGTTATTCCAAAGGTTCCCCTATCCTCCCTTATAAAAGGGAACCTCCTCCCCCTCTTCCTCACACCACTTTTAGCCTTCAAGCTCGGCCAAACCCTGCCAAATTCTCTTCTCCACTTCCCTATAAACATCCTATATGTCCTGGTCTTCTTCAAAGACCAATTTTAGTACCCTAAGAGGAGGACTCAAAGAGGCACTTCAAAGAAGAGGTAATGTCCATTACCGATTCTTTTATCTTTATTTCTTTTTTCACTTCTTCTTCTTAGGTTGGTTCATTATGAAGTAATAACATAAGTATCACTCATATACTGATATGTTATTATAAGTATGAAACAACCATATTTCACCATCTATCCATCCTACGGAAAACGAAATCACCGCGCGTGCGTACGTACGGAATACCGTCTCCACGCCATGGTGTAATATATTTTCCACCACCACCTTACTTGGATGGGTATAATGGTGTAAATAATGACTATATATGACTATTATAAAGTTATATTGATTCTGAAATAGTATACATACACTCCAATACAATTCCACGATCATAGGAACGATATCATCACTCGTGCGTACGTACGGAATACTGTCTCCACGATGTGATGCGACTCGTTCTACATGATATTCATTTCATAATGATTATATAAATGAATTTAATGAATGAATATGATATATATTACACTAATACCATTATGTAAATGAGGTATCTATAACCTAAAGAGAAGAATAAGAATTTATTCGACAAAACACGCATAAGAACAAAAAGTTATAAACACCCGAATAACAAGTAGCAATGAAATATTACTACTAAGAAGCTAAGAATATGACCATATATGATATCATAAAAATAATTATGATTTTGGAATAAGTCAATAACATTATTTAAATCATTATACAGGAGGTTCGTACACTTACAAAGCAAGTCGGACCTAAGGTAAGGGAAAATATCACAATCTCATTTTTATCCGAGATTGTTTATACTTTGGTATTTACTGGGGTGTATTTTATCATCAACATCCATGTTTCCTCAATATGTAATATTTATATCCTTATACAATAGTTTATATCCAATTTTACCCTTCGATGAGTTTTTAGTAAAGGATATGAAAGGAATATTTTGTCGTTTTTTGTACGAGGTACTTTTTGACTTTTCCGACAAAAGTACGAAGAATGTTTTTTTAACTTATACGACATGAATGGATTTTTAAAAAATTATTTCCAAGAAGCTTCCTTTACAAGTTTTCAAGTTTATTTTTAATCAACTTATTTTATTTTATAATTGTACGACATGTTAAGAAAGGAAAAGTGTTTTTGAAGCAGAAATGATATTTTCCTCAAGAATGGAGTTCAAGTGTTTTATCAAAATTATTTTCCATCTAAGATAATAAAGGGTTCTGTTTTTATCCTTAATATTACATTGATTTGATTATGTTGTGATGGAATTATATTTTTATGAATTCCTTTATCTTATATTAATTGTTTTATGATGTCACGATGTTTAAGATTCCCATTTTTATTACATGGGTTATGCTATGATGTATGGTTTTCTGATTTTGTGGCACACATAAGAATGGTATCATTATGAGATAGGTGGGACCTATATCTCCCTCGAATGCATTGGGTAAAGATTTTATATCTCATGAGATAGACATGGCTGGAATGGTAGGTTATACCTGTTTAGTGAAACAGGACTGAAACGAGGGTTACTCGGTTCAGAAATGGACTTTGTCCACTAAGATAGTCTTGGAAATGAGTCTTGACTAATAATAAATGATTCTCTATGATTATGTGTGTATGACACAAAGTTTCATGTTTTAAGTTATGATTATTGGGATTACATTTCACTACTATGATTTATCCCATGTTAAGAAATCACGATCTCTTTTGCAGGTTAAGATTTCCAAAAGATATGTTCTTATGAATATGATGTGATTGATATTTCTTTTGTTTACCCTTACTGAGCATTTGAGCTCACCCTTTTATGTTTTCTTTTCCCCAGGATATAAAGAAAGGTTTTAGGTAAGAAAAAAAAGGGAATATCTTTATTGGGAGATGTTGAAGATCTTTCACCACAATTAGAAGATTTTATTTCGAGTTTCCAAAGACACTAAACTATTACGGTCCTTGTGTGTTTGTTTTTCTTATGTATTAAGTATTCCCCAAAAGTAATGTAATATTCATGTACGTCAAGCTTCGGGTCCGCTACAACCGAGCTCTAGACTGGACATGCAGATGAATGGTCTAGGGTCCGCAAGCTGTGCTCCGTGACTACCGATGAAGAAAGGGTCTTCAGGGGATGGGAGGCATTCTTGGAGGCCACCAGCGAAAAGGTGGCGGCATTGGAGAGATCTATCCTGGAAGCCGACCCTTAGGGGCCCCGTTTTGGCCAAACCCATAAACTTATCATGCCTTACTACTTTATGTTCTTTGAACTGTATGTATGGACAAATTTATTTACTTTTCCCTTGGATTAACGTGGTCGACCATAATCCCTAAATAAATAATAATCCATTACTAAGCTCACGTGGGCCGTGAGAAGTGAAGGAGGCTCGTACTGTCACTTCGTTTGATAGTGGGAGTGTTAACCAAGCTTCAGGCATTCGAAATTCAAACCCAGATTCTCGAGGAGAAGAGGGAGGCCCAATCAAAGGAAGATGACCTCAGACCGATTGATGTATCGTCTTCTCAATGTGCTCTAGCGCATGAGCGGGGTAATGCCATGGGTATTGGAATCATTCCGAACATAGGGGAATGAAAAGTGTGAATCATGTTACCCAAATTTGGAACACTATGGGAGGGGTGTGGCAATGAAGGATGACTGTTGAATGTGTTCGAAACACAACATCCCTATTGCATTATCCTGAAATGGGGACAATAAACGAGGGTCGACTGCTGAACATGTTCGCAACATGGGACCTAACTCTAATATCATCGATCAGTCTTTCGGAATGTTGGCCCAGGACAACAGGTGGACCATAGGTCGAGCATCCATACTGTTAAGGGGTTCCTTCAAACATGATCAGTCTTCCAGAACGTTGGCCCATAACAGTAGGTGGACCATAGGTCAAGGATCCATACTGTTAGGGGGTCCCTTCAAATGTGAAATAGGATGAAGATCCGAATAAAGGGGCATGAAAAGTGTGGAAAGTAAAGTGGTGGTTTGTTCAAATAGAATCCAACACTCCAAATATTACGCCACCGTGTTGGAGGCACATTAGGTGGATGCATCAGTCTGATCTTGGATCATCCCTACTTTTAGACAGGACCTCTCTGGCGAGGGAATTGTTTCTTCCCAATGTCATTATGGGGCATCCTGAACTTTCCCAGGGAAAATACTACAGTTACACAACTCCCTAGGGTGGGGGTCAGGCCAAGAGGCCGATGATGGGGAAAAGTATGGGATTTGTGAATTATGGGGCTGGACCCGAGACTAAATGTCCAGGCGTTCTTACGTATCTCATAAGTATGAGAATCAAGCCGCACATAGTTCTGGAAAGGGTATTTGTTTAAGGTATTAGAACTCGAACCGAGGATTGGTAAGGAGGGAAAGAGACACATGGTAAGGTGATTACGAAACCTGACGTGAATGAGTACATAAGTACTACTTACCATGTGTTCCCTGGGGAAGTGCCCAGGTCAAGGGATCGAACACGAAAGTTAGGCTAGGCCCACAGGGAAGTTCCCAGGTGCTCCTACGTATCTCATAAGGATGATAATCAAGCCATACGTAGTTCTTGGAGGGTGGCGCAGCACGGTAATGTACCAGTTCAAAGGATGAAAGGGGCGTGCGGGTCTAGCCCTCACACAAAAATAAGCGGCATTTGATGTATCTTGTTTGTCCTTTAAGGTAAATGGTTTTTCTTTTGTGGAGCGACCGACCTAGGGCAGAAATTCTTGGCATCACCACAATAATCAAGACATATACAGGCATTGAAAAATGTTATGGTAAATAACTGATACCCAACGTGATGTCCTCTATGATGAGTTCATCACAATGTAATGCCGGTTTTCATCATGCAGCCAGGACGATATTATCACATTTTAGGGTCATTTGGTAGGACCAAACAACATAGTTTAAAGTTTTATGGCTTGGACATGGAGGAATGCACACGATGTGATAAAGAATACCTGATTTGAACATGAAATAGGCCCAGATCATCACCGTGCGCACCTCTGAGAAAGGAACCTCAGGTCAAGCGACCAACAAGGGTTAGAGGACAAGGGGAAGGATATGCTAGCTTCCAGCTGAGCTGGACCCGGAAGCATGATGTATGCGTGATCCTACATATCCCATGGGGATGAGGATCAAGATGCACATAACTCTTAGAGAAGATCCCAGTTTATGGTCTTAGTGCCTGGATCACGGGAGCCCTGAGAGACGCCGTATTGTAGCTTTTTCCCCCGACGTGTGGAGGTGCACTGAGGGATAGTTCCAAAAGTGTCAAGATTCCACCTAGACATGATGGGTTGGAACATAGTGTGAATCATGCAACCAACATTCAAGGCCTGATGGGGATGGTGTGATGACAAAGTATTACATCTGACCATGTTCGCAACACAACATCCTATCGCGTTAGCCTGAAATGGGGACGAACAAATGAGCATAGACCGCTGACCATGTTTACAATGTGGGATTTGTATCAATTTGTTGTCCGAAACCCTCTGGGGCATTGGCCCGTAACGGTAGGAGAGCCCTTAGGTGTGGTATCCATGCCGTTCTTGGGGGTCCCTTCGGGTGTGAAAGATAACGAGGGCCCAAATGGAGGGAGACATGAAGCTTGACAAGTGGAAAGAACTTGCCTAAGTTGAATCTGACACTCCAGGTCCTAGACCAGAGTACTCTTAAAACATTGGCGGACCACTGTAAAGGGTTGAGGGGCTCATATTGAGAGCAGCCAAGAGGTGGAGGATTCCCGGAAGAATGGGGGAATGGTGCCAAAAACTCAACGCGAAGAAGGGAATAACCCTGTACCACACCTATATATCCCCCTCGTGGAGATGGACAAGCTAAGGGTACTAGGTGACCGGGAGATCGAGAGATCTCTAAGAGATGGGGCTAGACCCAAAATCTAAATGTTTAGGTGGTCCTACATATCCCATAAGGATGGGAATCAAGCCACACATAGTTCTTGAAGATACAATTTAAGGTCATTCGGGATGACATACAATTTAACATTATGTGGGACGAGCGTGCAGTTTAAGGTCATGCGGGACCGTAATCTAGTTTAAGGTCATGGAGGATCCTAGTCCAGTTTAAGGTCATGGGGGACTGTAAGGGCTCAAAGGTATGACCAAATTCAGTTTAAGTTCATGTAGGACCAAGAACTCAGGCAAAGTATTTCTTGAAGAACTTGGAATTGGTGGGAGGAGTTATACGCTCACCATCCATGGTCACTAGGGAGTATGCTCCATTGGGATAAACCTTATGAACAATGAAATGTCCTTTCCATTTGGGCTCCAACTTGGGTGGTTTCCTGCTGGGGATCATTGGCACTCTGAGGGCTAGTACCAAGTAACCCTTTAGGAAAGAGAGGAGGTGAATCTTCTTGTTGAAAGCTCAAGCCACCCTGCTCTGATGTCTTTCTAGGTTGTAAAGGGAATAAAGCCTATTCTTTTCCAGTGCTTCCAATTCAGCTAGACGGATTTCAGCCAATCTATCCGGTGCTTGCTAGTCATAGAATATTGTGGGAAATGAGGGAAACTGAACCTCAATGGGCAGGATGACCTCCATTCTGTACACCAGGGAATATGGGTTCACCTGGGTGGAATTATGGGTCATCATCCAATAAGCCCAGAGGGCATTGGGGAGCTTATCCGGCCAAATCTTCTTGTTCTGACCAACCATTTTCTGCAGAATATTAGAGAGAGTTTTATTGAATGCCTCAATCTTCCCATTTGCATGTGCGTGATAGCGGGAGGTATGGTTAGAACAAATATTGTACTTGGTGTACAATTTCTTCAGCTCAGCTGCTCGGAAGTTGGTACCGTTATCGGTGAGGACAGCATGAGGGACTCCAAACTGATAGATGATATTGGAACTCACGAAGTCCATGATAGTATGAGCCTTGACTTCCTTGAGTGGAATTGCCTTTTCCCACTTGGAAAAGAAATCCATAGCGGTCAGAATGAATCGACATTGGCGAGCTATTGCTGGTGGGTATGGTCCTATGACATCTAACCCCCAGACTTCAAAGGGACAAGAGTACTTGGTATTATAGAGAGGCTCCGGTGGCTGATGCACAAAGTTATCATGAACTTGGCACGTATGGAACCTCTTGGAGAACTCGATGCAGTCGTGGATCATGGAGGGCCAAAAACACCCTAGTCGCCGGATTTGATGAGACAATTTTGGCCCAGCCTGGTGGGCACCACAGGAATTGGCGTGAACCTCTTGCATGACTTGTGGAATCTTGACCCATTGAATGCAACGAAGGAGAACACCATCGAATACATGTTTATAGAGGATCTGCTCAAGACTGGGACCACTCTAGAGAGTAAACTGCAGTGCACGACATCGAATTCACTCACGCTCAGCCCGACCTGACAGGAGATTACCGTGTTGGAGGTAATCAACAAAAGGGGCTCTACAGTCAGGAATTGCTTCAACCACTACACCTGAAGAACCTGGGGATCCCAATGTGGAAGCCCCGGTGGTAAAATGTCTTACCGGTGGGCTGTCATCATCCTCTGGGGTTATGGGAGCAATGACTCTCCAATGCGCCATGTGGATAATTAGATTGTCCTACTCAGGCTCTGCAAGTGATGCAACCAGGCTGGACGAAGCATCTGCTCAACCGTTCTGTTAATGAGGGACATGGATAACCTCTAGCCAAGAATGGAACTGTGACATAAGCTGGAGAGTGAATTCTAACAATGATACAAGATCTAGATTTCTGACAACATAGTCACCATTGACATGCTTGATGACTAACTCAGAATCCCCTTTCACATGGAAATGGGGCACGTCGATCTCAAGGGCCAGCTCGAGACCAATAATGAGGGCCTGATACTATGCCTCATTATTAGTGAAACCTTATGAAAATAGGAATGAATATGGCAGGACAGATTGCACTGGGGTAATTAAAATGATACCCAGGCCTACTCTGTTGAGCCTAAGATCATTAAGCCTCCTACCAGTGGGGCTCTGGGAGGAACCATCGAAGTGCATCTTCCAACATGGAATGACCTGATCGATTGAGAGGACTGCATCATCAGGAAAGTCTAGGTCTAGGGACAGATCTTTGGAGGTTGGATGGGCGGATAGAAAGTCCTCCAATTCCTGCCCCTTGATAGCCTTATAGGGCACGAACCTGATGTCAAACTGCTAGATGATCACCGCCCACCGTGCTAGTCGGCCAGTCAACATGGGGTGATTCAGAATATACTTCAACGAGTCTACCCAAGAGACCACCGTACCTCATGGTGCTACAGGTAGTGCCATAATTTCTGTATGGAAAACATGAGCGCAAGGTAGCTCTTCTCGATGGGGGAGTACTGGGACTCTGTATCGAGGAGCATGCAGCTGAGGTAATAGAGGCTGTTCTATGTCCCCACATTGTTCTTCTAGGCGAGAAGGGCATCGAGGGACCATTCCAGGGTAGGGACATAGAGAATCAGTGGCTTCCCAGAGATGGGTGGCATCAAGACCGGAGGTTGGAGAAAATATTTCTTGATTTCATCAAAGGCGGTCTGGCACTCTTCGTCCCATTTGCAGGCAGACCATTTCTTCATGAGGTGGGAAAATGGCTTACACTTGTCGACCATATTCACAATGAATTGGTGTATATAGGATAAGTGTACTTAGAGACCTCGAATCTCCCAAATATTACTCGGGGGGTATCTGGATGATTGCCTTTATCTTCTCTAGGTCGATCTCAATGCCCCAGTATCTAACAACGAAGCCAAGGAATTTCCCAGAGGTGACCCCAAAGGCACACTTCAATAGGTTCATCTTTAGGTGGCGGGAGCGGAGGAAGCCGAACACTTTCTCAAGGTCCTTGAGATGGTCTTGGCGCTGGTGAGATTTTACTACCAGATCGTCCACATAGCATTCCACCAATGTCCTGAGGATCGACTTGAATATGTGATACATGGCCTGCTGATAGGTGGCACCCGCATTCTTCAGGCCGAAGGGCATAACCTGGTAATAGAAAGTACCTTGGGGAAACCTAAAAGCTGTGGACTCTTCATCCTCGGGGGACATTTGGATCTGATTATATCCAGAGTAACCATCCATGAAGGAGAGGGCTTGGAACACGTCTGTAGCGTTGATCAACAATTCTATCACCGGAAGGGGAAAATCATCCTTCGGACAGTGACAATTGAGATCGTGGAAGTCGATGTAGACTTTGATATGTCCGTTCTTCTTCCTGACTGGCACGATGTTGGATAACCACTTGGGGTTCTGGACCTCCTTAACGAAGTTGGCTCTAATGATATTTTCAACTTCGGTCGCGACCATGGCACCATGAGACGAATTCATCTTTCTGGGAGGCTGTTTGAACCCGTGATGATTTTTTGGGAGACCGAGGTGGTGGACGGCTACCTGAGGATCTAGTCCTGGCATCGTGTCATAACTCCAGGAGAATACATCACAATGTTGTTTGAGGGAGCCTATGTACCGCTACTGCTCCTCAAGGGACATGGCGGCACTGATCAACGTAGGTCTCAGATCTGCCTCGCTACCAAGGTTCACCTGTACCATTTCATCGACCGTGGTAGAGATGCCTTCTTCAAAGGCAGGGGGAGCATACTCTATATCCTCCTCTCTAATTATAGATGGATCCTCCATGGGAGAAGCTTTTTATGAGTTTCCAGACCCTGATGGGAAGCTGGTACCAGCTTGTGCGACAGTAGTCATTGCATCGGGGAATTCTGGCACTACTGAGACCATGGATATGAAGGCTGTCAACCCGATCCTATCTAGTCTCCAGTCCAATGGGCCACGCTTGATAATATCAAATCAGTAGTGGCACGTTGGACAAATCCTACTTATTCCAGCCCGGCGAAACAGACAAGTAGGATGTACTGCCATTGCCATGAGCCGGATGTTTCGATACCTGACGGGAGTGGGAGGCTCTGGGATCACTGGAGCCTGGTTCGTATAAGAATACGAAGTGATCTTCCGATGCTTCCTGGATTTGGGTGCATGATTCCTCCTTATCCCGGAAATGACAAAACACTTCCCCATATCGGGGGTTGTGTACTCCAACCAATGGATCGAGAAGACATAGGCGTTATTCAAGCCTGCCCAAGGGTCGGTCATAGTGGCGATGAGCTCAACTTCGCTTGCCTAGACATGTTTATCCTTGCTCTTGTAATAGTCAGTGTCCAGATAATGAGCGTCAAAAGAGGTGAAAGGAGATGAATCAGCTTGGAGCACGCCCACTCTACCATTAAGGGAGTATTTGAGGCATTGGTGATACAATGAGGGGACCACCGCATACAGGTGGAGCCATGGCCTACCCATCAATGCATTGTAAGCGGTGTCCTGGGAGACGACCATGAACTCGGTGTTGGGAATCAGGCCACCGAACTGGGTCTTTAGATGGATCTTGCCGACCGGTGTCTGCTCTATCCTGTCATATCCCTGGATTCTCAAGTCAGAGGGAGTCAGGTCGTCTTCAGATATCCCTAGCTTTCGCAGTGTCTGCGTCAGGATACGGTTGATCCCGGAACTGGTGTCAACGAGACAGCGGGGAACCTCAACACCATTGAATTGGCCGATGATATACAGCAGGAAGATGTTCCCCTACATGGGAGATCCTTCTTCTTCTCCTGATAACGAAATGATGGCCTGAAATTCATCATCCTCAACTGTTTCAGCATGGAAAGCCTCTATAAATGCTACCTCAATTTCAAACTAGAGGGGGATCTTTAAAGCCTCAGCGAGCACTTCACACATATCTGGAAATAGGCGTAGGGATTCAAGGATGGAAAGCCTCATTGGGATGCCAGCAAGGTGCTTGAGAACATCATACTTCCGATCCAGGCACAAACTTATGCTTGCAGGGAGTCGCTCTTTGATTGGAGGCATGGAGGGCCCTGCCGACCAGATTGGCGGCTGACTGGTACTGGGTACATCCCACTGTTAACTGGTTGAAGCTCAGAGGGTCGCTGTCGAATGAGGACCGAGCGACTAAGATCAGCCTGTAACGGGGTGAAGCTGTTCATGACATGGCCGTAGCGGTTCTGCCTAATCCAGTAGCACAAACGGTGGCTGAGGCATGCCTGTCAATGCCGGATGAAGCGTTTTCACATGATGAGTTCTGTACTGGGCCTACTGTCTGGTCTTAGCGACATGCATGACATGGATGGAGGTTCCAACTGATGTGCCTCGATGACCCAAATGGTCGTGGCTCCGCCAACGTTGGCGTCATCTGGGGACGTTGGGGAGGTTCACATGGCGCTCCCCCTCGTCGAAAGTCATATAGGGATTTACCAACTCGACAGTGTTAAACAAAGCGTACCCTTGACTATCACTTGACAAATCATCCACCACTGGGTGGATTCTGGGAGGGATTCCCATCTCAAGGTTCATGAAGTCACCGAGAGTGAGAGACGATGATGACATTGGCAGGGCACGTTGATTCTTCTTTCACCGTCGATGCTTGATCTTGTGGGAAGAGGATGACTGGGATGATACTGCAGAAGTGATGGTCACAACTTCTAAAGGCTCCAGCTGATTCAAATGTGCCTGAATGATGCCATGGGCGCGGACAACCATCTTGCAGGGCATACAGTCACTATACTTCTCAAACCCATGGTCAGAAACCTGCTACCACTCACCTCTACCGTCGCTACCACTATCTGATCCCACAAAGACACCCGCCACTTGTGCTGGGTCTGGGCCCAACCTGACTATTTGTTGTTAATCTGGTCTTGGAGCCAGTCCTTGAACACATAACATTACTTGATGGTGTTCCCCAGGATTCGGTGATAAGGACAGTAGTTGGGGTGATCAGTGAGATGCGCCTCTTCTATCTTCTGGCACTCAGGTAGTCGTACGATTCTTTGCTCTAAGGCACTGTAGAATTATCCAGGGACCTAAGACTCGTCGAATGAGTAGGCCTAATTCCTTCTATCCGGAAAGGGGGATTTGGGAGCCTATCCCTAACGAGGGGGTGGAGGAGCTTTCCGAGGAGGTGAAACTTGATTATCTCGCCTAGGCAGTGGCGGCGTGTTACATGGGGGCGCCTGCCGATTCGGAGGACACTGCTAGGCTGGAAGTTGCGCCCGTGGTGGTGGACCTCTGCGAGGCTATGGATCTAGCTCCACTGGTAGCAATTCTAGCTGCCTGGGGGCCTCTACCTGGGCCACCGCGGTGGGCTCAGCTCTGGAAACCCTCCTTGTAGGGATTACAGGAGGCAATAGGAGTGCCTGGCTAGCCTGTTGCAGGGCTTCTTTGAGGCACTGGGCCTTATCTGAGAAGTATCGAAACCCTCCGGGATAGTTCTGAGTGATCAGGAAGGGAACTAGTTCCGTCTTGAAATTCCCCATGCACATCGTCAGTAATTTATCCGGAGTCAGTGGCATGTCAAGAGAGTATGTGAGCCCCTTCCATCGGGCGATGAAGTCCGCGACTCACTCATCATCCCTTTGCTTGAACCTGAAGAGGTCTAAGATGTTCATGCTCTGGGTAGTAGAGCTGAACTGGTAAAGGAACTTCTTGCGAAGGTCCTCCCAGCTTGTCACAGATCCAACATGGAGCTGGATGTACCAGACGAATGTCGTCCCTTCCAGCGTCTGAACAAAACAACGGAGCTTGGCGGCCTTCTACTGCGTTGGGGTCCCTAACATAGGCGCACACATTGAGTTGAAGTGGTTCAGGTTCTACGGTGGGTCCCTCTTCCCATTAAAGAGGGAGAAAGTGGGATTCCCAAATCCTGGGGGTGCTGGCATGTCATTCACCCATGCCGGGTATGACTTTCCATTAGGTGGGATAGCCACCTGTCACATTTCCAAAGATTCCAGGTAGGCAATGAGCACCACCATTGGATCATCTGAATGTGGGTCCCTGTCCTGACAGGTATCCCTAACCATGGGTATGTTGCTGGGCTCTTCAATGCGGTAGCCAAGATCAGTGGCTGGTGGAGCGCCCCTTGGGGCTGCCGGAGGAGCCCGGGCAGGGTTCCTTGGATTGTCATGCCATTCAGGATGATTCGGCGAGACATACCATGCCCTCTTGATGTGAGTTCTGACCTCTCCTCTGTCAGCGAATACAGCATGATCAGGGTTGCTTGGGAGAATCTCGCTATGGGGTAGTTGTTCCTTCCCTTGCTTCCCCAGCCTAGGATCACCGTAGTCGGGTCACTGCTCCGTAATGAATTAATCCAGAATCTCATCAACTAAATTCTTCTACTTAGCAAGCTGCTGGCACAGCATGGCCTTATCAGGGCCCTCTTCCGTCTTCTGCACTGAGGTGGATGGGTCAGAGAGCTTGGTAGATCCAACATGATCTTTGCCTTTACTGACATTCTGGATCAACACTAATTCCTCGGTGGGTGGAGGGAGACCTAGGAGGTTCCTCTGCTAGAAAGTAATCCTCCCTGATAGGCCTAGTGGAATCACATCCTCAGGGGGGACATCCCCATCAAGAAGTCCCAAGTCATTATCCCCTCCTGACAGATTGGTCATGTTGACCACTGCTCTTCTTGGGGGCATTTCATCATTATTTCCAAGAGAGTCAGGCTACCAATTAATCTAACTGAAGAGGAGGGCCACATACTGACCCCAACCACAGACTTTCATGTGGGGGGGTAGCCTCCTCGGTAACTTTTCGGAGTGCTTGAAAACTATGAACGCATTGCTGCTGGAGGGCCCTATGGTGGCCATGTGACTCAGGGTGCCGGACCACGGGGAGCGTGGCCAGGTCAACCAGGAGGCATTGTTCACCGATGTCTTCTAGGTGCTCTTGGATCCCAGGATAAGTCACCCGTCAATGGCAAAGACAGAAGTGAGTCTCCCAGAGGGTTCGATAGAAACATTCAAACTCCTCCAGGGTGAGCGATTCTGGCATAAAAAAACTCGATCCTGCTATTGGCCAAAACTTCTCAGGGAAGTCGCCCACTGTGAGGATGGGCCAGAAACTCCTTGGACCAGATTCAAATTTTGGCCCTTGATTGCACCACTGGTCAACTGAGGGTGCCTAAGGAACTAGCAGCGGCATTGAGGCAGGCTGTTGGGACGACGGACTGGCCGGTGGAGAATACGGAGAACAGGCTGATTGGCCGCTAAATCTTGGGCTGTCCTCTGAGGGTTGTAGCGATCTGGCCACCATGTCATGATAGGATGGCCCAAAAACTAGGGATCCCAACCCAGCATCAACATCCATCGAGGGTGGGTGTAGAGACCTGAAGCTTGACGTACATGGACATTACATTACTTTTGTGGAATACTTAATACATAACAAAAATAGACACACAATGATTGTAATAGTTTAGTGTCTTTGTAAACTCAGAATAAAATCTTATAATCATGGTGAAAGATCTTCAAAATCTCCCATAATGATCTTCCCCCTTTTTTTCTTACCTAAAACCTTTCTTTATATCCCGGGGAAAAGAAAACATAAAATGGGTGATCTCAAATGCTCAGTAAGGGTAATCATGGATAAAATAAAACATACTATATACTTTTGAACTTAAAAACATGAACATAATGTTTAAACATCAAAAGCTTGAGCAATGACATAAAACATGGAAGTACGTAAGGCATAGATCATAAAGAAACATTAAGAATGATAAAATTGCATGGGAATAAAACATGTAATTGTGGAAACCGTTAAGCACATGTAATGATTTCCATAGTATCCAAGGCATTGCTGCCAAGACCATCTTAGTGGACAAAGTCCCTTTCTGAATCGAGTTCACTCCTCGTTTCAGTCCTGTAACACTGAACCGTATTAACTTACCGTTCTAGCCATGTCTATCTCATGAGATATAAATCTTTACCCAATGAATTGGAGGGAGATATAGGTCCCACCCATCTCATAATGATACCATTCTTATGTGTGCCACAAAATCATAAACCATACATCATAGCATAACCCATGTAATAAGAATGGGAATTTTAAACATTGTGACATAATAAAACAGTTCATATAAGATAAAGGAATTCATAAAAATATTTCCATCACAACATAATCAAATCCATGTAATAATAGGCATAAAAACATAACCCTATATTATCTTATATGGAAAATAATTTTGATAAAACTCTTGAAACTCCATTCTTGAGGAAAATATCTTTTCTACTTCAAAAACATTTTTCCTTTCTTAACATGTCATACAATTTTAAACTAAAAGAAGTTGATTAAAAATAAACATGAAAACTTGTAATGTAATATTCATGGAAATAATGTTTTAAAAATCCATTTATGCCGTATAAGTTAAAAAAACATTCTTCTCATACTTTTGTCGGAAAAGTCAAAAAAGTACCTTGTAGGGTAAATAGAAGAAAGATTCCTTCCATACGATGTGGTAAAAGTAAGAAAAGGGTACAAATGTCTTAAACATACATGGAAGGAAAGTAAACTTTTTTATAAAAACATTTTTAGATCATATGTACATGGATAATAAATATAACCCCCAGTAAATACTTACGAGTAAACAATCTCGGATAAGAATGATATTGGAATAATCATCCCTGACCTTAGGTCCGATTTGCTTCATAAGTGTCCGAACCTCCTGTATAATGATTTAAATAATGTCATTGACTTATTCCAGAATCATAATCATTGTTATGACATCATATATAGTTCACTTATGACTTTATATTACCTGTTCTTTTGTAAATTCCATGTTAAAGAGCGTTTTGGGTAAAATCGTTTAATTTGTCGTCCATGTTTTGACTTGTAATTATTCATATGATTAATTAGATCATGATTACTTAATTCCAGAATATGAAACATGATTTATATATAATATATATTCAGAATATACATATATATAATAGATCATTAAATGGAAAGAAATACACCGTTCATGGAGACGGTAGACCGTACATACGCATGAACGCTATTTTCGTTTCCTTATTAAGTTGAATGGAATTAAGTAGATGAAATACACATAAATCCAGTATCATTATTATGTCATATATTTCATGATTACTTATTATATATACTTTATAATCATTCATGAATGGTTAACGTGGATAATGAATCTCATTGCGTCGTGGAGACGGTAGTCCGTACGTACGCACGAGCGATGATATCGTTTTCATGATCGTGGAATTTTATTGGAGTGTATGTATACTATTTCAGAATCAATATCACTTTACAATAATAATATATAGTTATTATGTACAACATTATACCCATCCAAGTAAGGAAGTGGTGGAAAATAGATTACACCACGGCGTGGAGACGGTATTCCGTACGTACGCACGCGTGGTGATTTCGTTTTCCGTAGGATGGATAGATGGTGAAATAGGGTTCTTTAATAATTATAATAACATATCAGTATATGAGTTATACTGATGTTATTACTTCATAATTAAATAACTAAAGAAGAAGAAGTGGAAGAAGAAATAAATTTGAAAGAATCGGTAATGGACATTACCTCTTCTTTGAAGCGCCTATTTGAGTCCTCCTATTATGGAACTAAAATTGGTCTTTGAAGAAGACCAGGACCTCTAGGATGTTTCTAGGGAAGTGGAGAGGAGAAATTGGCAGGGGTTGGCCGAGATTGAAGGCTCAAAGTGGTGTGAGGAAGAGAGGGAGGAGGTGCCCTTTTATAAGGGAGGAGAGGGGCACCTTTGGAATAACTAAAAATATTATTTTATTATAAAGCCAAATTCAGTTTTAAATAGCTCCAAATTGATTTATTTCGAAGCTAAGGTGGGGATGGGTCGAAAGCCTCTCATCAAATAGAATTTAGACAAGTTTAGGTTCCTATTTTAACCTTATCATTTAGATTTAACATTAAGATAGATAATTTTACTTTTACCGTGTATTTTTGTGTTCTTACACTATAAGGTTAATAAACTTACTATAAGAAGCCAAACGAACCCCAAGTTGTTTATTATTAATATATATAACCCTATCTAAGTAATTTGGCCGAACTTTAGATTTTTAGGAATAACATAACAATTAATAATATAATATTTTTTTTAAAAACCATTTTATGTCAATTTTGACACTATTTAGTAATTGATTTTTGTGAAAATCATAACAGAATGATTAGTTCTAAAAAAGTCAATTAAATCAATAATATCATGTCATATTAACCTAAAAAATTAGTTTAATTCATAAAAAGTCTCAAATTACATTTATTTGGGTATTTATAACATCAATTATGTCAATATTTCATTAATAAGATAATTACTGCATCATCTTTGTGTCATAAATAAATTAAATTATTTAATGTCTAAAAATTACAAATAAAATAATATTATGTAGAAAATCGTTTTATCTTTATAATGAATATTTATAGTCGAATTTATCTTATGTATAACCCTATATTAAAAATTATTTACTTATTAAACTTTAATTTTAACTATTTTAACCCTTCTTTAAATAAATTAATAATAAATGTCCTAATCTAATCCAAGTGTGCCTAAATGGTCATATTTTATTCCTAAGGTTGTTTTTGGTCGAATTAAACTTATCCAATAGAATTAGGACATGTGTTAGGGTAATAATAATATCATTTTTACCCTTAATTACCCTATTTACTTTTAACCGTGGTAAAAAAAAGTAAAAAGTTACTATTCACCAAAAATTATTTTCATCTCATTGAACCACATTTTACTTATTGACATCAACTTTGTTTTTCAGATTTTTGAAATTCCACTCACAGAAGTGGTAAAATTAAGTTTTATGAAAAATTCAGTTTTTTAACTACCACTTAGTGGTTTCACTATTCATCCAAAAAATGAAAGTTTCCAGAAAAATACAAAAAATTTGGCCTAAGATATATTTGATATTATGAACTCAAAAATGCTGTCTATTTTACCAAATTCAAAACATATCAGTTGCATTACTTAATTTAAAAATTAATTCTCGTCGTCAAAACAAATAGCGTGTTCTTAAGAGATAATAACTATCAAAATATTGACACTTGTTTATGTCTGGTTTAAATGTGAAATTACATCCAATGACCAAAATTGTATTAAATTGTAAAAATATATTCTAAATATACTTTAAAACCACTCAAATTAATAATTTATCACTATTAATTATTTCGATTAAAAAGGTTGTTTTTAATTAAAATTTAGTAATTTTCACTATTCATCAGAAAATGAAAGTTATCCGAAAAGTACCAAAATTTTACCCTAAGCTAATTTAGATATTCCAAATCCAAAAATTAAGTCCATTTTGAAAAGTAAAATTTACAAAATTTCAAAAAGTGGTTATTACTATTCATAATATTTTAATAGTATATCGTTGTTTAGTGAAACTCGGTATTGCGTACTCCACGCGCTATCGAGGAAGGTCGCGATTGCGCGTAATGAAAGGCAAGTCAAGGATGTGTGTTGTGCAAGCTCCTTTTGGTGTAGCATTCAACACAAGATATTTATGAAATTAAAAAGAATATAAAATCTTAGGGTGTTACATTCTACCCCCCGTAAAATGAATTTCGCCCTCGAAATTCGTCGGGGTTATAAATGGTTTACTACTCGAAAGTTTCTTTAATAGAAACCCACATAATAAAAAAGGAATACCAAAACCAATCTTTAAAAACAAAAGTATTAAACGTAACGGTTACCCAAATAAACTAATCATTGGGTTTTCACATAGGTGAAAATATGGACATGGAAGAGAAATCTAACCACCATGTTCTGATGGAGAGTGGTAGAGAACATGGCTATGGAAAATCCAGCAATCACAAAGCCATAAATTTGTGTCGATCTAAGGTACCATCTGATTCATCAGATATAAAAGCACTAGGACAACATTTTTGGTTTTCAAGATCATTTCCCTAAAGTTGATGAATTAAAAGAAATACTTACATGATTTTGGTAAAATCTCACTGTTGTTCGTGAATTGAACAATTTCCACTTCATCCCTTAATGAAATGAAGTTGAATTTTTCATTCGAGATGTATTAGTAGATCATGTGATAGAATGACGGGTCATTCCATCTGTCTCAAACAAAAGGTTAACAAAAGTTATTAAATATACATAAGTCGATCTATAGTGATATTAATCATATATGGTTCCTAAAATGAACTTATAATTATTATATCATAATAAAACTAGTTTCTACTAAACAGGGACTTCCTGTAGGCCAGTGGTAGGCGATAAAGGCCAGCCGCACTTCGGTTGTGGGTTCGATTCCCACAGCCTTGTCCGATGCGATGGGCTGTCGCCCATCCTATAGGTTTTCCTTTTTTTTAAAACTAAATTACTATAACATCCCATAAATAATATCGAAAAAACTTATATCCTTAAATAATACTAACTTATGTCCAACATAATCCATCCCAATCTTTAGGCTTATCCAAAATACTTCGGTCCAAGCTCATAGTATAAAAATGATTACTTGAAATGTCACATACCAATCACGTGAATGCCATCATTTATCCCCCATATATCATAAGATATATCTTGTTGGTCAAATTACAAACATGTGAATACCTTAATCATATATACCCATTGAACCTTAGTGAAAACATGAATGCAGTTAAAAGTTAACACTTTCCACAAACCAAAATCCTCAAAATTATTTATACTCAAACCATGATATCACTTAGTCCTTATATCAATCATGAGCTCATGAATACAATCAAACATCTCATTATCTTCTTATCCCTTCATTATGCTCATATCATCTATTTACCAAAAATATATCAATCACATTCCATGGTTACTGGTACCATTGAAAACCATAATAGACCAATACATAAATATTCCAATATTCCACGATACTATATACAACATTATTTTGGAATCCCATTACATAAACACTTAATCATTCCACCACATCGTTGTCATATTCAACATCGCCAATAGTGATTGCATGTGACTTCCCTTTGTCCTTTGCCTTAAGTGGTTTCTCATGTCGATCATCACTAACCCTTGGATTAGGGCATTTATTAGCATAATGACCCATTTCCTTGCACTTGAAGCATTAAAGTGTTGTTGGTGCGTTCTCTACAGCCTTTTCTTTATTCACACCATTAGCAACCCTTTTTCCATTACTTCGACACTCAGATGCTCGATGACCTTCTTTTCCACACTTAAAACATTTTCTAGTCCCTTTAAGACAATCTCCACCATACTTCTTTCCACACTTTGAGCATAAGGAAACATTCATCTTCTTTTCACCATTATTCTGATATTTCTCCTTGAACTCCATCTTTCGTTTCTTGTCAAAACCATGATATGAATATGTAACACCAACTTCCATTTCTACCTTAATATCACAACGCACAATTTCTTCATAGCTACTGAACTCTCTTATAGCTAATTCCCTTCAAAGATTTGGTTTTAATCCATTGAATAATCGATCAACTTTACATTCAGGTTGGATGATAAATCTAGATGCATACCTTGCAAGCCTTGTAAAATTCGCTTCGTATATACCAATAGATTCATCATCCTTTTGCTTTAGTTCAAGAAACTCCTTCTCCATCTTTGTTCGAAGAATACGAGGGAAGTACTTATTGAAAAATAAGTTCTTGAACTCGTCCCATTCCATGGACTCAATTTCATCTCTTGGAATCGTATTATTGATAAGATTCCACCATTGATCAGCTTCACCTTCCAAACGATATACTGCTAAGATGACTTTATCATGTTCAGAACATTGAATAACTGAAAATATCTTTTTAGTGGTAGTGATCCATTGTTCAGCAACAAGTGGATCAGAAGAACCACTGAAAGAAGGTGGACGTTTCCTCATGAAGGACTCAATAGAATATTGTTCCCTTCTCTGCTCATTTGGAAGTCCATAATGATTCATAGCTTGTGTAAGTATATCAATAGGATTTTTCACTCAATCTCCCATAACATTTGTTTGTTCAGGAGGAAAATCATTGCATTTTCCATTACATTGATCAACACGGTTCCTTCGGGTTCCAGCCATCGTCTAAAACCCAAAAAGAATAGTGTGAGAGGCAAAAATCACACTAGGAAAAACAATATAGAAAAGGGGGAGTACCCTCAATATCTAACATCTTATGTTAAATTCTAAGATAGTTAACGTAGTTCTAGGACTATATCCTATACGTATACTTATCCTTAGGTACATCCCTAGACATACCTTATAAATATCTCTAGGGATCTCACTAAAGTTCTCGCATCCTAGTTTCCAAAGGTTGACTAAACCTTTCCTCTGATACCAATTGTAGAGACCTAAAGCTTGACATACATGGAAATTACATTACTTTTGCGGAATACTTAATACATAACAAAAATAGACACACAAGGACCATAATAGTTTAGTGTCTTTGGAAACTCGGAATAAAATCTTCTAATCATGGTGAAAGATCTTCAACATCTCCCATAAAGATCTTCCCATTTTTTTTCTTACCTAAAACCTTTATTTATATCCTGGGGAAAAGAAAACATAAAAAGGGTGAGCTCAAATGCTCAGTAAGGGCAAGCATGGATAAAATAAAACATACTATATACTTTTGAACTTAAAAACATGAACATAATGTTTAAACATCAAAAGATTGAGCAATGACATAAAACATGGAAGTACGTAAGGAATAGATCATAAAGAAACATTAAGAATGATAAAATAGCATGGGAATAAAACATGTAATTGTGGAAACCATTAAGCACATGTAATGATTTTCATAGTAGCCAAGGCATTGCTTCCAATACCATCTTAGTGGACAAAGTCCCTTTCTGAATCGAGTTCACTCCTCGTTTCAGTCCTGTAACACTGAACCAGATTAACTTACCGTTCCATCCATGTCTATATCATGAGATATAAATCTTTACCCAATGCATTGGAGGGAGATATAGGTCCCACCCATCTCATAATGATACCATTCTTATGTGTGCCACAAAATCATAAACCATACATCATAGCATAACCCATGTATTAAAAATGGGAATTTTAAACATCGTGACATCATAAAACAATTCATATAAGATAAAGGAATTCATAAAAATATTTCCATCACAACATAATCAAATCCATGTAATAATAGGGATAAAAACATAACCCTATATTATCTTAGATGGAAAATAATTTTGATAAAACTCTTGAAACTCCATTCTTGAGGAAAATATCCTTTCTACTTCAAAAACATTTTTCCTTTCTTAACATGTCATACAATTTTAAACTAAAAGAAGTTGATTAAAAATAAACATGAAAACTTGTAATGGAAGCTTCTTGGAAATAATGTTTTAAAAATCCATTCATGTCGTATAAGTTAAAAAAACATTCTTCTCGTACTTTTGTCGGAAAAGTAAAAAAAGTACCTTGTAGGGTAAATAAAAGAAAGATTCCTTCCATAGGATGTGGTAAAAGTAAGAAAAGGGTAAAAATGTCTTAAACATACATGGAAGGAAATTAAACTTTTTATGAAAACATTTTGAGAGCATATGGACATGGATAATAAACATAATCCCCAGTAAATACTTACGAGTAAACAATCTCGGATAAGAATGAGATTGGAATAATTATCCCTTACCTTAGGTCTGATTTTCTTAGTAAGTGTCCGAACCTCATGTATAATGATTTAAATAATGTCATTGACTTATTCCAGAATCATACTAATTGTTATGACATCATATATGGTTCACTTATGACTTTATATTACCCGTTCTTTTGTAAATTCCATGTTAAAGAGCGTTTTGGGTAAAATCGTTTCATTTGTCATCCATGTTTTGACTTTTAATTATTCATATGATTACTTAGATCATGATTACTTAATTCCAGAATAGAAAACATGATTTATATATAATATATATTCAGAATATACATATATATAATAGATCAGTAAATGGAAAGAAATACACCGTTCATGGAGACGGGAGGCTGTACATACGCATGAACGCTGTTTTCGTTTCCTTATTGAGTTGAATGGAATTAAGTAGATGAAATACACATAAATCCTGTATCATTATTATTGCATATATTTCATGGTTACTTATTATATATACTTTATAATCATTCATGAATGGTTAACGTGGAGAATGAATCTCATCGCGTCCTGGAGACGGTAGTCCGTACGTACGCACGCACGATGATATCGTTCTCATGATCGTGGAATTGTATTGGAGTGTATGCATACTATTTAAGAATCAATATCACTTTACAATAATCATATATAGTTATTATGTATAGAATTATACCCATCCAAGTAAGGTGGTGGTGGAAAATAGATTACACCACGGCGTGGAGACGATATTCCGTACGTACGCACGCGCGATGATTTCGTTTTCCGTAGGATGGATAGATGGTGAAATAGGGTTGTTTCATAATTATAATAACATATCCGTATATTAGTGATACTGATGTTATTACTTCATAATGAAACAACCAAATAAGAAAAAGTGGAAGAAGAAATAAAGTTGAAATAATCGGTAACAGACATTACCTCTTCTTTGAAGCGCCTCTTTGAGTCCTCCTCTCAGGGCACTAAAATTGGTCTTTGAAGAAGACCAGGACCTCTAGGATGTTTCTAGGGAAGTTAAGAGGAGAAATTGGCAGGGGTTGGCTGAGAGGGAAGGCTCAAAGTGGTGTGAGGAAGAGAGGGAGGAGGTTCTCTTTTATAAGGGAGGAGAGGGGCACCTTTGGAATAACTAAAAATATTATTTTATTATAAAGCCAAATTCGGTTTTAAATAGCTCCAAATTGATTTATTTTGAATCTAAGGTGGGGATGGGTCGAAATACTCTCATCCAATGGAATTTATACAAGTTTAGGTTCCTATTTTAAGCTTATCATTTAGATTTAACATTAAGTTAGATAATTTTACTTTTACCTTGTCTTTTTGTGTTCTCACACTATAAGGTTAATAAACTTACTATAAGAAGCCAAACGAACCCCAAGTTGTTTATTATTAATATATATAACCTTATCTAAGTTATTTAGCCTAAATTTAGATTTTTTGGAATAAAATAACAATTAATAATATAATATTTGTTTTAAAAACTATTTTATGTCAATTTTGACACTATTTAGTAATTGATTTTTGTGAAAATCATAACAGAATAATTAGTTCTAAAAAAGTTAATTAAATCAATACTAACATGTCATATTAATCTTTAAAATTAGTGTAATTCATAAAAAGTCTCAAATTACATTTATTTGGGTATTTATAACATCAATTATGTCAATATTTCATTAATAAGATAATTACTGCATCATCTTGTGTCATAAATAAATTAAATTATTTAATGTCTAAAAATTACAAATAAAATACTATTAGGTAGGAAATATTTTTATATTTATAATGAATATTAATAGTCGAATTTTTATTATGTATAACCCTATATTAAAAATTATTTACTTATTAAACTTTAATTTTAACTATTTTAACCCTTCTTTAAATAAATTAATAATAAATGTCCTAATCTAATCCAAGTGGGCCTAAATGGTCATATTTAATTCCTAAGGTTGTTTTTGGTCTAATTAAACTTATCCAATAGAATTAGGACATGTGTTAGGGTAATAATAATATCAGTTTTACCCTTAATTACCCTATTTACTTTTAACCGTGGTAAAAAAAGTAAAAAGTTACTATTCACCAAAAATTATTTTCATCTCATTGAACCAAATTTTACTTATTGACATCAACCATGTCTCTCAGATTTTTGAAATTCCACTCACAGAAGCAGTAAAATTAAGTTTTATGAAAAATTCAGTTTTTTTAACTACCACTTAGTGGTTTCACTATTCATCAAAAAAAATGAAAGTTTCCAGAAAAATACCAAAAATTAGGCCTAAGCTATATTTGATATTATGAACTCAAAAATGCTGTCTATTTTACCAAATTCAAAACATATCAGTTGCATTACTTAATTTAAAAATTAATTCCCGTCGTCAAAACAAATAGCGTGTTCTTAAGAGATAATAACTATAAAAAGATTGACACTTGTTTATGTCTGGTTTAAATGTGAAATTACATCCAATGACCAAAATTGTATTAAATTGTAAAAATATATTCTAAATATACTTTAAAAACACTCAAATTAATAATTTATCACTATTAATTATTTCGATTAAAAAGGTTGTTTTTAATTAAAATTTAGTAATTTTCACTATTCATTAGAAAATAAAAGTTATCCAAAAAGTACCAAAATTTCACCCTAAGATAATTTTGATATTACAAATCCAAAAATGAAGTCTATTTTGAAAAATAAAATTTACAAAATTTCAAAAAGTGGTTATTATTATTCATAATATTTTAATAGCATATCGTTGTTTAGTGAAACTCGGTATTGCGTACTACACGCACTATCGAGGAAGGTCGCGATTGCGTGTAATGCAAGGAAAGTCAAGGATGCGTGTTGTTCAAGCTCCTTTTGGTGTAGCGTACAACACAATACATTAATGAAATTAAAAATAATATAAAATATCGGGGTGTTACAGTGGGCCATGCCGTGGTTCTCCTGCCATTGACCCCGAAAATAGCACTCCGTAACCTTCGGCCAAGATAGAGGGCGCTTTCGGAGACGCCGATAGTGACTGCACGGTCGGCCCCAGCGAACATGCCAAGGTCTCATTCTCCTGAATATACCTTTGGAGGGAAACAGGGATCCTGTGGATCTCGCATTCGGGGAGTACGAGGATGATGAGCCTCATTCCTACCCTAGTCCTTGACTCGGAGGACTGAGGATATGGTTCCCATGATGAGTCTCACTTCACTTTGGAGTCTGAGAAGCGGACTGGTCTGATTGACATACGAACTTCCCCAGAATTCCTATTACAATGGTGATGACCTACCTTCCGGCCCCTAGGTGGTTCCTCAGGACATGGTTGATTTTCGACACGGGGTCCTGTGGCCGCACTGGTGCTGCAGCGGAGAGGGTTTTCACCCAAGAAAACCGAGGTGCGAGGGGCACCAGGACAAATGTCAAAAGGGACACAGGGAGGACCTTCGTGCTGACGGGTGACCGGACATGCAATGTCTCCATATCGGCAGTCTGTGGTAGGGGGAGTGACCCTGTACCGAGTGTAGTGAGCGCAAGAGAGACCCCCATATGAAGTGTTTCTATCATGGGGAAGACCCTCGCTTGGGTTGAAGGTGGCACAGGGCAGACCTCCAAGCCGAGGTTAGAAGTAGGGAGGGCCCTCACCTTTCATAGTGGTAGTGCGGAGTGAGCCTCCGCACTAGGCGACACTTTTGTGAATTGGTCCGCATTAACCATAGCCTGTGTTGACGACCGGGAGAGTCGACCCAGCCTGCCCGTCAGGTGGTTGGGGCCTCGATCCAGGTCGGGCGTGAAACTCTCCCTGCTCAACGTATGTAAGGATTTGGAGATATGAATCATGGGTGGCTCGGGCCACAGTGATTGATGACGTTGACGCCCCATGATGAGCGTCTTCTTCTGCTCGTACCCGATGCTGGAGTCAGGTCAGATAGACTTGATCCAGTGGTGCAGGTGCGTGGATTACCTGCTCCTCGGCTCGGGGAACCGGGCGGTAGGGCTGACATGGCCTAGTGGGGGCCCTCCCTGGGAGGCCTTGAAGTGGGACTCCGATTGGGCCGACCCGTACATCCCCTACCTCGCCGACATAGGGTAGGGAGATTTTGAGGCGCTCTGGCGATAAGCTCCCGAAGCGATTGAATGTTGGGGTGGGGAGTAGTAGCTCCCTGCACGACCCTCGGGGGCGGCATTGACGGTGAGGCGTAGCTGCCTCGAGATCCTAGTGGGCCATATCCCTGGTGGCGATGACCCCCTCCTCCTTGTACTTGCGTAAAAGGTCATTGATTACCCTTGACTGGATAATTTCTGATGGGGAGAGGGGGCGTGGGCGCCCAACAGTCGTGGAGGTCGAGGCCATCATGGAAGAGGCAAAACCATGTGGGGTAGCTGCGTCGATATTGCCCCCGCTCCTATGCCGGTGGGAAGGTGATTGGGCTCCAGATGCAACAACTTGGTTCCTGAAAGCTGGGAGATGAAATCTTTAACACTGCTAGGAAAAGGAATAGACAACTAGTGCCCCAGCGCCGTTCCGTCTTCCGTGGCCAGTAAGAGGGATCCACGCTGACAACGTCGCAGAATGGAATGCTCAACGTCCTGACTATCCCAAATTCTGGTGAGTTTCATGTCAGGCCTGCTTAGTGGGACCTGGTACCAGATGACGAGGTCAGATGACATTCTTATCTATTGATGCCCCGAACGCTACTAGCCTCCATGCTGAGGAGAGGATCTTCACGTCGGGTTTACCATTTTCTATTTCCAATGCTTTCGCCCGGGCGTGGGCATCTGTCACGTAGAGGAATCAACATAGTTACCCCGCATTCCAGCTTTCCAAAGGCGAGTAGCATCCATTCCTTATTCAGGGACATCTTCTCCTTGATCGAAATGGGATAATGGGATGTCGGTTCTTCCTTCTGTGGATTCCTCCTCAGAGCTCATCACCTTGTCCGAGTCTCCCTCATTTATTTAAGACGTAGTTCGTGAAACTCTTCCTAGATCCATATCTTCATGGACACCATTTAATTACGCCACTTCTGTCAGAACCTTCCAACGAGTCCAGTTAGGGTAGAAAACTTTGGTTAGGAGAGTAGTCATGTTGGGGCATCACCGGCACGTCTTGAAGCTGGGGATTGGCATGTCTGTCTTCTGTCCCTTATTATTGGGCTTCTTGAGAGCGCATAAGCCTGAGGCATCCCACATCGAATGCGGGGAATTGTATTCCATAGGCATGTATATGAGGTTTTCCTCAACTTCCCATGTTTAACACAGGGTATTCCGTGAGTTTAACGTCCAACGGGGAAAGATCAGACTGATCAGAACACAGGTTAGAGTGGATCGGATGGGTGCAACCCCCAGAGGGGACACCGATATTGGGGCCAGCACGTAGGCAGCTTCCCGAATACTGTGGAGGGGGAGTGAGGTGGCATGATCCCACCGGGATGTGGTGGACTGGGTAAGAATCAGGATGGACGATGGTCTTGGTATTTATATTTGAAGAGGATTCATACGTATCCCAATGGCAGGGAATCAAAGTCCGCATAGTTCGATGGAATGAGGGGATGCCTGAAAAGGTGACCCGTGAGACCAGATTCATGGATGAGACCCAGAGAAAGTGGAACCATGGGGTTAGGGCATGAGATTCCCGAGACACATTTACTCGAGGGAGAGACCAGGATGTGACATTGTTGATGGGGATTGAACCTCGCGGAGGCTTCCTACATATCCCTATTGTAGGGAATCAAAGTCCACATAGTTCAGGTGGTATCTGGGGATTACGCTCTGAGACGGCCCAAGGTGTCGGTAAACTGATGTGAAGGTGGACTTGGGGTCCGGATGGATGGTGGGATTGAACCTCGTGGAGGCTTCCTACATACCATGCCTTGACATGGATCAAAGTCCCCATAGTTTGGGATGAATTGGGGATTACGCTCTGAGACGGACTAAGGTGGATATATTTTAATGTCATGCGGGAAGAGGGTGGAATTAACATGAAATAATGATCAGGTGGTGGGCTTGAACCTCGTGGAGGCTTCCTACGTACCATTCCTTGACATGGATCAAATTCCCCGTAGTTTGGGATGGATTGGGACTTGCGATCTGAGGCGGCCCAAGGTGTTGGGTTGGGGCTTACGTTCTGAGGTGGCCCAAGGTGATGGATTGAGACTTATGCTTTGAGGCAGCCCAAGGTGGTGGTGAACTGACATGAATGGGGTCGGAACCAATGGGTGATGGGGCTTGAACCTCATGGAGGCTTCCTACATATCCCTGTGACATGGAATAAAAGTCCACGTAGTTCGGGATGGATTGGGGATTACACTCTGAGGCGGCCCAAGGTGGTGGGGCTTGAACCTCGTGGAGGATTTCTACGTACCATGCCTTGGAATAGATCAAAGTCCCCGTAGTTAGGGTGTACAGTTTAACGTCATGCGGGACAAGGGTGCTTGGCAGTTTAACGTCCTACAGCTTAGACGAGGGCTTTTGGGGCTTACGCTTTGGGATGGCCCAAGGTGTGTCATGGCCGGTGCTCACTCTAAGCTCATGGGAGTCATGCTCGATGTGACAAACAAGAGCTAGCAGAGACCTGACGATCACATCACGAAGGGTGCGTCTGTTGGAAATGAAGAGGGGATTACACGTTGAGCGGCCCAGGGTGCCGGGACTTACTCCAGGGTGGAGGCCCGTGGGAAAAAAAGCGCAGTGGGAGAGATATTTGGGACGAAATAAAGGAGGAGTCCCATTATCTATCGCACCATCCAGTATCTTTGGCACCGAGGAAGTGAGGAGGAGCAAGGGTGCTGCCTCCTACAAGGAAAACTAGGGGATTACATCAAGGTGGATGACCTTCCCCGCAGACAAACGCCACTCCAATAAGGAGGATATCATCCCTTATGAGGGGTGATACCATCCCCGTGGAGACGAGTGGGCATGGATAATGTCCAAGGCAGGGGGACCCTGTGTGTGAGGCAAGAAGCCAGGTCATAGTTTAATGTCATGTGCTAAGGACGATGTTGCTTGGCAGTTTAACGTCCTGCAGCAAGGATGAGGTGGGTTTGCTCCGCACCCCTAGAACTTACATAACCGGTAACCCCTGCCCCTTGTAGGAGGGAAGGCATCGACAAGGCCGTAGCGAGGGGGTGTCATAGAGAGAACCATCAAGGGGTCCATGTTAGCATGGCTATGTGAAGAATAAATAGTCATTAGCGTGCCTATGCGAAGAAGAATGAGGCGAAGCAACGCAATGGGAAGGATTGTCCAAGGGACTTTGAAGTTACTTCGTACAAGCCTAGAAGGTCATACGGGAGAACCACGTATGATGCGGATGCATGGGGTGAACGAGACACCTACGAATGGAACCTAAAAGGAGGGAATCGGGCGTTCGCTCTAGAGGCCACCCGAGAAGAACCGAGGTGAAGGGCCCCAGGGAATTGCGCGCAACACTTGAGGTTTGTGCGAAATAAAGGATCCCGGTATGAAAATCCCGGGCTGGCGCGAAATCAGTGATGCTTGCGCGAAATAGGGGGACTGAGGTTTTTCACGCAACTAGGAGGATTGCGCGCAAGGAAAGGGATTGAACACAAAGGAAGGGGTTAGCGCGCGACCCTAAGGGATTGTGTGCAAAGGAAGGGATGGTGCACAAAGGAAGGGGTGTGCACGCAAAGGAAGGATTGCATGAAGCTTGGCCAGCTTGTGCGCCATGGAAGGTATTGTGCGCAAGGGGCAGACCCCGAAGGGGGTTGGAGTTTAGTCTAAGCCATGGGGATCTCGTGCGAAGGAGGACCCCAGGGCGACTTGGCGTGAAAAAGAACCATACCTGAAGGCCATATTGCACGCGTGCGGAAGGCAAATTTCATGCACGAGAGGTAGTTAGAATTCTTCAGCCTCGAAAAGGAAGGGGGCCACCTTCTATTTATAGGCGATCAGGGGTGCAGAATATAGGTTGGCGTGCAATTATTGAGCGAAAGAGGTGGCGGCGTGAAATGTCAACTACGCGGGGCGCGGGCGCAAAATTATTTCACGCCTACGCCAGGACTCTTCACGAATCCTGGTAATTTTCTGGCGGGATAGATTTTTTCACACACTTCACCATTTTTTTCGCACAACACCTCCGGACCCCCCTGACCGGGTCTTTGGGTCCGAATATGACTTCGTTTTGTCATTTCAAAACTTTCTCTATCACTTAATAACTTTTCAGCATCTACAGATCCATTTGAGGTTATTAAGAGTTAAATATTCTCTTATAGTGAGGAAATTTGTAGTTTTGGGAAGACAATCGACAATAATATATATTGAATCATTCTTTATAGGATTATTTGGTAATCTAGTGAAAAATTCCATAGTATTGTCATCCAATTTACAAAAAATTAATAGGTGTAGGTTCCATGAATCATCATTGATATTTCCTATTATACTTAATCTATTTTCAAACCAAGCATCTTGATAGATAATATACAATTTCTTTCTTCATATTATCCCACAAAAAATGTTCCTTCAAATCCCTATACATTTTAGTGCTACCAGGGTTTATAGAGAAATTAAAACTGTGAGAATCATCTAATATTTCCATTTTTAGCTCAGATATAGATTCAAAAAATAACCTCTTTAAAAATTTCATAATACTATTTTCGTAAAGAAATTCTACTAATTTCCCATCATTCACATATTTAATTTTATTTTAAAAATTATCATCATCTGGCTGAGAATTTTTTATATTTTCCATAAATATGGTTTAGAAATATTTTTAAAAAGGAGTTTGTTTACCCTTCATTAAGAATTTACATATCCTTATTTCTTAAATCCATGAATCTAGTATCCCTATCAATCATCATTTTTTTCAAGAATCCATGTTCTTTCCTATTCAATGCATCTGCTACTTTATTTTCCATCCTTGTGTGCTAGCGTGTTGATAAATCATAATACTTGAGGAGATTGAGCCATAAAAGTTGACTCATGTTGATCTATTTATATGAGAAGATGTGTTCTATATTTTTAGGATCTGTTTATATATAACTTATTTCTCTATAAAGATAATATCTCCACATATTCAAATAAAAGATTAAGAATATCAACTCAAAATCATGGTATGGATAGTTTTATTCATGAGTCTTTAACTATATTGATTCATAGGCAATAAATTTATCATTATAAATAATTAAAAAAACCAATTCAATTCTTAAATTCATCATTATACATCACAAATACATCATTTCCCGATAGAAGAGTCAATATTGGAGCATTTACAATTCTTCTTTTCAATTCTTCAAAAAATTATTCAAATTCCTTTATAATTATTAATTTAACCCCTTTACATCTAAGAATGGTTAATGGGTTATCCAATTGATAAATATTTTGAACAAATCACTGATAGTAACATACCAAACCTAGAAAACTACATACCTTAGTTATGTTCATCGATGTAGGACATTCTTTGACTGCCTTTGTCTTTGAAGGATCAATTGAGATTCCATTCTTGGAGAAAATATGGAAAAAAAAGAAATTTTCTAAAGAAAAAATTCACACTTGATAAATTTCCCATATAACAATTTTTCTATTCAAGTCTCAAGAATAATTCACAAGTGATTATCATGGTCCTAATAGCTTTTATAATACCCTAAGATATCATAAATAAATACAACAAAATAATTATCAAGATATTATTTAGATAAATTTTTAATCATTTCCATTAAAATAAAGGGTGAATTAGTCAATCCAAAGGAATTACTATAAACCCATAATCTCCATATATCATAAAAAATTATTTATTTATAATATCTTCCTTCTTTACTCACAATTGATGATACCCAGAATGAAGGTTAATCTTTGAAAAATATTGAGCCTTATGAAGTCGATCGAACAAGTAATTAATGAGAGGAAGAGGATAATTGTTATTTATAGTAATAGAATTTATTTCCTTATAATAAATTTATATCCTCATAGATAAATCTTTCCTTTTAATGAAAATAATAGGCCTCCCTAAAGGTGAAACACTATGTCATATAAACCACTTATTACACAACTCATGTAGTTGTTTATTCAACTACACTAATTCCATAATTTCATTTCATAGAGTGTCATTGATATTGATCTCTCATCAAGAATTAAATTAATGGAAACTTAACTTTAAATTCTAGTGGATTTTCAGGTAATTACTCAGAAAATATAGAAATATATTTCTATAAAATTGTTACACCTTCAATTTTAATATTACCTTTCCCACCCATATATTGAATATACACTTATTCCAAAAGAGGCTAACTTAAAAGAGCTACTGGATGCGGATATAGACATGAACCAAATGATGATGTCTCCCCTCTAAAGATAATTAATTCCACATGTTCATCATGAATTATAATTTCCTTCTCTTGGAAATAATTTTTTTGCATTATATTTTGATATCTAATCGATACCAAGGATTATATCAAAATCAACTATATATATAATAATAAAGTTTTCAAATAGGGAACATTTGTGTTTCATAATGGTAACTGACTGACACATTCTTTTTGTGTTGAGTTTTCCACTAGGAGTCTTCACTGATAACTCCCTTCTTAAGGTACTAGAGTAATATCTGTTTTTCCTAGTAAATATGGTAGATATAAAATCGTGAAAGGATCCAAAATCAAATAAATCATTAGATAAATTTTAGGTTATGATTAAAGTACTTTACACCATATATTTAAGAACTTTAACCTCAGCTATAGTGATTAGGTAATCTTACCCTCTTCTATGGTAGGTTTCTTTAATGCTTGGGACATTAGTGTGAATAATTCCCTATTTATCTATAGTTGAATCACCGAGTAATAATGATTTATTTCTTACCCTTTTATTAATCATCAGGATGAACCTTATCTTTATACTTATAACAAACTCCCATGCCCTTTAGGAATTTTCTAGGATGTTTATTTCTATAATTTTCACATGATTGAAATTATTTCGGTCCCTTATTCTTCTTTGATACATTCCCTTTCTCTTAGTGTTCATATGACCTCTTATTCTATTGATTTCCTTTGAAGATATAGGATCTTGAAAACTAATTCTAAATTTTCATGGCACATAATACATTTTCATTATATGATGATTTTTTTCGAGAAACCAATTCCCTTTGGAGTCTTAGATTAATCCATTAAAAGAAATGGTTAATCATGATTTATAGATTATATATGTAATATGCAACATACTTGGATAATATTTTAAAGGTAGCCTCATAATACACAACAATTTACTATTATTTTTTCTTTAATATAAGGAAATTTCTCTTCATTTATCTTTATTCTTCATAAGGGATATATTTGTCTAATAATTTTACATTAAAAGCTCTCAATTCAATATATTTTATTTCTTTTTCCTCTCCAATATTCTGGATCAACGAACACCATTGATCAACACCGCTGTTAATACAATACACTGATAGTGTAACCTTTCCCCTTTAATTTCATCCTAAGTATAAAAATATATTTTCAAGAGGTATAATAAATTTGTCATCTACCACTGGATAAGTAGTTATACTAAAATATAGATACTTGTCTCATGAAATGATCCAATATAGGTATATCATGTCATATAACATCATGTTTCTCTATATGGGAAAGGTTATTAGTCATAACTTGGGTTATCTTCCCTAATATGGACATGATATTCTTATATCTAACACCAATTATATTATCTTGATTAGTAGGGAAATCTCTATATTGATCACGAGTATTGATACCATTATTTATTCTATGAACTATTTATAACAAATATCATATACTGAAGTATCTCATAACTTTATGAATTTTAAATAACACCATATAATTGTTGTAATCCTTAACATAAATTTAATGTTTAGGCATATATAATCTTAGAATCATAAACATGGTTTCTTTAGAAATATCTCTAATGTTTTTCATAGGGTTATGTTCCATAATCAATGTTTTTTCTAAATATGGTTCACATGGTTTGTATTAAATTATATTTAATACTAACTTTAACAACCATGACTCTAATAAACCATAGTGGTTTTATACTTTATTACATTGGAAAAATATACAGGGGATCACATCACCAAGTATCATTTAGTTTAGCAGTCTTGAAGAACCATAAATATACATGATTCTAATTTTACATTAGATATAAAATATAAAACATTGTATAAGTATATAATTTTTATCCTTGAAACTCATTCAAAGATTCTATATTGATATCCTGGGGAATTGGAAAAAAATAAGCGTGTGCTTAAATGACCCGTAAGGGTAATGTGCAATGGGATATATCATGAGTAAATAAGGAATAATCAATATAGAAAGGTAAATAACTAAAAACAAATTCCATTAATAAATAACATGAGAATGAAATACATATATGGATAATATCAATGCTATAATGTCATGGATAATAATAACTATATTCTCAATTATGTAAATTCATAATTTTGGATTTCATGATCTTAGATATCATAATATATTTATCGTCAAGGTCTTTCACCAAGATAATTTAAACTATTTGTAGATATACACCAAAAACCCATTTAATAAGGCTAACCAACTAATTTGTCTCATAATAATTATTGATGCATCAAGGGTCTATGTAATTATGATCCAAACCCATAAATTCATGTCCAATACATTCCTCTTATATTGAATGATCAATTTAATTTATAAATAATATGCCTTATCAACAAATATCCATATTGGGTAAAGGATACATAATATCATGATTTCCCCAAGAAATAAAATAAATTTCATAGTAAAACACCATATATAGAAATGGTATATGGTTTAGGCAATAATAATATCTATTATAAAAAGAATATGGATATAAAAAATGATCATAATACACTGAATATTTCAAGAGAAATTTAATGACCACAAAATTAATCAAGAGATGAGAGATGACCATCAATTCATCAAAAATTAGATTTTATAGTAAAATCAATTATTTTTAATAATATATGAAAATAGAAGTGAAACATTTAAAATAAATTTTCATTAAATTATTTTATTTTTAAGACCATTGAAAAATTTAATAAAAAGCTCAATATCTTAAAATAGTTATGTTAGTGGGAAAATTCGTTAACACCGTATATGTTAAAAAGAAACATTCCTTTATAATTGTTATAAAGAGAGTTAAAAATGAACCTTTCATAAAACATTATAAATATTAATTTAAAACCATATAATAATTCAAATATAACATAAAATTTCCTTAATAAATAATTTTATTAAATAAAATTGTTTTTTGTAAAATAATTTTGAAAAATATATACATATAAGAAAAATATACCTGATCAATAAGAGATATAAGATCAGATTTTTATTTTAAATATTTATTTTCTTAATTCAAGTTCCAAAGGGAGTAAAATTTATAATAAAACATATAAAATACTTTAATATCTATAGTATAAGAATATAGTTGGAGTTTATGAAGGATATATTATAATATTCCTCCAATGAGAAATATATGCAATCACAAAAAGAATGTGATTGTAAAATAAATTCTTACCTCTTTAGTAAAATTTAAATTGTAACATCTTGAATGAATAAGAATGAATTGAAATATAAAAATACCATGAATAAATATAGAATCATGTTAAATATATAAATATATAGTATAAACACCAAATAAATGAAAATAAACGTATAATACCAAATATGTCTTAATGGAGTGAAAATTGAGACAAAATCCCTTACCTTATGCTTACACTTAGTTGAAAATTCTTTAACCTCCTGTATAATAAATTTTGATTTTATATACTTACATAACATAAACATATAAATATTTATAATATTTAATATGATCTACTTATAAAATCTTATCACCTTTTCATTAATAATATTTCATTATTATCATTATTTTAAGGTGTTAACTCATTATTTTTATCATTCATGTTTCATCATGGATGTTATGATTCTTCTTTATAGGTTATAGTTTCGCCATCTCCATAATGGTATTCATGTTATAAACATAATATTTATTCATTATATACATTTTTAGTGTCCTCCATGTAAATTGTTAATGAAAAACGAATCCCATAGCTTCATGGATGATGTAGTCTACATGTATGCATGAGGGACCTTTTCATTTTACAAAAAATATATGGGAAAATAGGTAAGTTTTCATGAACCAACCCAGTTCAACCCTAGATTGGTCACTCGTGCTAATCCACAAAGGCTTGAAAGCCATTCCCAATCCCCCTGGGCTAGTAACTAGTGCGAAGCATAAAAAATACTCAAGTGGGAATGGTTTAACCCATAAATGATATAAAAATAAATAAATAAAAATTATAAAATAAAAATAAACACTAGAAATGAAACAAAATAAAATGATACATACCTCAATGTGACCCTATGGGTCACCACCAACCATTAAACCAATGTTACTCTACAGTGACCGAGTCCGAGTTAGAAGCAACACCAGAAGAAAAAAAACAAAAATATATCTATAGGAATGAGTATTAAAACTCAGTAGGAATTCCCAAATAAACTATTCAATATGCCTTACCTTTAAAAAGAAAACCAAGTCATTCCATTTTGAAAATAAGAAATATTAAAATAAGGTATTTACATTCTTTTTAGAAACAAGTAACGAGATTCTATTTTTAAGAAAAAACACTTTCCATTACATTTAAAAAATAGTTTCCAAGGCATGAAAATTCATTTCAATAAATTCCTTTAAAATATAATTAGTGTTGTAACTATTATTTTAATCTGAAATGCAAAGTATAGGCATCAATTTATAAATATACTAGAAAATAGAGGAATTTAGCGTACATGTAAAATAAGTTTCCTGGGATCTCAGGTGCTGGTAGAGACATCCTAAGACAAATCTATAAATACTATCTCACAATCAATATCTACCCATACTAGTTATGTAAAATCACTACCCAAACACTTAGAAACACCCTCACTGGCTCAACTGAGGGGCACATCCCATGGGCAGTCAAGTTATCTACTCAGGGCCACTAGCTAGTGTGTAATCTTAACTAGTGAATCATGTGTACTTAGGCTCCCACCTAACTACCAAAGGCTTCCCATGATAGTTAAATGGAGGTGAGTTTTTCTAAACTATTTTATAAATACATATTATACAATTTTCACAATAATATTCAATTAACATTCTCACCTATAGCCTCTCTCCTCAAGCACAAAACCTTTACAATATACATAAATAAGGCACTAGATTATCATTGAGCACACATTTCATACCATACATTTAATAAAAATATATCACATTTCTATTTCAAGGGGCATGAATTAAGGGGGGGGGGGGGGTTCCCTTTCCTTATATATTTTAAGGGTGTTAATCAGGACTTAACAATTTTAAAGAAACATTGATTTATAAACTAATTTAACATTAAAAATAATTAATATTTTCTAAGAAAAGTTTGAGAGCATGATTTAACATGAAAACCCCATTTTAGGATCTTAGGAAAATTATGTAAATAAATAAAAAATAGTTTTCAAGAGTAAAAACCAATTTTTCCTAGAATACATATATATATATACCACATAAATATATAAAAAATACTTTTAAAATGCTCGAGAAATCAAGTAATTCAATTTAAAGTATTAGGTATAGGGAACCTACCTCAAAACACCCTACTTTCTAGAATGGAACCTTGAATCAACTCTTTTATGATTACACACACATGCATTTATATATATAAATATAAATAAACCTATATACAATGTAGATATTTACCTCTCCACAAGGGAATATATACAAAGAAGTTATATATATATTTATGCCTTACCCATGCATATGAGTGTAGATCACCCTTATGAATGACGGTCCAAAAAACACTAGAGAAAAATACCAGAAACTAAAAAATCACAAAAACCCCAAATAAAAATAGATAAAAGGTGAAAAGTAGAATAATAATTACCCAAAATTGATGGCGAATCCACTACCTTTTATGACCATAGAAGGAATCAGCCCTAACGGAACTCGAGAACCCTATATGTTAAAAATCAATAAGAGGAACACCCAAAATTGGGTTAGGGTTTTCATTAGGAAAGAACACCATATGGAAGTGAAGGAAAACTACAAAATTGAGGAATTATAAGGAAGAGAAGGAGAATAAAATCTTACTATAGTTAATTTCACTAGAAACGGGGAAGAAAACGGCCAATGAGAGGTTTCGGGAGGAGGGGTTTCACACTCACAGAGAGCCCCTTCGAAATAGGGTGTACGAACCAGGGGGAAGAGAAAACCCCTTTGGGGTATTAAAAAAACTTAATTATAATGATATTAATAAAAATAAAACATTTTATTATTATAATAATAATTATTAATTTGGTTTTAATTTTATTTATTTATTATTATTTTTTTAAAACTGGGAAGACCACACAGTTTGGCCACACAGTTTTCTATACCATGATCCAAACATGTGGTTTCCTCTATCATAAGAGGGATAGACTATATGGTCTACTGGGGTGAGGCACATACTCATTCTCTTAGTCATGTTCCTTGGACAATGCTTCTATTTAGGATTCATGGTTATCACTAGGCTAGTGCATAGTTTCTATTAACCATGCACCAACTATGTTCCTTCTTCTATCTTCCCCCAAAACCGATATTTTTCTCAAAAACACTATATAAATCCATAGAATAAAGCTAAGACATAAAATAGATAAAATAATAGAGAATTTTTTGGTTAGGATATGACAATTCTCCCTAATATTAATACATTATACCCCTAGAAAGTCACCCATCCAAATGAGGAACAAAACCAGGACTCAAAACTAATCAAGACCAAATGAAACCTTGTAGTATGATGTGACCTTTCAACTCCACAAGTCACACATGATAAACTCAGGTGAAGAAATAAAAAAGACCCATAGTGGGTCTCCCCACCATAAAGGAATTGACTAGAAAGATGGCTGCACTAAGAGGACCACTCAATGAAACCACCCACCAATACGAGAAGGGTTCAACCAGAGAGACTCAAACATGGCACTTGACCAAACCACAAGTCATAGTTTCTCAAGACACATGCATCTCCAAATGAGTACCATCTAAAAATTAAAATCAATCCAAAAGAAGCCTAAACATTTTAGAGTTCATATTCCATAAGTCATAACCCTAAAAATTTCTAGATAAAGACCACCAAGATCACTAAAACAAAAGGTTACTAAGAAAATAAAACCACAGTAGGGGAAAAAATTAATGGTCACCACTCTGATTTTAGAGACAACATGTTGGATGTATATCCATCACACCCGGAAAATCCTTCTTTTCATGAAAATATTCACTCTGTGACCTATGGATAGAGTCCCAATGTATTGAAGCATCTACTGCACTACAGTTAGGAGTTGATAATCCCCAATCAAAACAACTTCTTTTAGAAACTCAACTTACTGAACATCTCCAGTTATCAAAAATGATGGCACCAATGAAAATAATTCCTAGGATTATAGAAATATTTATTAATGTTCCAAAACCTATCATAATAGAAGCAACGAAGTTAGTGTTCTGACAACATAAAAGAAAGAACTGATGAAAGATACTTTTACAAAACAAGTTCCTCTGATTCACACTCCCCACTCATCAGCACCAAAAGAAACCAGACTATAAAATTCCAAAATCTTCCCTCTTATACTTTCCCAGATGAAATAATTTGATCCTTGAGCCCTGTACAGAGACCCTACATAATAATAGGAGCTCCAAACTGATCACAAAACACTATATCTGAATAAAAGGAAACTAGTTCACTGAAATGGTCAACTTTCCATTCACTATTAGTTGACCTTGTCTAGTGTCCATGATCTCTGTAACTTTATTATCCTTCAATTATTCAAGAATAAACCACTACATTAAATAGGTATTGAAGATATCTTGAGACATCCCAACTTGTAATGAGGATGGAATGATCACATTCCACTTATCCAATCCTAGTCCTTGAAACATACCCAAGAAAAATCACACTTCCATGACATATGTAGTTCCCAAAAACCTGAAGACACTCCCAACTTCTTCAAGACACTCCACAACCACTAACAAACTTTGATGATCATAAAAAATATGAAACCATTGAGAAGAGATCAACTTCATCACACCTCTAGGAATTTGGGTAGGCCCATGACTATAAGTGGATCCTTAGAAACCTTTTGGGTCTTTCTGGGCGGCATACTTTAAAAAACATGAAACATAAAACAAAATCGATATAAAAAAAAATCTAAACCAAGATAACGCCTTAACCCAAAACACCAAGCTCATACTCCAAAATAATATAAAACAAATGAAAAATACTCTTTTAAAAACTATCATTTTCTAAATTCACCCATTTACAAAACCAATTCCCCATTTCAAAATTAAATTCATTCCAACACGTCCACTTTAAAACCAAAATACTAATTCCACCTTGAATTTTAAAACCACAATTCCATTAGAAATAAAACCCCTTTACATCAGTTTTAAAATTCCAAAAACCATTTCATCACACTATAGTCCATTTTTCCAAAAATTATTTCCTTTTAAATTCTACTCATGCTAACCAAAATTAGACCAAAACACAACCCAAATCAAAAAATTTCAATTAGGAAACTAGGGATCATACATAACTTGGTCACATGGTTTAGCAGACCATGCACTGAGCATGAAACAACCACTAGAATTATCTTAAAATATGCACTGGGGCTCCACATGGGCTGATACTCAATGAAATATCACCATTTATTAGCAGTTCCTTCCATTTTAATTCCCTAAATCACAATCCCAACAATCCTAGAAAGACACCAACAACATAAAACCAAAATCAAAATAAAAAACTCACCTCAATAACCCTTGGAAACTCAAGGATTGGAATTATTAAGATTTATCGATGCTATTATTACCCCTACCTCTAAATTTTCAACAATACTATCTCCAATCTACCTAACACCCCAAATAAAAAGAGATTATATAATAAAAGTTTTTCACAAACCAACCTAGGAAAACCCTGAACTGGTCACTAGATCTGGCCTGCAATGAGGCTCTAGAGGAATTCCCAATCCTCCTGGGCTGGAAAATTGTGTCAGGTATCCAAAATACTTAAGTTGAATAGTTTAGACCATAAATAGAAGACAAATAAATAAATATAAATAGAAAAATAAAAATAAAAACTAGTAGTAGAAATAAATAAAACTATACATATCTTCATGTGACCTTGTGGGTCACCACCAACCACTGAACCGACATCTCTCCATGGCGACCATGTTTGAGATGGAAGCAGCACCAGAAGCTAAAAAAAATAGAATTATAAATGTGAGTATTAAAACTCAGTAGGCATGCTAAAATAAACTATTCCCTATGCCTTACCTTTTAAAAGAAAACCAAGTCATTCTAGTTTGAAAATTAAGATATATAAAAACAAGGGTTTTCCATTCTTTTTAGAAACACGTAACATGATTCCATTTAAAAAAGCACATTCCATTACATTTTAAAAATGATTTCTAAAGAATAAAAATTCATTTCAATAAATTCATTTAAAAGATAATTAGTGCAGGAAAAGGTATTTCAATATGAAATGAAAAGTAGGGGATTCAATTTATAAATATACTATAAAATATAGGAATTTAGTATACATGTAAAACAGGTGTCATGGGATCCCAGGTCCTGGTTGAGATGGACTCAGAAAAAGCTATAAATATTATCTCATAATAAATCTATACTAATACCGATTATCGAAAATCTCTTTCCAAACACTCGACGACACCCTCACTGGCTCGAATGATGGGAACATCCCATGGGTTGTTATGTAATCTACTCAGAACCACTAGCTAGTGTGTAATCTCAACTAGTAAAACATGTATACCTAGGCTCCCACCTAACTACCCAAGGGTTCCCATGATAGTTAAATGGAGGTGAGTTTTTATTAACTATTTTATATATACATATCATACAATTTGCACAAAAATATTCCATTCACTTACTAACATTTGGCCTCCCTCCTCAAGCACAACCCCTTTCCAATATACATAAACAAGTCACTATCCCATAAACAGGAACACATCTCACACCACACATTTAATACACATATTTTATATTTCCATTTCAAGGGGAACTCCCTAAAGGGTGGGTGGGGGGGGGTTCCATTTCTATAAAACATTTAAGGGTGAAAACCATACCTTATCACTTTTAAATAAACATCATTTTAGAAACCAATTGAACATTAAAAATACATAATATTTTACAAGATAGGGCTGAGATCATGATTTAACATGAAAAACCCATGTAGGGAGCGTAGGAAAATTATGTAAATAAATGAAAACCATTTCCAAGAGGTGAATTTTTTTCCTAGAATATATATATACCACATAAATATAAAAACGTACTTTTAAAATGATCAATCAATCAAGGAATTTAAATCAATGGATTGGGAATAGGGAACATACCTTAAAATGTGCCACTTTCGATGATGGAAACTTGAACCACTCTTTTACACTTACATGAATATGAATTTAAAAATATATCTATATAAATACCCCCAGCTAAAACTTATAAATTACCCTCACCATGAGGGAATATCTACAAATAGGATATATATATACCTTACCCATGCATATGAGTGTAGGTCATCCTCACAAATTCTAGTCTAAACACACTAGATAAAAATACTAGAAACTAAAAAATCGTAAAAACCATAATTAAAATTGACCAATGGTGAAAAGAGGAAGAAAAATTACCTAAAACTAATGGATAACCCACTGACTTGGATTGTTATGGTATTAATAATTCCTAACAGAACCCGAGAACCCTAGACATCAAGAATCAATAATAGGACACCCAAAATCGAGTTAGGGTTTTCCCTAGGTGTGCACACCGCATAGAATAGAAATAAAACCACAAAACAAAGGAATGAGAAATAAGGGGATTAAAATATAATCTTACCAAATTTTATCACACTATAAATGAGGAATAAACCATCCAAGGATAGGTGCTTATAGGAGGGGCATTGCACATGTAGGGATCCCCTTTGGGATTGGGTGTGTGAACAAAGGGGGGAAGAGGAAGCCTCTTTGGGGTATTAAAAAAAGTTAATAATAATAATAATAAATTTATTATTATTATTAATTTAATTTAATTTAATTTATTTTTTTAAACCTATGAAGACTGAACGGTTTGGCCGCACGGTATTCCAAACCGTGCGCTAACAGTGTGGCTGCCTCTATCTTAAGTGGGAGGGACCACATAGGATACTAGGGAGAGGTGCACACCCGTACACCTAGACATGGACCCTGGATAGTTCCACTCTATAGAAAACATAGTTATCACTAGGAGGGTTCATGGTTTATCCAATTTATGTTACAATTATGCAACTTCTTATGATCACCCCAAAAATCGTCATTTTTCTTGAAAACACCCTAGAAAGACAGAAAATAAATCTAAAACCAAAAATAGATAAAATAATATAGAGGTGTCAGGTCGGGGAGTGACATAAGTATTATTTTATCATTTTATAATTAAAATTATATCATAAATATCATGTTATTTATTTTAATCAACCCATATACACTATCCATGTGAGTCGATGATGGAAAATGAATTATATCTGTTTGCAGGGTGGTAGTCCACCTTACATACAAACAATAGTTTCATTTACCATTAGATTAAGAAGGATATGGATTAAGTTAATAAATAAACATAGTAACATCTCAGTATATGGGATATACTGATTTTATTATATCACAATTTGGGGGATTTTTTAAGGAAGTAGAAGAGGAAAAAACTTAAACTTTCAATTAAAAGATATAACTCTTCTTTGGATAAAATCCTTTTCTTTACACCTCAATCCCTATAAGGTTGAAATTTTGACCAAAATAAGACCTATAGGTCATGGGGAAGGGTTTTAGGAAGGGATTTGGATAGATCTTGGATAAACCAAATGAATCTTAAATTTTGGATAGGAGAGGAGAGGGGATGCCTTTTATAAGCAGGGGAGAGGACACACTTGGTATTTTTGAAAAGATTAAAATATATTAATGTATTACTCAAGAAAAATAGATTTAAATCGAACCATTTACAAATATTAGATGTTATAGGGTTTTAATATAGTAATATAATAATATTTAGACAAGTTTTAGGTTATTATAACATTTATCCCTTTAGTTTAACCTCTCGATACACCTATTTTAACCTTAATCGTGGTAGCAATTTTTTACTATTTTTACTATTCATTATGATAAAAAATTATTTTTACTTATTACCTAATATTAATTATAATGATTACAAATATGGAATAATTTTATAAAATTAAATTCATTTAATTGGTAGAATTTTCTTTAAAAATAAACCTGTGAAACATGTCAAAAAATGGTTTTTCATGAAAATGGGTTTTCAAGTATAAGATGATATTACATTAAATTTATGACTAGTAATCATCACTATATGAATTTAAATACATATATTTTGATATATAATCGACAATTTCATTTAAATCATTCATTATTAGAGATTATTTTAATTTATTAAAATGAAAAATCATTATGCAATTAAAAATAGTTTTCTAGAAAATATCAATTTTTACCTCAAAATGACCTTTACATTATTTAGATAAAATTTATAATAAATACATGGTTAATTTTAAATATTATAAAACTTTATTATAAATAAAAGGAGTAATATTTAAATATTACATTGTTAATTATTTATAAAATCTTATTTTTAAGAGAAAATTTTAAAAAATCATTATAAGATTATTTTAACTTAGTAAGTTAAAAATTGATATTTATCGTATAAAATAATAATTTTTGTTACAAGAAATATTAAAATTTGAATTATACTATTAAATGATCAACTATTATAATTTAATCTTGGGGTTTATACTATGTCACGTAGAATAATTGTCATGATATGATAAGATGTTTATTAATATTAAAAATAATTAATGTATGTAATCATAAAGTACATAGAAGTTGGTTCTGGGGAACCATCTCTAAAAATGATGATATATGAAAAATCATCTAGAGTAAATATTATCTCTTTAATGATAAGGTTCTATGAAGTTACCGAAACTTGGAATATACAGAATTTGATGGAAAAAATCAACTATTAATATCCACATTTACTAGTGTAAGAATATCATAAGATCTAAACCTATAGAGAAATCATGTGTGAATGATAAAAACACCAGAAGATCAGAAGTAAGATAAGAAAGATATATTCCAGAATGTTCAAGAACCTTTGAAACATGACTGAGATAACCATAAGTTATGGCTATGAAAGATAGAGAAGAAGTGAGTAGTATAAGGAAATTCAGTTGAGGAGATAAACTAGAATCATAAGATCAGTTTAGATGTTTGTGGATGATATGAAATTTCTACTTGTAATAGATGTAGGGGAACTTGAATTTCAAGAAGAATTGAAAAAACTAAGTGACTTAAAGAATGGAAGGCAATAATGGGTGAAGATATGTATTCATTAAAGTCCAATAGAACTTGGTAGGTTACTAAATTATTGGAAGGAAAATGAGATATTAATGATTAATGGGTTTACCACATTAAAGGAGAAGCTAATGGTAAGAATAATTTTAGAGCATAATAAATGTATTTTAATATAAGGAAGGAGTTATTCTATCATAAATATTCTCACATGTAGTTAAGCATGAAAATATTCATATTGTGCTAAGGATGGGGGAATTAGAATATTGGTACCTAGAACCGATGGATTTAAATATTACCTTACAACATGGTGATTTGGAGGAATAAATTTACATGAGATAGTCAGTTGGTTTCAAAAAAAATAGAAGCCAAAATTTATTTAATAAATTGATGAAAAGACTTTATAGGGTAAAAAAAGCACCCATACATTATAATAAGGAGTTAAATGATTTTATATTGGATAGAGGATTAAAAATATGTAATACTAATCATTACTATTATGATAATCAATTGGATGATAAGACATTCATAATTTTATTCTTTTATGTCAATAATATGTTATTTATGGTTTTGGAGGTTTCATGGTTTTAGGATCCAAAGAGTAAGTTTTTTAGAAGATTTGAGTTGAAAGATCTCAGACAAGCCAAAAAATATCAGGGATGAGGATTGAGAGTGATAAAAGACATAATTTTAGTATTATCTAAGAGATAATATATCTGTAAGATCATGGAAAAGTTTAGAATTACCAGTTGTAAGTTAGTCTCTATTAAGAGGCTAGAGCTACTCTTGTATGATCTCTGAAACTTTGATCGTTGATCTACTGGAAGTACACACACTGGAAGTTCAATGTAGATTAACAAAGCAGAAAAATGAACCTCTATATGTTCATCCCTTGATTGAGTGTACCAAAATTAGTAATTTAAGTAACTATAACCATTGAAAAATTTCTTCCTCACACATAACTCAAGCAAGGATCACAAGTATTTAAAGTAATAGAATTACAATAGATGAAATAACATAAAGTAGGAAAGAACACAAATGATTAATGTGATTTGGAGGAGTTATCCTATGTGATTCAGAGTAACATTGATTCTTTACACTATTGTAGATATATAATTTAAAAGCACTAGAAAAGGCCATTTACAGTGTTAAAAAAGCGCCGTTAATATCAGTGAAGATAAACGGGAGTCCCTTTTATCAGTGCTAAAAAAAGTGCAGATAAAGACCCCTTGTAAGATCACTAAAAAAGTGATGATAAAAGAGGTCTTTTATGAGCGCTAAAAAAAGCACTGATAAAAGGGTCCATTATCAGTGCTTCTTTTTCATGCTGATAAAAGTTTAAAAAATTAAGAAAAATTAAAAAATTTTCTACAGATCGGAGGGGGGGGGGGGGTTAACAATGTTGTACCCCCTTCAATAGCGCTCTGAAGCACCCCTGCCTGCCCCTACCACATAAGCACACCCCAGACCCACCCTCAACTCTTTAATATCACTATCACCCCCTTTAACAGCACTAGCGTAGCCCTTCACCATCACGCACACCCCTAACTCTCCCAGGATTTGAACTCGAGACCTCCCACTCTGCACCTGGACCCTTTACCGCTCCTTTAAATTGCTTGGTTGTCCATTTAATGATATATCTATTTATTTATTTATATATTTAGTTATGTTTATTTATATATTAATATATATTTATATTAACACACACACACATATATATATTTATATTAAAATATATATTTAATTATATTAATATATCTATATATATTAATATATATATATATATTAATATATATATATTAACATATACATATATATATATATACATGTATAGTTATATTTATCTATTTATTCTTATATTAATATATATTTATATCTATCTATTTATATATATTTAGTTATGTTTTTTATATGTATATTTATTCGTATATTAATATATATCATTTTTTAATATAGACAAAACACAAATACACACACACACACATTATATAAGTATATAAATATTCATATATTTGTATTTTAAATAAAATGGATATTATTTTTTTATTTATATAAGCCTTATGTTTTGAGAAATATATTTTATATGTAAATAAGTTTAATTATTCATTTATAAAATTAAATTTTTATATGTGAATATATAAAAATATGTATATATTGTTATATATTTGATTATAAATAAAAAAACATTGTGAAAAAATGATAAAATTTAAAATCCATAAGATCAATATGAATTTAATCCCTCAGAATAAATTCATTCCCCACTGAAAAAGGGCAAAAATACCCCCTTAAACGAGGCCGAAATTCCATCAAATGTTAAAAAATTTGTATATTCGGACTAAAAACTCAGTTTTGGAGGCCTTCTAGGACATTTTTTTTCTTAAAAAACAATGAATGGAGTCTCCTTGATCACAAAGATGTGGATCTTGTCACTGGATTTGATTTGATATGTTTTAGAGCTCAAACGGACACCTGGATGAGAAGTTATGGACGTTTGAAGTTTGAGTTATGTTTTCAACTTATTTTAGATATTTTATTAATTTTTCTATTTTTTGTGTCTTTAAATTGTTATTAAATGACTATTAATCGATGATAATTAGAAAATTATTAATTAATAATATTTTTTAAAATATTTTATAATCCATTTTCACTATATATCTTATATATTAAGTGAAAATGTCTATTTATACTTATCTAAAACATATTTAAAAAATATATATTATATTTATATCAATATAAATATACTTATATATTTATATTAAATATATTATTTTTTATGATTTATTTTTAAAATATAACCTTTATCAGTGCTAGTAAAAAACAGTGTTGATAAAGTCCCTCCTTTATCAGCGCTACTAAAAAAAGCGATGATAAAAGGGCACTTTTAAGAGTGTTTTTTAGCGCTATTAAAAATACCCTTTATCAGTGTTTTTTAGCACTGATAAAGGTACCCCCTTTATCAGCTCTTTTTTAGTGCTGTTAAAGGGCAACACTATGAAAAACTATTGTTATGGTAGTGTTATTTATATTATTATAAGTAAAGGAACTGCATACAATCAATTGAAAAAATATTCAGTAATAAGTTATTACATATGATTAACTCTTTATAATTCTCTATTCCAGTATACTCTTCACACATTCACTGTTCATTCAAGATACACCATGTAGATCGATCCTCACTACCTTTTATAGAAGTAATCATCCAGTCATCTAGGTTTCACTACCTTCCAACTTTTACAAAGATGCATCCATTTGGTATATAAATTGTGATCTATACAAATTCCTTTGACTTCAAACACTTTCCCTAGTGAACCATTCTAAAAACATTATTATAGAAATTTATATCTATCAAACATTTTTAACCTCTTTGAAACTATAAAATGATATAAACTCCCAATATTCCCACTACCCCTTAGAGATAATCTAATGCTCTTGACTACACACTAATATGTCCAATTTCCATTGACCAACTTCTAGTGAACTAAATCCCATGACCTGAATCTGGTGACCTAAAATAGGCTTCACATCTTAATAATCTCCCACATAATGAATTGTTCTAGGTAAAATTCAGAAAATATCCAACAAACTTCCTTTATTTATTCATTTTCCAAATAATGTAGTGTTCTCCATTATCCTTTAATTTACCCTATATTAACTAAGTCATGATGGTGGATCATAATTTTTTTAAATAAAGTTTTAGTGAACATATCTTCAAGATTTTGGATACAAGTTATCTTCTGAAGATCTAATGCTTCATCCTCCATAATTTTTGAGATGATGTAATACTTCAAGTCCATGTGATTTATCCTTACATGAAATATTGGATTCTAATATAAGTTGATCACACTTTGATGGTCACAAAATAAGATTCCTCATTCCATAATTCTTATTAGTTCCTTCAAAAAACACTTCATCCAAACCAACTACTTCACTGCTTATGTTGCAACTAAATTCTCTAATTCTATTTCACTTAAATTAAAAATTATATATATCCATGAAAACCCTCTTATCATTATTCCTTTATATGTAAGAAAAATCGTGTTGTATACTTTTGAGTTTTTGAATATTTAGTGAAGTACACATTTATAAAACCTTATAATGGATATTGCTTCTAAAAAATTGAAAGATATTTTGTTTCCCTCAAGTAATTGATGATACATATAACATACCATTACCATATTTCAAGTATATTTTATCCATTTTGTTTGATAAACTATTGTTTAGGTGTGGTTCTAGGTATTTTTTAGAGTTTTTAATTTCTTTTTAGAGTTTTTTAGAGTTATACAGGGGCTACGCCATGGATGAGAGGTATCATGTTGGGAGATGATGGATGCATAATGGTTTATAGATGTATATAATAGGGTATTTTTATGCATCTTAAAATTCTAGAATGGATATGGTGTAAGGTGTCATATGTGGTGTAGAGCAGCAAGATAGAGGATTTTGAAGCCACTGCCAATTCGGGCACAATTTGGGTGTGGATGGATGGTTATGGCATGGAGTTTTTTAGAGCCTATACTATTTTGATGGTGGATATGATGTGGTATGTGGGATAAATTTTATCCTTACCCCTAGTAAATAGGATCTTAAAATGGACTACACCATGGATTTTGGGACCAATTGGACCTAGGGGTGGTTATGACATAACCACTTGTAATGAATAGAGGTCTGGCCATTTTTAGCACTTCTGTGACATGTCAATGTGGGGATAGAGAATATTTTCCATATTTAATGTCCCAAACCCCGTGGTTATTATTTAAAATTCATACCATTTGACTTTATTTGACCACCTTGGATTTTGGAGTCTCTCCAGAAGGAATTTTTACCCCTTTAACCCATTTCCGCTCTGATCAAAGTATCAATGAATGCAATTAATATCCTTATAGTAAGTTTATTTATCCTTGATTTGGAATACTTATCTTTCCTATTCTCTTATTCCATAAGAGTGATGAATCATTATGTTTTTGATGGATTCCATCCTTGTTTTTATGGACTGTGAATCTTGGTACTTATTCTTGATCTCCCTCACATTTGACTCTCCATTTTCAGTTTTTGATTCAGATAACTAATTGATCTTGTGATTAAAGGTAGGTTCTTGAATAATTATTTTCAATACAGTTGAAATAACAACTTATTGATTAATTTGATTTTTTAACTATTTTCTAAACATTTAATTGTTATTTTTTTGATTTATTTTAGAGGCATGGAATTTAGGAGTAAAACCTATTTATAAAGTATTGGAAAATATGTTCTGATTTGAGAAAATATGGATTGAAATGATTTATATTGATTCTTGAGAAAAATGGATTAAAACTATATAGGCATGAGCTTGATGGAAAACAATGTTATTTTTAAAATTTAAATGGAATATTGAACTTCAAATTGGGAATTTTAACTATAAAAAATGAATTTAATTAAAATGAATGATTTTCCCATGATCAATTAATTGATTGAAGTATATGTGAGAATGGGTAGTTAGTGCAAGATTAGGAAAATAATGATAGGAATATGAATCCCTAACAATAGATTACTGATGAAAATTCAAACTAAAATTGGTATAACATGATTTCCCCAATGGGGTGTTGATTGATTCTATCTCGATGGCCTGGGCCTAGGTACATGTGCACACACATTGAGCTGTGATGATTGACTGAGAATTTTGAGGATCTTATAGTCTGGAACTAACTAACCATAAGGGATATGAACATTTTTCTTAGTGTTTATTTTATTATTACAGTCCAATGATTATAGAACTATTTTATTCATGTCCTTGATTTATGAAACTGTTCATTTAAGTCTGTTTTGTTATATCTTCCATATACTTGATTTGAAAGAATGTTTTGACTGAAAAATGTGAAATGATTTTTCATGTATTGTATTTATTTAAATTAAATAATAAAATGGTTTATTCATATTGTAACCAATTACAGAAAACTATGTGAGATCCTACTAGGATGTTTACCCCACACCCTACCTTTTCCTCCTGTCATTTGTATATTTTTTTATGCCAAGTCCAGGAAAATGGAAAGTGCCACTTGGAGGTGGAAGGTGTGATTGATTCATGGGAACCTGGAGTAATGATGGTGATTGGTGGTGTTATGGTCCATTTTTTACATGGGGATTTTGAGACTTTATATTGATGGATATTGTGTCATCTTTTGGACGATATATCACTTTGAGAAGTTTATCTGTCCAATTGTGGTGCTTTTCACTTTGAGGAGTGTTTGATAGAATGATTATTTATTATTTTCCTTCCATTATCATGTATCAATGGTTTTTTTATTATGATAAAACTTTCCCCTTTGATGTTTGATATGATTCTAGGTGCTAGTCACCAACTCGTGGGGATCGAGAACACCTTTCAGGCTATGTCAAGACAGGATTGGATAATGGTGTACCAACGTAATTGGGTTAGTTCATGAAACAATTATATCAAATATATATGTTATATATTTTTCCTTAATGTTATTATATATTCTAGGATGTATTAGTAGATAGGAGGTAGAATTTTCAGGACCTAAGGGGTAGTTACAAGTGAGTTCCAAGATAACTCTCTTCATAGCGAGCCTTAATTCACTATGGGTGCTTGGGAAAAGTGTCCTTGAGGAATAAATTGATATGATTCTAGTATTTTCTCAATTTTATAAGAGTATTTTGAATTCCTATAATGTTTAATTATATTTTATGGAATTTATTTTATTATATCTATTGATTGAGTTAATGGACTGAGTATCCTTGCTGATGTTTTTGTGTTATCTGTAGATGTTGTGTAGTACTATTTCCTAGAGAAGAAGCTTGAAAAAACCTTATGAGGGAGATGCCGATGAACCATGTAAAGATAACCCTCAAGTTTATAAAAACCTCATTGAGATAGTTTTGAATTCTATCCAAGATTTCAGATAGCTACCTATGCTTGTTCTTATTTGGCTCTGGTAGTGGAACCTAAAAGGGTTGAATCTAGAGACCGTGCTCAAGAGTTTCTTTACTAGAAGCCCCCATATTTTCATGGAATAAATTTTCCTAGATTTAGAGGATTTTTTTATAAAGGTTTATCTTATTTTTGAGTTGTTGGAATTTATAAATTTTAATTTTGATACCTTTAAGCTTAAAGGGCCTTGTAGGAGGTGGTGGGACTCAATTGTTACAATGAAGAAACATGAAGGATTGAAGTGGAAAAACTTAAGATACCTATTTATAGAATATTTATATCCATAGTTGATGGTTTTAAAAAATTATATAGTGTTTCTCCACCTCCAAAAGGGTGATAAGGTCGTGACTCACTATATGAACCATTTTGATAAACTTGTTTAGTTTTCTCTCAAGGTGGTGACAAATGAGAAACTGAAAGCATGAAGATTCATGATGGGTCTTAAATATGATATAAAATATTAGTATTTCATGATTAAGATCACTTATTATGTTTATGTACTAGATAGAGTTTTTATGGTTATGATTAACCAGGATGGTAAGTCAGGGTTGATGGGAGTTCCTCTTACTCCCACAGTCACTTCTATCAGTTCCTTTAAAGGAAAGAGGAAGCATGAAAAATCCCATAGAAGATCATGATAGTAGGAATCATAAAAACCTTATATGGTGTTTGGAATAGGCCTTTTGACATGTTATTAGTGTGTTAAGGTTGGGAATTTTAAGTTGTTTGTATATTGAAGATTTATGGTTTAAGTGGTCACTTATGCCACCTACAAAAGTTCTGCCATATATTTTCTACCCCACATAGTTATACAAGATCATGAGAACCTAAAAGTACGACTTTTCAATAAGATTATTCAATAACTAAGGGGTTACATCCACAAAAATTCAAAATTAATATTCTTCATATAGTGGATGTAACACCCCGAGTTTTTAAAAAGGAAAGCTATTCTTGATAGCGTATGTGACATACAACACCGAGCCTAAACGAACCATGATTATTTACGAATGTTATAATCTATATGTTAAATTGGTAGGTATGAATAATATTAACTAATTATATATATATATATAAATATATTATTCTATATAAATTTATTGAAAAATTCTAAAGAAATAAGCACTCAATTTATATAAAGACATTTTATTCTTAAAAAATATGCTTCCTTCAAAAATAATTTTTATTGATTTTATGGTAAAATACTATAATTAATTTATGAAACATTTAGAAATGTTACTTTATAAAATTAAAATAATTTTTTAAATAGTTACATCAAAATTAACTTTGGGTGAAATTTTCGGATTTGTCATAAAATATTGATTTTTAGTGAATAGTGAAAAATATCAATTTTGGAAAAAATGTCATTTCTTTTAAAAAAATAAATAATTTAAAAGTACAATTATTATTTTAATTTTATTTAAATTCAACATGATTATTATTTAATTATATTCAATCCAATTAAATAAATTTAAATCATATTTATATTGGATTTTAATATAAGTTTATTCTTACGCATAAAAACAAATTTTTTTCTAAATAATGTTTTGAAGTGCATAATCTTTCTCCATTTTAATTAATTTAAATTACACCTACTAAGTAATTGTTTAAATAAAATTTATAATATATATATATATATATATATATTAATTATAACCCATTTAATTTGTATTACTTGTCATATAATTAATATAGGATCTTCTTTTCCTTGAAAAATACATTTTTTTGGAACATTACTATCGTCACGCTTACATGTTTTATTTGAAATAAAACTCTTATACATAAGTTAATTGAATTGAATAAAATGTATTTAATATTTTTAATCATAATAATTAATATTATATAATATGGTCAACTTATTTTTTGGTCATAATGAATTGTATAAAGAGTAAAAAAATAGTTACTGTGGTAAAAAATTAAAATTGTAAAAGAGAGTAACCTTAGATATAAAGTGGTTAAAGTGTTTATTACATGTTAATTTTTAGTGTCAGAGGATTTTATTATACTTTTATATCCTCCAATACATTATTTTTTAAATTTGGCACCACTTGTATTAGGAATGACTTCCCATTATTGAATAGTTTTGGGTATTTATAAGAATATGAGCCTTCCCCTCTTATAAAAGGGAACTCCTATCATCTCTTCTAGACACTTAAAAAACTTGTTGGATTGAAAAATAACTACCCAAATACATTCCTTACTCCACTAACCACATACTAGAGTCATTATTTGGATCATAAATTCAATCTAGGCAGTATTTAGGTATAATACAGAAGAGGTGGTCCGAAGAAGAGACAATTTTCTTAACCGAGCATCTTTGTTTTATTTCTTCTTCCACATCCTTAAAATATTACTCAGTAATTTTAATATTATAACATAATTATATCATATATACTAAAATTTTATTATGTTAATTTCATACCCTAAGTCCATCTCTACTTACATAAAATGATAAATGAAACCATCAATCGTTAGTACGGTGGACTACCGTCTCGCGAACCAATGTAATTCATTTTCATCATCACCTATAACATATATTTATGATGATGGTTTTATTGTTAATATATGATATTTATAAAATATTAATTATTCTTTAAAATTAATATATCATATAATCACTTACCTTACCATCCATTGAAAATGATAATGTTGTTCTTGTGTACGGAATACTACCACCTCTGAAGTGATGCAATTCATTTCTTTATTACCGCATCACATGGATGGAATATGTAAGTGTATTTAAAGAAATAATATTATATTTAAAATATAATAATAAATATTGAAAATTAAAATAACACTTAACTTATTTACATCATGATTATTGAAAAATGGAAACATTACTCATGGGCACGTACGACTTACTGTCTCCATAACTGTAACATATTTTGTTTTTCATAACCATTTTTAATTATTGGTTTTAAAATTATAATTGATTTATAAAAAAAATAATTATTTAATTATTATTATAATTATATATATGATTAATTAATAATATATTTTTACCTTAGTTAACTTCCAAAAGTTCTTTCATACATATGAGTCGAACATCGTCAAAACATTCAACTTGAAACTAAACGAATAAGTAATTTAATATAATATGATTATAAATAAAATAAAATGAAAAATAAACTTGAAAAAAGTTCTTAATAAAGTAAATAATTAACATAAATTTATTATTCATGATTATAAAGAAAACACAATATAAATTAAGATCTAGGTAAGGGATCTTTCTAACCCACCCTTTTCATTCTATAATTACCATTCTATCTAAATAATTTTATCTTTATTTAAAGTTATGAAATGATTATAAATTATATATATATTTATCTCACATGTATAACTATATTATTATACCTTCATTTTATGGGTTAATACATTAATTTTTTTTTCATTTCTCAAATGATTTATTATGAAATACCATTTGATTACGATATAAGGTAAGATTATCCAAACCATTTTATTTACATAGGTACTTATTATGTTTATAAATTATGTTTAATTTCCTTTTTTGGAACACATAAATCATGAACATGTTATTATGGGTTCACCCAGATAAAACTCTTAAACATTGGGTAATGTTATAGTCCCATGATACATCATGTATGAGATTAGGAAATAAATGTAATCCGTTATGGGACTTTGTACACCATGTGTTATTGTCTTGATAGTTAGCATTGACTCATGTTTATGTCATGTTTTATGTTTCCTCCATATTTATTATGCTACCATGATCTTATTATACTATGTTATTTATGTTATGATTCCATGTGATTACTCACGAGCCTTCTCTTTTATGATATCATGTTATACTTTGACTCATGTGTTATGTTTCTTTATCATTTTTATTCCTTTACTAGACTTTTTATCTCACTACATTATTTATGTATTCCCAAGGTTATCCTATATAGTTTTAGGAGAAAAAAATGGAATTTTGATCTCATTATAGAGAATAAATTTAAGATGTCATGTTTTAGTTTAATTTTATATAACATGAACCTAGTTTTTCAAAGACACCAAGACTTTACAATCCTTGTGTTCTATTAATGTATATTTATTTTTAAAATAATGCAATAATATGTGTAAAAGGTATGGGTCAGTATAGTTGGTATCATATGGAAGGTCTAATTATACTTTGTGAAATAGGATAATAAAACTTTAGTGAGAACACTAGGGATAAGTATAAGGATAATTCTAAGTATAGGAAAATGTTCTAGAATATTGGTAAAGGATATAGTGATTGGTTTCTGAGAAATTACATCGCTATCTTGGTACCACAAGTTTATGTGGCTCTATCATAGTTGTACCTAGGGGTAATAACTCCAAAAGGGAACATTTATTAGGAGTCGATCATCACCCAGTGAATGATAACGGGCCTTTCTACACACTTAGTTTGACACTCCTAGGGGATATGATTTGGAAATTACAAAACTATTTACAAACCATTATGAAGGACTTTAAGAAAATGTTATGTTAAAAAACACAATAGAAAACATTACCATGGATAAAATAGATGAAAACTTGGAGACTAATAAGTTAGGATATACTTATCTTTTATTATTTATTCATCCCAAGTTTGTAAGTTTCCCTTTTGTATGTTAATGAATTCTTATATATTTTTTCTTTTTAGTTAATGGATGGAAATAAAAGAAACCATACCAATAACCAAAATTATAGAAATTATGATGATTTACCAAATGATATGCCTAAACTTATGAGACCAGAATTTGAGAACATCATGGAAGTACAAGAACAACTAGCCTATGTTATGAATACTAACATGAATCATGAAAAACACACTCCTCCTAATATGGAGAATGTTGCAGTCAGGTATATTATATGAGAGAGTACCCCAACCTTTAGTAGATCATCTGATCCCCTTATCTTTGAAAAATAGATTAAATCCACTGAGAATATATTCCCTTTCTTCCAATTAATAGAGAAATATAATGTTGTGTTGGTCCTTTATCACATTGAGGGAAGATCTATTTAGTGGTGGACACTGATTAAGAACACAATACCAAAAGAGGATATCAATTCCATGGAATGGGAAGTGTTAAAGAAAATATTTTTCAATAAATATTTTCCCAAACTCTCAATCTTAAAATAGAGAGGGAGTTCCTCAATATGAAGAAAAGTGAAGATGATTCTATCAGGCCATATGAGGAAAACTTCACAAGGCATGGAGGATATGCCTTCGAATTTTTCATCAACAATGAAAGTAAGGTCGACCACTTCTTTAGTGGGTTAAATCCGATTCTATGAAAATAATTATCCATTCTAGAATTTAAGAGCTATGAAGAGATTTTTCATTCTTCCCTCAAAGTAGAGATGGAGATTGGTGACTCTTGATGGTCTCATGGGACTTGATACAAAAACATAAAATGTAGTTTTATTTTGGAGTATCAATATAAATCCCATGGAGGAAATAAAGACCTACATCACACTTGTGAAATTTGTGGGAAGATGTATCCTAAAACTATCAGATGGGGACCAATAGATGATTAAAATATTAAAAAGAGGGGAATCAAGATAATTGGTGTCAAAGGGAAATGAAGAGACCCACTAATGTGGAAGAATAAATGAAGGTTGAAATCAACACTTAGCCTATAGTGTAATGTTTAAAATACAAGGAACCCAATAATTAGGCAAGAAAATTACCTAAGACAAGGTTTTTAGAGACAATCAATGACAACAATCTCTTAGGCCCAGATAGAAAGAAAGATCATATGATTTCACTAATGCTGAGGTGGATCCTGAAAATGATGAGGTAACATATAAGCAAGTTATTAATTCAAGAATAGAAAATTTTCTTTTTGATTTTGGTTCTATGCATTCTTTCATATCTTTCAAGTTTATTAGTACTATTCAAAAACCACCTAGAAACATGGGGGTTAAGCTATATGTGAGAATAGAAAATTGAGTGATGGTTTTATTTCAAGTATATAACTCCTATATCAATGTTTTTGGAACTAATATTCCATAAAAACTCATATTAATTCATTTAGTGGATTTTGATGCTATTTTGGGCATGGATTGGATATCCATTTATAAATCCAACTTCAAATATTGAGAGAGGGAGATAACTCTCTTCATCCCAAGTCACCCTCAGATTCTATAGAGGCATAAGGAGGAGGATGAATATCCAATGGAATATTCTGTTCAAGAATTAATTTTATTGCCTTAGAAGAAAGCATATCTATCCGAAATGATTGAGACAAAGGAGAGAATCATGCTTTAATACTTTCCCATTATGATGGATTATATTAATGTATTCCCCGAAGAGTTTCATGTTATTCCTCCTAACTGAGAGGTTGAGTTCCCAATCAAATTTATACTTAGGTATCTACCCATATCAGAACTCTTTATAGGATGAACACCATTGAGTTGAAAGAGCTGAAGAATCAATTACAAGAGAATATTGAAAATTGGTTTTATACGCCTGAGTGCTTCACCATGGGGTGCATCGGTCCTATTCATCATGAAGAAGGATGGGTAAATGCACCTATGTATTGATTATTGTGAACTCAACAAAATCATGATAAAGAAAAATTACCCTTTACCATGGATAGATGAATTTTTTGATCAATTATGTGGATTCTAGTATTTCTCTTAAGTGGACCTTCGGCCGGGGTACCACCAATTAAGGGTAAAGAAGGAAGATGTTATAAAGAATGCCTTTCTAACAAGGTATGAACACTATGAGTTAATAGTGTTTCCTTTCAGACTCACTAATAGTCCATAAATATTTATAGACTTAATGAATAGTGTATTTATAGATTATCTCACCAAATATTTTGTAGTCTTTATAGATGATATTATAATTTACTCCCAAAGCAAGGAGAAGCACGAGGGGTATTTGAATATTGGGATAAAGTCATTGAGAAAGGATAATCTATATGAAAGTTATATTAAATATGAGTTATGGATGAAGTAATTATCATTATTAGGAAATATTATCCCCAAAAAAGTGTGATCCATTCTAAGACAAAGTCAGTCGAAGATTGGCCTAGACCAGCATCTGTAATAGAGATCCATAGTTTCCTTTGATTAGCTAGGTATTATCAAAGATTTAAAAAAAATTCACGACTTTGAAACCTAATAACCAAGATAACAATAAAGGAAGTAATTTTTTTATACAAATGAATGAAAAGAGAGCTTTAATGAGTTGAAAAAATAGTCTTATCACTACCCCATTCCTCACACTGGTCTTGAGTGGGGGACTTTTTTTGATTTATAGCGATTCTTTAAAGAAGGGTTTTGGATTGTACTATTGTATAATGATAAAGTGATAGATTATGCCTCAAGTAAGTTTAAATTTCATGATTTTAACTATCCCACGGAATACCTGGAGTTGTTTTTAGTGATATTTGTGTTAAAGATCTAATGAAATTATATCTATGGAGAGAAGTGTGAAATATATACGGATCATAAGACACTAAAATATATATTCACATAGAAGAAGATTAACATGAACAAATGAATATGGTTAGGGGTGATCAAGGATTTTGACTACTCAATCCATTACCAAATTGGAAAAGTAAACAAAGAGATAGATAATGGATGGAAAGGATTCTATATGCATCTGTGATTGGGTCAATCATGTGTCCTAGGTTATATACAAAGACAAATGTCACATACACCTTAAGTGTGGTAGTAAGATATCAAGCTAACCTAGTTGAATTCTATTGGATGGTATCCAAGACTATTCTTAAGTATCTAAGATGCACTAAGGATATATTCCTGGTTTATAGAGGAGATGGGGAACTAATAATTAGGGTATATGAAGATTATAGTTTCCAAACAAATTAAGATGATATGAAATCCTAGTTGGGATATATCTTCAGTCTCAATGGAGGTTTTGTGTTCTAGAAAAGATCAAATAAAACCATGGTTTCTAATTTTATAATAGATTCTGAGTACATTACGGCTTATGATGTAGTTATAAAAGAAGTTTGAATTCATAACATTGTCAAAGAGGTTGATGTGGTGCCTAATAGTAAAATTTTTATCACTCTCTATTGTGATAATACTACAATGATGTCTCTTGTAAAGGATCCAAGGTCACATCATCGGACAAAGTACATAAATTGTAAATGTCATATCTTGAGGGATTTTTATTAGAGAGGTGATGTCATTGTGAGAAGATTTTACTTGGAAGAAAATATGGCATACCCCTTAACTACATCCTTAACTCAACAAAAAAAAGATCATCATGTGATAGCTAGAGGACTAAAAGTCTTTAATAGTTGGATCTAGTCCAATTGGGAGTCTATTAGATTTGGTATCATAGAACCAACTATTTTTACTTTACATTTCATGTATATTCTCAAAAGTGAACAATAATTAAAATAACTTATTACATATCATTCATAGATTTGTCTGACTTTAATGTAATAATGTTCCAGAGTATTTTTCACATTTAAAAGGGCATACAAATTTCTCACTACAATGAGAACCTTGAAATGATATAGTGACATTATTAAAACATGTTCTGCGGTTGGATAACAATCTATGATAGGATACATAGTATGTTGGTTATCAGGTGTGAGTACTAAAAAGAATTTGAAACTTTATATCATGAAGGTCACACTTGGTAATTTCCATGATGGTATATTATGAGAATAGAACCACCTATGGGAAGTCCACATGTTAATGTGTCATTGGATATTCCTATATATGAGTGTGTGTAATGATCCTTATACTTTAAGATAATTATTAATTCATGTCGTGCATCACATAGTTTGATGTATTTTCATAAACCTTGATGAAATATGATCACAGTGAAGATAGATATGTTGGGTGCATCACGAATGATATTCTATTAATGAATAAATCGAGGATGTATTTGTCCCTTCCATATTTATATAGGTTAATATCTCAAACATTTAATTGGAATGAAACTATCAAAATAAATTCCATGTCCATAATGATGTAGACATGTTCATTCAGGTTAATCAAATAAAGACGTGTCAAGTATTAATATTTATAAAATAAGTATACAACCTGCTTAATGGGATATCTTGAAAATGAGATTATATTACATAGTAAGCATTCATATGTGGTTTTTTTTGTTGCGACATACCTTCCCCCTCTATGGGTGCCTTGACACATTTCTAGACTATAAGCTTATACTTGAGGCTTTCTCGCCTAATTCTATATAGGAAGAGGCCTAGAGTGTTACACACAAAGCATTTAATTTGATCTCACTTAAATATTATTCATATTTAACAATTGGAATAAATATTATTCTCTAGATAGATAATTAATATTTATTAAAAATTTATTAAATGATTAAAAATATTAAATAAATATTTATTTGAATGGTAATTTTTTAATTATGTGAATATATAATGTTTATTTCTCTCATGTTATTCACACTGAAATAAATAATTTTTTATTTATTAAAAAAATAATTTTAGTTATGTGGATATTAAATAAATATTTTTTTCCAACATTTTAATTTAATATTTATTTATTTATTGAATGAATAAATATTTAATAATAATATTTATTTGGGTATTTGATAAATGTCATAAAGGAAAAGCATACCAATATTAGGTCTGAAGATACATATTAATTTGGAAGACTGTAAATTAATATTTATCATTGTGTTAGTTAATGCATGATAAGGAATAATATAATATTATTTTATTACGTGGAATATAGTTTCCCAAAGTTTAATATTTTATTTAAGGGATGTTGTGAAATTAACTAAATATTAAACACTAACCCTACATTTATAACTAGACTACTATCACAATCTTGGGAATTCTAATAATTGTGCATGTTTGATTCCTCTCAAGATCCTCTTCCTTGCATCCTCTCAAGAATGAGAAGAACCTGATAGATTCCTTTAAGTATTAAGAAACATGAAGTGATCCAAGGGGAATAACACAATATGATCAATCGACCATGCTAGCACTTGGTGATTCATTGGCGTTGTTCAGATATTGAAGGATCACATGTTGATCACCACTAGAGGGTATTTACTTTGGGTATTTTCAATGTAATTATGCCATACCAACCAGGTTATAATGATCAAAATCCTAAAAGAAGAAAGATATCAAGATATAGGTAACCTTTCATTTTTTCTTAAATTAATTATAAAATCAACATGAAAAGATCTTCTCTTGGTTACAACATTTTATTTTTCAATATTCTTCAGATTTTTTTTCATTATAATGATGTTAACATCTTGTAAATTGAAAATTATCCACTGAATCCAAAAAACTATGAGTTTTCCATTATCCTATTAAGTGCTTAAAATTAATCCAGAACCATTAGGACTTAAATTGATATGGCAATCCATTGTGTTGAATACATTCACCCATATTATTTTGTATATTCCACAGTGTTTCTCTATACTTTGATTCTTCTTAGTCCAAGTTTGATTCATCTTCTCAGCCACACCATTTTTCTATGGAGTTATAAGAACTATCTTCTCATGTATTATCAATTTATTTGAGTAGAAGTTCTAGAAATTATATTAGGTGTATTCACTAATATTCTTGGTATAAAGACACATCAATTTCCAGTTGTATTCCCTTTCCAAAAAATTGATACATTGAATAAAATCCTGAAAAACACCAAACTTATGCATAAAAAATTAAACCCATTTTTTGAGTAGAACCATAAATAAAGGTTAAAAAGTAGATAAAACATCCATTGGACCGGATAGAGGTAGGTCAACATCCAAGTGAACTATATCTAACTTTTGAGATATGGTCTTCTAGCCATTTAAATTGAAAGACACCCTTTTTTTTCATCCTCAACACACAAACTTCACACCTTCCAATTTTTGTGTGATCAAGATTTATATTAATTTTCCATCAGAACTTTTATATTTTTCTTAATAAGGCGACCAAGCCTGCAATGCCAAAATTCTAGATCCTAGGAATCAATACATCCAACAAATACACTTCCATATTAACTTCTATTTAAGTAAAGAGTCACATCATTTGAACCTTATGAAAATACCATGGATCTTCAAGTAACTTTCCAACCCCATTGAAAAATGAAGTTTCATACCCAACCTCATCAGGTTTTACAATGGAAATATGATTTTTCATATATCTGGGATTTTTCTTCATTTTAAAAGTTTTAATAAACCCCCTTTATTTATTTGGATGTTGTCATCTCCTTTTATAACAACTTCTAGGGCTTTATCACCCACTATATGAACTTCTCCAAAATTTCTAGATATATAATTAGAAATGAATCTTTTTTAACTAGTTGAATGAAAGGATTATCCAAAATAAATCACCTAAGATTCTAGGAGAGTATTAACAATTTGTAATAGGTTACTACCAACTTTCACCATACTAATAAAATTTTAACTTTTATAAGTTGATGCCTTTCCAGTGTTTTTCATACAAAATTTGTAGTACTTTTTAATGTGTTATTTCTTTCCATAACTCTAGTATGTAGAACCAAGAATGACTAACTTCCTTTATCTTTTTTTCTCAATACTTATCTTTTTTTGATCTCTTATAACATCTCCTCTAGGACGGATGTCCCCACCCATCAGTAATAAGTGCACTACCAAATGATACTTGAATTTCCCATTGACTGAGCTCCTTATTCAGTATTAGGTTCTATATATCTTAAAATAAATATCTATAATTCTACTAGAATTAATAACTATAGTCACCATTGTATCCTAGATATCTATAATTGAGGATAAAATAAGTAACACTCATAAATCATCTATGAATGTCAACTTCACTAATTTGAGCTTACTACAAATCATGTTGGAATCATTCACATAATCTAAAACTAGTCTTCCTTCTGATTATCTCAATATAAACAACCACCGATTCATGAATACATTATTTTTTACTATTGAATTATCATAAATATCAGCTTGAAACTTCATCACTTATGTATAAGTTTTAATTTCTAGGATTTTTAAGGAAACATTCTGTCCCAAAGACATCATCACTAGCACCAACTCCTTTTTGTATAACTCTTCCCACTATGCCTTCTCCATTATCTCCAAACATACACTTGATATTATAATATATATGTCATTTTTAATATTATGGTCTTCCAACTATATTCTTTAGAATCAAATATCCATTCCATAAAACTTATCAATTTGGACCTTGTCTTTATATGATTATATAACATTCATTGATAGAAAACAACCAATGAAAAAAAATACAATCATATAAAGAAAAAACACTGAGATTCCTACGGTGTGTTGATAACTGAAAATTCCACTTTGATACCACTTTTTGAGGGTCTAGGGATACTCCTATGATATCACTGGAACTTTGATCCTTGATCCACTAGATGTATGAATGCCATAATTTCAACATAGATCAACACATCAGAAAAAACCTCCACAAGTTCCTCCCTAAAATGAGTATATCATAAGTAGGAAGTTAAGACACCCAACCCATCAAACAAATTTTCCCTCATATACAACTCAAGAAAGGATAAAAAACATTTAAATTGAAAAAATAATAATAAATAGAAGAATATAATGTAGTAAAGAGAACACAGGATTAATGTTTTTCAGATAAATTACCCCACTTTCTTGCTAGAAACCCTACTGCTTTCATTATATTACTAAAATTATAATAAATACATATAATAAACTAAAATAATTCCTTAAGAGGAAATTATAGAGGATTAAAAAAACAATTCTCTAATATATTGTACAATTCACTCATACACTATTTAGATTCAGGATACACCATAAAAATCAGTCCCCACTCCCTTTTATAGGAGTAATCATGAATCAGCCATCTAGGTTCCACCACCTCACAAATTTAATAGATATGGATCCATTTGGTATATAACTTTTTACCTCTAGTAACTCCTTTAACTTAAATCACTTTTCCTAGTGAACCATTCTAAGAACATAATTCTAGAAAATATTATTTTCTAAATATTATGGATCTCTATAATACCATCAAAAGATAAGAACTTTAGATGGTTCCACTTCCCTCTAGAGAGGTTTTAATGAAGTTGGTTGAACACTAAGCTAACCAACTTGTTGGATTTTCACCCTATAATAGACATCAATGTACTTTATAATTACCTATATTCATGGTATTGAATATTAATAAAGTTTTTATCTTGATTTATCTGATGGTTCCTCTGCCTCCTGTACTTTATCATAATTATTATTCTATGCTACATTGTATATGATAATTTTTTAAGGGTAATTTTAAAAATAAAAGGGCATAGAAATTCCCTACTATGATGATAAACTAGAGGTTCCATGACAATATTCTTAAATATATGTTCTATGGCCATATGATATCATTTGATGAGGCACAAATGATATAGTAGAAAATCCACATTCGGTAATCTCTAAGATTAGGTGATTATGAGAAAATGACCCGTCGGTAGAAAATCCACATTTATATATGTCATTTGATGTTCCTATATGCAGATGTATGTAATAATACTTAGAATTTAATATTATTATTAATCCATTTCATGATTCATGGAATTTTATGTACTGATAAAAATTGTGATGACATATTCTTGCGGTGAGGTAGGATATGTTGGGGGCATCATGAGTGATATTGCATTAATTAACAATTTGAGAAAGGACTTATCCCTTTCTAGTTTAGTTGAAGTTGATATATTAGGACCTTAGATAGAAATAAAATTTCCTAATTATGTTCATGACCAAGGATTTTTGTTGGAAAGATAATTTCTATAAATTCAAATAAAGAGATACCGAGAACATAGTTTGATGACACCAACATTCAACCTTCTTGATTAGAGATATCATTTTAAGAGAATTATATTACATTGTGTGCATTTTTATGTGGATATTTTTAGTTCCATATTTTAATTATTTCTCTGTAGGTACCTTATCATATTTCTTGATACTAACCTTTATATTTAGGTGTAAAAATCTAATACTACTGATAAAGGGGCATAGTGGGTCACACACTATTGAACAATCACATGAAGATTTCTCACACAAAGCATGAGGGGAACATGGTCGCAGGATTCTAGGCCTCTATGGAGACTCCTAATGAGAGACTCTCCAATTATTCTAGCACTGGTTCCTTCCTAGAAGAGGGGCCTAAGTTTGTGAAAGCGGATGATTTGGGTCTTCATTATTTTAGACTATCATGATGGGCATAGGGGTATGCTTGTAGCAATTTTTTGTAGCACTATTTTTACATGCTATTTCTACTTTTGAAAATTTCATAAAAAAGGTTTTATGGTTAGTGGGTCACACACTAACTATATTCAAAACCTCAGATAAATTCTATATAAATTCAACATGTTAAATAAATATTATTTTCGGGTGTGGTTTAGTAATTATTCTTGTATGATCAATCGAAGATATCCAGCCACCAGTTATTTGAGGGAATATGTATGTGAGTTGAATATTTAATAAATATTTATTTTCTATTTTACTAAATATAATATTTATTTATTTATCAAATAATAATGTAGTGATATTTAGTTATTTAAATAAACAGTCATTATTAAAGGTTTGATAAATATTGAGGAGGATGTGGGCCGAGTTAAGGGATTGATGAGAAATAGACTTATTTAATATTATTTGAATGAATATTAATTTATTAATTCAAGAAAAATAATATTTATTTTATCTATTATTTTGAAACATTTCAAGTAAATAATAATAATATCATTTATTTTAGACATGGGGTTTGTTGAGGATTTAGAAATCTAATAAGGGCTCTAGTGCAATTATTTTTTGGCCAACCCCAGTACTATATAAACCTTATTATTTATTTTTTAGATATAATTGTCATTGTTCACAATGAAAGTCTAGATATAATTCTCCCAATCCCTTGAGAGATTTTATCCTATAACTTTCTCAAGAATAGAGAGTGATCCTTCTCCACCAACCTCTCAAGACTAGAGATATCAAAAAGAGTCCTTCAACCTAAAGTGATTTGTATATAGATCATAAAAAATGATAAAAGCATCAGAAGCTTCCATGCTAGCACCCATTGATTTCTATAATGATTTTTGGAGGTTCACAATGCACATGTGGATCACTGCTAGAGGGATTATATACTTGAATCTTCTCTCTACAATAATAGAATGATAAGAAGTGATATACTGATTCATAAGTGATGAAAAAAATTCAACGTAATTTATTTCTCCATACAAAAAAATTAATTATAAATTATAGGTGATGATCTAATATTATTTGTTTTGATATAATAGTCAATTAATCTTCTATTTAATTAAGTTGGTCAGGATCGATGAAGGTTGGTGCCAGCTTCTTCTCCGGTGGATTGCTTGACGGATGGTTTTGCGCCTCAAGGCGGCAGTGAGGCGCGTGATACACGGCGTATCTGTTAGAGATATGCCGGTGATGATGGCAGTTGGCAGCGACACGACCCCAGCTGACCCTATGAGTCTCCTCAGGTTTGGTGTGGGTTTGAATTTCAAATTTTGTTGAATCATCATGTTTTTTGTTCTCCCGCGCGGTGTAACGTGGTTTCCCTATTTTCCTTAAAGAGGATTTCTTGAAAATTAAAAAAGAATTTTCAGCCAATTAAGTTGGTCATGATATTATTCATTATGTAAATATTATATTATAATTTTTTTATGATTAATGTTCGAGTTGGATATAACTCAATAGGCACTTTCACTGTGCCCAGAACCTTCAAGGGGTATCAAAGCAGTCACATAATTAATTTATAATATATATATTAATCATTTATTTATGATATTAATTTTCTATTATTTTTTATTTTTTGATTATTAATTATTTAAATCCAAACATCAAAATATAATCTTCTCTTTTGTTCTCAATATTATAACCAATAATGAGTTAAATTTATATAAATAACATTCAATGACTCCATCAAGATATGCCAAAGGTTTTGTTCAAGTAAAAGATAGTACATGGTGTGTATCCCATTGGTACACAGCTTGTACCCATGATAATTACATCAGGACAAACCATGTGAAAACTGAATCATCAATTAATAAGTACACATAGAATGCATTAAATGTACACTATGTGTTGACTGACCATGCTGGAACACAATATATGAGAGAACACAATATGTGACGCACCTACATCTCGTGTAGTCCATGATTTTTGTGTCCAAAAAAATGTATTCAATGACATGTTTTTTTATTTAATGAATTAATTCTTTCTTTATTTTAAAAATCACAATTAACTACATGAAAATGATCCAACTTAAAGTTTTTGTTTAATTTAATATTCTTATGTATAATGAACTTCCAGTAACTAAAATAATGAAACTATAAACCAATTTATGAAAATATAGTAATCTAAAGTTTCATACAATATTACTTCCATTATATTTAGAAGCACTGTAGCTGTGATGAAACAACTAATCACTAGATATTAAAATACAATAAGTTCATCTAAATATGAATAGTAAGATGTCACTGATACCATTGCAACTAATCCTGAGTTTTTTTGGAATTTAACCATTAATTGTTTTTTCAACATATCCTATAAATAAATACACACCTTAAGCATTATAGGTATGTATGACAGATACTTGAAAGATCTTTCTAAAATTAATTGTTTATCCTGAAGCTTTGTAATTTTTTTTGCTTTGATCACTTTTAATGAGTGCAATTTTTCTTTATTAGTGTTTATGATAGGAGCTACCATTTTGTGATGTTTAACTTATAAATATTTTAATATTTATATTATAATTGTTTTAAAAAAATTGATACATGATCAAGGGATTCTGAAGATAGGAATATAGAAAATAAAAGCATTTGATTAAGGGTTTTCACGGCCAGTATGATAGAGATAAGGTACTTATGGTACTTGGAAGTAAAATTTTACTGATAAGTATAGTTGAGGGATTCTTTAGATAGGAAAAAAATTCTGATAGGTATAAATCAAGGATATCTTATGAAATTTTGAGTTCCATGGATACTATAAATCAGGTTTATAGATCCACCATTCACTTTGGTTTTAAAGTGAATCTTTAATAAATATACTTTTAAAGGAGTATTTGATTTTCTAATTAATACTCTATATCATGTTTACATATTTCTACTATTTTAAATTTATCTTCGATAATTTATAATACTGAGTATTTTATTTCCACTGACCAAAATTTATTTCAATATAGTTTACATTTTCTTTACTATGATATTTTGATTTTATCGATATTTTGAAAAACCGATCATTCTTGATTTCATTAGTAATTTGAAAATATGATTAATTTAATACTTTTGAGGATAATAAATGTAAGTTTGTTTTAAACTAAAATTACCCCTATTTTATTTTACTCACCATTATATATTGGGAAAAAATATGGATTTAAAATTTTAACATTTGGTATCAAAGGAAGGATTTACCCTAATTCTCAATTTATTTTCTTCATATTGTATTTCCATTAGTATATCATAATTTCATCTTAGTTTCCTTACACTAAAAATATTTGTAGAGGAAATATTATTTTTTATGGTATGAGTACCATTTGAAACATTGAAAACCTAAATCCTGACAGACCACTAATTTTGGATAGAGAGGATTATTATTACTAGCATGATCTTATGAAATCTAATATCATTAATATGAGATTTGACATCTTTATCATTATAATAGTAAACTATAATGTTCTAAAAAAATGTATTATTCAATTATCTCATAAAGAAAAATAGGAATATCATGTAAACCACAAATTTCATAGTACATTACTATGTTCTATGACTATGAACATCTATATACTGATATATTCATGTGAAAAAACACAAAAAACTTTGAAGAAGTTAGAGATAACATAATTTTGAACATCCAAGGTTTTAGAAACTCATACATCTATGATTGGAGTTAACTATCAAGCTTTTAGATTTTCTTCTTGGTGAAACTAAAACAAAAATGCATCAATGATTTCTGAAATTAGTCAATAATTTACAATCCATGGGTGAAAATATTTATCAAAAGGCCAACTCATTGAAAATATTATAAAAATTATACCTAAATAGAGGGTATCCAAGAGGACTAATATTAATGATACTAAAAAATATAAAAAGTTATTTCTGAAAGGATTAATTGAAACCTTAAAGTTGTATGCAAGTAAACTTATAATAGATGATGAAAAATAAAAAGTAAGAGTGGATTATATTTTACTTATACTTCAGGTAATCCGAATTCCAATAATTTTAATAATTTTATTAACACTTCTAAATATCTTATTTTTTTGAAGAAATGTAACCACTAAAAATATAGTGATCTAGAAGACAACAATAGTGAAATTTCTCAAATTTCAAAAATGATGAATAAGTTTTTCAATAATTCAAACTTCTAAAATGTTTATTGGAAAGATATAAAAGACAAGAATAAACCATCAAAAGTTTTATTCTATGAGTATTATAAAGAAGGTCATATCTAAATAAATTGTCCAAAATTGAAGAAAAAAAATAGAAATTCAATAACATTTTTAAAAGTAAATGAAATAAAATATTTAAAGTTTTAGATACTTGTATCTATAGTAAAAGTGATATAATTTTAGATAGCTCATTATAAGAAAGTGGAAAATAAATAAAAAAAATATTTGGTTTCTATTCAAATATTCCCAAAAAGGGAAAAGTATTTAGGGAAAAGGTAAATAAAAAATCCCTCAAAAATTTAATTCATGATTATAAATTTACTTATAATACTAAATATTATTATTCAACTTCATAGGAAGATGAAAAAGATGATCCATAAAAAGTTAAAAAATTTGACTCATCAAAAGATGAATAAACTTTACCCTTTCTAGATGAATGGATAGATATGTTACACTTATGAATCCTGAAAAGAATAAACTAGAAAATACATAAGAGTTTTTTTGAAGAAAAACTTATTAAATATAATAAAATAACATCATAATTAAATTCATAAATTTTATAATGTTTTACTAAATTAAATTCAAACACTACTTATTCTATTGATTTGAATTCTGTTGATCAGAATTTAGTGGATTGAAATTTTTTTGATCATAAATCCAATGAATATAATCATAATTTAATTATTAAACTTAAATTTGGGATTTTTTGTTTAAAGAAACTTTTGTATTACTTAAAATTTGGTAATTGAAATTTTTATAAAATTTTTAAACAAATAATACCCTCAATAAACATAATTGTAATAGGTTTTACTTCTAATAAAACTTCTTTTCAATAAAGATATCATGTACCTAAAAGTGAACCGTTTTTAACAAATGCAATGGAGGATGTCACTGGAGTAAATATTGTTCTTTAAATAATGATTAGTATTTTTTTCATAGTGCTTTTATTTCAGATGAAATAAAATCTGTACAAAAAAAAAGAGTTGGATGGAAGTAGGTTCCTAAAATTTAATTTGTTAACTAACTAGACACAAACATATGTGGGTTCCAAAAACTTAATTTTATCTATATTAGGAAAAGAAGATGAGTATCAGTAGCTGAAATAAAAGTTATATGAATAGTGGTTGTTCTAGACATATGACTAGTGACAAGTCAAACTTATAAAATTTAAATAAATTTAAAGGAGTAAGAGTAACTTTTAGAGATAATGCACAAAGTGAAATCATTAAAATTAGTGATATTTATTTTATTAGGAAAACTTTAATTTAAATTTTTTATATGTTTTAGGAATTACGCACAACCATATTAGTATAAGTTAGTTATATGATGAGGTATATCTTATGAAATTTAGGAACGAAAAATAAAATGTTAAATGTTTATATAGTAATTTTATTTTATCTGATAATGGGAATGAAATTTTTTATAAAATTAAGTTTTAATAATTTTCCTTATTTAAGTGAAACTGAAGTGCACATGATCCTTAGCCTGGTTATTGAAGACTCAACAGGTGTATCCAAGAGACCCAAGATCAAATTCGGGTGGAGCTATATTTCTGGGTTACTATAGCAGTAATGTAGTAGGTACTCTTTGGTACTATAGTAGTAGGAACTATTAATCTATTTAGGTCTTTGAGTCACCAATTTGGTCCTCGAATCCTTCAAGGCCTTCGGGCCACCCAAGGCCTTCGGTTCAGTAAGGCCTTTGAGACACGTCAAGGACTTTGGTCCACCTCAAGGAATTAGGGAAACCTCAAGGACTTTAGACCATGTCAAGGCCTTCAAGCCACATGTTGTGCAAAAAATATACTAGATAGACTATATAAGGATAAATCTCAAGGTGAAGGATTTAGAGAAAGGAACATTCACCAGAGAAGAGATAAATTTTTTTGAAGAATGAGTGGGTATGAAAATTTTCATCGAGACCATCTTGTGCATATCTATACATGATTGATAGCCGAACAACCATGCAAAGGTGGAGAGATGACTACATGATGTTGATGTAGGGGAGGATCATTTCTAAGTAGTTATAGTCTGGATGAATTCCTCTAAGGCCTTTAGGTAATGTAATGTATCAAAGACTATTGTCCATGTAAGGGTTACTCTTCAACCATTAAAATGGGTATTATCAAAAATGAATAAAAATATAGGCCTTCGGGCCATTTGGGTCAAGGGTGAAACCGAAGTATTATCTTGGATGTGTCATAGAAGACTTGGACACTGTAACTTCTAAAATTTAACTAAAATTTCTAAGAAAGGAAATGTTATAGACATATCAAAACTTACGTTTAATTAAACCAAAGTCTATAATCCTTATCCATTTGTAAAGAAACACAAATCAAGTTTTAAATCGAAAAGTAAAGTCTCAAATACTAAAGATTTAAAGTTAGTGAACATGGATATATTTAGTCCTATATAAACTAGTAGTATTATAGGAAATTAAAATATATATATATATATTGGTTAATGATTACACTACTTTTAATTTGGTTTATTTTCTCACTAAAAAGTAGAAGTATTTTATTTATTTTCAATATTTTGTTAAAAATGAGAAAAATTTATCTTTTGTCATTATCTATAGTGATCATGGTGGTGAGTTTTTTAATTATGGTTTTGAACATTTTTATAGTAGAAAAGGAATTAATCATAATTTTTCCACACCTAAAACACCATTATAAAATGGTGTAATTGAAAAAAGAAATAGGATTTTTTAGTAAATTACTTGAAATTTTCTAAGTGAGTATTCTATTACTAAAATTTTTTTGGCTAAGGACGTGAGTTCTACATGTTGTACTATAAATCATGTTTTACTCAAAACCATTCTTAATAAAACCCCTTATGAGTTTTGGACTAGAATAAATCGAAAAATTTCTTACTTAGGAGACTTTGGATGTAAAGTATTCATCCTGAATACAAAAAATCAGTTATATAGATTTGATCCAAAAATCAATGAAATAATTTTTTTTGTGTTATTCTATAACCTGTAAGTCTTATAGATTTTTTTTATAAAAGAACCAATATCGATGAAGAAACAATTCATGTAAAGTTTGATGAATCTGATCATTTTTTTGTAAAACCATTTGAGTTTCAAAATATAAATGATGTTTTTAAAAGTTCTTTTGTTTCCATACGAGAAGATAATATAAAATTATAGATTGTAAGTAATTAAAATGTAAGACCAATGGATTTTCAATATACAGAAGCTACTTTAATAGTATATATACATTCATTAGCTAAATATATCTTACCAATTTAGATAAAAATAGTTGATCTTAATGAATCACCTTTATGATTATATTATAACTACATGATGCCTAATAAATTATTGTTAGAATCAATATTTCCCATCACAATTTGAACCTTAAATAGTATATGATTCTTTAGGTGATGAATGCTGTATAGGTTCCATACGATAAGAGCTCGATCAGTTTGAACGGAACCAAGTTTGGTCCTTAGTTGATTGCTCTAAAAATCTATGAGGATTTTGAGTATAATGGGTTTTTAAAAACAAATGAGTTGAAAATGGAATAATTATTAGTAATAAAGAAATACTTGTATTTAATGGTCATTTTTAATAAGAAGGTATAAAATATAATGAAATTTTTTCCCCGATAGTTAGACTAAAATCCATCTAAATGTTATTAGCCTTTATATTTCATATAAATTTTATTTTAATTCAAATGGATGTGATAAGTTATTTTATTAATGGTTATATACAAGTGTAATTTTATGTTGAGTAACCTCCTAGTTTTAAAGATACTAAATTTTCAAAATAAAGTATTTAAACTCACTAAAGAACTCTTTGGACTCATACAACCCCCAAGATCTTGGTATGATAGACTTAATAGATATTTTATTCAAAATAATTTTGTTAAATTAAGTGTAGATGAAAACCTTTTCATAATGAAAATTTTAAAAACCCACATAATTTTTCAAATTTATATTTATGAAATCATTTTTAATTCAAACCTAAAATCTATTTTTGATATTTTTTTCTGAACTTATGAAAAGTGAGTTTGAAATGAGCATGATAAGATAACTTAACTTTTTTCCTTGGTTTGCAAATTTTCCAAAAACTAAAATGGTATATTTTATCTCAATATAAATATATTAAAGACTAAATCAAATAGGTTGGTTCTAAAAATTCATCATAAATAAGTACTCATATTGAAACTTCTATCAAACTTATTCTTGGTGAAACTAATAAATAAATAGATCAAAACAATATAGAATTATGATTGGTATTTTATTATATATTATTTTAAGTTAAAGAGAAATAATTTTTTTTCATTATGTTTATGTGTGATATTTCAATCTAGTCATAAATAATCTCATTTGAAATCAGTAAAATGTATTTATAAATACTTCAAGTTATTTCAAAACATGTATTAGTTTATTATTAAGGAAATTATTTTGTTCTAAAAAGTTAATTAGATGCCGACATTGGAGTTTACCAGTTATATAGAAAAACTTATTTTTGGACATTTCATTTCTTAATAAAATCTTTAGTTTTCAGGTTTGGTAGGAAAAATATTCTGAAGCACATTCTACTACTGAAGTAGGATATTTATAAACTATAAGTTTTTTTGATAGAGTGTTGTGGATTTAGAAGACACTCACATATTTTTGTTTGAATTTTACTCAAAATCCAATTTATTGGGATAATACTAGTGATAGTTCATTGTCAAGAAACCTTGCACATCACTCATGAGCAAGAAAATATATACAAGATGTTATTTCTTGATCAGACACAATAATAATATATTATTCTATAATTTATCATAATAGAAAATCAACCTGATAATATTTTCTCAAAACCTCTTTCTTCTGATAGATTTTAATTCATTTAATAGAATTTTGGAATGATCAAGCTTAAATGATCTTCAATCTACTTTCTATTTTATCTAAATCCTTACATTTTTTAAAGAAAAGAAAAATTCCACTTTATTAAAAATATAGAAGAAACAAAATGGTGGGGGGAGGGCATAAAACAACAAAAATCCCAAAAAAACAGAAAAAGAATCCATCTCCTTATATTAAAAACTCTTCTAGTAAAAAAATGGGGAGAAAAATTTTAAACTTATATAATTTTAAAACTTATATAATTTTTTGAACAAATATGTTTTTGAACGTTATCAGTTTTTTAATCTTTTTGGTTTATTATATTTCTATAAAATATTAACATTTTCCTTAATTTTTTCTTGAACCATCCTTAAAAAGGAAGATCATCCATTATTTCAAAATATAAATTCAAGAAGTTATAATCTTTTATCTATATATTTTACTATTCCCTCACTATTATTGTTTAATCTATGGGAGATATTAAAAATTTAAAATTTTCATCTATTAATTCTTATAAGGGGAGTTGTTATTAATTTTATGAAAGGTAACTTTTTCTTTTACATTAAAATAAATTTTAAATTTGAATTCTTAAAAGAATATGTATGACATATGTTTTAGTGTTTTATTTTCCAAGAAACTCTTTCATAATCTTTCATACATCAAAGGAAAATTATTTGAATGATAGAAATATTTAATTCCCATATAAGGACTTCATCTCAATAAATTTATCATATTAAGTTCTATTTTCTATTGATTTTTTTATCAGATATATATTTATAAAATTTTATATAAAGAAGAGAAGAAGTCCTTTAGTGATGCTTAAAATAGTGAGAATATCATATGTATCTAAAGAAATTTCATTTTTTTGGGGATTAAGGTGAATTTAAAATCATAATAACATATAATTATATAATTTGTTGTGTTTATATTCCTTATAATACCATAAATACCAGTGGATAAAGTGAAGCTCAACTTTAACTCACATTATAAGATATTATCATATAGAAAATCATGGTCATGTAATTGATGTTGAAAATTTTGATTACATTAACCATAGTAAAAATATTTCTCTTAAATATCTAAAGAGACGTATAATTTCTAAAAGTAACCAAAACACATGATCATACAATTATCATTTTAATTAAATCTATTATTTCAAATTATATTTTATTCTTCCTTATTTATATAATTTTGAAAATCATAAAGGGGATAAATTTTAGAAAATTTACTTGTTGTTTTAAAATTTTATTTTTTTATATTATATTATCTAAATTATTTTCAATGGGTTATTATTGGGGAGTATTGTTTTTATCTAATAAATATTATTTAATACTTATATCAAAACAAAGAACAAAGGGGGGGGGGGAGGGGGGGAAATTATTTATCATGAATACTATAAGAAGATTTCCATTTAATTTAAGTTATTCTATTTAAATTTTATTCCATATTTGTGCTTTCTAAAAATGGGGTTATTATTGAGTTAATGACTCGCTTATTTATTTATCCATTCTAAAATTCATAATACACTTTATATTAAAATGATCTAAATTAAAATTCTATTTATGTAGATATTTTTAAGAATAATAAACATCAAATAACTAAAATACCAGAACTCTAAACTAATTTACAAAAATCCCGTAATCTGAAGTTTTATGAAATATTACTTCCATCAGATTTTGAAGAAATATAGAGGTGTTAAAGAAAAAAATCAATAGATACAAAAGGAATCTCAGTTCATCATATGATAAACAGTGAGATTAAAATGATATCATTTCAAATGATACCGATTTTTGTGGAATTCAACCATTTTAGTTTTTTAAAATGTGGCCTATAAATAAATACACACCTCGAGAATTATAAGTATATATGAAAAATACTTGAATTATGAAAGTTTTTGTTCATCTTGAAGCTTTGAAATTTCTTTTTGCTTTGAGAACTTCAGATTAATGTAATATTTATTTTTGAGTGTTTCTACTAAGAACTACCATAATGTGGAGTTTACCTTATAAATCTATTAGTATTTAAATTGTAATTTATTTTATAATAATCTTAAATCATTGAGGGATTCTATGGATAAGAAGATAGAAAATCTGATCATATGATCAGGGGCTTCTCTAGCTATGAAGATAGATCTCAGGTACTTCCAATACTTTGAAGTGAGCTTCTATCAACAAGTATAGTTGTGGGATTTCAAGGATAGGATGACATACCTTATGATAAGTAGAAAATCCAAGATACCTTATGACTAGTTAAAAGTCATGGATACCTTAGCTCAGGTATACAAAATCTACCTTTTAATTTGATTTAGAAGTGATATTTTATTAAATATACTTTTAAAGGAGTATTTTATTTTCTAATCAATACTCTGTATCTTGGTTTCAAATTTTTTTTAGGTAAAATTTATCATCATTAATTTCAAATAATGATCATTTTATTTTTACTGTGAAAAAATTATTTCAATGTAGTTTTGTAACGTCCCGGACCCAGGTTCCACGCAACGGGTGCCCTGAGACCGGTTCGTCACGTGACCTCAAGCACATTTCCCCAAATGCCAGAGGCTTCCGACTAGCTGTGAGGGCCCATGTCTGATAGTGGGGAAACTATGCCCTCATTTATCAAAGTGTAGCGCAGCGGAATACCAAAATAAACATAAACGATAGTGGGAGCAGTAAACATACACAACTGAATAACTACAGTAGTGGATATAACCAACAGTATATAAGTGATGATGCTACATGTTTAATGTTCTAAGAAAACAGCCAAAACATGTTATACATCAATACAGTACAACAAAATACAGAGTAAAACAAAACAATCAAAACAGCTGGCAGCGGCATCGCGAGCCTTGGCTCGGTCACATGCCCTCATACTTCTCAACAACAATCAAGTGCCTGTATAGTGACTCTTGCCCCTATCTACACCCGCAGCAACGTAATCTATTTGGGCCGAAAAGCGTGACCCAAACAGGGTGTAAGAAATATATCTCAGTAGGCACCCACCAAAGGCCCGTGCCCAACTGCGTGTAAGCATGAAACAACAGTGTGTAATAGTAAAATGCAATAAAGTAAGCAGTACTGAAAAGTAACTAACTTAACAATTAAGTTTCCATTTTATTATTCATTTAATCCATTAAATTTAGTATCGTTCTGTGCTCAACAACACCAAGCCCTCAGGCCAACCAGTATCTTGCCCTCAGGCTAATATAGTGAACCACGCCCTCAGGCTATACAGAATCCAACCCACAGGTATTTCCATCAGGCGTAACAGAAATTGACCTCAGGCATAGGTAGTTTCACCCACAGGAACATAAGTCAATCCCCTCAGGCACGAAAGGTTTCCCTCAGGTGGAATAATGACAGCCCTCGGGCTAAAACAGTCACGCCCTCAGGCTAATACAGTACAGTGCCCACAGGCTTATCACAACAACTCCCTCAGGCTAAACAGGTAACTGGGCCATGCCCAACCGGTAAACAAGCAGTAACAAGAAATTCCTCTCAAGGTAATTCTACAATTACTACTTTAAAGGTATACCCTTGGGTATCCTAGCCAAACGGCTAAACAATGAAACACAACCCGGGGGTGGTTCCGGATCCAAACAACGATCCCAACCAGCATTTTAATATCATAATTAAATTCCTAATCAATTCTAGGTGTTTAATATAGAAATGGCCTCAGCCACAAGACACCCCAACATGGGTTTGTGGCACAAAAATGCACAAACAAATTCACGATAGTTGGAAATTTACACCAAGCCACCTACCTTATACGCCAACGAGCGTTATACAAGAATGTCGGTTCCCGAAACGCCCAAGAATGGCATAGATCCGGCGAAGAACAAAACCCATTCAAACATAAATAACTTATGTTAAGATAAGAATTGGTAAGAATGTTACCAGGAGAGGAGAGGGCTTACCTGTGCGGTTTCAATGAAATCGTCCGAAGCTGAAAAAGATTCCAGACGAACACCCGGTGGATCTTCAAAGATCTGGCCTCCTCCTTTGGCTCCAAAATGTCTCAAACGCCTCCTCTACCAAATGATGAGGTTAATGCCTGTTTTAAGCTGGAAAAACAAAGTACACGACATGTACTTCTGAGTACACGGTGTGTACTTCTTTCATTTAACTGTTCATTTGGCGGCACTGCCACACTGTTCATCCGTCGACATGAGTACATGGCATGTACTCCCAAGTACACGGCATGTACAGTCGCCCAGCTAGCGGAGACTCCTCTGCCTTACTGTTTAATCATGCCACCTGACTACACAGCGTGTAAGGTACCACTACACGGCATGTAGTCGGTTCCTACACCCTTCATCGCCGGCATGGCTACACGCCTCGTGAACTCATCCCAACACGGAAAAAAATACACAGCGTGTGGAAAAGTACATGGCGTGTAGTTCCAAAATTTAGGATTTTCCCCCTTTTCCATATTTTCTCAGAAACACTTAAGGAAAAGGAAAAGAAGAAGCATGTAGCTCTAAAAGAAGAACCGGGTTCTTACAAACTTCTCCCCTTATAGCAATTCGTCCCCGAATTTCCCTTCCAAGGGTGGCGAAGATAAAGCTCAGAACAGCTCTGGCCACTGAGAACGTACGTCGGCCTCCCGCTCCCAGGTCTTGTCCTACACTCGGCCATGCTGCCATAACACCCGTACGATAGGAACTGACCGGCCTCAAAGAACCTTCGTGCTCCTGTCAACAATACGGATCAGATGCTCCTCAAAAGACTCATCATGCTGAAGCTCAACCTCCTCTGGCTGAAAGGTGTGAGACGGGTCTGAATGGTAGAAACGCAACTGAGACACATGGAAGACGTCGTTCATGGCTCGGTACCGATGCAGTAACTGCAACCGATAGGGAACCAGCCTGACTCTCTCCAGAATCTCAAATGGTCCCACATACCTCGGTGAAGGCTTACCCTGTCTCCTGATCCGTTTGTGTCCCAGCCTCAGCGAAACATGCAAGAAAACCTGATCCCTGACCACGAACTCCAAAGGTCGTTTGCGGCAATCAACATAAGACTTCTGACGAGACTGCGCGGTAGCCATCCGCTTCCGAATCAACTGGACCTGCTCAGATGTCTCCTGTACGAGCTGTGGCCCTAGTAAAGCAGCCTCACTTGCCTCTAACCAGCACAAAGGTGATCGACATGGCCTACCATATAAATCCTCATATGGTGCCATCTCAATAGTCTCCTGAAAACTATTGTGATAGGCAAACTCGACTAAGGGTATATGCTTCTCCCACGATCCCCCAAAGTCTAGGACGCATGCGCGCAACATGTCCTCTAGCACCAGTATCATCCGCTCTGACTAGCCATATGTCTGAGGGTGGTATGCTATGCTCAGAAGCACCTGTGTACCCAGCGCCCTATGAAAACTCTACTAGAAATGAGACGTAAAGAGGGCGTCCCTATCTGAAATGATAGAATGAGGTAACCTGTGAATACGTACGATCTCTTGGATATACAACCTTCTTAGCTCATCCACACCTAAGGTCTCCTTGATCGGAAAGAAGTGAGCTACCTTCGTGAGTCTGTCCACAACAACCCACACGACATCATTGCCTCGAGGTGACCTCGGCAATCCTGTCACGAAATCCATCGCGACATCATCCCATTTCCACTCTGGAATGGGAAACTACTGTAACAGCCCAGCTGGCCTCTGGTGCTCTGCCTTCACCAGCTGATAGGTGGAACACCTCGTAACAAAACCAGCTATCTCCCTCTTCATACCCGGCCACCAGTACTGATGTCTCAAGTCTCGATACATCTTGGTAACCCCGGGATGAACTGCCCAAGATGAAGTATGAAACTCCCGCATCAGTTCCTTGCGTATATCCCCTGGAACCCATACTCATCCATGGAAACACAGGACCTTTCATCGCCTATCATCCAACCGGGAGGTGGGTCCTCACTTGCCACCGACTCCCGTAGAGCTAGCCCTTCTGAAACTGATAGCTGCCTCATCCTCACTCTGTCCAGGAGGGTAGAAGTCACAGCTAACGAGGAAAGATAAGTCTTCCCCTGAATGTTGTGCACCTCTAGATGCATCTCAAAGAACAAGGCCATGAGATGCCACTCACCACTGGCCTCCTACACTGTCTGTATCTGAGTCTTCCTACTTAGTGCATCAGCTACTGCATTACCTTTACCAGGTGTATAGGCAGGCTCAAAATCGAAGGATTGTAGGTACTCAACCCACCTTCTCTACCTCAGATTCAGGTCATGCTGAGTAAAGATATACTTGAGACTTTTGTGGTCGGTGAAAACCACAAAATTCTCTCCCAACAGATAATGTCTCCAACAGTGCAACACATGAACAACTGCAGCCAACTCAAGATCATGCGTCGGGTAATTCCTCTCATGTGGCCTCAACTGCCGAGACCCGTACGCAACAACTCGGTCACCCTGCATCAAAACGGCTCCCAGCCCAATCCCTGATGCATTAAAGTAAACTGTATAGCTCTTCCACTGATCTGGGAGTATCAGGATTGGATCTGATGTCAACCTTCCCTTCAGGTCCTGAAAAGCTGCCTCACAAGATTCTGACCAAACGAACTTCACCCCCTTCTTAGTCAGACCTGTCAATGGTGCTGCTAAGCGGGAGAAGTCCTGTATGAAGCTTCTGTAGTAACCATCCAGCCCTAAGAAACTCCGTATCTCAAACACGTTCTTAGGATGCTCCCAGGAAACTAATGCTCTCACCTTCTCTGGGTCTACTACAACTCCTGCCTATGAGATAATGTGACCCAGGAAGTGAATCTGGTTTATCCAAAAGTGGCACTTTGAGAGCTTAGCATATAGTCGATGCTCTCTTAGTGTACTAAATACAATCTCAAGATGGGTGGCATGGTCATGTCGAGTGTGAGAGTACACCAAGATGTTGTCCACAAATACTACCACAAAGGAATCAAGATACAGATAGAACACACGATTCATCAGAGCCGTGAAAACTGATTGCGCATTCGTCAGTCCGAACGATATAACCATGTACTCATATAGACCATACCTACTCCTCAAAGCTGTGAGAGGTATATCAGATGATCTAACGTGCAGATGATGATATCCTGATCTCAAGTCAATCTTCGAGAACACTCGTGCTCCACGAAGATGATCAAAGAGATCATAAATCCTCAGCAAAGGATATCGGTTCTTAACCATCAACTGGTTTAGCTTCTGATAATCCACATAAAGTATAAGGGTACCGTTCACCTTTTTTGCAAAAAGGACCGGAGAACCCCAAGGATAAGTACTAGGTTTGATAAAAACCTTCACCTGTTGCTCCTCTAACAACTTCTTGAGCTCCTGAAACTCAGGCGTGGCCATCCTATAAGGAGGAATGGACACCAATGCTGCTCCTGGAACAAGATCGATAGAGAAATCCACCTCACGCACCAGAGGTAGACCTGAAAAGTTGTCTGGGAAGACATACCTGAAAAAATCAACAAATGGAGGGAAAACTATCTGACAAGTCACCTGATCATTCAGATACAAACTCGCAATCTGGGCTGTGACTCCACCTCGCCTATGATGCTCTGGTCCAGCTCAACTCACTTGAACATCCCATTCGCCCTTGTATAGAAACTCTCCACCCTCCGATGACGTGAAACACACCCTACGATGATAACAGTATACAAAATCTCGAAAGGGAACCAACCAGTCTATCCTGAGAATGACATCATAGCTCGTCATCTCCAAGACATAGAGGTCCCAAAGGAAGTGACACCCTCCAACCTCAAGGGTCACTCCTTACACTGACACACACCAACCGTCCTATTCCCCAATGGAGTGTCTAGCATCAAGATATCAGAAGAAGTAGAAAAACTGAGCCCAAGGATCTCCACAACGGGTACTGAGATGAAACTATGCATAACACCCGTATCAAAAAGTACTGAAGACAAGACAGAAGCTACTAGAATAGTACCTTTGACTGTAGAAGGTCCGAGATCCTGCTCCTGCTGGGTCTATCGCACTGCATATGCCTGCCCAGTGTCGCGGCCCGGCGACACAGACTGGCTACCCTAATCTGTCCCACCCTACTGCCTCTAAGACCCTGGCGTCTGGAAACCACGGCCACAACCACCATCTTTGCCTACACGCCCTGACGTATTCCAGTTCCCTGACTGGTAAGAATCCACTGGTCCTGCTCTCGCACGTGGAGTCTGCACAAAACCCCTCTCACTAGACACCGGTAGAAACGCCCTGCAAAAGTGCTGTAGATGACCCATCTTGCCACAAGATCGATACTCAACTGGGTCTCGTGGACACTGTGGTCTCTTATTCCCCTCTCCGCCACACTGGTAGCACCTGATCGGGCCACCTGAAGACACTGCCTGGCTGGTACTGCCACCCTGAGATAAGTCCATCTGTCTCTTCCTCTTTCAAGTAGAAATAGTACCATTAACTGGTGCTGAACCGCCCTGGCCCACACCACTAGATTCCCACAGGTTCCTCTCTGTAATCAGCGCCTGGTTCACAATCACGTGTACAGTAGGCAACCTGAAAACATTCACCAGCGCTTGGATGTCATACCGAAGACCATCCTCAAAACTTATGGCTCTCCACGTCTCATCACCCACCAGCACTGGTGAAAAATTCTGAAGCTCTGTAAAACGAGCAGAATAGTCCATCAACGACATAGCGCCCTGCTGCAGATTCATGAACTCCCGAGTTCTATCTGCCCTCAGAATCTCGGGAAAGAAGAAGTCATAGAAGACTGCCTGAAAATCTTCCCACGCCATGTCCCTGTGATGCTATTCCTGGGTGGTAACATACCACCACCTCTTGGCGAAATCACGCAGCATGTAAGTCACGAGCTTGAACCTCTACCCTGTAGGCGTCTCCAAGTGCTTGAAAATAGTCTGCATCGATCCTAGCCAAGAATCTATAGCCTGTGGTCCGCCATCCCCTGAAAACGTAGGCGGATACTGCTGCTGAAAGATATGCGTCAGCTTGGCCATAGATGTGGCAGCCTACGGTGCTCCCTGAAAGGTCTGCATGAACCAAAATAAGCCTTCATGGAACTATTCCTCCGCGCCTGTGTCCGGTATAACAGCTGGTGCCGCATCTGGCTCTGCTGGTGGATCAACTGGTAACCCATGGCCCACCATCTCCGGAGTATAATCGTCACCGCTCTCCTGGAGAACAACTCACGGTCGTCTAGGCGGCATGACTCTACAAGGTCAAAAGCACGCCTCAGATTCAAGATTATTAATATTGGAAAGCGAAGGAATTACAAAGGAATAAGAGGAAGAAAGCATTCAAAATTTTCAAAAAAAGACTACACGGCATGTACAATGACTACACGGCGTGTACTTGACTTCCCTTCCCCTGCCCGGGTCCTTCTACATGGATAAGCCACACGACTTCCATTCAACAAAACTACATGGCATGTATAATATCTACACGGCGTGTACGGTGTTATTTCACAACTACCTGTGTTATCCGTGACACGACCGACTACTCGACATAACACTACATGGCGTGTTATACCCAGACACGACGTGTACAACACCCCATTTCCCAGCTACACGGCTAACTCCACACGGTCTGTCCTCGGACAAGACTACACGGCGTGTCCCACATGTACACGGCATGTTCAGGGAGAGGTGACACCGGCCTGTGTTGTTAGCTACACGGCCGAGTCCCCAGGTCACACTACACGACGTGTCTATAACTGACACGGCGTGTTCTGTCAAGGAGTTCACAAACCCATGTTGTTAGTTACACGGCCGGACTCTGGGTCACACTACACGGCGTGTTCACTAGGTACATGGCGTGTTTTACCCAAGCACATCCCTACCCTGTGTCGCCGCCCACACTGTTTGTGACACGAGAAGAGACTACACGGCATGTACTCAAAGTACACAACATGTACTTAAAAAAAGTTCATTTTTATTCCCGAACAGAAGGCCATACACGGCGTGTGTAAAAATACTACACGGCGTGTGTAAAAATACTACACGGTGTGTATACTAGGTTTCCGGACAGTACGCCTCAGAAACTTCCCCGGAACCCAGAAAATACTGAGACTAACACCTAAGTGTCAAATTTCGACCCGTGGGGGCCCATACTTCCCACGAATCAAAGTTTGACATCTTATATGTGTTATAACCAACAAACAGTCAATGATCCACCAAATTCCGGTCAATGGGGGCCTATACTCCCCAAAAACCAAAGTTTGGCGTCCATTCTGTAAACAGGCTCAAACACAAACACCATATCACAAGGCAGGTATTTATCAAGCAGCTATCACAACAACATGCTTTATTAGAACATCAACTATCACAACAACATGCAAATTCTAATGCACCTACATGGCATTGAAACTATGCATGACATGTGATTTCTAGAATGTGCCTATATGATGCATGAGACGACATACCCTCATCTCATCGGGTTGAAACTAAATAGAACCCATATATAAAATATAAATAGCACAATCCAAGTGCATCACCCAATGATGAAAACATATCAAAAGTAAAATTGCAAAATCAACAAAATTGCAATCACGAGGTAAATTGGAATTTCCCTATACACGGGTTAGCTATGCCCGGGCATAGCTTATTACCAACTACCATTCCGTCCTATCCCTGACTACAGATCCAAATAGTAAGTCAAATAAAATAATCCCCTTTGATACCACTTTGTAACATCCCGAACCCGGGTGCCACGCAACGGGTGCCCTGAGCCCGGTTCACCATGTGACCTCAAGCGCATTTCCCCAAACGCCAGAGGCTGCTGACTAGCAGTGAGGGCCCAGGTCTGATAGTGGGGAAACTATGCCCTCATTTGTCAAAGTGTAGCGTAATGGGATACCAAAATAAACATACACGACATCGGAAGTAGTAAACATACACAACTGAATAACTACAACAGTGGATATAACCAATAATATATAAGTGATGATGCTACATGTTTCAAGTTCTAAGAAAACAGCCAGAACATGTTATACATCAAAACAGTACAAAAAAATACAGAGTACAGCAAAACAAGAAAAACAACTTGCAGCGGCATCGCGAGCCTAGGCTCGGTCCCATGCCGTCCTACTCCTCAACAACAGTCAAGTACCTGTATAGGGACTCTTTCCCATATCTACACCTGCAGCAACGTAATCTGTTTAGTCCGAAAAGCGTGACCCAAATAGGGTGTGAGAAATATATCTCAGTAGGCACCCACCAAAGGCCCGTGCCCAACTGCGTGTAAGCATGAAACAACAGTGTGCAATAGTAAAATGAAATAAAGTAAGCAGTACTGAAAAGTAACTAACTTAACCATTAAGTTTCCATTTTATTATTCATTGAATCCATTAAATTTAGTATTGTTCTATGCTCAACAGCACCAAGCCCTCAGGCCACCCAGTATCTTGCCCTCAAGCTAATATAGTGAACCACACCCTCAGGCTATACAGAATCCAACCCACAGGTATTTCCCTCAGGCATAACAGAAATTTCCCTCAGGCATAGGAAGTGTCGCCCTCAGGCACAGAAGTCAAGCCCTCAGGCACGAAAGGTTGCCCTCAGGCGGAATAAAGACAGCCCTTGGGCTAAAACAGTCACACCCTTAGGCTAATACAGTACAGTTCCCACATACTAATCACAACAACGCCCTCAGGCTAAACAGGTAACCGGGCCATTCCCAACAGGTAAACAAGCAGTAATAAGCAATTCCTCTCAAGGCAATTCTATAATTACTACTTTAAAGGCATACCCTCGGGTATCCTGGCCAAACGGCTAAACAGTGAAACACACCCCGGGGGTGGTTCCGGATCCAAGCAACGATCCCAACCAGCATTTTAATATCATAATTAAATGCCAAATAAATTCTAGGTGTTTAATATAGCAACTACCTCATCCACACAACACCCCAACATGGGTTCGTGGCACAAAAACGCACAAAAAACGCACGACAGTTGGAAATTTACACCAAGCCACCTACCTTATACGCCAACGAGCGTTATACACGAAATTCGGTTCCTAAAATGCCCAATAACAGCATAGATCTAACAAAGAACAAAACCCATTCAAATGTAAATAACTTACGTTAGGATAAGAATTGGTAAGAACATTACCAGGAGAGGAGAGGCCTTACCCGTGCGGTTCCAACGAAATCATCCGAATCTAAAACGGATTTCAGACGAACGCCCAGTGGATCTTCAAAGAACCGGCCTCCTCCTTTGGCTCCAAAATGGCTCAAACGCCTCCTCTGCCAAATGAGGAGGCTACTACCTGTTTTAAGCCGGAAAAAAAAGTACACGACATGCACTTCTGAGTACACGACATGTACTTCTTTCATTTAACTGTTCATTTGGTGGCACCGCCACCCTGTTCATCCGTCTACATGAGTACACGACATTTACTCCCAAGTACACGGCATGTACAGTCGCTCAGCTGGCGGAGACTCCTCCGCCTTACTGTTCAAGCCTGCCGACTGACTACATGGCATGTAAGGTACCACTACACAGCATGTAAACGGTTCCTACACCCTTCGTCGCCGGCATGGCTACACACCCCGTGTACTCATCCCAACATGGAAAAAAAATACACGGCGTGTGGAAAAGTACACGACGTGTAGTTCCAAAATTTTGGATTTTCCCCCCTTTTCCATATTTTCTCAAAAACACTTAAGGAAAAGGAAAAGAAGAAGCCCGTACCTCTAAAATAAGAACTGGATTCTTCCAAGTTTATATTTTATTTACTTTGATATTTTTATTTTATTGATATTTCAAAAAAACAAATCATTATTAATATTATTTTTAATTATAAAATCTTATCAATATAATACTTGAGTGGACAAAAAATATAATTTTTTTTAAAACTAAAATTCATCCCCTCTTGTATTTTATTTACCATCATACCTTGGAACAACACTTTGTATTAAAGGTTTGACAATGTTGCATGTTTATTACACGATGTGTGTGACAAAGAGAAATAAAACTTTGAGATCACATGATGTGTATTTGGTGTACACACCATGTGCCTCATAAAATTCCATAGCTGATAAACACACCTAGTCTTTAAGAATGTGTCACAGACAAGGGCAGAAGATGTTACATGGTGTGTAACCCTAGTAAAATTTGTGTAACCCACCATAGCTCATGTGATTAATATTATGAGGAATAAAATTAATGATATAATTAAACCTTATTAACATGTATTTGTGTATGATTTATTGATAGTACACACCATATTATGGGTTAATTAATTATACATTACATTCATTTCTGTATTGAATTTTGAACTATAAGGACTATGCTAGGTATTTTGGATGGGTACATGTTGTTGCCTCCAAGGAAACATGTATAGTTCATTAATTTTAAATAAAATTAAGTTATATAATTCATTTAAATTTTTTGATGATATAAATTTCTAGGATGGTTTGAATATAATTAAGAAAAATTGAATTAATTTTTTAATCAGAAAATTAATTTGATTAATTTTAGGTGTTTTTTCTTAATTATAGAGTGAATTGAAGTTAATTCAATCAAGATTGAAAATTTATATTAGTTTTATGTGTGTTTATTATCATTCTCTAAGACCATACCTATGCATGTGAATGGATTATTTAATTTATTATTATTAAATTAAATGATAACCTTTGCATTATCCCCTCCCCTCATTATGTAAGAGCTTCCATATCTGTAGTTTCTTTTATGAAAACCCATTAACCAATACTTTAGTTCCCCTTAAATTCATGTGAGTAATGCTTATGTAATGACTCGATCTCCCAGTTTAGTGGGGCGATTCAAGTTTGGATCTGAGATGAAACTAATCTAGGAGATACATAGGTGGACATATGGGATGCTGCAACATGAACCAAGTTATGGTTCAAAGTGTTTTCCCCTAAGGTATAGGGTAAGTTTATCATCCACTAGATTAAGTAACCATTACAAATATTTCATGATCATACAAATTCTATTATTTTATTTCTATTAATTTTAGAGTGAATTATTTATGAATTATTTATCACGATCAAAAAATATATGAATTAACAAGCTTGAAAAATAGAATTAAAATAAATTGGATTTAGCATAAATTTTATCTAGACATGTTTAATCACTTAAGTAAAATCCGCTTAATATTAATGGGAGTGTAATAACATAAAATGGGAAATTTATGTATGGATATTAAAACCCATCAATCAAAATATTAATTTGGTATCACCTTCCATGACAAATGTTATATTACAACCATAGTTCAAAGTTCTTATATAAACAATGTCAGGGTGATTTAAATTATCGGGGGGGGGGGGGGGGTACTGAGGCCATGACCCAACATAAATTAATTTACATCAGGTTTTAACTACAAATAAAGGGATTGGTGTAACATATAGTCAAGTGTTAAGGAATTCTAGGTCTATGATTTTAAGATTGGGCAGTCTGCTGAACAAATCAAAGAGTTTCGAGTTAATGCAGTGTAAAAGTTATGTCTAGCTAAAATCCTCGAAATAGATTATCTGGGAAAAGTATAGGTAATGGGAAGGGGAATATGGATCCTTTCCCCTATAATATCCTTGAATTAGGATATTCCAATATTAATGGTGAAAGATATTTTATTTTGATAAAATAGTGAGATATTAATAAATTTAAAATTCATAATCTAATTTAGTAATCTATATAATGTACTAATTATATTATCTCTTTTATTATAGGAAAATGGAAAGTAATAATACTACCAAAATTTCATTGTGTTCAACATTAGAGAAAGAAAATATTATTACCAGTGTGAATTTTAATTGAAAATATAGACATATTTGTATTATACTATACCAATAATAGAAATTATATCTATTAGAATCCTAGTTCTTGGGTTTCTTTCCAAAGGGGATATTGAGGAATAAGTATCTCTTTACCATAAACACATGGTCAATGTATTGGAAATCCAGTATTTGATGTTGTCTTTCATGACTAGTAAGATTCTAAAGAAACATATAGAAATAGATTCATACACCATAACAGATCATATTTATGATTTATCTTATGATAAGGACAGAAAAGATAGATATGAGATCTTCAAGACATTGTTCAAATGAATTCTTAGAGAAGGGGTGCATGTTGGGCCTCATGTAGTTAAATTGATTAGTTACATTATGCACCTAGACATCTTTAGATTCAAACTTCCAGATGGTTTTTTCACCTATCTAGTGTTTTCCTCACAACCTTTGATCCTCTCTAGTTTCATTATAAATTTTAATATGAACAATTTTGTGAAGACTCTACCAAAATTTCTTACTTTAATTATCTAATTTGTTAATGAAATAAGGTATAGAAAACCTATAGTACATATGATGAATAAGAATTATAAGAACAAGGAGGTAGTAAAGATATCAAAATCTGTAAGATGGAAGGAATCCATGGATTTTGAGATAGATTCAATGTATCAGAACCAAGTTTTGATTTTGGTCGATCCACAAGTTGATTTAAATCATGTTTAGTGAAAATAGATATTTAGGAGAAAATTTTACGTAGAAGGTAAAGTGAGTATCTATAGACTATATCTAGTGGAAAAAGGTTTTAAATAATGTTAAGCCACTGGATATGATGAAACCTTTTCTCCAATAGTGATGTTTAAACCCACTAAAATTCTACTTGCTATAAAAAAATTTCCTTAACTTTGATATTTGAAATATGGATGTCAAAAAAGTTTCATTAATGAGAATATTTAGGAAGATGTATATATGATAGAACTAGAAGGGTTTATGACTCCAAGTAATGAAAAAAATTTATGAAATTTTAAGAGACCCATTTATGAAATAAATAAATAATCAAGGTCATGAAAAATTTGTTTTGATGAAACCATAATATTTTTTATTAATAATAAATGTGATCCATATTTTTATAATCTGTTTAGTGGGATAGAATTTTTTATCCTAGTAATATATATTAATAAAATATTACTTGTTGTAAATTACAAACCAGTCTTACAATCAATTAAGGACTAGTTAAACAAGTGATTCTCTATGAAGGACATAGGTGAAGTAGCCTACATCCTTGGTATCAAGATCATTCTTAATAGATCCAAGATGCTACTTGTGCTAAGTCAAGGTATATACATTGACTTGATACTAAATCGATTTAGTATTGAAAAATCCTATATAAGATTGGTTCCAATGTCACATGGAATTCATATTTCCCAAAAAATGTGTCTTGAGAAAAAAGAGAGAGAGATTGAGTAAGATCCCATACAATTTTGTGATAGGATCAGTCATGTATAAAATGTTATGTACTAGGCTTAATGTTTCCTATTCCTTGAGGATTATAGGAATATATCAGGATAATCTAGGTAAATATAATTGTTTTTCTATTAAGGCTATACCTAAGTATCTAAGGTGAATTAAGGATATGTTCCTCGTACACAGAGGAGATAAGGATATAGTCATCACGGTTTATATAGGTGTTAGATTTTAAATAGATCAAATTTATCTAAATCCATAGTCAAGATATGTGTTTATTCTTAAAGAAGGAGTTGTCAGCTATAAGAGTTTAAATAAACTAATTTTCATTGATTCTATTGTGGATTATGAGTATATAGTGGCTTTTGATGTAGAAAAATAATATGTTTGGATACATAACTTTTTCCAAAATATTTATATGGTGTGTAATAGTAAGTATCCTATCATATTATATTGTGATAACAATATAGTGGGGGCCATTTCAAAGGATCTAAGGTAACACAAATGGAAAAATAAAATACTCTATAAGTATCATCTCTTTATGAATTTTCTTAGAGGAGTAATGTCATGGTGATAAGAGTTTCCATGGGGGGGGGGAGTAACATGATGGACCCATGAACTAAAGGATTATCTCAGTAGAAACATGAATTTAATATACTAGTGAACTGAAGATTGTTTATAGTTGTCTCTAGTGCAGGTAGGGGTCTACTAAAGTTAGTACCACAGAACCAAATTCTATGTACTTTATTATTAATTGTATTCATTATTTTTAATATTAATAAAGTTATTAGAATATCATGATTGATCTTCCATGTGAAATTTGTATTTCATAATATCCTAAGTGTTAATGTCCATCCAAGATAAATGTATAACTGAGAGGGGGGGGGGGGAGAATCAGTGATACCTTTTTTTTTAAGTTTCCTTTCTTTTGAAACAACCCTTTTTTCATGTTAAAGAATCATAACTTTAATAAAAAAACAAAACATTCAAACATCCATAAGAATACGAGTATTTACAAGGTTCACTACTCAATAAGAGAATCTAAATCCTTGACATGGTTTGGAAACAATCCAATACCACACAATCCACTATAAAAAAATTCTTTTTGTGTGGATAAAACATGTTTTATATACCCTTACACTTATATAGCACTAGGATAAATAAAATTATGCATGTGATTTATCTTGGACACATGATGTTAAAAAAGTTTTTGTAATATGTAATAAAAACTTCACCAGTTAGTTCAAAACAAGAAATTGTTCTTCCTAATCAACTTCTATTAGAAAACATTCAAAAAAAATTATTCACTTTCCTTCCTAGAGGTAGGCAGAGAAAACATTTCTGGATTTTTTATATGAAAACTTAGTTTAATGGATTAGTCTGATTCCTCTATCCTATACCTCAATATAGAAAATAGAAAAGAAATAATACTCTGTAAAAATTTAAATCGCTTCTTCTTTCCTCAGAAAGGCCAGTCCGATGACCTAGTCTGATATGATAACTCTAACCACTATTCTTTATTACATTTCTTCTTTTCGGTAAACCTCCTCACGAAAGCTCAGTTTGGAATTTATTATCTCTAAAACATCAGTGCTTCTTACTCTTCTATAGTATGTGAATAGAATTATATCCTAATAAAGTACAATTTACTTCATACTATTTATTGGATATATAAAAGTGGTATGGGAGGGACTCTAAAAAAGTATTCCCATTTATCCAAATTTCCATAAACTCGAATTTCACAATCATTTTAACTTCATATTTGACTCTTTCAGGGATTATCAACTCTTCTTGATTCTTATCAAAATTTCTCAAGTCTTCTAACAAATCCATAATTCTTCAAACTTTATAACCATTCTCTATTCTGATACATAGGTCATTCTGATGCAGTTCTTCATTATAATTCAAACATATGGTCACTCTAATTTTCTTGACCCAATTAAAAATACATCAGAACTTATGAATCCTCATTAAGATGTTTTGTATCAACTGAAAGAGACTTGTTAAAACATTAAAATAATTTTTCCTAAAACATTATTGAAATTTCTTTATACTTATATTTCTTTTATCTTTCCATAAACATTGTTGTAACTTCTAATTATTCCAGCACCTCCTTTGAAAACATTTTAGAAAAGTTATTCAAACAAATCTCATTTTCTTATTTTACTATAACTGATATTCTTGCATCTGATGAAGTTTTGCATCTAAATAATTTATCAATTTCAGACTACATTTGATGGATCAGTAACTGTTCCCATTAATTGGTCCCAAATATTCCCATTTTATAAACCATTATTCCTCCAATATAATTACACATCTTATTCTCTTTTTGTTATCAAAACCATGTTTGATAGATTAGTATCAGAACTACTATAATGAATTAGAGGCACACCGTGTTTGATGGAATAGTTTCAGTAGATACTTCTTTCTTCTATACTTTACAGCTGATTATTGATCCTTGTGATTTTTCATCCTATGAATCAGATAGTTTGATGTATAATAAAATCCAAAGGATCAGTCGATTAACACATCAACAACTTCAAAATTTTCAACCTTTATTTATATACAAATATTTTCATATATCATGGATTATTAATGACTTTGAGAGCATTAATATTGATATAGAATCTTCTGACTTACATTTTAATGTTCTATGAATTCCCAGTATTCCATCACTTTCCTGAAATCGATTGTCACCACATAGAATAACTCAGCTACATTTCTCCTTTTATTTCACAAGGCTTGGATCAAAAGTTTTGATTAATATTATAAACATACAAAATTAAAAAGATTAATCATATTTAGAAACTAAATATCTTGAAATGCATCTAAAATATGATAAAATTTCTGATATCAGTCAAATGTTTCTTTTTGGACACAATGTGAGTTCGACAACAACTTCACTCACAAAACTTCTTCAGAATAGAAAACCAAAACCGATAATATTTCTTATCAAAACTATGTCTAATATTATGATTATTATGACCCCTTTCATATGATCAGAAAAACTTACTATGTGAATTATTTTTTCATAATTCCAATAAAATACAAAATAATCAACGCAAACTTATTTCAGCATCCCAAAACAACTCCCCACCAACTTGGACCCAAGAATCCTCCCTTTATATTTTATTGTTAAACAAGGTTCATAAATCACCAAACTTTGAAATCTCTAGCTATGGATCACTAACCAATAATTATATGCCTACATGAGCTAACTCAGTGTAGGAAACAAGAATCAATGATAACAAAACCATTTTTTATATTAGAAGTGACATATGAAACTTCTTATTGATCTCTTAAAAATTTCAACCTTTCAACCTCTTCAAAACTTAATTCACTTTTATTATAAAGAAAAAAAATTTCTACACCCTTTAAAAAACTGTTAAAATAGTTATCACACTTACACGATGAGTTCAAAACATACCCTCAACTCCCCTTAAATACATGATTCCTTAAAAGTTTTAGTACATATCAATGGATAGATTTATGAAACACTATTTTTATCCCCGTTTGAAAACACTATCCAAATAAAATATGAGAGAGTGGATAGAAACACATACCTAAACCTAGGAGATAAAGAGGTTGGACACCCATCTTCAAACTCATCTTGAAAAATTATTCACTTGGTAAAGGTTTTGTGAATATTTCATCAATTTGTTTCGGTGTAGGAACATAATATAGATTGAGTTCATTATTATTTATCTTATCTAATTCTTCATTCATAGAATAAATCCACTCCTGATGCTCAAAAAATTCATTAACATCTTTTGGTTACACATCTGAATACAAAAAAAGTATGTGTAATAATTTTTATGTTCTTCTTATTTGAAACTTTTGATTTTGATCACAAATAATGTTTATAACTTCCACCTATTTTTTCAGATTTGGATGAGATGTACAAACTTTTTCTTTATCATTGTAAATAGTTTAGTCTAATTAACTCTCCAATAACTTGGTCATGTTTCTCTAACACATATGTACCTACCTTTTAGGATACAACTTATTTTCTTTCATCATTATAAGATAACATTAGTTTTTTATAACACCAACTTGAAACAAGTTTCCATTTGTACATTTTCCTCTCATAAATACCTTCATGCCTTCCTCTATTTTTACAAAAAAACATATTTTGTAAAAAAAATCTATTAAAATCATCAAAAAGTTTTGAAACAGTCAATTAGTTTTGTTTTAATCCATTAACAAACAATGTTTTCTTAGATTTCAACCTTTCTTCCTCAATGATAGAAGAACCAACACATTTGATTATGAGAGATTGATCATTTCAAAATTTCACCATTACTTCTTTGAAGTATTTTAAATTATTCAATAATTTCAAATATCCTTTCATATGTGATGAGCACCCACTATCCAATATCTAGGTTCTTTCTCTTTTTGTTTCTTTTAAATCGGTTTATATAATAATATATTTCTACTTCCATTTAACTTTCTTTTCTTTTAGATATTTAAAATTATTGAAAATAATTTGTTATACTGGTAACAAAACATGACACCATTTTTAAAGATATCTATGTTTTTAACATTTTTCAAAAATATTTTCTAGAGTTTGGAATCTATTATAAACTTTTAATAAATCCTTCTCAGATTTCTTCCTTTGAGAGGATTTACTCCCCCTCAAACTTTACTTTTAAAATTCATAGGATAATTGTAACGTTGTTGGTTGAACCAACACATATTTTTTATTTTCCCAAATCCACCACAATACCACTAGTAACCATAAAAGGAATACTTTCCTCTATAAATTCCATACTGTTCAAAAATCTGAATATGTTTCTCAGCAACCATTTTATCTTTATTATCATAACACTATTGACCCCCAAATATTATAATCATTAGAATAAATATTCTTATATAATTCATATTTCTTTGTAGACTTATTGGAACCATAAGAAGTAGAAACTTTTGTTTTAGACTCAAAATTTTTAGAAACTTTTGAATTCTCTTCTTTTTTGGTTTTATCCACGTACATTATTTTCCTAGATTTATTCTTATTAGTAATATATTCAACTTTTTCTTAATCTTTGAAGGTAAATTTTCTGCATCCTCCTCAGGTTCACCCTTTCCAGGAATTTTACAAACTTCAATGATAGATTTATTGAAACCATTAAATCCTTAATTAACATTAGAAAGTTTTTATTAAAAAATTTCCAAATCTTCTTCATTTCCCTTGAATTTTACTTCAAGACATTATTTATGATTCTTTTCCTTATCAACATACTTGTTTAGACAATAAAACTCTTCAAGTAACATAAATTTCTCCTCAAGAGTATATTTTTGAATGTTTATTGTAGGAAATTCATTATTAAACTTCTTGATTCATTTTTCAAGTCTTCCAATATTTCCCAAACATTATTTCAATTCCCATTCTAGATGAAATTCAAATTAAGTATCTTCATATTCAAAGATAACACATCAAAATTATTCATCATTAACTATTTCAATAAAAGTATTTTCTCTATAAACTTCAACAAAACTTCACTATCATAATTATTATACAAGAAACTTATCATTTTATGTTTAGAGAACTTATTATCCTTCAATTTGGAGTAATATTTGTCAACATGTTTCTTCTAAGATCTTAGTGACCATATTTCTTCTTTATCACGTTTTTATTCATTAAGTTCTTCCTTATCACCTCTTTGAGGAAAATTGAAAACAAATTGCCCAATATCTTCACATATAAAACATTTTAAGGGAAGTTTCAATTTATAATTTCTTGTACCTATTTTTAAATTTTTAGAAGATGAGGATAGAAATTCATCAAGATTGTTACATACCTTGTTTTAGGATTTAGAGTTATAAAACTATTCTTCTTCAAGAATATTCATATAATTTTCTTTCTTGGTATCTTTGAAAGACATCTATCGATCAAATTTTACTTTAATTTTTACAAATTTCTCTTTTCTCATTTCATAGATAACTATATTACTATGAATAAAATCCAACGATAGAGTTCCAGAATCTCTATTTTCCAAAGATGAAAATTTGGAATCAAACTTATCCATAAGAATTATCAGACATTTTCAACAAAATTTTATTCTTTAATCTTTTCACCAATATAGATAAGGTTCTAAAAATACCATTAACCCATGTAAATATGTCACCAAAATATTTATATTCTCTCATTTTCAGATATTCTTACTTTAAACTCTAGATTTTTATCTTTTACTTATTCACTTTTTTATTGCCTTCATAAATGTTCTTCAAATTACTCTAGATACATTTGGTAGATGAAACTCCCTTTACTCTAAGAGACCCACTTTCTGATAGTGATGAGAGTAAAACATTTTTATCTCTTCCTTAATTCTCAGGGTTTTTCTTATTAGCAGTTGTAAGGGGGACATTCTAAAAATGAGGAGGAAATACATTTTTAGTAGCTTCCAAAACATCATACCTAAGAGACATAAGATATGGAATCATACTATCATTCTAAATATGATAGTTCTTATCATTTAAGATCAAAATACCCTTACAGTTCACACAATTCAGATTCTGCATAACAAATTCTTCTACAAATATTTTAGATAAGAGAAAAACAAAGGGACCCAACACTCTAATACCACTTGTTAATCTATCCAGGATCAATGTATCCCTGATGGGGGGGGGAGGTTAATTAATGATACTTTTTTTCTTTTAATTTTATTTCTTTTGAAACAACCTTTTTACCCCTATTAAATAATTACCACATTGCTGAAAAAAACATTCAAACATCCATATGAACAAAATTATTTACCAGGTTCACTACTCAACAAGAGCATCAACATCTTTGGAATGGTTTTAATATAATCAAATATAAATAAATCCACTAGAAAACAATCCTTTTGTAGGGATTCAATAAGTAGGATATACCCTTACAATTGTGTAGCACTATAATCAATAAAATAGTGATTGTGATTCATCTAGAACGTATGATGTAAAACAAGTTTGTGTAACAAGTAGTGAAGCATTCATCATATGGATCAAAATAAGTTACCATGTTAACTTATCAACTTCCATTAGAAAACATTCCAAAAAATTCTTAACCAACCTACCCAATAGTAGGTAGAAAGAACCTTTCTGTAATTTTTTATGAAAACACAGTCCGATGGATCGGTATGATTCCTCTGTTTGATACCTTATTCTGGAAAACATATATGAAATATTACTCTAAAAAAAATTCTAAAAAAATTATTCTTTGCTCAGAAAGACCAGTCTAATGAAATGGTCTGATCCAGTAACTATGGATACTATTATTTTTATGCTTCTTTTTACTAGTAAACCTCCTCCGGAAAGCTCAGTCTAGAAGCTTATTCTATCTAAAACTTTAGTGATTATCACTCTTCTCTTTCACATGAAAAATGTTCCATCATTATAAAGTACAATGTACTTATTATTATTATAGGAGAGAAAAAAGTTGTATGGGTGGGAAGTTGGAAATGTTTTCTAGCTTAACCAAATTTCCATAAACTTGAATTTCATAATCACTTCGAATTCATATTTAACTCTTTTATAACTTCTCAACTCTTCTTGATTATTCTCAAAACTTCTCAAATATTATCACAACTCTTGACATAATTTAAATTTATAACCATTATTCATTCTAATATGTAGGTCATTTTAATGGAGTTCTTCATTACAATACAAACATATGGTCACTCTGATTTTTTTGAACCACTTGTAAATACATCATAACCAAATAATAATCATTACAATGCTCCATATCAACTAAAAGAAACTTATTAAAACATTAAAAAAATTATTCATAAAACATTTTTGAAACTTCATTATACTTTTTTTCCTTTATTTTTCTATAATAATCCTTGAAACTTCTAAAGATAGTATCATCTTCATAGACTACACTTTTAAAAAACTATTCATAAAAATATCATTTTCTTATTTTCCTTAGAATTTCGATCCTTTATCCGATGAAGTTCATTGTCTAAAGAACTTATCAGTGTCATCTAGCATCTGAGGGATTGGTCTCTATTCCTATTTATTGGTCCAAAAAATTCATACTTTCTTAACCATTCCGTCTTTGATAGAATTCTACATCAGATTCTCTTATTTTATCAAAACTATGTCTGATGGATCAATATCAAAACTTCTTAGGTGGATTGGTTGAACACCATGTTTGATGGACTTGCATCAAAAATAAATTATTTCTTTCATAATTTCCAACTTATTATTGATGCTTATGAGTTTTCCATTCAGTGAATCTAATAGTCTAATGCATTAGATAGTCCGATGGATTGGACAGTGCGATGGATCAGTTGATAAAAACATCAACAACTTAAAACTTTATAACTTTTATTCTTCTACAAACCATGGCTTATATCATGACTTATTCTTGACTTTGAGAAAATTATTGTTGAAATAGAATCATTATAATTAAATTGAAAAGATCTATGACTTCCCATTAATCCAACACTTTTTTTTAATATGATTAGTACCAATTTGAATAGCTCGACCACCTTTCTCCATTTCTTTAAGATGGCTTAGACCATAGGTTTAACATAACTCATGATGTTGGAAACATAAAAAATTTAAAAGCATCATCATATTTAGAAAATTAATATCTTGAAAGACATATAGACTCTGATACAATTTCTCATACCAATCAAAAATTTCTTTCTGGACACAATGTGAATCTGAAAACAACTTCCCTAAAAAAACATCTTCATAAGAGAAAACCAGAACCGATGAAATTTATTATCAAATCCACATATGAACTTATGATTATGATACCCATTTTAATCCAATCATAAAAAATTACAATGTTAATTGATTTTTTCTTAATGATCATATAATACAAAATAATCAACACAAACTTCTTTTAGCATCCAAAATCAACTCCCAGTCAACTTAGTCCCAACACTAAGGGTACTTGTCACACTATAAGACCGTAGTAGTTCCCCAATATGATGAGAATCTAGAATTACCAGAAATATACTCTTAAATACACATTATATGTATGGATGATATCATTTTATAGGATATAAACTATACATGATATCAAGGGTTGGAGGCTAATATGTCATTGAGACCTCTACTCATAATGTTCATCCTCAATAATCTCTAAGATAGAGAGGTTATAAGAACATGAACTGCCAGTATGAAATCAAAATTTATATGTTTCATTGTATATTCATATCTATAGATGTGTTTAATAATATTTATACTTTAATATTATAATTAATTCATGTCACGAGTCATGTTCTTTTATGTATTGATGAAAACCATGATGACATATTCTCATGACAAGGTAGGACATGTTGGATGTGTGATGAATGATATTTCATTAATGAATAATATGATAAAGGATTTGTCCCTTTTTAGTTTAGTTGAGGTTGATATCTCAGTCCCTTTGATGGAAATGGAACTGTTTGAATAAGTTGACTATAGCGTTCTGTTAACAAGTTCATTTTTGTAAAGTCAAAGAAAGAAATTTTGATCATTTAAGTTTACGGAACCCACATGAAACCTAGTTATTAGAGATATTGTGATTAAGGGATTATATTATACAGTGTTCATTTATATGTGGTTATTTTCATTATGAAATTTAACTTATTTCTATATGGGTTCCTTGACATATTTCTAGACTCTAACCTTGAACATTATGTGTAACAACTTAATGCCACTACGAAAGGGGCCTAGAGGGACACACAATAAGTTTATTAGAAGTCTTAGTTAAATTCTATATAAATGTAACTTGTTGAATAATTATTATCCATGTTTTTAGTTTCATAATTATTCATGTATGATTGATAAAAATATTCATCCACTAGTTATTTAAGAGAATTTATATGTGAGTTGAATATGTAATAAATATTCATTTTTTATTTTAGTACATATAAAATTTATTTATTTTTCAAGGAACAATTCAATGATATTTATTTATTTGAAATACAATCATTATTCAAGGTCGGATAAATATTGATGAGGATATATGATTAGTTAATGGCTTGATGAGAAAAAGACATATTAAATATTATTTAAATAAATATTGATTGATTGATTTAGAATAAATAATATTTATTTTATTTGTGAGTTTAGCTCATGTCAAGTAAATAATAATTATATTATTATTTTATACATTGGGTTTTCTTGGTATTTATAAAATTAATAAGGGTTTAGGTGCAATTATTATTTGTATAACCCTAACTCTATATAAACCTGATTATGTTATTTCTAAACTTAATCATCATTTTTTACAATGAAAGTCTAGAGGGAATTCTCTCAATCCCTAAATAAAATTTTCTTTTAGAATTATCTCAAGAATGGAGTGAGGTCATCCGACACTAATCTCTCAAGACTAGAGATATTATTAAGATTCCTTACACCCAAATAAATTCTTATGGCAGTCATCAACAATTGACACAAGTGTTAGAATATTCTGTGCTAGCACCCGATGATTTATATGAAGATATTTGGATGTTTTTGGTGTATGTGTTGATCATTTATAGAATTATTATAAACTTAAATCCTCTCTCTATGATGATGAAATTAAAATAAGTGGTCTACCGATTCATAAATGAAAAATAAAATTCAATTTATCATATTTATTTATGAAGATAAATTAATTAAAATTACATGAGATGATCTTATCTTCTTGGTTATGAAATAACAGTCAATTAATCTATGATTTAATTATATTGGTTATGATATTTTTCATCATGTGCATCCTAGATTATTCATTGATTATTAAGAAAGTAGAGTTGTACATAACTCAATAGGCACTTCTGATGTTCCCTAAACCTTCATAAATTTTGATGAACTAAATTTGGTGATTTGAATTTGATGAATTGAATCAATATTCAAATCCTAATATTTTGAACCCCTCTTTTCATATGATTTAAATTTTCTGGGTCACATTCACTAAAAATGGAATAAGGGCACCAATACATGGAGAAAGTTCCATTCATGTCAACTATTACAAGTTGAATGTATGTGATGATTTATACTCATAAGGATATTGAATTTAAAATGGGAGTTATAAGTCACTTTATATAAAACCATATAAGGTAACACTAAGAAGTCGTTAGGTAGATCATTTGTTACTTGAAAGGAATAAAACATATTGCTCTTTTTTTGGGAGGAAGATCAGTTATAATGTTTTATGGTTGTGGAATTATATGAATATAAAAACACATGGAAGAGCATAATTAGTTTTGTGTTTAACTATGGAGGAATAATAATAAGTTATATGTCATGGTTGTAGATAATTTCTACTTTAATTACAATGGAATATGACTATGTAGCTACAATATAATAAGGGAAGGATTTAGTTTGGTTGAATCATTTACTAAAGTAACTCATAAAAACTCAAAAAGAAAAAAAACCTATTATGTGATAATGAATGTGTGATTCACTTATATTTAAATACAGTATTTATTATAAGGTGAAGGATGAAGACCTGAAGTACCAGTTCATCAAAAACATGATAGAAGAAAAAGTCTTAGATCTTATAAAGATATATGGATACCAAAATATAATCCATATGTTCACTAATTTTTTTTCAAGAAATTATGAGGTATCATCATGTCTCAGTGGCACTAGGTTAAATGGAAGGAGAATGGAGATAAAAACATAATTTAGAAGAGGAATGAAGGATGTAATTTTATATAAGAGTTTTTAAAGTTTCCTTGGAATAGGTCTTCAAGTGGGGGGTTTTTGGCTTATGAAGGCTATTTTTGGTCACTATATTAAGGTCATTGGAAGTTGGTGATTGGAATTTGGTCAGCTTTGTATGCATTCAGTGGAATTGGATCCTCTTCAAGAGGCAACAACACCATCATAAGTTCATATCTTTGTATGGTATCATGAATGTACAAGTGTTTGGTGAAAGGAAGTTTCTAGAATGATGTTTCTTTAATGGTTCATTAGGGAAAGTGGTCAAAGTCAGATGACACTAGTTATATTCCAAATAGAGTCATCTCCATGATAGTTAGAAGGTGGTGAAACCTAAACGACCTATTGAGTACTTCTATAAAAGGGAGTGGGGACCGATCTACACAGTGCTTCCTAAATCTAAACAATGTGTCTGTGAAGTGTATAGTGGATTAGATAATTACGAATAGTTTATCCTTTATAGTATGTAATTCTTATAATTATGGTAATATAAATAAAACACCAGTGTTTCTCCTAAAAATTCAAGACAACTCATTAAAATCATGTTATTTCCTTATATTATTTCAAACTTTATGTATTTTTATTTTTTATAATTTCGTTTTCTTAAATACTTGTGAAAATTTCTTAATTTGTGTGTTTGGATAAATTTTTGTGGTGGGTAAGGTACCTTGAACTCATATTTTTGATACACTCATTCATGGGAGGAACTTCCAAGAATTTTTTACATTGTTTTGATCTAAACTAAACTTCCAGCGTTCATAGTTCTATTAGATCAAGGATCAAAGTTTCATTAATAAAACTAGATCATCCCAATAACCCAAAAATTGTAAATAACAATTTGATAAGATTTATATTGTGGATGTATCAGTAGATAATTTTTTTTATTGGCTGGTGGAGTTGAGGTGGTGGGAGGTATTGATCAAATAGAGGATTGTCCATGGATATTAAGGATTGAAGTGTTCATCATGTAAAGATCACATGTCGGTGACTATCAAATGCACCATCAGGGTCATGATATTTAATAGTGAGATAAATCATTTATTGTGATCATCAAACTATTTAGTATTTTAATATTATTCCATTTAATTAAATATAATATTTTCAATATTCCTCTTATGTATTAATATGTATGTTTGAACCATGTGAAACTTGTGTTTATATTTTTTTTGTTTATTATCTTTATTATTATCTTCTAATAGTTCTTGTATATATGTATCTTGAGGCTGTGCATTACTGTATGGTGATTTGGGTATATAGTCTTCAATTATCTGGTCTAAATCACATGAACTCATTTGATGACACCTTTTAACTACCTTTTTAAATTTATATGGGTTTACTAGATGATATTATTGAACCTAATAAGTGGTATTAAATCCTCAATTAGAGTGTTTCATATGCCTAAACCCTGGTGAAGGTTTTTTTAGAGATCATTTTAGTAGAATCATTATTCTCTATTCCTTACATAAGAATACTAGTAGGTTGTTCCAAATGTATCTTTTACATTGACTAGAAGTTGGGGGTGTTCACAATTTCTGAAGTAATGACATTAGAAGAGGGTAAGGATTGCGTAGAGAAGTTCAACGGAATAGACTTTGGGATATAGAATATATAGATGAATAATTTAATACTATAGAAGGAAATTGATCACTCATTGATGGGTACCAATCTAGAAGAAATAAATAAGGAAGAATGAGAGAGGATGAGAAAAATCATCAGGATTTATATGGATGTTATTAGCTCAAAATTATATTTTAATATCCATTAACTAAAAAGAAAAATAGAAATATTGAAATGGATGTAGGTTAAATTATATAATATGGTCCCATGTGTTGTCATTATGGGGATAAAGGTTACCTTTTGAAATATTTAAATGGGTGTAGGTTAAATTATATAAGATATGATTCATGTGAAATCCTTGTCAAAAAATATGAGTGGATTGCTTATAAGTGTTGGTAGTTTACTTGAATCTTGGGTGGTAGACATTGGAGATCTGTTTAACTAAATGTATGAGAGATGAGGTGTGAAGAAATATATTTTTGGAAGGTTTGATAGGGAACATCTGAATTATGATCAAGCTCTTCAGATAGACTTCATGGGAGACATTTCTATCCAACTAAGGGGTAGGATCTTGCTGAGTTTATAAGGAGTGAGGAACATTACAGGGTTAAGGAAGGACATAATTTTCATTGTAAAATTAGGAAATTAAGGTTTATTTACAATGTTTAAGGATGGATCATGAAAGGTTTAACACCATGGTTATAACAAAAGGAGTAAAGTCTTGAACTTTTTACCCAATATGAGTATCAGAAGTTGTGATACATACTTAACAAGTAAATTCTGAAAAGTCATGGATTGATCACATCAGTCACCTTAGTGAGAAGGGAATGAAAATAATAGTTTCTAAAGGGATGATAAAGGTGAAAATAATGGATTAAAAAATATTAAGTAATGTATTATAGGGAAGCATTGGAAGGTTTGCTCCCAAACAGAAGGTAATAATCCAAAGAAAAAAAATGTTACAGTTGGTTTATATATATATATGGGGACCAAATTTTGTTTGTTCTCATAATGTATCACTATAAAATGTAATTTTCATTGATGATGAAACATATAATTTGTGGTTTTTAATTCTAAATTATAAGTTTGAAGTATTTAGAATCTTTTTTTGATGGAGGGATATGGAGGAAAGTTAAACCAGATGCAAGGCAATATTCTCATAATCAGATAATGTTTAGGAGTACAGATGCATGGAATTTTGAATGTTCTTATAGTGAAAGGAAATATAGTTTGAAAAGACCATCCTAGGTACTCCAAAACATAATGGAGTACTAGAGAAGACAAATAATTTGTTTACTGAAACTAGAAATAGTATAATAATTCATACGAGATTCCCCAAGGTAATTTGGGAGAAAGCTGTGAATTACCTAACATTTTTAATCAATATAAGACTTTATTATTCATTAGGGAAGAAACTTCAAGAAGTCTATTGGTCTGTAAGGAAGGTTTATTTCACCAATCTCAAAGTCTTCAGTGCAATTTTCTATGTTCATGTTGATTCCAAGGATAAAGACAAGATGAAAGCTAAGTCTTGAGCATTTTACTTTGTTGGATATGATAATGAAGTGTTTGGTTTCTAAATTTGATATAAAAACTCTCAAATGTTTTTTAGAAGCAATAATTTGATCTTAAATGAAGATATATTATTTTAGGATAAAAAATAAGTGGAGAATTATAATTAATTAAAAGTATATTTATAGGTTCAAGTTCAACTAAATGGATATCTAGATGCTTTTAATATTTTAAATAATCTAGGAAGAACATAAATATTAGAAATACCATACTATTAATAAAAGAGCACAACAATAGGGATAGTTTATTAGATCTACCATGTCAAGGCACCAAGTGAAGAGGTATGTAAGTGATATATATTAATTTATTATTATATATGTTGTAGAGAATAAAATCCCATAGTATGTGATAATTTTGAAAGATTTTAATTGGTGGGAGTTATTCATGAGGGATGGAATTTATTCCCTACACATGTTCATACCATGGGGGCAGATGGAGAGACATATTGGGATGAAAGTTCTTCAAAATAAATTGGTGTATCATCAAAAGGAAAAACCATATGGAAGGTGGAGGTACAAGGATGGGATAATAGTAAAGGGTTTTTAAAAAAAGGTGTGTATTTCTCAATTATCCTTTCACAAGTGGTATAAAATATGACCATTCAGATGGTGTTGAGTATGGTTGTAATGGAAAGAATTTATTAAGAGAAGTTAGATATGAAGATAAATTTACATCACTGGGACATAAATGAGAAAATTTGTATATAACAACCAGTTTATTTCACAGAGAATTTAAACCAAGACCTTTTGTACAATATCAACCAAAGCCTTTACAATTTCAACCAATCACTGAGGAATTAGAATTTTAATTTTAATGACTTGATAAAGGAGAAGAATTTTTTCTAGGGAAATAGTTACTATTGTTATTACCAGAAGGTGTTTGATGATGAGGGTTTCATCATTATTCTTTTATAAATTAATGGAATGCTGATTATAGGCCTGGAAAAGAAAATAATTAATGAATTAGAGGCTATACTATCTAAATGTTTCTATATGAAGGATCTTGGTCCAGTGACATGGATTATAGAGATGTGGATTGTGAGATACTTAGGTTCTAATACATTGTACCAAAACCAGTTTGATTAAACTTAGAAAGCGGTGGAGTGATTTGATATAGGTGAAGAAAAACTAGTAACCCTGCCCCTAGATAGAAAATTTAATATAAGAAAAGAGGATTCACCATAGATATAAGATGAGGTAGATTACATGGGGAAGATTAAAAATATATTAGTGGTTGGAATTCAGACGGATTCCATGGTTTTTACTCAACTATACATTGTGCAAGTAATGGGAGTTGTGAGAAGATACATGTCAAACATAGAAATATAACATTGAGAGGCTATGAAATAGACTCTATAGTACTTAAAGGGTTCTAAAAGCATGAAAATTTTATCCAAAACCAAATTTTACATTACAAGGGTTTGTAAACATAGATTTTAGATGAAATGGAGACACTAATAAAATCATGACCATATATGTTCCTACTTTTAGTGGAATGAAAATGTTCCAAATATAAAATCTTTATCTAGTAGTTACACTATCAATAATTAAAGTGGAGTACATTACTTTGACAGAACCTTGTAAGGAGTTGATACGAATGATATAGATATTGAAAGATTATAAAACAATCCAATATGACGGGATTTTCTTTTGTGATTCATAAAGTGATCTTCACTTATCCAAAACATGACATTTCATTCTAGGACAAGGAAAATTAATTTGAAGTATAAATTCAACAAGAATTTTTTGGATGATGGTGTTTTGGATCTATGGATGATAAAAGAGAGTCATAATCCAATGAATTTGCTGATAAAAGTTATTGTATGGGATGTGCTGAGGAAGTTTTTCACCTCATTAGGGATAGAATGATTGAAATAAATTATGGGGTAACCATGGTGGTTGCATAAAATTATTTAATAGTGGAAGGTGGTTTTTTGAAAAAGATAGTGAACTTTAAGATTATACTAGTAGATGATTCTCAAGTGGGAGATTGTTAGGATAGACCATGTGAAAACCATTTTTCATCCAATGTGTTAGTATACCAAAAGGAGTAACATCAGTTGAGAAATTTCCATTAGTGTGGATGGAGATGATGGAGTGATAATGACCAACATTCATGTGTCCAGAAAATGGAAAAATAGATGTTTCCATCTGGTTGTTGTTGCTTGGTTGGTGTAGTCAGATGATTCAATCGAATGATATGATTGAAATACATATTTAGAAGGTGTAGATATAATTTTACCTTGAACAATCATCTCAAAGACCATGTCAGAAACCAAGAAGTAAAATTTCATAATATGAATCTTATGAATGTATCATTAGATAGCATTGTTTATCAGTAAGTGGAGTTGGGTCGGTGGGAGGTCTTGAATGAATGAGTGATTATTTGTGGAGATCGGGGTAGGTGGAATTCATCCTATAAATATTATATGGAGGTAAATAATTGATTCACAAGTTGGGTATAACTATTTAATAGTGGGATTTTATCATTTTTTTTGTGATTATTAATTTTTTGGGATTGCAATCTTCTTTTTTTACTTGAATAAATGAGTTGATGTGTCCCCCCATGGATTTTGATGCATGTATAAACTATATAAAACTTATTTTATTATTTTAATTGTTTTTTCTTAATAATTGTATTTAGATAATTCTTATATCTATGAATATGGAGGGTTTGCATTGTGGTGTGGTGATTTGGGTGTATAATCATCCAATTTCTTGTCTCCATAGCATGGGTTCATCTGTTGACACTTTTTATCACCTCCATAAGCTTAAATGGATATCATATAGTGGGTTTACCATATGATTGGCATGATCCCAACAATTAAATACAATCATTATGTGTTAATGTTCAAGTGTGATATTCTATTATGGTTATCATGAATGAACTATTTCATAAGATATAATGCATAAAAATTCATTATTCATGAAATATTTTCATGAGTTGGGTTGTAACATTTACTTATATGTTATAATGCATGATTAAATGTGACACCACTCATGGAGTATCCTTGAGGAATTTATATAAGGAGAAAGTACCCCCATTAAATGGGGATATTTATGATCATGCTAGACCACCAAAGCCATGACCAAGGAAGCCTTATCCTGTAGCCCTCTTTCTTCTCACTTCTTTACATGATGAGTTATTAACTTGTTGTGGAGGATGAAGTGTCCCAATTTAAGTTTTAGTGATTTAGAGTTAACATGTGGATAAACCAAAGAGGATATAATCTTTCAGTTTTTACTTGGTGTTCTTTATCAAACTCATTAAAATATAGATAAAGAAGTAGTGGAAACTTTCATGTAATGTTAACACATTTATGGTTTTCATAATTACTATTATGTGTGAGTTCATTTATTCTAACATGGTGATCTTGGTTTGGGTTATTAAATCACTTCCACCTCCTCTAATAAGTTCTATTCGATCCCTATAAATTCTAATAGTGGTATTGGAGAAAACCATGAAATTAGGTTCATGAAATTATTTTGGGTATTAAGATTATCAAAATAGTATTCCCTATCATATGACTATCATAAAATAAAACTCAGTACAAATATATTGATTTTTTATTAATCATAGTATATAATATAGGGATATCTTAATCTATGATTTCTATGTTGTGTTTAAAAAAAGAGCATCAAATCACTAAGGTGATATTAATGCCAATTGTTAAATATGATATGTGATAAATAATCATAGGTTTATTATATTTGATTATACAAAACTGAATTATAAAGTATGAATGATAGTGAATTAATTCATTACCTATTAGTCATATCCTATAACTCCTCTTAATCATAAAATGTGATTGGTATATAAAAAAATTATTTTTTCTGGAAATTCAATTATAAAATGGATTTTTTTTTATAAATAATGATAAAAGGTATCTTATGGATATTTATTAATATATAAAGAGTATATAATTAATCAATAAATGTTTATGAATAGTTTTCATTATTAAATTTTAATATTAAAAATACTTTTCTCTAAATTAAATGACATGCCTTATAACTTAGAAATATTTTTTTATAAATCATAAGGATGATCTATAGATTTTTTATAAATTACAAAATAAGTCTAATGTATAATTTTTTTATATTTTAAGATTTTGAATTATTCAAATTAAGGGTTTTATTTGGGATATTGTTTAAACCACCTCAAAAGGAGTTTTGATGATTGATTTTATCAAAGATTAAATAATATAAGTATGTGATATTTATATTATGTAAAATGTTTACATAACATAAATTGGATTATAAAAGTTTTATCATTCATAAAATATCATATATCTAAATTAAATTCCATATAATGAATAATACGAAGGATTTCATAATATGAAATTAATAGAAAATTTTTATATTCAAGATTATGGAATATCCAAAATGAAATGCTAAATTATAAAGTGTTTATAATTAACTTTTATTTTTGAAGTGTTCATAAATATTTATATCATATTTAAATATGTGAAATTTTTATTTATTTAAAAGTTATTCCCTGATTTATTATTGATGGATATAAATGATTTATATTGTGAATATGTGTATTCAATAGTTTAATTGTTAAACTTATTTGAGAGATTATCATACATGTATCTAAGGAGTTACATACTAGGTACTATAATGGATTTAGTTTCCATATACCTTGACTTAGATTTTTAATTAAAGTTATTATCTTGAGTTTATTTTTTGAATATAGTTTATACCTATTATATATTAGAGTTATTGTGAATTGTAATCTATCTTGAGTAAAGTATCCTTGGGTAGAGGGACTTTGGGTCAGACTTCCCATTGGCCCAGAGGCTTATGCCTTGTTCTAGAAATGTAGGGGATGGGTATGTGTGTCTCTGGGCTTAATATTTAGAATATTTTCTATTTCATATAAATCCAATATGTTTCCTGAAAAATTAATTTAATTTATGCATGTGATGTATTTGGATATGTGTAAATGTAGTCAGATTCTATTTTTGGGTGGGTAACACAAATAGTGAGTCATGTAAATGGTTACACATCAATATGGTTTAAAGATATTGATTTAATGGAAGGAATAAGTGCAATAACCTAAACATTTACCTTTAAAGAATAATAATATTGATATCTTTCTTAACAAACAACATCAACTTTAAGAGAATTGTGATATATTATAAAAATATTATTATTTAAATGTGTCTATTATAATCTATCCACATAATTGACATGTATGAATATGATTAAATGCATTATAAAATTCATGTATAATGGTTCTACTCAATAAAAAATTATTGATTAATTTTGAATAAATAAAGACTCAATTTTTTAGTAAAGTCATTTTATGCTTTAAAAATAATTTTTCTTCAAAAATGGGTTTTTTTTCTTTTTGTGAGAAAATATTATAATAAATTTATAAAACTTTTAAAAATTATATTTTATAAAAAGGATATAAATTTTGAAATAATTATATCAAAATTATTCTAAGGAGAAATTTTTGAGAATTTTTTAAAAAGATTAATTTTTAAGTGAATAGTGAAAAATACCATTTTTATAAAAAACTGTATTTTCCATTCAAGTGTTTAAAAAGTATCATTTTGTTTTGAATTTATTTTAAAATTTAATCAGTTATTTTTTATTAAAAATAATAAAACTAATTTATTTAGAATCAACATTATGCTTAATCTTGCTATAAAAACATTTTTATACTAAAAAATACATTTTCAGGAAAATCATTTTTATCATGTTTTGGAGGTTTATTTTAAAATTATTTTATAAAAATTATAGGAATTGAATTTTAAAAAACTTATTTCATATTTGGAATTGGTATTTCAAAACATGGTAAATAGTTCAACCATTGTTTGGTCATAATGAATAGTTTCCTTAGTAAAATTACTATCACCAAGGTAAGGGTAAAATGGGTAAAACAAGGTTAAACTATGAGATAAGGCTTAAAAATAATTCATACACTAGAATAATTTTCATTGTATGAGTATAATTCTACCACCACTATCAAATATTTTAAAATATGTCATTTTGGTTCAATTAGTCTTTGAAAAAAGTCTTTTGTTATATTTTAAGTAAATGAAAATTATAAAATATCCCTTTTTTCTTTTAATATTTATAATATTTTGTTACATGGATAAAAATAATTTATTAATGATTATATAAGGTTATTTTAAATATAATTAATTTTTTTTATAGTAATTTATTTTTAAATTTTATGGCATAAATAATTACCTCAAATGTTTATGCAACACCAAGAGAGTGTTTGTACAAGCTATAGAGAAATCAAATAAATAACATTTGAAAACGTAAAAGTAATAAAATTTGGATGAATTATTGTGTTGCATGATTTTTTAGATAAATATGACATATTATTCACATGTTAAAGTTTTTTATTTGAATTCTATTTATTTCTTGTTGTCTTTGAAGTCAAATAATGTGAATAAACCCAAAAAATGACTTTAATGGTATCTTATGTTAAATTATATTTTATTAAATGAATTAAATCAATAAAGATCTTATTTTAATAAATTTTAATGATATATGGTAAAAACTGTCAACCATTTTCCACTTATATGTCAATTTTACCTTTATAGTAACATTCTTGACCCCTAAAGTGTAAAAAAACTTTGATATTGCAACAATTGTTAGAAAGGTTAATAGAGGGTTAAAACTAAGAGATAAGGATTAAAAAATAACTTAAACATGTATAAATATTATTTCATGAGGGGATTTTGACTTATATTAATCAAGAAATATATCAATATGGGGCCAATTAAACTTGAAAATTAATTTATATTAATTTAATACGTTAAGAAATTCCAAGGGCACCACTCCTCTTATATAAGGACACCACCTCTCCTCTCTTACTCGCAATTATTAAGCCACTTATCTCAACAAAACCTAACAAAAATCTCCTATTAAATTCATTAGATAAATTATATGTGTTTTTTTATTCTTAAAATATCATACCCAGTGTCCTTAATGAGAGATGAAAAGGGGATTCTTCAAAGAGTAAGTAATCATCTTATCCAAGTGTTTTCATTTTATTTCTTTTTTATACCTCCTTAAATTCAATACTAACCATAAAAATATAATAAAATTAGTATGTAAAATATATTTATATGATATTATGTTATTTTTATAACCTTATTCCTCTCTTTTTTCCATTAAATAGAAAATGAAAGTATCGCTCGTGCTTACGTGTGAACTACTACCTCTATGAAGCAATATGAATAATTTTCTATCACCACCTCACATGGATATTTATAAATATGGATTTAATAAAAATATATTATATTATATTTTATTATTATTTTATATGCAAAGGTGAATTAGTTTTTATCTTTTTTCATTCCATCCATCAAAAAATGGAAACATCCCTCGTGTGTACATACAAACTAGCATATTCACATAGTGATGCAATTAATTTTTCATCACTGATTTATATGAATTATTAAATATAGATATAATGAATATATTTTATATTTATGTCATTATTAAAATTAGGGATATGAATGAACAATGATCAAATGGTAAGGACCATAACTTCTGAATCAAAACATACATGAAAAACGAAGTAGTTAACACCAAAAATGATGATAGTAATGAAATATTGTTAATGAATGGGTGATAATATATTATAAGTAAACCATTTATGGTATTATAATTATTTATATTATTATATTACATAATTATAATAAATTTAAATTTATTATATAGGAGGTTAGAGTGCTTTTGAAGAAAGTCAGACGTATGGTAAGGGTTTCTCGTCTCACTTTTATTTCAGTGAGACATATGGAATATTCCCCACTTGTTTCTTTTATGTGGTTTATATAATTCCTATGAATGAATTTTATTATTATTACCATAAAAATTATGGGTATTTACATATCCATATAATTTTCAATATTTCATGAGGTTTTAATTTATTGATTAGAAAAGTTGTAAGAGTTATTTATCTCAATATTGTTTTATAATGACATGTTTAAAGTTATGTACCTATTTTTTATTTATGAGGTGTATATAATACCCCTATGAAATGTTATACCATTAATTTTATTAATTTAATGATATTTAAAGTTTCATTTTAAGTTATTATTTCATGGTTTTATAATTGAAAAGTAACCAACACATTAAGCATTTTATGCTACAATATCATTTTTACCAGGATTATTTATGATTATATTTACAATGATTAAATTATATGATATATATCTACCAAAATTTATGTATTTTCTTATACTTTTTTTTATTTTTGGAGATTATTTGTTTTCCTATCATTTATCTCTATTAATGTACTCAAGGGACTCAGATAATGTCTTTAAGGAGAACCAACTTTGTTTTACTATTCAACCAATGATATTTTTCTTCCATATACATATTTTAATTAAAAAAATTTCATGATTTTTTTAGTAATATTACTTGGTTATTTAAATTCATTTTTATATATGTTTTAATTTATATTTTTTTTAAAAGGAATCTTCTTATCTTTTTCTGAACTGGTTATTTAGGATATTTTACTGAAAATGTGAAATAAATATTCATTTAAATTTACACTACCTTAACATAATTTCCCACCATCATGACCAGTAAATGATTTCAATCTTCCTTTTCAAGTTTCCATGTATCTTTTAAAATAAAATTTTTCCTTAAATTTTTTTTAAAAAATTATATTTTAAATAAATTATTTCAAAATAAAAAATGTATATTTCTTAAGAAATGTTATAGTGATCTTTAAAAGTATTTTTTCATCTATGATATCATAATTTGATGTTACTTATTCTTTATTGGGGATATAATTCCATGATACTATACTTATTATTTCTTTGGATGGTTTATGGTCATGATGATGAAATATTTATGAAACCTATTTTCTCTTCCATGGGTTATGTTATGCTGCATTGATAAATGTTTTCCCAATCTTGTGGAATTAATATGAATGGATTATGATTATGTGTTGGATGGTTTCATTATAGGCCACCAATGTATTGGGTAAATGTTAATGTTTTATCAGATCAAGAGGTACATGGGTGATTATCCCAATCCCAAAAGTGGGTATATTAAAGGTTATCTCAATCCCAAAATAAGGTATATAGAAGGTTATACCAATCCTAAAAGAGGGTACATGGGAGGTTATCCCAAGCCTAAAGAAGATACACATGAGGATATACCAGGACTAACATGTGATGAATGTCTTGGTGAGTTTCCTTGACATAATATTTCTATGATTATAATTATTCCAATCTTTTATGATATGATCATAATCTAATGTTATACTCTAATAGACCGTGTTATTTTATTTATTTATGATTCATGTCTTACAAAATTACAAGATTTATTCCATGACCCAATAGTATGATCTATTAATTTTTGGGTATGATGTTCTATTTCTATGCTCATTATCTCATACCTTTATTCTCATATTATTATTGTAAATGATCATTGATTGATATATCCAATGACTACCCTTAATAAGTGTCTAAGTTCACCCTTTATTAAGTTTTATAATACTCATGATATGGGGAATGGGTATAAGTATGTTATGCCTAATAAGGGTACTATATGTGAATAACTTAGTGAGAGATGATGTAGATTTTTATGAACTGGTTGTTTATATATCCATATTTCCAATGATACTAAAAATCTATGGTTATGGAATAGATTGTAATGATATTTAATAAATATTAAACATAAATTATGTAATATTTATTTATGAAATTCTTGGTCCTCTATAGTCAGTATTATATAAATGTTTAATTATTTTTGGAAACTAAGATGAGAAAACATTAGTAATAACTCTTAATATAATATTATATATATAGGAGAACATAATATGTTATGGTTAAGAAAAAAGTGTGATTTTCCTAGATAAGACATCCTTTTTTAGATACATGCAAAGTGGATGTGACTATGGAAGAGATGGACCTAGGGGTAACAAATCTGAATGAGGTGGATTGGGTATTAACTTTATTTTCACTGGTGCATGATGAGTGGGCCTAATACTGCACACTGAGCTAGATAATCCTGAGGGATATGCTTAGTCTAGTTCACATTTTCTTTATGTACAATTATGATGAATATGATGATACAAAATATGGAAACATATGATATTACATAGTGATATGGTATAAACCTAAAGTGTCATGGGTTAATACGTCTAAATTTGATCATAGGTTTAAATTAATAGATACCCCTTTTTAGTTTTTATGTGATGGGAGTTTAAGAATATTAAGTATAATTGTGGATAGATTTATTTGAATATAACCCTTGGGTTTAGTATGTGTTTTAGTGAAAAGGTTATTTGAGGAATAATTCTTTTATATTTTATAGAAATAATTTTAAATTTATTAATAACATTTTTGGTTAATATGATCATTGATGTTGGGGTAATTATGGTTAATTGGGATAAAAGGTTTATTACATTTTGGGAAAATATTTTTATCATATAGATAACCATGGGATTGAAAATTAATGTGGTGACTAAGTTATTAATGTTACTCTTGAAGATATACACTACATTGGAATAAATATTGATTTTATTTATGGAAGCATACATGATTTTATTGTGGTTTTATGATGATTAAGGTTATTTTGGAAAATTATTAGCTTGTTTTAATAGAATACATGATCATAGTATTGATGTGTTTGGTACAAAACATTATGATCTACTATATATTTTTTGGGGATAAATGATAAAGTTGATATTTGAAAAAAATGGGATCAATTCTTTTTGATTTTTAGGTTTTGAATTTGGTCACACATATTTTGATAGTCTTAAGGTTCACTATTTATTGAATTGTTTAAGTTGAACATTGGGTATTGTTTTTGAGTTTTTAGAGGATAATTTATTATTTAATACTATAAAGATTTATCCATATTGGATAAGTTGTGTGAACCACTTTGGTTTTGGAAATTATCTAGAGATCGAAGGAAAGAAATTTCATTCCAACCAAAAAAAAAATTATGCTTATGAAATGGGAAGAAATAAAGTAAGTATATTTTCTTATGTTCTCTATAATGATATAAACATAATCCCAAAACATTATGAAATTAATCTTTAAGTATAAATTTTATTATTTTACCTTCATTTTTGATGAATTGATGGTATTTTCACCCCTCATTGATTTATGGTTTTTTGGTAATTAACTTTCTCATATCTACGTTCTCTATAACTCTCTATTAGTCCTTGGATATTATTTTTATCCTCCATATAAATATTTTAACTGCCCACTAATGTTATACTTATATAGGAATTTGATTGTGTGTTATTTCAAGTAACCTTAATGTTTCTCACTACCCCTTTTCAAAGGAAGTTTCAATATCCCTTTGTACTATGTGGGTTTTCAAAAAATGAATTTTCAAATATAGAACTTTTAATGACTAAGAAAAAATTGAGAGGATATAATTTATTTAAGGGTGGGAAAATCTAACACCCCAAAAATTTCATTTAAAATAATAATAATCTCGATATCATTCTTAACATGCAACACAAATCTTTAAGTGAATTGTGATAAATTATAGAAATATTATTATTTAAATGTGACTATTATAACCATGAAATTGTATTAAAGGGTATGAATATGAGTAACTAAATTATGAAATATGTATAATGGTCCTACTTGATACAAATATAATTATTAATTATTAGTAAATAAGGACTCAATTTTTTGTAAAGTCATTTTATGCTTCAAAAATACATTTTCTGCAAAAATGAGTTTTATTGGTTTTTGGGAGAAAATATTATAATAAATTTTTAATATATTTAGAAATTATATTTTATAAAAACTATATAATTTTTTAAATCAGTTTTTCAAAATTAACTTAAGTAAAAATTTGTTGAATTTTTTGAAAAGATAAATTTTTAAGTGAATAATAAAAAAATATCGATTTTATAGAAAACTATATTTTCTATTAAAGTGGTTAGAAAGAACCATTTTATTTTCAATTTATTTTTGAAATTTAATTATATTATTGTTATTAAAAACAATCCAATTAATTTCATTATAATTGAAATTATGCTTAATATTTGTATAATGTTTTTTTATACTTAAAAACATGTTTTTTCTTGAAAATCAAATTTTCATCACATTTTGAATGTTAAATTTAAAAGTAATTTATTCCTCTTAAATGAATTGAATTTGATAAAATGGATTCAATATTTGGAATAATAATGTATAAATTTTGTAAATAGTTCAACATTATTTTTTATCATAATGAATAGAAACCTTGGTACAAATGTTGTCACCACGGTAAGGTTAATACATATTGAACAAGGTTAAAACTATGATATAAGGGTTAAAATAATCCATACACTTGAACATATCTAATTGTATTTTTATAATTAGACAAAAAATTCAAATATTATAAAATATTACATTTTGGTTCCATTATTATTTGATAAATGCCTCTATTATATTTTAAGTAAATGAAAATTTCAAAATATATCTTTCTTACTTTTAATATCTATAATATTTTTTACAGGGATAAAAAATAGTTATGAATGGTTATAAATGTTTATTTTTAATATAAATAATTTTTATGGTAATTTATTTTTTATTTTTATTTATTAAATAATTACCTTAAATACTTATGCAACACCAACACAATGCCTTTTCATGTAGTATAAAATTCAAATAAATAATTTTAAAAATAGTAAATGTAATAAAATTTGGATGAATTATTTTTCTACATGATTTTTTAGATAAGTATAACAAAATAGTGTTTTTTTAAATGTTTTTATTCAAATTTATTTTCTATATTGTTGTCTTTAAAGTCAAACTGTGTGAATAGTTTCGAAAATGACTTTAATGTTATCTTATGTTATATTATTTTTTATTAAATGAATTAAAATTCATAAAAATATTATATTTATCCAAGTGAATGGGATATGATCTATTATATCATAAATTTTATAATTATGGGTCACATTTCCTTTTATAGTAACATTATTGACCCTTAAAGTGATTTTTTTATATGACGGTAATCATCAAAAGGGTTAACAGAGGGCTAAATTAAAAGATAAAAAATCTCATAATCTTTTATAAATTTTATTGTATGAGATTATTTAGACTTATATTAATCATATATTCTAAATATATTAATTTTTATCCACTTGAAAAATAAATTTAATTTATTTTAATTTAATACTTTAAATAATTTCAAGGGTGACCCTCTCTTCTCTTATATTAGGAAACCACCTACCCTCTCTTCCTCACACTTATTGAACCACTTAACTCAAAAAAACCTACCAAAAAACTCTTATTAACTTCATTATATACATTTTATAGGTAATTATCTTCTTAAAAACCATACCTAGGGTCCTTATGGAGATATCCAAAGGAGGTTCTTCAAAGAGGAGGTAATTGTATTAACCAAGCATTTTCATTTTACTTCTTCTTCTACCTCATTGTTTTTATCCCTAACCATAAAAATATATTAACATCATAATCTAAAATATATTGATATGTTATTATTTTAATAAAATAACCTTATTCATCCCCTTTTTTTCATCAAACAGTGAATAAAAGTATCACTCACGCGCACATGTGGACTACCACCTCCACGAAGTGACACAATTCATTTTTCATAACCACCTCACAAAACTATTTATAAAGATGTATTTAATAGATATATATTATATTTATGATATTATTATTTTCAATTAAAGGTAAATTATTATTTACCATTCTTTCATTACATTTATTGAAAATGGAAACATCACTCATACGTATATACGGACTACCATATCCACATAGTGTTGTAATTAAATTTTAATTACCATTTTATATAAATTTTTATAAATATGTATATAATGAATATAAATAATATTTACATTATTATTAAAATTATATAAATGAATTATCCATGGTAAAAGGGAAATGATCATAACTACCAAATAAAAACATACATAAAAAACACAGTAGTTAACACATGAAATGATGACAATAATTAAATATTATTAATAAACTTTTGAAAAGATATTATAATTAAACATTTAATGGTATTATATTTATTTATATGGTTATTTTATATAATTATAATAAATTTAAATTTATTATATAGGGGTTTAGATCACTTACGAAGAAAGTCAGACATAAGGTAAGAGTTTCTTGCCTCACTTTTATTTCTATGAGACATATGCCATATTCACCACTTTTTTCCTTTGTGTGGTCTATATAGTACCAATGAATTTATTTTCTAATAATTCTTATGAAAATTATTGGTATTTTTAAATACGTATAAGGTTTTCTATTTCATGACGTTTTGACTTAGAGATTACCAAAGTTATAAGAGTTCTTCATCTCAATATTATTTTGTTGAGACGTGTTTGATGTTATGAACTTATTTTTTATGAGGTGTATATATTACCCACATGACATGTTAAATCATGAATATAATTATGTTCATGATATTTAAAATTTCAATCTAATTTATTATTTCATTGGTATTATGATTCAAACATTACCAAAGATATAAGAGTTTTATGTTACAATCTTATTTTTCCTAGGACTATTTATGCTTAAATTTATGATGATGAAATTATATGATATATATATATATATTTATTTTATTATACTTTGGTAATTTATGTATATTATATGTTTCCTCTCAATTTCCTATCTTAAATTACCTAAGAGACCGAAAGAATTGTTGTAAAGAAAACCAACTTTATTTTACTATTTGGTCAATAATATTTTTATTCCTTGTCTATATTTTATTAAAAATGTTTTCATGATTTTTTTTAATATTCTTATATTATTATATAAAGGTAGTTTTACTCAGTTTTTAATTTATATATATGTTTTTTTAAAATGAATCGTCTTGGTTTTTTTAATGATGGATTTTTTACTGAAAATGTGAAAGTAATATTTGTTTTATCATATGTGACATGAATGGAATTTCCCAACATTATGAGTGATCAATTATTTTAATTTTTTTTTCAATCTTCCATTTTTATTTTAAAATAATTTTTTTCTTAATATTTTTTATTTTTTTTATTTTAAATAAGTGATTTATAAATGAAAAGAGTATTTTCCTTAAGAAATGCTCTAACGATATTTAAAAGGAATTTTCGTCTATGATTAAATTCTTTGATGTTAATTATGATTCACTAGGAATATTATTCTATGATACCATCCTTATTAATTCTCAAGATGGTTTACGGTTATGATTATGAAATATTTATTAGACCTATTTCCTTTTTTTAGGGTTAAGTTTTGATGGAATGATAAACATTTTCATGATCTTATGGCATGGATATGAATGGGTTTTAATTATGTGATAAGTAGCTACATTATATAAATCCAATTAATTGGGTAAATTTTAAAATTTTCAGAGCTAAAAGGGAATATAATAGGTTATCCCAATCACAAAAAGGGTACACAGGATGTTATCCCAAGCCCAAAATAGAGTATATAGGTGTTTATCCCAATCCTAAGGCAGGTTCATAGGAGGTTATCCCAATCCTAACATGTGATGAATGTCTTGGTGGATATACTTGACATAATATCTCTATGATTATGATTATTCCACACTTTATTCTACTAATTTATGAAATGATCTTAAGCCAATGTTATTCTCTAATGGCTCATGTTCTTGGATTTTATTATGATTCATCTCTTATAAACTACCAAGCATTATGCAATATTTCATAATTATGATCTATTAATTTTTGGGTATGATTTTATATTTTTATGATCATTTTCAAATAAAATTATGCATATGTTATACTTAAAAATGATCATTGAATGATATCTCTCAAGTTTATCCATACTGAGTATCTGAGATCGCCCTTTATTATGTTTTTTATTCCCTTGGATATGAATAATGGTTTTAAGTATGTTATTCATAAGAAAGGTACTAGACATTAAGGACATAACAGAAGATGATATATATTTTTATGAACCATTTTTATATATCCATGTTTTCAAATACACTAAACCTATACATTTGTGGCATGGATCATAATGATATATAATGAATATGAATATAAAATATTGTAATGTTTATGTATAAAATTCTTGATTTTTTATAATTGGATTTCAAATTAAATCACTATAAGTATGCATACATAAACAATAATAACATGATATAAGATGATGAAATTAAATACCTTTCAAAATACCAAGTGTTTGATTCCTTCCAATGTGGAACTTGTCAAGATATTAATCATCCAACCAGGTAGGAAATTCCATATTTGGGTTCCCATTATTGGATTTTTCTTTGGGTTACACTCACCTAGGATGTAACGTCCCGACCCCAGTTACCCAGAGTCGGTGCATTATTGCATAACATTGGCATGATCACAAAAGATCAAGTCTCAAAAGACCGATTAGTTTAGTAGCCTTGGAAACACTAGATAAATTCATAAATGTTACAGTACATAATAAAGTGAAAAACTAAAATAACATAGTATCCATTTTCCACACTCATATCCCTTTCATACTATCCATGCAGGTCATTCCTAAAATACTTTTTTACATCCTAGAAAAATTAAAACATTGAAAGGGGTGAGCTCAGATGCTCAGTAAAGATAACAATATAGCGGAAGCTTTCATAAATAAACATTAACATTTAAGGCAATGTATAACTAAAACAAAATCCCTTTTAAACTTTAACTTCAGCATAATATGTAAAAATAAAATGAAATAATGCCATTTACTTATTCACATGGATATTCTACAGGTCGAATAATGACATGCAATATCAATAACCACTTTCATAATGTTGGAATGCATAATGCCAGACTATCATAACCACATAGCCAAGGCCTCATGCCAAGACTACAAATAAGATTTTTTCAAGGCCTCATGACAAGACACTAGTTTGTCTCATGAGACCTGCCGATGCATCGAGGAGCTATAGCAGGCTCCACCCGTCACTTATTAAGTCCAATGCATTCCTCATATGAACAGGTTTAAACACATCGTAAACCATAACATAATCGTATCACATAAAAAATGCATAAAGAAAACATAAAATTTCAACATTTCAATCACAATATATCAATACAACACATTTATATAACAAAAAACACTTTCAAAACCATTTTCAATACAAAAAAAAAATAAAATTAAAACTTTGTATTTATTTTTCAATTAAAAAAGTTATGGCTTGTAGAGGAAGCCGAAACACAAATAATGGTCATGGAGGCGGAGAAGTCATTGTCTCCACATACACAAGAAAAAAACATTCCTCTTTTCGTTTAGTAAAACACTTTTTAAAAAAGATATCTTTTGAATAAAAGTAAAATTCAAAGGGGTTTATACACCGTATACAAGAAAGTTGTGTATAAAACAAAATCTTCCTCAATGAAAAGAGATTGAGACGAAGACCCTTACAAAGATAATTTTTTAAATAAAGTAGATCTATTATGTGTACTCACTATAAGTAAACATAAATAAAGTAAAAATACAAGATAGGACATAATAATATCATGACATAATTTGAAAGTAGGAGATTAACCCAAAGAATGGAAATTGGGTTAAGAAGTTCCCTTACCTCATGTCCGACTTCACTTGACCGTTCTTTAATATCCTGAATAATAAACTAGAGTTAATCTCTACTATCCTAAGAACCCTTTTCAAGTTCATTATCCCTTTTATATCACTTATTACAATGTTACAAAAATTATGTAGTCATTTAAGTTAATAATGTTCGTTTTGTCGATCTTTGGTACTTGAGTCAACAATAAACTTCTTATAATTACAAGTTGTATTTGTGGTAGAATATCCATTATCTACATAATTATATTCATGATCTAGATATCATATATATCATATATATCCAGTATATACATTCATTCATAATATTACGTAACATTTAGAGGTAATAAATGAAATGCACCGTTCTTGGAGACGGTAAGCCGTACGTACGCATGAACGCTACTTTCATTTCTATTTATTATTTAATGGAATGAAATAATAATGATATAAAGGTATATTATAATTACAGTATTATATAATATATAATATCATTTACTCCATCCTTTATACATCCCACATATGGCATTAACGATTCAAATCACTTTGAGGGGGCGGTAATCCACACTTCCTAAAATGAAAATATCGCGTTTACACATAATGGAAATCATAAAGGTATGCCATAAATGAGAAATATAGAATCATAAGGAAAAAAAAACATAATATATATCATATATAAAAATAGTGTCATCATAATGGCCACTATTAGAGGTGTTAAAAGAAGATTGAACAATCATCGTTTAGTGAGGCAGAAATTCGCCATCCACAGATACAGTATGTTCTTTAACCATTAGATGTAGGTGTGTGTAAGTGTAGCTAGAATAATTCTTATAACTACATCCTAGTATATTTACGATACTGTTTTTGTTACAAAAGAAATGAATAAAAAGAGTTTAGGGGGTTGGAGAAGCAAAATAAAACATAAGAACACAAGAGAAAACACTACGTTTAAAACGGGTAAATCTTTTTCATTTGAGCTCAAAGGCTTCCTTGGTAAGACTTCTGCCCAATGTGAGGATTCTAGGAGTAACAATGGGATGTGGAGAGACAAAATGGGCAGGGTATTACTGAGACAAAGGCTTGAGAGGTGTGGGTATGGTGGTAGAGGTGGGGGCCTTTTATAAGAGGAGAGGAGGGGCACTCTTGGAAAGTTATAAAAGGTTACTTTATTATAAAATGCTTTTCGGATTTAAAAGGTCCCAAAATTATATATTTCAAGGATAAGGTGATAATAGTTCTAAATACACCCATCCAATAGGTTTTTTACATGTGTAGGTCTTAAATTTTACATTATATGTTCATTTTATTTAAATCGTTAAATAATGAGGTAATCGCTGCATCATCATGGTGTCATAAATAATTTAATTTATTTAATGTCTAAAAATTATAAAACAACTATCATGATGTATGAAATATTTTCATATTTCTAATGAATATTTATAGTAAAAAATATGACTTGTATAACCCCATTTAAAAATTGTTTTAGTAAAACAACTCATGTTTGTGACATTTTTATTTTAACATTAAATAAAAAGTTTTTAATGTCATTTTCCTACCAAAGTGGCTCCATGGGGTCCCCAAGTTGACCCATGGATTTTATTGTTCGTCCATGACTCATAAAATAGGGGTAGGACATGTGTCAAGGTCATTTCATATTATTATAACATTATCTTTACCTTAAATTTCACTAATTACCTTTAATCGTGATTAATAAAACATAAAAGTTACTATTCACCAAAAAACTATTTTAATCCCATTGAACCACATTTTACATCCTAATAACAACCATGTATGTCGGATTTTTGAAATTCAATTTATAGAAGCTGTAAAGTTTCATTTAAACGAAAAATCAATTTTTTAACTACCACTTAGTGGTTTCACTATTCATCAAAATTGAAGTTTTTCAGAACAATGCCAAAATTTCACCCTAAGATATAATTGATATTCCAAATTTAAAAATGATGTCTATTTTACAAAATTCCAAACATATAAGTTGAATTAATTAATTTTATAATTAATTCCCGCTGTCACAACAAATAGAATGTTTTTAAGAAACAATATATATCAAAAGATTGACAATTGTTTGTGTTGAATTTCAATGTTAAATTAATTATAATGACCACCATTGGATAAAATGGTAAAAATATATTATAATTATACTTTAAAACAACTCAATAGTATAATTTATCACTATACATTATTTTGATTAAAATTTTTTTAAGTATTTTTCACTATTCATAAAAAATTGGAAGTTCTCAGAAAATTACAAAAAATTCAACTTAGGGTAATTTAGATATTACTAATAAAAAAATGAAGTCCATTTTGAAATATAAAATTTATAAAATTTCAAAAAGTGGGTATTACTATTCATAACGGCTACTTTTATTGGTTGCAGTGTGTTAGAACCTCGAACTTGCGTACAATGCAAGCTATTTCATTATTGAAAGAGAAGTGTATCGTGGAAGCTTGGGGTGTTACATTCTCCCCTCCTTCAATAAATTTCATCCTCTCAATTTGAAAATTTTCTTTGAAAATAAAAGGTTGAAAATAGAAAATAACTTTGTGGAAAACCCACATCGGAAATAAGGTTAATAAAATTTAGTCTTAATAAGAGGGAAAGGGAAATGAAAAAGTCACCACCAGATTATGATCTCGATAAGGAGAACATTGGTGGAAATTAGAGACATATAATTAGAGGAAAAACATAAATATTTTTAGGGAGTGATTGAGGTCATCAATCAAAAACAAGTGTAAAATTGAGGGCCTCAAAGCCTTCAATCTATGTTGATTTAAAATATTATCCGTACAATAAGACATAAGGTATTAGGATAACACATTTTTTGTTTTAATATCCATTTACTAAAGTTTAAGAATTAATTTATTCATAGAATAAGAGATAGGTATATATATTTATGCTTGACAAGTAGAGTTTCAACCTTCAACTAATTTCTACCATAAACTCATCCTTCACTCAAAAAGATAATAGAACTCAAAAATATTATATTTATCCTAATTGTACAAGGTTCAAAATATTAACACTTACCATTTAGATTAGGAAAACTATTTTTTAATAACCAGAGACTTCCTGTAGGCTAGTGGTAGGTAATAAAGGCATGTCACACTATTGTTGTGGGTTCGATTCCTACAGATTTGTCCGATGTGACGGGTTATCCCCCGACCTACAGGTTATCCTTTTCCTAAAACTATAGTATTATAATATTCCAAAAATAATATTCATAAATTTTTTAACCTTAAAGAATAGTATCCAAGGTTCAACTTAATCCATTCCAACCTTTATTGTTATCCAAAATACTTCTGTCCAATTCACAGTCCAAATTTTATAAGGAAGGTAAACATAATGAAGATCCTTTTTCCGCGTAACAACATGTGAACACCTTCATCATGTATTCTTTTAAAACACCACAACATCCTGAATTACCATAAATCCTTATTGATTACATTCATTATCCCTTATTCCTTATAGAATACTAGATATACTCCTTCTATCCAAAAAAGTATACAAATCATTAATCAGTTTCAAGGAAGTTAAGAATATCCAATATAATTTATCCAAATCAATCATGTATTATTCCAAAATCACTATCTCGGTATCAGAACCATATTATGGTTTATCTTTCTTTCAACCATATATTTTCCAAAAATTTAACCTGCTGTGGAGTCACTTTTCTTGGTTCCACACAATCTCAAGTCCTTGATGAAATAGTACTGCAGTACAATCCTTATATACTACATAATTATTATAACCAGTATATCATTGATACAACACTCAAATGACAAAATTCTTTAATAACAACATAAGAACTCTAATCATTCCTCCTCATATGTGGTAGTATCATAACTTGATTATTATCCAATACCATCATTTGGGGCATACTCTGATGATTTGGACATTGGTTTGTGTAGTGTCCCCAATCCTTGTAGATGAAGCATTGTACATTTGAAACATTTTTCTTACCCTTGCAGTCATGCACTTTGTGTCCTTTTTCTCCACACTTATAACAAACTCCCATTCCCTTCAGGCAAGTTCCAAGGTGTTTCTTCCCACAATTATCACATATTGGAAAATTATTCTTTTCCCTCGTCCCTTTATCCATCATTCTCTCTTCCATCCTTTTCTTATCTTTCTTCCCTTCAAAGCCATAAGACTCAGAAAATTCTTTACTTATCTTATTAACACATGATACTATTTCTTCATATGTTGAGAACACATGGGAGACTATTTCCCTTATAAATGTTGGCTTAATACCATGAAAGATATGATCCTTCTTACTCTTTGGATCATACATATTTATTGTGTTCACATTCCTTCTACTGGGCACCATTTCTATACAATGGCATAAACTAGGTTAGTTTATGAATTGTAATGAATAATTACAAACTTGTAAAATACTTAATGTAAATTGAACAGTTTATGGATATAATCCATAATCATAAAAATTGTTTTCTTTGAGGAAGTATATGCTCATAAACCCTTCATAATGGTTTGTAAAAACAATGAGAATTATCCTAAGAATATCCCCCGGGAGTGTCATAACCAAGAGTTCATTAAGACCCGTTGTCGTGCACCAGTTCCAGTTCGAGTCTAGCTCAAAGTGGTGTTTTCGGGTTTTACCCTTAGGTACATCTGTTCCAGATCCGCCTCTACCTGCTCGTATCCAGACAGGGATGTATTGCTCGGAAAACTCACAAAATCTCTATAACAACACAATTCTAGGAAGTTCTTATATACTAATCCTCAAAGTCTATCTTATGGATATGTGCTCTAATCAGAGTTTTTCTAAATCTAGCTTCCAAGGTTAGTATTAAACTACCTCTGATACCAACTCTAACGCCCCGACCCCAGTTACCCAGAGTCAGTGCATTATTGTGTAACATTGGCATGATCACAAAAGATCAATTCTCGAAGGATCGATTAGTTTAGTAGCCTTGGAAACACTAGATACATTCATAAATGTTAAATCACATCATAAAGTGAAAAAATTCAATAACATAGTCTCCATTTTCCACACTCATATCCCTTTCAGACTATCCCTGCAGGTCATTCCTAAAATACTTCTTCACATCCTGGAAAAATTAAAACATTGAAAGGGGTGAGCTCAGATGCTCAGTAAGGATAACAATACAGCGGAAGCTTTCATAAATAAACATTAACATTTAAGGCAATGTATAACTAAACCAAAATCCATTTTAAACTTGAACTTCAGCATAATATGGAAAAATAAAATGAAATAATTTCATTTACTTATTTACATGGATATTCTACTGGTTGAATAATCACATGCAATATAAATAACCACTTTCATAATGTTGGAATGGATAATTCGAGACTATCATAACCACGTAGCCAAGGCCTCGTGCCAAGACTACAAAAAAGATTTTGTCAAGGCCTCGTGCCAAGACACTAGTTTGTCTCATGAGACCTGCCGATGCATCGAGGAGCTATAGAAGGATCCACCCGTCACTTATTAAGTCCAATTCATTCCTCATATGAACAGGTTTAAACATATCATAAACCATAACATAATCGTATCACATAAAACATGCATAAAGGAAACATAATATTTACACATTTCAATCACAATATATCAATACAACACATTGATATAATAAAAAACACTTTCAAAACCATTTTCAATACCAAAATAAAAGAAAATTAAAACTTTGTATTTATTTTTCATTTAAAAAAGTTTTGGCTTGTAGAGGAAGCCGAAACACAAATAATGGTCACGGAGGTGGAGAAGTCATTGTCACCGCATACGTAAGACAAAAACACTCCTTTTGTCGTTTAGTAAAACTCTTTTTAAAAAATATTCCTTTTGAATAAAAGTAAAAGTCAAAGGGGTTTATACACCGTATAAAAGAAAGTTGTGTATAAAACAAAATCTGCCTCAATGAAAGGAGATTGAGATGAAGACCCTTACAAAGATAATTTTTTAAATAATGTAGATCTATTATGTGTATTTACTATAAGTATACATAAATAAATTAAAAATACAAGATAGTACATAATAATATCATGAAATAATTTGAAAGTAGGAGATTAACCCAAAGAATGGAAATTAGGTTAAGAAGTTCCCTTACCTCGTGTCTGACTTCACTCGACCGTTATTTAATCTCATGAATAATAATCTAGATTTAATATATACTGGCTTAAGAACCCTTTTCAAGTTCATTATCCCTTTTATATCACTTATTACAATGTTACGAAAATTATGTAGTCATTTAAGTTAATAACGTTCGTTTTGTCAATCTTTGGTACTTGAGTCAACAATAAACTTCTTATAATTAAAAGTTGTATTTGTGGTAGAATATCCATTATATCTAGAATTATATTCATGATGTAGATATCATATATATAATATATATCCATTATATACATTCATTCATAATATTACGTAACATTTAAAGGTAAGAAATGAAATGCGCCGTTCACGGAGACGGTAAGCTGTACGTACGCATGAACACTACTTTCATTTATATTTCGTATTTAATGGAATGAAATCATAATGATATAAAGGTATATTATAATTACAGTATAATATCATATATAATATCATTTACTCCATCCTTTATACATCCCACATATGACATTAACGATTCAAATCACTTTGAGGGGGCGATAGTCCGCACTTCCTAAAATGAAATTATCGCGTTTACCCATAATGGAAATCATAAAGGTATGACATAAGTGAAAAATAAAGAATAATAAGGAAAAAACATAATATATATCATATATAAAAATAGTTTCATCATAATGTCCATCATTAGAGGTGTTAAAAGAAGATTGAACAATCATCGTTTCGTGAGGTAGAAAATCGCCATCCACAGAAATAGTATGTTCTTTAACCATTAGATGTAGGTGTGTGTAAGTGTAGCTCTAATACTTATTATAAAAACATCCTAGTATATTTAGGATACTGGTGTTTTTAGAAAAGAAATGAATAAAAAGAGTTTAGGGGGTTGGAGAAGCAAAATAAAACATAAGAACATAAGAGAAAACACTACCTTTAAAACGGGTAACTCTTTTTGATTTGAGCTCAAAGTATTCCTTGGGAAGACTTCTTCCCAATGTGAGGCTTCTAGGAGTAATATTGGGATGTGTAGAGACAAAATGGGCAGGGTTTGTCTGAGAAAAAGGCATGAGAGGTGTGGGTAAGGTGGTAGAGGTGGGGGCCTTTTATAAGAGGAGAGGAGGGGCACTCTTGGAAAGTTATAAAAGGTTACTTTATTATAAAATGATTTTCGGATTTAAAAGGTCCCAAAATTATATATTTCTAGGATAAGGTGATGAGAGTTATAAATACACCCATCCAATAGGTTTTTGACAAGTTTAGGTCTTAGATTTTACATTATCCTTTCATTTTATTTAAATCGTTAAATAATGAGGTAATCACTGCATCATCATGGTGTCATAAATAATTTAATTTATTTAATGTATAAAAATTATAAAAAAATATCATGATGTAGTAAATATTTGTAGATTTATAATTAATATTTATATTCAAAAGTATTACTTGTATAACCCCATTTAAAAATTGTTTTAGTAAAACAACTCATGTTTGTGACATTTTTATTTTAACATTAAATAAAACGTTTTTAATGTCATTTTCCTACCAAAGTGGCTCCATGGGGTCCCCAAGTTGACCCATGGATTTTATTGGTCTTCCATGACTCATCCAATAGGTGTATTACATGTTTCAAGGTCATTTAATATTATTATAACATTATCTTTACCTTAAATTTCACTAATTACCTTTAATCGCGATTAATAAAACATAAAAGTTACTATTCACCAAAAAATTATTTTAATTATATTGAACCACATTTTTAATCCTAATGAAAACCATGTATGTCAGATTTTTGAAATTAAATTCATATAAGCAGTAAAGTTTCATTTAAACGAAAAATCATTTTTTAACTACCACTTAGTGGTTTCACTATTCATCAAAAATTGAAGTTTTTCAGAACAATTCCAAAATTTCACCCTAAGCTATAATTAATATTCCAAATTCAAAAATGATTTCTATTTTAAAAAATTCCAAACATATAAGTTGCATTAATTAATTTTATAATTAATTCCCGCTGTCACAACAAATAGCGTGTTTTTAAGAAACAATATATATCAAAAGATTGACAATTGTTTATGTCCAATTTCAATGTTAAATTAATTCTAATGACAACCATTGGATAAAATGGTAAAAATATATTCGAATTATACTTTAAAACCACTCAATAGTATAATTTATTACTATAAGTTATTTTTATTAAAAAAGTTGTTTTATGTGTTTTTCACTATTCATAAAAAATTGGAAGTTCTCAGAAAATTACAAAAAATTCAACTTAGGGTAATTTCGATATTAAGAATACAAAAATGAAGTCCATTTTGAAATATAAAATTTATATAATTTCAAAAAGTGGGTATTACTATTCATAACTGCTACTTTTATTGGTCGCGGTGTGTTAGAACCTCTAACTTGCGTACAATGCAAGCTATTGCATTATTGAAAGAGAAGCGTATCGTGGAAGCTCGGGGTGTTACATAGGATACCCTAATATAATTAGGATACTAAAGGAATAGATTTGTGTTTATCCTCTTGATTTAATTGATAATGAGTTGTTTGATTGACTATTTAATAGTCATATGATATGACTAGAATAATTCCCTACCTAAATAACTAATTAGTGAGAGAAATTATAGATTTGACTAATTACATAGTGAAATATAGATCTTTTAACTCTAATGGGCATGATGGATTAAAAATTGGGTCATCATTTTAGTGGGATCCTAATTAATAAAAGTCATTATTAAATAGTAATAAAACATGATGCTCATATGATAGAAGATTCTATTGTAGATGAGTAACATCATCATCATCAAACTTAACTTCAAAATCAATAATTTGGGAAGGATAACCTTAATATAAAAAACTTATAAGACTGATAACTTAATAAAAGATTTTAAGTAGAATAAAATTGGACGTGTTAGAGAAATCTCTTCCTAAGTAACCAAGTATTGATGTTGTTCAACATGTGAATACATATGCTTATGTAAAGCACATAGTTATTAACTTAGGGTTTTAGAGGAATTAGATGGAAAATGACTTAAGGAATTTTAGTCTCAGGTACTCAATATGTTTGGGTATACCAATGATATTCAATATGATTGAATATAGTAATAAATTATAGAGGCTAAAGATTTACTTAAAACTTATTCTAGTTATGGAATTCATCCTATTCCCATTTAATTAAATATTTTGACAATGTGAATGAGTTCAAGAAAATTATACCCTATATTCTAAAAGTGGTGATAATATTTGAACTTAGAATTTGATGTCCAGGTTTTTGATGTCGTATTAACAGTACAAGTGGGTAAAATTTCAAAGTAAAAGAATAAAATATAGTTGGATAGTCCAAATGTGTTTCTTCAAGTTTATAGTAATGTTCATTGAAATCTAATGGTATAATCACAAGGCAGATGTAATTATTCAATAGAATGAAGTTTTTTAGGTTAACTTAAGGTGTTTTAAAGACTCCATGGAATGTACATACCAGGTATAAGAGTTATTGAAATCAATTTTTTTTGTTGAGGATATATGGTAATGATTTTATACTTTTAAAATATTGTTAATATTCAAGAGTTAAAAATAAAGGGAATAATTTATAGACATTGTAGCATATATTTGACTGATGAAGCAAAGAGTTTCTACATAATTGATTTGATTGTAAATGTGTTTATTAAGATCAGATGGATTTAAATAAAGGAGGTGTATATTTATATCATTTATCTTATATGATTGTTGATGCTGCCAAGTGAGCATAAAAGAATCTACAAATAATGAAATAATAGAATATGGGTATTATTTTCCCCAAAAAAATCAATTGAAGAAAAAGGTGGATGAGACCAAAAAATCATGAAAGCCTATAAGAGACTCATAACCAAGTGATTATCATAAAGTCACATGATAGGACCAATCACAACACATAGCTTGCAATAGATCCCATGAAGCCCCTTTAAAAAAATCCTCTGACTCTTAAGAAGGCTCTCCTGACAACCAATCAGCATGTGGTGGTATCCAGATAAAAATATCCAAGCCACACGGATTGTCAACCAGTGAACCCTTGATAACCTATTTGTAAAAACTTTAAAAATAGTAGAAAAATATCCAAACGAATGAGGATTCTTGTAGTTATAAGGATCAAGCATTTCATCGCCAATGGGAAGAGTAATTATCCTTCACAACATCCAAAAAAACATGTAAGACCTTTGATCCTTTGTAGAATAAAAAAAAGGAAATAAAGGGGAGGAGGCGAGAACCTCTCAAAGTCACTAAACATCATAAAATGTTTCCTTGGTGATCTTAAAGACACCATGATTCCTTGACGACATGACAACCTCATCTCATGAAATCCCTTTAGCCTGTCAGCCTCATCGTGTGAAAGGCCTCAGGTATGTCCAAGAAACTATGCACTCCCATTTTTTGGATCCTTATGGTAAAAAAGATGTGATTTTCCATGAATTGATCATGCATCCCCATAAGACCTTTTTTGGTCACATGACACATCACAAAAAAAATAGATTAATTATCCTTAACATTACTAATGCAATCTTTCATGACTCCTAAACATTTTAAAATAAAACAAAAAAAATAGAAAAGGATGGATATGGAAGCCTATCATGGTTGTAAAACTTTGGTATCATGCTAAGGAAGTCAGAAACATGGTCTCATGAGACCCCTAGACAAGCTGAACTAATCCCATAAAGGCCCCTAGAAAAAATATCTATGGAATGTCCAAAAAAGTCATTGAAGATAATGTGAAGCCTTTTTAATAGGTATCCTAATCTTACGAAGGCCCTTGGACATGTGATCATGAAAACAAGTAAGTCCCTTAACATACACACATGATTCAAGGAGTCTATATTAATTGGAAATAATCCAATAATGGAACCATTGATGGGAGTTAATCATCGTTTCTGAAAATTAGGTGCACACTTAGAATGATCCATGCCAGAGACTCATGAAGAAACGTGACTCTAGAGCCCTTCACCGACTATATCATTGATTCATGCTACATAATATACACAAAGAAACGAACATCTGAGGTGGATATGACTATAAATTCCCCACCCCAACATGAAAAGGGGGTTGGACTCTTGACCTATTAACCACTATGATGCATAGAAGAACTCTTGGAGTCTCATTCTGACACTAGATAGGATTTCTCAGAGCAGTAGATCTTATGATCAGAAAGTCCCTCATTAGGTAAAGGTAAGGAAAATTGCTAGAGAAATCATTCTACATGTATAAATGCTTTGCATTATCACTCATAGATCACGCAAAGGACCTATAGATAGATATGAGAAGGAAATCCCACACACATGCTAGATCATGTGAGAATTAAAATAAGCTAACATATAAACAATATAAGGAACTCTATAAAAATGAATAAAATATGGGAGACTAAAGCTAAAAATATACATGATGATCCTTATTCACTTTGTGTGAACCATCTAAGACACACAACATCACCATGACACATCGCTTGGATCATGTGATACTTATTTAGTATACTATTCAGGTCACGTGAAGTCCAATAGAAATTTCAAATAATGTCATATAGATCCCCCCAGGCTTGCCGCCCAGATCATGTGAAGTCCTCTGGGATCATCATCCTAGTGTTTTGGTGCTCTTCCGACATGTCGCCTAACTCATATAAAGGCGCTAGTTTAGGTATGATGAATCTTGCAGTAGTACCTAGGCATGTAAATTGGCTATCGTGATGCCCTCCAGGTAAGCCAGTCATGTCTCACAATGCACCAAAAATGTCATCTAAGACATGAGACACCCTCCAAGACATGTCACATTTAATATCATGATGTCATCCATATGTATAATCCAACACTTGTGATGACTCCTAGATATGTTAGTTGGATTATGCAACATCCTCTAGACATGTCATCCGGGGTCATATGAAGGATTCCAAAGAAAACCATCCAGGTCTTATTATGTCCTTCGAACAAGTCAGCATGGGTCATACCACAACCCTTATACAAGTAATCCAGTATATGTGATATCCCTTGGTCATGTCAACTGGATCACATGATTTCCTTCTAACGTGTCAGGAAAACATTCTCTGACATGTCAAGTAGACAACCAATGCATGTCATGCAGACAATCGACGCATGTGAGGTAGGCAAGTAGACCCGATCTAGTAGGAAACCTTAGAGTGTAATCCCCGATCAACTGAACTATGACAACTATGATTCCTACTATAAAAAATACACATAGGATGCCTTTTTAAGTCCTGAGATCCATACCAAATCTCTAAAGGTATGTCTTAGTACATAGGTCCCTCACCCACATGTAATGAGAGAGATAATTTGTCATTCCTTATTTCCCACACCGATCATAGCTCACTTGGTCTTAGGGATTTATATAAATCATATCATTTTCACTATGAGCCTCTACAAGGACACATTAAATGCTAGATTGTAAGACCTAACCAGCGACATGATATTAATTGTCCCATATATCTGGGAAACGCAAAAGTGTAAGCCATGACCAACGACATGATATGACATATCCCATATATCTAGGAAACATAAAAGTGTAATCCCCAACCCAACTGAACTATAGAGACTCTGATTCCTACAGTGACCAAGATACGTAGGATTCCTCCCTCAGGTTTGAACTTCATATTAAATATCTCAAGGGAAGTTCTAGTAAATAATCCCACATTCACATATGGTGAGACTAATTACTTAGTAAGAGATTAAGTAAAAATATATTTATTATATAATCCCCATGTATCCAACATTTCAACCATTGAGACCCAATATTTCCAATGAGATGATCGATGTACCTCATCCCTTATCAAATTGAGAAATCAACTGAACTATGATGAATCTGATTCCTCCCATAACCAGAATATGAAGGAGGATTCTCTGAGTCCTGATATCCATATTGAATATCTCAAGGGTAATTCTATCATGAAATTACCACATCCATGTGGAATGTTTCTAATCACTTGATTTCCCTTGTTTCTCATACTTAGCATAGCTCACGTAGGCTTAAGGATCCATAATGAACACCCCATTGACATTCTAAATCTCCACCGGCTAGGGAAATCCTAGTATGTAAACCCTGATGAGTGACTTGATAATAACATTCTACATATAAGGGAATCTAATTTGGGGCTCCTCCCAAGGGTGTGATCAAACTATGATAACTCTAATTCTCTCTATAAATAGGACACATAAGATGTATCCTTAAGAATCAAGCTCAAATATCTTGTGCCTCATTGAATGAAAATATGTCCTCTTCAAAAGATGTTAAATTTCACGAGTTTAACTAACTATGGGGGTTTTGATGCATGAAATAACCAGGATAAATAGGAAGACTCATAATGGTTCAATTCCCTCCTTTGAATATTAAACCATCTCCCTATATGGCAGCAAATTCTAAAGTACTTGGTTATATGGCTTCATCACATAAGTAGTAAACCATTACCTATAAATGGATGGAGAACCTCAGATACATACATATGGATTCATTAATGAATCCCCTTTCTTATATAAATATAATTAACCTATAATTGTTTTGTTAGGGAAAACAACCTCATATTAGGATTAGGAAGAGATTTCAGAATATATCTTAAATCTATAAGCGAGTCCTAGAGTAGGCACCAATTTCCCTCTAAAAGGGTGAAATGTGCCTGACCTCCCATCCTCTCGACCAATTTGAGTCCCTAAGAGTCATTGGGTATAAAACCCAAATCAACTTCCTCCCTTTAGAAATTAGGTATGTACCCAGTTATAGAAGAGGGGACCGTTGAGAGTTTCCATTAAGAACAAAAATGACTTGATGATAATGATTATGAAAGAATTATAACCCCCAAATCACCCATCAGGACCATCCGAACCCACCTCAGTGAGGCTCCTCTCAGTCACCTCTTAATCCTATTGAAATATAAATGGTTTACCCAACGTGAATATCTATAATATTTGATCATTGGTTAATCATTTTTCAGGATACTTTTTTTTATTATCTTATACACACAAAAGTAGTTAGACTGGAATGAATCTTATATATGATCCTTTATAATAGGGGTTTCTATAATTCCATCCTCACATTGACAAGTCCACATGAGCAGAATGGATGAATTTGGAAAACAAGAAAATTGTGTTAACCATGAATATCTGATTAGGAAGATCATTCTTATGATATTACAGTAATCAATAAACTTTTTTCTTTTTTTATATGTGATTGCAGATAATGATATCATCAATGATATCCAAACCCAAGATAATTTATTATTAATCCATAAATAACTTTATTAAATCACCTATGAGAGCCAACCCCACGGGTCGTAAAGTGATCTCACTTTCTTGAAAGCTCCAATGGTAGGTGGAAGACATGATGGTTTATGAGTAACATCGATGTGGTACAATCTAAAACATAGAAGCTACCCACAAGGTTCTCTAAGTATGGAAACCAGTGAGTCTGCATCACCTATGAAATTATGTCGCTAATCCAGGGGCCCTTGTCACCACAACCAATCGCATCGAGAGCCTATCCCCGGAGTGCGATAACTTCCACCTTCAATCACTGATAAAGGTGTGTCAGGAATCCAAATATGGAACCCTTTTAGTTCAAGGGCCACCAAAAAGTGATCCTATTAACAACTATTTACATCATCATCCCACTGGTACCCACCAGTCACCTGCTGAGGGTATAATCTGACACACTACCTCCTATGACGCCCATGCATGTGAAACAATGAAGGCTCATCAGAGGAGGAAGGCACTATATATTAAAGAGAGGTCTCATATCCCCACTCCTATTGATTATTCTTAATGACATATTCTGGAAGGGACCATCAAATAGGATCATATCCCTTCTCACTCGGAACAATTCTATTAGCATATCCCCATAGAATACATGGGGGAGGCACATATATCTATCCCTGTGTATGAAGTATATCAACATATTCTGGTGGCACAAGGAAGAAAGAAGTGGTTTCACATTACCACTTCAATAGAAGACATATTCTAGTGTATAATGGATATGGAAAATGTGTAGGCTTATATTCATACACAAACTTTGATAAAAATGACAATATAGTTTAGCAATAGCTTAAGAACTCTGTCAAAATATTCCAACACTATTGTCAATAAAGGGAAAGGTGAATACTTCTATCCCTACAACTAGGAAAACAAAAAACTTTGATCACTACAAACAAGTGGATGTGTTAGAGAAAGCACACATTCTTTCTCCTGTCTTGGAGGATAATCAACATATTCTGATAAAGGATAACACATCGGACCAGAATCATACTCTTGTTCCAACTGGGGATCACCGAGTGAGAGAGTCACATGCCTCGAGATAGGGGTACATGCCTATCAAAAAAGTACAGTAGTATATTCCAAAGCCTCGGGATAGGGATTATATCCCCATTATAGCTGGGGTTTACCATGTGAGAGGGGGAACACTCCTCAGGACAGGCTCATATTCTAGTTAAAGAAGTCTGGTGGCATACTCCAAAGGCCCAAGATCAGGCTCATATCATCATTTTAGATGAGGATAAAAAAATGAGAATGGAACAAGACTTGGGACAATATTATATTCCTATCCGTAAATATGCATGTCATATTCCATTGGATCCTAGAATCAAGGGGAATATTCCTACTTTTTTCAATGAATGAATATACCAACATCATTATGAGTAAATACATTAGTAGATTTATATCCCATTTCCCATTTTGGAGGTCTGTTGACATAATCTTATGGGGAATGCACATACGGACCAAAAAAATATAACTAATCCAACTGAGGCCTACCAAGAGAGAGAAGCACACACCTCAGGGAAGGCTCATATCCCTGCTAAGAAAGACCTGTGGCATATTCTAAAGGCTCGGTATTAGGCTCATAATCCCATACTGTCCGAGGATAACTAAGTGATAATGGAACATGAATCAAGATATTCTCATATTATTATCAATAATGAGACAACTCATCAACATACTCCAATAGATTCTCATTAGTGGGCTCATATCCCCATGAAACTAAATGGTTATAAGAAAGTTCTAGAAACCATCCTATAGAAGGTACATATTCCTACACAATCCAAAATGGAAAGTTGGTATATTCCAACCATGATGCAGGACTTGACTCATTTTCTAATTTTCTCAATGACAGTGTCCTTGAGGTTATTCAAGACACATTCTCAACACTGCAAGTGTCTTCTAACTCTTCCATTGAATAGGAAGAAGAAGACATTCATTACTATGATAGTCCTCATCATGTTAGTGTGGAGATGGATCACACAGACTGTACTACTGACATCCACCATGGTCAACCTCCCCACAGTGATATCTCCCAAAAATAAGAAAATCATTCCCTTTCCCAGATTCCTTCATATAGAGGGGTGTCCAAAACTATGACACCTTCATATAGAGAGGTTCTTGAAACATCAGGGTCAATGGTATATAGTTCTCCATCAACTTCTATTATCACTCCACTCTCATCATCAGAATCATATTTTATTGTCTGGTCAGATGGAGGCATGAAAATTTGATGAACAGAAGGACGACATGGAAATATGGAGAGAGTTAGCTAGAAACAACATACCCATAATGTTTTTCCCCTCGCTACTTCTAGATATGAGATCCTAGATGAGATAGAAAAGGAGTGCATTCCTTATATACACCAAAATATGTGGGTAAATCATCAGATATTGAAGGATAGACACATAAATTATCAAGGATATGAGGGCCACATTTAGACCATCAAAATACTCTATTGTCAACTAGAGCTACCTGCTATCTCCATGGCCCATGATCCAAAATTAGAAAATCACAGTGAAAATTTACAACACGCTTGACACCATTTCATCATAACCATTCAGAAGATGTTCTTTGAAGCCATGTCATGCATTCGTATTTGAGAATGGGGATATTATGGAGTGTTACACATTGTAGCTCCCCAAGAATAGCAGAGCCCCCAGATATAGCATCCTGCAATGTTATAGCCTTCGGTGAGATCCGTGGATCAGGTAATGCTTGGGCCAGTTGGTCACTACAACAGAATGTTGCCGCTTCAACAGTGCCCATAAATCATTAATAGATGGAAAGGATAGTCAATAGGACTTCAAAATGGGCCCTTTAATGAAATAAGAATACATTTCAGACACAGTGACTGAAGTTGCGATCACCCAGACAACTTATTGTAAGGAATGGTTATCATAATGGGCTGCCATCATACCCAGCTCCCATGTGAGCATAGCTACGCCACATCAAATAGGATGAAATAGTAGATTCCATATCATCCTTCCAAGAGTATACCCAGTGCATCAGGCCAGAATAATATCTATCATCACCAACACCTAAAAAATTATCAATTCCCGAGAGGATTTAGGACACATCAGTAGTAGAAGGGGGAAAACCCCACCCCCTGGGATGAGAGAATATATATCTCAATCACCTTCACTAGGTTCATAATCACCTGATAGGACCATGGAGACATCTATGGTGATTCAAGAACACCTCATCCCTTTTGGATGGGGGCATTTATATCTTCATGTCTATCCTGAGATTCATCAAATCCTCAACATGACTCATTGGATCCTAAATAAAAAGACTAATCAATAATAATTATGGCCTCAAATGACCCCCACCTCATTGGGTTGGGATAATTTTCATCATCATCATCACCAAAAAGATAATCAGAACTCTATAGATTGGGAGGGAAAAATCAATGGTCCACATCCCACTTGTTCCCCCATCACAAGACAATCCTCTACTATTCATGGCCCATTAGACAATCATGATCAGAAAATCCCCCAAGTTCACTATTCAAATACCAATATTGGAGTATTTTAGGGTAAAGGTGATCAGTTCCCATAGGGTTTTCAATCCAAAATGACCCAATGATGCCATGAGATTAAATAACGACCCTAATGAAGGTAGTTCCGAATGAGCCTATTATGCTGAAAGAAATGGCGCAACCACCATTTCCTGATATGACTATGTGAATTTAATATTTTTCAATATTACAGATGTTGATCAAGACCCATATGAAGAGGGTCAGAACATGGAAAATGTACCCTGGGAGGAGGGTTATTGGATGCACCAAATGAGGTTGCATGCACCTGAAACGAAATAAGGATCCAAAAACTGGAACCTCTGAATACCAAGTTGCCACCTCCCTAGAAGAACACTACCAGAGAAAATGGTAAAGGTGTGGATACATCCTAATCACCATCCAGAAGCATTTATATTCATTCTATAGAGGAATATCTATCGCAATATGAGAGAAAAATTAAAACTCTATAACAACTCAACAAAGATCAACTCAAGGGTAATATTCCTACTAGGTATCTTATTCAGGAAAAGATGAATATTCTTCCTCATATATTAGAACCTCCAGCATGCATGGTATTTGAGAATAATATTAGATATAGATCTAGGCATCCAGTCTATATAAATATGGAAGGGAAAAATGATCGTGATTTCCCTCTGTTGTGGAAATAGTCTCTACCTTGTCAGGGTGATCATTAAGTCTTGGGAATAATTGAGAATCAGTGGGAAATGAAAGAAGTACCACCTCATTAACCCCAAGCCACTCCCTATGGAAGGGATATGGATTAGGCATTAGTTCCCCCAAAGTTTCTTAACATCATCGAGTCTATGTCTATTCGAATGGAAGCCATGGAAGGGAAACAGACACCTATGTATTTGAAGAGTAAGACATATCCCGAATGGGTGGATGACACTTTTCCTCAACCCAATTTCAGCAACCCCACCTTCTCCAATTTTGATCATGCATGTGACCCTGAATAGAATCTCATACAATTTGTATCCTGATGTGGGCTGATTATGGGCCCTTGAGATCAATAAGAAGCAACAAAGATGCGGTGTTTTGTAAAAACCTTAACAGGGCCAGCCTTTGTTTGGTACATTAGTATTTCAGTGGGATCTGTTTCAGGATGGTAATACTTCCAATTCATTTATCAATTCAGCTCCATGATAAGGAAAACTATGATCATTGAACTGAAAAACTAAAAACAATGTGAGAATGTGTGGTTTTTAACTTTATATCTAGATGGAAAGGTTTAACATATTCACTTAACATCCCTCTATCACAAGAAAAACTCTTGGAACTCTGTGTATAAAATCTTTAGGAAGAGTTGAAAACACCTCTATTCCCTATGGAGTATCCAGGTGGATTCTGTGGGTTCACTAAAAAACACAACATCTCGAGGAGGCAATTCAGTGAACCTAATCCACGACTCAACTCATGCCCAAATCATATGTAGGAAGAGAATAAGATACAATTTCACTCTCAATCCCACAGTAGTGCCTGTCTAAGTACCCAGGTAGGTCCCGAACCACCCAGCACCTCTGGTCGAGTGACAACAACCACGTAATCACCCTCAACCAGAAGCATAGAGGGATCAGGGTTGCCCAAGATTTTAGGAATGAATGAACAAATCACACTCATTCTAAAATGAACAATTCCCAAATTATTTCTTGGTAGCCATAGAAAATATCCTACTCACACTACCACAACTAAGGAAGCTCGATAAGGTTGACCTTACTGACCTTCCTGATTACCACCCTTTATATAGAAGGTTGGGTCATGATATCAAGAATTGTTTTGTCTTCAAATACACACTTTAAGGAATGATGAATTCTAGAAAGTTGGTTTCAGATGAATCCTTATAGAAGGTGGAATAAATAATCATTTACTAAATAAAATAAGAAAGGGATTGGTAGAAATTTTTCCTCCAGGCATGAGTGGATGTTCAACAACTGGATGACTTGAAAAATAATTGATCGCGCACATGACACCATAAGAGAAAAACTAATAAATCCCATAATAACTCCATCACCAAGGATGAAACATCAAATATACCTCCCAAAGGTGGGGTTAACCACCAAAAATAGGAAGAATCAAAAGAGGAGGAGTTGTATTCTGCTGCAAATATGGCTTTGACACTTGCATAATTCTTCCCAAAAACATCCTTAGTATGGGAACCACCCCACCAAATGGAATCGTCATCGAATGAAGAGCTCGTATCTGGTTATGTAAAGTGATACACTTGGAATACCTCTTATCTGATAAAGAATTTTCCTCTGAATGTGACTTTCCCACACATAACCAAGGAACAAGAGGCTGCATGCACCAAATCTGAGGGTACAAGTGATAACATAGACGTGGTCGAACCCAGTATTCAGGTCATGTTCTCATAGAGAACATATATTTATAAGAGACTCATGGTCAAGTGCTCCAGCAAGCCCAAAATAGGAATAAAGATGTCCCAGAACCCTCCAAAAGTAGTCCACACCCAATTGTCTTGCATGACTGCCTAGATGGGGTTCAATTATCCAATCAGCCTCAGAAATAGGGAAGGCCAGTGAGACATGAACCACTATTATTAGATATTCCATTGAATTTTATGGAAGCACTAGTCTCATACACCTTAGATGACCCAACCCATGAATCACAATCCTAGGTGAAACCCCATATCGGTAAGCGTTGACCTTTTACACAAAAGTATGACGTTCTGAAATAGATGGCTATTATTCCAACCAATCTATCAATCATGGATGTGCTCCATATATCTAAATAACCTAGGGAGGAACTTTTTGAATCCCTCTAGATCCCATAGGAATTTAAGATAGAAGTCATTGTAGCTGAGGTCTATCGAGTGGAGGCAATTTCATCAAAATGTCATGTCTCCATCTCATTCATCGGTCAGGAATAGGAAGAAGTACTTAAAGGAAAAATCATGCACCTATATTTATTGGGCATACTCAATAATGTCAATGTCCATAGGGCTCTGATTGATAATGGTTCTAGGATCAATCTCATCCTAGTTCAAACCCTATGATGTTTGGTATATGGAAAAAGGGGATATATATCCCAAAAATCTATCTATACAAGGGTATGATAAGCATGAGAAAAGTATTCTCAGGAAAATAAAACTTGAATCTCATTTTAGGGACCTCACATATGACACTGATTTTATGGTTATCCAAAAATACACCCCATATAATTTCCTACTTGGAAGGCCCTGGATCCATATCCACCTGGAAGTACCTTCAACATTCCATCAGTGTCTGAAGTACCCCATCAATAAGAATGTCAGCATACTGCGTGGTGAAAATTCCCCCATAAAGACTTGTAGAGACACATATTCTAAATAAAATTTCTAAAAGAAGGGAGGCAAGAAGCTAATGGAAGATAATGATATACAGGTTACAACCTCCAAAAGTTTGGGCACCGACCCTGTGAATCACTAGAGTATGCCTGAAAACGACTATGTACTCTCTAAAAATTTGGTCAAGGACACATATATAGTCCCAGATATCCAAGCCGCTTATGTACCCCATGATAGCATGAAAGGAAATCACCTCTAACATCTCTCTATAATGACTCAAGTAGTAGGAGATGCTAATGTTTCTTCTCATTGACTCTGTCATACCAATAATGATAGAGATTCCCCTATATCACCATATTCATCTAAATATTTCTCCACAGACTCAGAGGTGGAAGAATATGAGGATGACCTCAGAAATTCCCTCATCCAGCATTCAAGAAAGGTGTCTCCACCACTATAGATGAACCCAGGAAGATAAATATGGGAATGAAAGGAAACCCACAACCTACTCTGATTAATTCCACCATACCCCTAGAAGAGAAAGAGATGTACATTTCATTTCTAATACAAAAATGATATGAATTCACTTAAAAATATACACAAATTCCTATACTGAATCAAGATGTGTCTATGAACCATCTTGGACTACCCTATGAGAATTAGGGCTTCAAGCATGCATCTAGGAGGATACAACGCTCTCACACCAACAATATAGAGGTAGAAATTGAAAAGTGTATCAAAAACAACTTTTTTTTAGAATTTAAATACGCAAGATGGATTAAAAACATCATCCCTATCAAGAAAAAATGGATAGATTAGGGTCTGTATCAATTTTAAGGACCTTAATCGACATTTACCAAAGTAAAACTTCCCATTTCTGATCACATAACTCTTGATCGATGAAATTGTCAACATCCAAGCCCTTTTCTTCATATATGGGTACTTAGGGAACAATTAGATCAAGATTTCTCTTGAAAATAAAGAAGACACCACCTTTAGAGTAACTTATGGAATATTTTTCTATTAGTTCATTCCCTTTAGCTTGAAGAATGCTGGAACCACCTTCCAATATGCCATACACAATATCTTTAAGCCATTTCTAGGAATGATAGTAAAATTTTATGTAAAAGACTTGGTTGTTAAATCCTGACAGTGATGTGATCACTTCAAGGATCTCCAAAAAGTATTTGACAAGCTGCAACAACATAATCTAAAGATGAATCTGTTGAAATTCACCTTTGGTGTTATATCAGAGAATTTACTTGGTTTTTTAGTAATCCACCATGACATCGAGGTTGAAACAGAGAATACTAGTTCTATTTTAGCAACACCACCCCCAGAAATATCAAACAATTTAGGGGGATCCAAGGGGGCCTCACCTAAATTTGATGATTCATATCCAACTTGGCTAGTAATGCTCTCCCCTTCACTAGGGTAATGAATATGGGAATCACCTTTCAATGGGATGAGGACTGAAAAGAATCCTTTGAAAGTATCAATAAGTAATTATTACACCCACTAGTCCTGATGCCTCTAGTGGAATGGTGACCACTCATATTATATGTGGTTATAATGGAACAGTCATTGGGTTCCCTCCTCACATATAAAAATGATTCGGGGGAGAGAATAGTTTCTATTACTTTAGTTGGACCATTCTAGTTACTGATACCTAATACTCTGATGTCGAGAAGAACCGCCTTACACTCATCTTCATAGTAAAAAATATGAGGCATTACTTATAGTACCATAAAGTTCATATGGTCTCTAGTATTAATCCTATAAAGTACATCCTTGGTTGTCCAATGGTAACTCAGAACCTGACTTGACGGGAGGAAATTATTCAATAACAAGACATTCAATTCATATCACAGAAATCAGTGAAAGGGAAAGCCCTGATAGATTTTATTGCAACACATCCTACCCTATAAAATACACTATAAGACACTTAGCTTCTAGATCAAGTGGTCTTCTATGCCCATGACACTCCCCGGAGATGGGAGAGTTATTTTCATGGCGCCTCCTGAAGTCCTATTGGCACAAGGTTGGAAAACCCTAAGCTCAATCAGGTTATCTTCTGTATTGTGTTTATCTCTCTAGAAAAATTAGTTTTTTCTTACTCTTTCTCACTATATGGAGGCTGAACAAATAACAATCCAGAATACCAAGCCCTCATTATTGGGCTAGAACTATCCCTACAACTAAAAATAGCCTATCTAAATATCAAAAGGGATTCAGAATTAGTGATAAAGACGATCAATGGTGAATATTCCATAAAAAAGGAATTATTATCCCATCTCATTGGCTATGTTTGGGGGTTGATGGTAGGGTTCTATTTTAATCCAACATCTCATCATATTCCACGATCATATAATGATCGCACTGAAGCATTGGATAATGAAACCACCTTCCTGGATTATCCTAATCAGAAGGAAGTAATATTATGTATTACACATCAAAGAATTGTCTCAGCAATCATCATTTATGATATGGAAGAAATCAATCAGGTAAAAAATACCCCAAAGCATGATAAACCAATGTAAACCCCTAGATAGATGAATCCCATAATTGATTATCTTCAAAATGGGACTCTCCCAATAGACCAAGATATAAGGGAACAAATTCAGCACTATGAAGTGAATTTCACCCTATAGGATGAGCCAAATGAGAATAAAACCATATATAAGTGTGGATTTGATGGAATCCTCCTTAGATGAATTCTATAATGATATATTTCCACCATCATGGAAGAAATATACATGGGCTCTTGTGGTGACCATCAATCTAGAACAAGGATCTCCCACCAAATCAGAAGGTTTGGATATTACTAGAAAACCATGATACAAGACTTCATGGAATACACTAATAAATGCCATGCATTATTAGTGTATACCTCATCCATTAACCTTCATAAGTGCTACAAACAGATAATATTCCTGTACATTTTCTATTTGTTGGATGGATTTTATGGGGCCATATCCCCCATCCAAATCTAAGAAGTTCAAGTATATCCTTACTACAACCAACTTATTTTTTTAAATGGGCTGAGTCAATACCCTTCAAGGAGTTTGTCATGAAGAACGTCATTAAGTTTGTAAAATCCAATGTAATCACCAAGTTTGGGGTCCCTCACACAATATTTGTGGAAAAAACACAAACTTATATTTTATAGAGTTGAAGGAACTATACTATGAGTACAACATTGAGTCCAATCACTCATCTCACTATCATGAAGAGGAGAATGGAAATACAGAGGATTTAAATAAGACTTTATCAAGTATACTCCATAATATAGTGATCAGGGGTAAGAATTCTTGGCTAGATAAGGTCCTCCATGCTTTATGGGTCTACCATACCACTATGCATACCACCACACAGGCAATGATATACTCACTAGTGTACAGGAACGAGGCGATGTTACCCATAGAAGTCCAAATGCATTCACTCAAAATATCCATTTGAGAACAACTATCTGATGATGAGGAGTCACAAAAGTAGCTAGATGAATTGAAGTGGCTTAATGAGAACAGGTTGTGCACATTTCACAACCTTGAGGTCCATCAGAATCAGATTGCACAAGTATTCAATATAAAATTTTTCCTCTACTCATTCCTCCAAGGGTAACTGGTGTTATTCCTCAGAACCCCAATGATACCGATAAATAATCCCCTCAAGATGGAACCCAAATGGTAAGGACCTTACATCATACATAATTTCTATCATAACAAGCCTTAATTGTTGTCCACAATGAATGGGGATAATGTCACACCACCCACCAACGTGAGATTTCTCAATAAATACTTCGTATAGTCATTACCTCAGGCATCCACATTAGCTTAATTCCCACCATTCATCCAAGTTAAATGATGTTAAACTATAAAAGTTTATCCTAGTTACATGATGTTAAACTAGAAAAGTTCATCCTAGTTACATGATGTTAAAATATACAAGTTCATCCAGGTTACATGACTTTAATCATTACAAGTTCATCCTGGTTACATGATGTTAAACTATACCAATTCCTCCTGGTAGCAAGACGTTAAACTGTAAAACATCTCTCATCCTTATTGCTTGATAATAAATGACATGGGTTCATGAAATCCATCTTTATTCATGTCAGGTGATCTAATTTCTTGGTGCATGACATTAAACTTCAGGATCCCATAATGTTCCATTTATTTCATGTTGAGTGATCCACATCCTTACCACATGACTTTAAACTGTATGGAAGATGTCCTCTCTACACGACATTAAACTGCACATGATCCCTAAAATTACATATGCCTTGATTCCTATTTTCAATGAGATACGTAGGGATTCCTTGACCTTATATATTGGTACAACCACCACATGATAAAAAATAACCCTATATTTCTCTTAAATTCCTCTGCATGGTGAGAGGAACCCTTTTTATTCATTTTTTCTCACACCAAGAATATATCATGTGGGCTTAGGAGTTCCAGTAAAGGCGTCCTCGCATGAACACGATGTATTAGCCTTTTATAAGTTCATCATGGTTCTGAATGCAATACCTCAAAATGTATACCAAGATTCCCCATCAAAAGATGTTAAATTTCATGGTTAATTTCCCTTGCATGACATAAAACTATACACTCTTATGAACCTCGCCCGAGAGGACCACTACGGTTGGTGTTGTCCTTCCACCACACCTATGTCCCTAAGAACTAAATATGAATTGATTATCATTTTTATGGGTTACATAGAGATACCCAGACTTCCACCCTTGGGCCTAGCTACAAAATCTTTTTTTTTCATGTCGGTCCACCTTCGTCCTTGCCTCACGATGTTAAACTGCACAGTTCTTTAAGAACTACCTGTGGCTTGATTTTTGTTATCATTGGATGCGTAGTGATGACTAGATCTCCAATCCTGGGCCCAAATACAACAATAAACAAAAATAATTCCCATTTTTGTGTATGGATCGGACCTGGGTGGTGTGTGACCTGTTCAAGAACTATGTGTGACTTGATTCTTGGCTCTGTAGGATACATAGTGACACCCAACTCTTCAATCCTAAGACTAATCATAATAATAAAATATAAAAATTCTCTCTATTTACATATAGGCTAGACATACACAGTGATGTAATTCCATGATAACTACATATGGATTGATTCTAATCATCCTGGGATATGTTTCAACACCCATATTTCCATCCATGGGTCCAGCCACAACTCCCTTTTTCACGTTAGGGAGCCCACGTACTTACCACACAACGTTAAAATACATGAAAAGACATCCTTACCACATGATTTTAAACTGTATTGAGTGAATCCCTACTACATAATAATAAACTATATAGGCCATCATCCACCATCATACTTCATTAAAGAACCAAAAGTGCCTTACCCTGGTCAACCAGAGTATGGGGTACTTCCATCATCTTTTAAACACCTCAATCCATAAAGCACAATTCCTGATTCGAGTCCCTCAGGTCACCGCCAATCTTTCATGGCCCTTGTAAAGGATAACTGACTTCAAGGGAAAATTTTATTGACTATACACATATTCCTATGACTCTTGTATATGCACCTATGGTATTCAACCAAATGCATAATTCTAAAAAAGGAAATTCTGATCCTTGTGATCCCTGACATCACTCAACACCTCAGTGTGTCTGAAATACTCATGGTAATACAGTCCCATATCATTAATCATGATTTGAGAATATAAATCCATGATTTAAAATATTTTCAACTCTCACTCAGAAGTATGATGGATTACTCTTGACTATTTTTGTAAAACCCCAAGCTTTCACGATACACTTCTCTTTCAATAATGCAATAGCTTTCATTGTACGCAAGTTCGAGTTCTAAAACACGACAACTAATCAAAGTAGCCGTTATGAATAGTAATACTCACTTTTTGAAATTATATATATTTTATATTTCAAAATGGACTTCATTTTTGGATTTCGAATATCGAAATTATCCTATGTTGAATTTTTGGTATTTTTCTGAGAACTTCCAATTTTTTATGAATAGTGAAAAATACTTAAAAACAACTTTTTTAATCAAAATAATTTAAAGTGATAAATTATACTATTGAGTGGTTTTAAAGTATAATTAGAATATATTTTTACCATTTTATCCAATGGTGGTCATTATAATTAAATTCACTTTGAAATTGGACATAAACAATTGTCAATCTTTTGATATATATTGTTTCTTAAAAACACGCTATTTGTTGTGACGACGGAAATTAATTATAAAATTAATTAATGCAACTTATATTTTTGGAATTTTTTAAAATAGACATAATTTTTGAATTTGGAATATCAATTATTGCTTAGGGTGAAATTTTGGCATTGTTCTGAAAAACTTCAATTTTTGATGAATAGTGAAACTACTAAGTGGTAGTTAAAAAACTGATTTTTTGTTTAAATGAAACATTACCACTTCTGTGATTTGATTTTAAAAAATCTGATATACATGGTTTTCATTAAGAAGTAAAATTTGGTTCAATGGGATTAAAATAATTTTTCAGTGAATAGTAACTTTTAAGTTTAATTAATCGCGATTAAAGGTAATTAGTGAAATTTAAGGTAAAAATGGTATTATAAAAATATGAAAATACCATTATACTTTTCCTACCCCTATTGGATGAGTCATGGAAGACCAGGAAAATCCATGGGTCAACTTGGGGACCCCATGGATCCAATGTGGTAGGAAAATGACATTAAAAACTTTTTATTTAATGTTAAAATAAAAATGTCACAAACATGAGTTGTTTTACTAAAACAATTTTTAAATGGGGTTATACAAGTCATATTTTTGACTATAAATATTAATTATAAATCTAAAAATATTTCCTAAATCATGATATTTTTCTTATAATTTTTAGACATTTAAAAAAGTAAATTATTTATGACACCATGATGATGCATCGATTACCTCATTAATTAACGATTTAAATAAAATGAAAAGATAATGTAAACTATAAGACTTACACTTGTAAAAAACATATTGGATGAGTATATTTCTAACCCTTATCACCTTATCTTAGAGATATATAAGTGCGGGACCTTTAAAATCTGAAACTCATTATATAATAAAGTAACATTTCATGAATTTCCAAGAGTGCCCCTCCTCTCCTCTTATAAAAGGCCCCCCACCACTACCACCTTATTCACACCATAAAAGCCTTTTGGATCCGCCAAACTCTGCCTAAATACTCTCTAAACTTCACTCTCTTACTTCTAGAAGCCTCACTTTGGGCAGAATTCTTCCCAAGGAAGCCTTTGGCTCAAATCAAAAAAGAGTTACCCGATTTTAAGGTAATGTATTCCCTTATTTTATTTTGTTTTTTTTGCTTCTCCAACCCCATAAACTCTTTTTATTCATTTATTTTGTAACAAAACCAGTATATTAAATATACTAGGATGTTTTTATGAGAATTATTTTATTTACAATTACACACACCTTTGTCTAATGGTTAAAGAACATACTGTTTCTGTGGTTGGAAAATTTCTGACTCACGAAACGATGATTGTTCAATCTTCTTTTAACACCTCTAATGGTGGACATTATGATGACACTATTTTTATATATGATATATATTATGTTTTTGTTTTCCTTATGATTCTTTATTTTTCATTTATGTCATACATTTACGATTTCCATTATGGGTAAACACAATAATTTCATTTTAGGAAGTGCAGACTACCGCCCCCTCAAAGTGATTTGAATCGTTAATGCCATATGTGGGATGTATAAAGGATGGAGTAAATGTTATTATACATTATATTATACTGGAATTATATTATACCTTTATATATCTATTATTTAATTCCATTAAATATGAAATATAAATGAAATTAGCATTTATGCGTATGTACGACTTACTGTCTCCATGAACAGTGCATTTCATTTCTTACCTCTAAATGTTATGTAATATTATAAATTCATGTATATACTGGATATATATATGATATATATGATATATACAACATGAATATAATTCTGGATATAATTCATATTTCACCACATGAACAACTTGTAATTATAAGAAGTTTATTTTTGGCTCAAGTACCAAAGATCGAAAAAATGACCGTTATTAACTTAAATAATTACATAATGTTCATAACATGGTATTAAGTGATATAAAATGAATAATGAACATGAAAAAGGTTCTTAATAAAGTAAAAATTAATTCTAGTTTATTATTCATGAGGTTAAAGAATGATCGAGTCAAGTCAGACACGAGGTAAGGGAACTTCTTAACCCAATTTACGTTCTTTGGGTTAATATCCTACTTTCAAATTATTACATGATATTATTATGTACTATCTTGCATTTGTACTTTCTTTATGTGTAATTATAGTGAATACAAATAATAGATCTATTTTATTTAAAAAAATTATCTTTGTAAGGGAACTTCTTAACCCAGTTTCCATTCTTTGGGTTAATCTCCTACTTTCAAATTATACCATGATATTATTATGTATTATCTTGTATTTTTACTTTCTTTATGTGTAATTATAGTGAATACACATAATAGATCTATTTTATCTAAAAAAATTATCTTTGAAAGGGAACTTCTTAACCCAATTTCCGTTCTCTAGGTTAATCTCCTACTTTCAAATTATGTCATGATATTATTATGTCCTATCTTGTAGTTTTACTTTCTTTATGTGTACTTATAGTGAATACACATAATGGATCTATTTTATTTAAAAAATGACCTTTGTAAGGGAATTCATCTCAATCTCCTTTCATTGAGGCATATTTTGTTTTATACACAACTTTCCTTTATACGGTGTATAAACCCCTTTGACTTTTACTTTTATTCAAAAGGAATCTTTTTATACGAAGCGTTTTTACTAAACGACAAAAGGAATGTTTTTTTCTTTTGTATGCAGCGACAACGACTTCCCCGCCGCCGTGACCATTATTTGAGTTTCAGCTTCCTCTACAAGCCATAACTTTTTTTTAAATGAAAAATAAATATTAAGTTTTAATTTTCTTTTATTTTGGTATTGAAAATGGTTTTGAAAGTGTTTTTATTATATCAATGTGTTGTATTGATATCTTGTGATTAAAATGTGGAAATGTTATGCTTCCTCTATGCATGTTTTATGTTATACGATTATGTTATGGTTTATGATATGTTTAAACCTATTCATATGAGGAATGCATTGGACTTAATAAGTGGCGGGTGGAGCCCGCTATAGCTCATTGATGCATCGGCAGGTCTCATGAGACAAACTAGTGTCTTGGCATGAGGCCTTGACAAAATATTATTTGTAATATTAGCACGAGGCCTTGACTACGTGGTTATGATAGTCTGGCATTATTTATTCCATCATTATGAAAGTGGTTATTGATATTGCATGTGATTATTCGACCAGTAGAATATCCATGTGAATAAGTAAATGAAATTATTTCATTGTACTTTTTCCATATTATGCTAAAGTTCAAGTTTAAAAGGCTATTGTTTTAGTTATACATTGCCTTAAATGTTAATGTTTATTTATGAAAGCTTCCGCTATATTGTTATCCTTACTGAGCATCTGAGCTCACCCCTTCAATGTTTTAATTTTTCCAGGATGTGAAGAAGTATTTTAGGAATGACTTGTAGGGATAGTCTGAAGGAGATATGAGTGTGGAAAATGGAGAATATGTTATTGTAGTTTTTCACTTTATGATGTAATGTAACATTTATGAATGTATCTAGTGTTTCCAAAGCAACTAAACTAATTGGTCTTTCGAGACTTGATCATTTGTGATCATGCCAATGTTACACAATAATGCACCGACTCTAGGTAACTGGGGTCGGGGAATTACAGTTTGTATCAGAGGTAGTTTAGAACTAACCTTGGAAGCTATATTTAGATAAAATCTGATTAGAGCAGATATAACTGAGATAAACTTTGAGGATTAGTATATAAGAACTTCCTAGAATTTTGGTATTATAGAGATTTTGTGAGTTTTCCGAGAAATACATCCCTGTCTGGATACGAGTAGGTAGAGGAGGCTCAGGCACAGATGTACCTGGGGTAAAACCCGAAAACACCACTTTGAGCTAGACTCGAATGGGAAATGGTGCACGACAACGGGCCTTGCTGCACTCTTAGTTACGACACTCCTGGGGGATATGCTTAGGATAATTATCATTTTCTTTACAAACCATTATGAAGGGATTATGAGTATATACTTCCTCAAATAATTTTTTTTATGATTATGGATTATATCCATAAATAGTTCAATTTATGTTAAGTGTTTTACAATTATGGAATTATGTATTTTAATTCATAAACTAATCTAGTTTATGTCATTGTTTAGAAATGACACCTAGTGGGAGGAATGGAAACCGTATCAATGCACGCACTCCGTGCAGGGATTTCCCTATTGCTAAAGATAATTATTGTGGTGATGGAGATACAACTGGTGCTGATAAACTTATTACCATACTGGGACAACTCACTCAGGTTATGAATAATAACCTTACTCATATAGAGCACCCTGATCTGCAATGTGGAGGATCAATTTTAGACCGCTTCATGAGGAAACAACCACCAAAATCTAATGGGGGTACAAATCCATTAGTATCTGAGTAATGGATAAACTCCTTAGAGAAAATATTCCATGCCTTGGGGAGTAGCGAAAGGGAGAAGGTCATCATGGCAGTTTACTACCTCACTGGAGATGCCGATTAATGGTGGTCGCTGATTCAAAACACAAAGGAAGATGATGAAGTATATAATATGGAACAGAGGGAGTTCAAAGAGCTTTTCATAGAGAAATACTTCCCTCATGACCATCAAGCAGATATGGAAAGGCAATTTCTGAGTCTAAGACAAAAGGAGGATGAGAATGTTGCAAAGTATGAGGCTAACTTTACAAGGTTAGCCAGGCATGCAGTAGTTTATATACGTAACCCAAGAAGTAATATTTATCATTTCTTTGATGGGTTAAAACCATTTCTACGTCGAGCCTTAGTCTCACAATATTTCTCGTCGTACGAAGATATAGTCTCGTGTGCTATGAAGACAGAAAAGGAATTCTCTAAATCTTATGACAATAAAGTAAAGCAAGAGAAGAATAGAATGGTGGAATAAGAAACAGATAAAGGGAAAAAGGGAAAGAAGGATTTTCCATTATGTGATAATTGTGGGAAGAATCACCCCGGTACTTGCCTAAAAGGAATGAGAGTTTATTATAAATGTGGAGAAAAAGGTCACCAGGCTCGTGATTACAGGGGAAAGAAAGAGGCTATCAATGTTGAATGCTACAATTGTAGAGAAATGGGGCATTATGCAAAGGAATGTCCTAAGAGTCAGGGAAACTTACCTCAGAAAAGGCCAAGGGATCAAGGACAATCTTATACTGTTACTACAGTTGAAGTGGAATAATTAATCTATTGGTGCTTTTGGACTTGAGGATTATATTCTGGTTATAAGAATAATGTGATATATATAAGGATTGTACTGCAGTACTTGTTGTTTTCATTAAGGTTTTAATATGATGAAGGTAATCATATTTTTATATGTGACAATAAGAGAAACTTTAATTTATTGAGGAATCTGATGATACAATTGATTTTGGAATTAAGAGACCTTTTAGAGAAAGTCTGGACGGAGGTATTTTGGATAACTATAAAGGTTGGAATGGATTAAACTGAACTTTGGATATTATTGTTTAAGGATAAAACATTTATGAAGATTATTTTTGGAATATTATAATACTATAGTTTTAGGAAAAGGACAACCTGCAGGTTGGGGGATAACCCGTCACGTCGGACAAACCTGTAGGAATCAAACCCACAACCATAGTGCGACATGTCTTTATTACCTACCACTGGCCTACAGGAAGTCCCTGGTTGTTATAAAAATGTTTTCCTAATCTAAATGCCATGTGTTAATATTTTTAACCTTATAAAATTAGGATAAATAGAATATTTTTGAGTTCTATTACCTTTTGGAGTGAAAAATGGGTTTGTGGTAAAAATTTATTAAAGAATGAAAGTATAAATGACAAGTAAGTATATTTCCTTACGTTCTTAGTAAATCTATTAAATAAATTCCTCAACTTTATGAAAGGTAACTTAAACAAAAACATTGCCGGTTAACTTTTCTAACTGGGGATTCAATGACCGTTTAACCAATCACAAGTTTGTGATTTTCTTGTAGTTAACTTTTTCCTAATCCTGTTGTATACAAATATCCATCAGACCTTGATGGTTTGTTTTTCCTCCATATCCATATTTTCATAGAATCCTAGTATGGACTATCTCGGGTGACCTTTGTACTTATCTTTCTTTCTTTTAATGTTATATTTTTATTATCCCTATTTTCGATGTGGGTTTTCCACAAAGGTATTTTCTATTTTCAACCTTTTATTTTCGAAGAACATTTTCAAATTACGAGGATGAAATTTATTGAAGGAGGGGAGAATGTAACACCCCAATCTTTCACGATACGCTTCTCTTTCAATAATGCAATAGCTTGTATTGTACGCAAGTTCGAGTTCTAACACACCGTGACTAATCAAAGTAGCCGTTATGAATAGTAATACTCACCTTTTGAAATTATATATATTTTATATTTCAAAATGGGCTTCATTTTTGGATTTGGAATATCAAAATTAGGCTATGTTGAATTTTTGGTATTTTTCTAAGAACTTCCAATTTTTTATGAATAGTGAAAAATACTTAAAAACAACTTTTTTAATCAAAATAATTTATTGTGATAAATTATACTATTGAGTGGTTTTAAAGTATAATTAGAATATATTTTTACCATTTTATCCAATGGTGGTCATTAGAATTAATTTCACTTTGAAATTGGACATAAACAATTGTCAATCTTTTGATATATATTGTTTCTTAAAAACACACTATTTGTTGTGACAACATGAATTAATTATAAAATTAATTAATGCAACTTATATTTTTGTAATTTTTTAAAATAGACATCATTTTTGAATTCAGAATATCAATTATAGCTTAGGGTGAAATTTTGGCATTGTTCTGAAAAACTTCAATTTTTGATGAATAGTGAAACCACTAAGTGGTAGTTAAAAAACCGATTTTTCGTTTAAATGAAACATTACCACTTTTGTGATTTGATATTCAAAAATCCGATATACATGGTTGTCATTAAGAAGTAAAATGTGGTTCAATGGGATTAAAATAATTTTTTGGTGAATAGTAACTTTTAAGTTTAATTAATCGCGATTAAAGGTAATTAGTGAAATTTAAGGTAAAAATGGTATTATGAAAATATGAAAATACCCTTAAACTTGTCCTAACCCTATTGGATGAGTCACGGCCAACCACGAAAATCCATGGGTCAACTTGGGGACCCCATGGAGCCACTTTGGTAGGAAAATGACATTAAATTTTTTTTATTTAATGTTAAAATAAAAATGTCACAAACATGAGTTGTTTTACTAAAAAAACTTTTAAATGGGGTTATACAAATCCTATTTTTTACTATTAATATTCATTATAAATCTAACAAGATTTCCTACATTAGGATATTTTTCTTATAATTTTTAGACATTAAATAAAGTAAATTATTTATGACACCATAATGATGCATCGATTACCTCATTAATTAACGATTAAAATAAAATAAAAAGATAATGTAAAATTTAAGACCTTAACTTGTCAAAAACCTATTGGATGAGTATATTTCTAACCCTTATCACCTTATCGTCGAAATATATAAGTGTGGGAACTTTAAAATCCGAAACTCATTATATAATAAAGTAACATTTCATGACTTTCCAAGAGTGCCCCTCCTCTCCTCTTATAAATGGCCCCCACCACTACCACCTTATTCACACCTTAAAAGCATTTTGGCTCGTCCAAAATCTGCCTAAATACTCTCTAATATTCCCTCTATTACTCCTAGAAGCCTCACTTTGGGCAGAATTCTTTCCAAGGAAGCCTTTGGCTCAAATCAAAAAAGAGTTACCCAATTTTAAGGTAATGTCTTCTCTTATGTTATTTTGTTTTATTTTGCTTCTCCAACCCCTTAAACTCTTTTTATTCCTTTATTTTGTAACAAAAATAGTATCTTAAATATACTAGGATTTTGTTATGAGAAGTATTCTATTTACACTTACACACACCTTCGTCTAATGGTTAAAGAACATACTGTTTCTGTGGTTGGCAAATTTCTGCCTCACGAAACGATGATTGTTCAATATTCTTTTAACACCTCTAATGGTGGCCATTATGATGACAATATTTTTATATATGATATATATTATGTTTTTTTCCTTATTATTCTGTATTTTTTATTTATGTCATACCTTTACGATTTCCATTATGGGTAAACGCGATAATTTCATTTTAGGAAGTGCGGACTACCGCCCCCTCAAAGTGATTTGAATCGTTAATGTCATATGTGGGATGTATAAAGGATGGAGTAAATATTATTATACATTATATTATACTGGAATTATATTATACCTTTATATAACTGTGATTTCATTCCATTAAATATGAAATAGAAATGAAAGTAGCGTTCATGCGTACGTACGACTTACCGTCTCCATGAACGGTGCATTTCATTTCATACCTCTAAATGTTATGTAATATTATAAATTCATGTATATACTGGATATATATGATATATATGATATCTACATCATGAATATAATTCTAGATATAATGGATATTTCACCACATGAAAAACTTGTAATTGTAAGAAGTTTATTTTTGACTCAAGTACCAAATATCGACAAAATGACCGTTATTAACTTAAATAATTACATAATGTTAATAACATGGTAATAAGTGATATAAAGGAATAATGAACATGAAAAAGGTTCTTAAGCAAGTAACAATTAACTCTAGTTTATTATTCAGGAGGTTAAAGAACGATCGAGTCAAGTCGGACACGAGGTAAGGGAACTTCTTAACCCAATTTCCGTTCTTTGGGTTAATCTCCTAATTTCAAATTATGCCATGATATTATTATGTAATATCTTGTATTTGTACTTTATTTATGTGTAATTATAGTGAATTCACATAATAGATCTATTTTATTTAAAAAAATTGTTTTTGTAAGGGAACTTCTTAACCCAGTTTCCGTTCTTTGGGTTAATCTCCTACTTTAAAATTATGCTATGATATTATTATGTACTATCTTGTATTTGTACTTTATTTATGTGTAATTATAGTGAATACACATAATAGATCTATTTTATTTAAAAAAAATTATCTTTGTATGGGAACTTCTTAACCCAATTTCTGTTCTTTGGGTTAATCTCTTACTTTCAAATTATGTCATGACATTATTATGTCATATCTTGTATTTTTAATTTCTTTATGTGTACTTATAGTGAATACACATAATAGATCTATTTTATTTAAAAAATGATCTTTGTAAGGGACTTCGTCTCAATCTCCTTTCATTGAGGCATATTTTGTTTTATACACAACTTTCCTTTATATGGTGTATAAACCCCTTTGAATTTTACTTTTATTCAAAAGGAATCTTTTTATACGAAGTGTTTTTAATAAATGACAAAAGGAATGTTTTTTTCTTACGTATGCGGTGACAATGACTTCCCCGACACTGTGACCAATATTTGAGTTTCGGCTTCCTCTACAAGACATAACATTTTTTAAATGAAAAATAAATTTCAATTTTTAACTTTCTTTTATTTTGGTATTGAAAATGGTTTTGAAAGTGTTTTTATTATATCAATGTGTTTTATTGATATCTTGTAATTGAAATGTGGAAATCTTATGCTTCCTTTATGCATGTTTTATGTAATACGATTATTTTATGGTTTATGATATGTTTAAACCTATTCATATGAGGAATGCATTGGACTTAATAAGTGGCGGGTGGAGCCCACTATAGCTCCTCGATGCATCGGCAGGTCTCATGAGACAAACTAGTGTCTTGGCATGAGGCCTTGACAAAATCTTATTTGTAGTATTGGCACGAGACCTTGGATACGTGGTTATGATAGTCTGGAATTATTCATTCCATCATTATGAAAGTGGTTATTCATATTGCATGTGATTATTCGACTAGTAGAATATCTATGTGAATAAGTAAATGGAATTATTTCATTTTACTTTTTCAATATTATGCTAAAGTTCAAGTTTAAAAGGATTTTGTTTTAGTTATACATTGCCTTAAATGTTAATGATTATTTATGAAAACTTCTGCTATATTGTTATCCTTACTGAGCATCTGAGCTCACCCCTTTCAATGTTTTAATTTTTCCAGGATGTGAAGATGTATTTTAGGAATGACTTGCAGGGATAGTCTGAAGGGGATATGAGTGTGGAAAATGGAGACTATGTTATTGTAGTTTTTCACTTTATGATGTAATGTAACATTTATGAATGTATCTAGTGTTTCCAATGATACTAAACTAATCGGTCTTTCGAGACTTCATCTTTTGTGATCATGCCAATGTTACGCAATAATGCACCGACTCTGGGTAACTGGGGTCGGGGCGTTACAGTAGGTTTCAGAGGCACTTTAGTACTAACCTTGGAAGCTATATTTAGATAAACTCTGATTAGAGCACATAGACCTAAGATAAACTTTGAGGATTAGTATAGAAGAACTTCCAATAATTTTGGTATTATAGAGATTTTTTGAGTTTTCCGAGAAATACATCCATGTCTGGATACGAGCAGGTAGAGGCGGATCTGGCACAGATGTACCTAGGGGTAAAACCCAAAAACACCAATTTGAGCTAGACTCGAACGAGAACTGGTGCACGACAACGGGCCTTGCTGCACTATTGGTTACGACACTCCCAGGGGCTATGCTTAGGATAATTATTATTTTCTTTACAAACCATTATGAAGGGCTTATGAGTATATACTTTTTCAAAGAAAACATTTTTCTTATTATGGATTATATCCATAAATAGTTCAATTTATGTTAATTGTTTTACAAGTATGGAATTATGTATTTTAATTCATAAACTAATCTAGTTTATGCCATTGTTTAGAAATGGATCCTAGTGGGAGGAATGGAAACCGTATCAATGCACGCACTCTGTGTAGGGATTTAGATCTTGCTCAAGATAATTATTGTGGAGCTGGAGATACAACTGGTGCTGATCAACTTATTACAATACTGGGACAACTCACTCAGGTTATGAATAATAACCTTACTCGTATAGAGCACCCTGATCCGCAACATGGAGGATCAATTTTAGACCGCTTCATGAGGCAAAAACCACCAACATTTAATGGGTGTACAAATCCATTAGTATCTGAGCAATGGATAAAATCCTTAGAGAAAATATTCCATGCCTTGGGGAGTAGCAAAAGGGAGAAGGTCATCGTGGCAGTTTACCACCTCACTGGAGATGCCGATCAATGGTGGTCGCTGATTCAAAACACAAAGGAAGATAATGAAGTATCTAATATAGAATGGAGGGAGTTCAAAGATATTTTGTTAGAAAAATACTTCCATCGTGACCATCGAGCAGATATGGAAAGGCAATTTATGAGTCTGAGACAAAAGGAGGATGAGAATGTCGCAAAGTATGAGGCTAACTTTACAAGGCTAGCAAGGCATGCAGCAGATTATATACGTAACCCAAGAAGTAAGTTTGATCGTTTCTTTGATGGGTTAAAACCATTTCTCCATCGAGCCTTAGTCTCAAAATCTTTCTTGTCGTACGAAGATATAGTCTTGTGTGCTATGAAGACAAAAAAGGAATTCTCTAAATGTTATGACAATAAAGTAAAGTAAGAGAAGAAGAGAACGGTGGAACAAGAGACAGATAAATGGAAAAGGGGAAAGAATGATTTTCCATTATGCGATAATTGTGGAAAGAATCACCCTGGTAATTGCCTAAAAGGAATGAGAGTTTGTTATAAATGTGGAGAAAAAAGTCACCAGGCTCGTGATTGCAGTGGAAAGAAAGAGGCTATGAATGTTGAATGCTACAATTGTAGAGAAATGGGGCATTACGAAAATGAATGTCCTAAGCGTTAGGGAAACTTACCTCAGAAAAGGCCAAGGGATCAAGGACAATCTTATGTTGTTACTACAGTTGAAGTAAAATAATTAATGTATAGGTGCTTTTGGACTCAAGGATTATATTCTGGTTATAAGAATAATGTGATATATATAAGGATTGTACTGCAGTACTTGTTTTTTCATTAAGGTTTTAATATGATGAAGGTAATCATATTTTTATATGTGATAATAAGAGAAACATTACTTTATTGAGGAATCTGATGATACAATTGATTTTGGAATTTAGAGACCTTTTAGAGAAAGTCTGGATGGAGGTATTTTGGATAACTATAAAGGTTGGAATGGATTAAACTGAACTTTTGATAGTATTGTTTAAGGTTAAAACATTTATGAAGATTATTTTTGAAATATTATAATACTATAGTTTTAGGAAAAGGACAACCTGCAGGTTGGGGGATAACCCGTTGCGTCGGACAAAGCTATAGGAATCGAACCCACAACCATAGTGCGACAAGCCTTTATTACCTACCACTAGCCTACAGAAAGTCCCTGGTTGTTACAAAAAAGTTTTCCTAATCTAAATGGTATGTGTTAATATTTGGAACCTTATACAATTAGGATAAATAGAATATTTTTGAGTTATATTACCTTTTGGAGTGAAAAATGGGGTTGTGGTAAAAAAAATTTAAAGAATGAAAGTCTACATGACAAGTAAGTATATTTCCTTACGTTCTTAGTAAATCTATTAAATAAATTCCTCAACTTTATGAAAGGTAACTTAAACAAAAATGTTGTTGGTTAACTTTTCTAACTAGGGATTCAATGACCGTTTAACCAATCACATGTTTGTGATTTTCTTGTAGTTAACTTTCTCCTAATCCTGTTGTATACAACTCTCCATCAGACATTGATGGTTTGTTTTTCCTCCATATCCATATTTTCATAGAATCCTAGTATGGGCTATCTCGGGTGACCTTTGTTCTTCTCTGTCTTTCTTTTAATGTTATATTTTTAGTATCGCTATTTCCGATGTGGGTTTTCCACAAAGGTATTTTCTATTTTCAACCTTTTATTTTCTAATAACATTTTCAAATTTTGAGGATGCAATTTATTTAAGGAGGGGATAATGTAACACCCCAAGCTTTCACGATACACTTCTCTTTCAATAATGCAATAGCTTGCATTGTATGCAAGTTCGAGTTCTAACACACCGCGACTAATAAATGTAGCCATTATGAATAGTAATACTCACTTTTTGAAATTATATATATTTTATATTTCAAAATGGACTTCATTTTTGGATTTGGAATATCGAAATGAGCCTTTGTTGAATTTTTGGTATTTTTCTGAGAACTTCCAATTTTTTATGAATAGTGAAAAATACTTGAAAATAGCTTTTTTAATCAAAATAATTTATAGTGATAAATTATAATATTGACTGGTTTTAAAGTATAATTAGAATATATTCTTACCATTTTATCCAATGGTGGTCATTATAATTAATTTAACTTTGAAATTGGACATAAACAATTGTCAATCTTTTGATATATATTGTTTCTTAAAAACACGCTATTTGTTGTGACATCAAGAATTAATTATAAAATTAATTAATTCAAATTATATTTTTGGAATTTTTTAAAATAGACATTATTTTTTAATTCAGAATATCAATTATAGCTTAGGGTGAAATTTTGGCATTGTTCTGAAAAACATCAATTTTTGATGAATAGTGAAACCACTAAGTGGTAGTTAAAAAACTGATTTTTCGTTTAAATGAAACATTACCACTTTTGTGATTTTATTTTCAAAAATCCTATATACATGGTTGTCATTAAGAAGTAAAATTTGGTTCAATGGGATTAAAATAATTTTTTGGTGAATAGTAACTTTTAAGTTTAATTAATCGCGATTAAAGGTAATTAGTGAAATTTAAGGTAAAAATGGTATTATAAAAATATGATAATCCCCTTAAACTTGTCCTGCCCCTATTGGATGAGCCAAGACTGACCAATAAAATCCATGGGTCAACTTGGGGACCCCATGGCGCCACTTTGGTAGGAAAATGACATTAAAAACTTTTTATTTAATGTTAAAATAAAAATGTCACAAACATGAGTTGTTTTACTAAAACAATTTTTAAATGGGGTTATACAAGTCATATTTTTTACTATAAATATTCATTATAAATATAACAAGATTTCCTACATCATGATATTTTTCTTATAATTTTTAGACAATAAATAAAGTAAATTATTTATGACACCATGATGATGCATCGATTACCTCATTAATTAAAGATTTAAATAAAATGAAATGATAATGTAAAATCTAAGACTTAAACTTGTAAAAAACCTATTGGATGAGTATATTTATAACCCTTATCACCTTATACTTGAAATATATAAGTGTTGGAACTTTAAAATTTTAAACCCATTTTATAATAAAGTAACATTTCATGACTTTCCAAGAGTGCCTTCCTCTCCTCTTATAAAAGGCCCCCACCACTACCACCTTATTCACACTTTCAAAGAATTTTGGCGCGGCCAAACTCTGTATAAATACTCTCTTAACTTCCCTCTCTTACTCCTTGAAGCCTCACTTTGGGCATAATTCTTCCCAAGGAAGCCTTTGGCTCAAATAAAAAAAGAGTTACCTGATTTTAAGGTAATGTTTTCTCTTATGTTATTTTGTTTTATTTTGATTCTCCAACACCTTAAACTCTTTTTATTCCTTTATTTTGTAACAAAACCAGTATATTAAATATACTAGGATGTTTTTATGGGAATTATTTTATTTACACTTACACACACCTTCATCTAATGGTTAAAGAACATACTGTTTCTGTGGTTTGAAAATTTCCGCCTCACGAAACGATGATTGTTCAATCTTCTTTTAACACCTCTCATGGTGGCCATTATGATGAAAATATTTTTATATATGATATATATTATTTTTTTTGTTTTCCTTATGATTCTTTATTTTTCATATATGGAATACCTTTACGATTTCCATTATGGTTAAACGCGATAATTTCATTTTAGGAAGTGCGGACTACCGCCCCCTCAAAGTGATTTGAATCGTTAATGCCATATGTGGGATGTATAAAGGATGGAGTAAATGTTATTATACATTATATTATACTGGAATTATATTATACCTTTATATAACTATGATTTCATTCCATTAAATATGAAATAGAAATGAAAGTAGCGTTCATGCGTACGTACGGCTTACCGTCTCCATGAACGGTGCATTTCATTTCATACCTCTAAATGTTATGTAATATTATAAATGCATGTATATACTGGATATATATGATATATATGATATATACATCATGAATATAATTCTGGATATAATGGATATTCCACCACATGAACAACTTGTAATTATAAGAAGTTTATTTTTGACTCAAGTACCAAAGATCGACAAAATGACCGTTATTAACTTAAATAATTACATAATGTTCATAACATGGTAATAAGTGATATAAAAGGAATAATGAACATGAAAAATGTTCTTAACCAAGTAAAAATTAACTCTAGTTTATTATTTAGGAGGTTAAAGAACGATCGAGTCAAGTCGGACATGAGGTAAGGGAACTTCTTAACCCAATTTCCGTTCTTTGGGTTAATCTCATACTTTCAAATTATGCCTTGATATTATTATGTACTATCTTGTATTTGTACTTTCTTTATGTGTAATTATAGCGAATACACATAATAGATCTATTTTATTTAAAAAAATTATCTTTGTAAGGGAACTTCTTAACCCAATTTCCGTTCTTTGGGTTAATCTCCTACTTTCAAATTATGCCATGATATTATTATGTACTATATTGTATTTGTACTTTCTTTATGTGTAATTATAGCAAATACACATAATAGATCTATTTTATTTAAAAAAAAAATTTTGTAAGGGAACTTCTTAACCCAATTTCCGTTCTTTGGGTTAATCTCCTACATTCAAATTATGTCATGATATTATTATGTCCTATCTTATATTTTTACTTTCTTTATTTGTACATATAGTGAATACACATAATGGATCAATTTTATTTAAAAAATGATCTTTGTAAAGGACTTCGTCTCAATCTCCTTTCATTGAGGCATATTTTGTTTTATATACAACTTTCCTTTATACGGTGTATAAACCCCTTTGAATTTAAATTTTATTCAAAAGGAATATTTTTATATGAAGCGTTTTTACTAAATGACAAAAGGAATGCTTTTTTCTTACATATGCGGCGACAACGACTTCCCCGCTGCCGTGACCATTATTTGAGTTTCGGCTTCCTCTACAAGCCATAACTTTTTTTAAATGGAAAATAAATATCAAGTTTTAATTTTCTTTTATCTTGGTATTGAAAATTGTTTTGAAAGTGTTTTTATTATATCAATGTGTTGTATTGATATCTTGTGATTGAAATGTGGAAATGTTATGCTTCCTTTATGAAAGTTTTATGTAATATGATTATGTTATGGTTTATGATATGTTTAAACCTGTTCATATGAGGAATGCATTGGACTTAATAAGTGACGGGTGGAGCCCGCTATAGCTCCTCGATGCATCGGTAGTTCTCATGAGACAAACTGGTGTCTTGGCACGAGGCCTTGACAAAATCTTATTTGTAGTCTTGGCACGAGGCCTTGGCTATGTGGTTATGATAGTCTGGCATTATTCATTCCATCATTATGAATGTGGTTATTGATATTGCATGTGATTATTCGACCAGTAGAATATCCACATGAATAAGTAAATGGCATTATTTAATTTTACTTTTTCCATATTATGCTAAAGTTCAAGTTTAAAAGGATTTTGTTTTAGTTATACATTGCCTTAAATGTTAATGTTTATTTATGAAAGATTATGCTATATTGTTATCCTTACTGAGCATCTGATCTCACCCCTTTCAATGTTTTAATTTTTCCTAGATGTGAAGAAGTATTTTAGGAATGACTTGCAGGGATAGTCTGAAGGGGATATGAGTGTGGAAAATGGAGACTATGTTATTGTAGTTTTTTACTTTATGATGTAATGTAAAATTTATGAATGTATCTAGTGTTTCCAAGGCTACTAAACTAATCGGTCTTTTGAGACTTGATCTTTTGTGATCATACCAATGTTACACAATAATACACCGACTCTGGGTAACTAGGGTCGGGGCGTTACAATTGGTATAAAAATTAGGCCCTCGTGTATCATCACCCATATAGGTCCATGTGTTTCATGACCTTAAACTGTCTATTATTTGGTCAAATATGTTCAACCTTAAACTCTATCCTATAATAGTTCAAATCTCAAGACCTTAAAATGCTAGCTAAATAGACATAAAACTTGTCAGGTTGAAAACCCACAAATGGAATCCTAAGAAAAAATCAAGTCTTCACTCGCTAAACACTTCATCTCCAGAGTTTATCCAAAAGTCAGGGTGAAAATGAATGAGGTACAAAGTTCCTAGGGCCTACTCTATAGCCCTATTAAAAGTATGGCTATGATTTCTGAACCCGCTAGTTTAGGATAAAGTTAGAGAAATGATTTGTCACATCTCCTCGATGTGAGAATATGTTCACTAGGAAGTGATGCAACTTTTAGGGTACTCAAACCCTTCTTGGATATTACACTCTCCAAAAATCACAATTCATGATTTGGGGTTCCATGGATCACTATAAACCTTCCATGGCACTTGGAAAAAGATAATCGGTCTCAAGGGACCTTTTTCTTGACAATGCATGTATGCCTATGGCTCCTACATATGCGTCTATGTTCGTTAACCAAATGTGTCTCTCTGAAAAAGGATATTCCGATCCTTGTGAGCCCTAAAAAAATACAACAATACTGAACACCTCAGTGTTTCTGAACTACTCCTATTATGATTGTCCGATATCATCCTCCTGATCCTATAATTTTGAACTATGAATTATAGTCCCCTTACCAAACTATCCAAGAAAACTCAACATCCTTGACGTTACGTCACCGTGTTTTGTACCCCTCCCAATGTCAGAATGTGACACTCCATTCTCCAAACATTCATGGTCCATGACTCATGATTCGAAACCACATGGCCTAGGGATCAAAATTTATAATTCAAGAGATAACTACCCTATGGTGCTGGAATCCTTCTTGGATAGCCTTCCTCCATACCAAACTTCATCATTTGGAAGTTTGAGTCTTCAAAAATATTTCATGGCCCTTAGAAAGGGGTGGAGATCATATTTTTCTTAACCAACCTACCAATGAATTAGGGCCTTGACCCACCAACTAAATACATATCCTCCTTTACAGAAAGAAGATTCAATCCTTGTGAGCCTTGGAAAAACCATGGAAGAACCCGACGTCTCATAATTTCATCATACATACCTAGAATGTATTACGCATCCCATATTCATTGAATCAATATTTTGGGTTATGATTTATATCACCAATATTACAACTATCCATGAATACCTACCATCCCTAGTATTTCCTCCCTGAAATCTATATTACCACCATAAATCTTCCATAGCACTGGAAAAAATACCCAACTTCAAGATACCTTTTTCTTGACTATGCATGTATACTGATGGCTTCGGCATATTTACCTATGATCTTCAGCCGAATGTGTCACTCTGCAAAAATGGATTTATGATACCTATGAGCCCTAGAAACACCACATAAGAGCTCTAAACACTAGTTTATTTGGTGTCAGTCTTGGATTGTATGAACCATAATACATGAACATAAAAGGTCCAAGCTAGAAGATCAAAAACTAAAAAACATTAAAGGTCCATGACAGAAGACCCTAAACTGCAGCACATCAAATTTTTGAGCTAGAAGACCCTAAAATATAAAACATCAAAGGTACAATCTAGAAAAACCCAAACTATAAGCACATAAATGGTCTGATCTAGAATACCCTAAACTATAGAACATAAAAGGTCTATGCTAGAAGACCCTAAACTACATCACATCAAAGGTTCGAGCTTGAAGACCCTAAACTACATCAATCAAAGGTCCGATCTAGAATGCACTAAAACACAAAATATCAAATGTCTGAGATAAAATAACCTAAACTAAAGTGATAAAAGGTCCGAGATAGAATACCCTAAACTATATCAAAATAACGATTTAGTCTGCAAAAGCTTGTAATACTCACCATATGGTTTTATTTGATATTAATGTAATCTATCCAGACCTATCTTATTTGGAAAAGTAAGAGAACACTCCCTCTAGGAAATGCATTCTACCTGATTATCCTTCTTCCAATCAACTGATCACAAGATTAATGGAATAGATACATTAGTAGAAAATCTCATGTTATTGGGAATTCATGAGAAATTTCTGAATATTAATCTATTATGATTTAAAATATTCAAATCTAGTAATTCAAGTTTATTTTATATCATGCATTTATCGTTGGCGATTCACATAATATCGAACCAAGGAAGATGTCATGTATATCAAGAATGAAAATAAACTAGATAATAATATAGAAAGTTCATAAAATTCATTAATATATAATTTAAAGGGGGGGAGGAATATCCACATTTTGAAGTCTCTCCAAAGGATTATAAAAAACATATTTCATTATAAAAGTTGAACTATGTTAAAAGTCGATCGACTTCTCTGACATAGTCAAAAAGAGTCTGATGGGTAGCAAGAATTGAACGTTGGAGTGATACTCTCCCCACCTCTTACAATTCTTCCCTAGGATGGAGGTTCTTAACCAAAGTAGTTATCTCTTCTACCCTCTTCTAATTGGTATCCAATGAGGATGATGATGTTGAAAGATCATACCTCAAACCAGCAATGATATCCACACATCTCCATATCTGCATAGACCAAGCATCCATATGAGCTTGAATTTCAGATATCAACTTATAGGACTACTATACTGCCTCCCTCATCTACCTAGAAATAGGATCCTCATCTACAAGATTGTGAAAATATATTTCACTTGTGTCCATACATCACTGATTCAAGATGATTTTCATCAAGATATCATACAATAGTTGCCGTAAAAAAAACCACCTGCCGCCAAGTCATGAAACAACTGATGGAGGTGGTCCCCTAGGGCAGAAATGTTTCCAAGGGAGACATAGTAATCAAGGAATGAATATATTTTCATATCAAACTATGTTTTATATGAACCTCCATAATTGATGAAGAAGGCATGGTAGGGGGAGAAATAACCAACTAAGTTGGTAAGAAAACCGAAGAAGAAGCCTCAAGTTCTCATATGTCAACAGGTGTGTCATCTGTAGCCCATACTAGAGGAATAAACTCCTAAATGGATACTGATCCATCATTGGGTAAATCATCATTGGAATGAGGTCACTTCCTTGATGTCTCATCTAGGTCTTCAATTAGTTCCGTCATCACTATAGAAATAGGGGTTGGTGAGGAAAAATGCCTTTCCACATGGAAGGAAAACTGGCCTAGCATACCATCCAGATGATCTACTAACCAAGCCTAGGAATAATCCTGCGTAAGGATAGTGGGAGCATCAACTGATATAATTATGATCTCAACATCAGAATCTTCACATCCCAATATCATCCAAAACTAACAGATGACTCTAGGATTTCGTTCCAATAATACTCTATCCAAGGGAAAAGGGGATATCCCTTGGTTGCAACCAAACTGATTAGGTAATCGATAGGGTCCATAAGGATCACAGACAATTAGCTCATCATCCCTGTCTTCGAGAACCCCACCCCAAAGAGAGACCATATAAAACCTTTTATCAAGGGAACCACTGTCGTTATCAATAATCGGCCTAGTCGGTGCATTATAGGAGTAAAATCAAAGCTATTAGATTTTCTTAGTGCACTGGTAACCTCATCAGAGCTCTGGGACATAGTTCCAACCCTATATTGGTTCAACAATCTATGAAGGGATGAGGCATTATGGATCCCGGTGGTATAGTAATAGTCATAATAGTGGAAATGATCCCATATTTAGCCAAAGAGAAATTGGAGGGGTCCAATGATCTTGTAAGGGGTTCTAACCTATTGAATATAGAATAAAAGCTAGTAATGGTGTGAAAGGACCAACAAATCTAGATTGAGGCGATGTTCCTCCACCAGTCGTGTTGCTATAACAAGTGTACTAACTCATATTCTTGAATGTGTATCCACAGCGGGATGATTCACCCATTTAAGAACACGGATATAAATCCTAACAATATTAGGATCTAAGAGATCTTATAATTCAGATAGTATCCCCATGTGGTATAATATCCTACCTCTAAAATGACCCAATATAAGCCATCACTATCACGGAATTGCCGATAAGGACACCGATGAGGGCCTATGGATGTTGGCCTAAATCTGTTGTAGTAGAGAAAAATATTGATCCAGTCCTTGAAAGATATAAACAAGTTCATATTAAACTCATTTAACAGCTTCTCCTTTACAATTATAAGCATCTCCCTCACCAAAACTGGTGTCTCTAAGGGATCATCCCAAAAATTTGTATCCAGGAGGAACTCATCAAACATATCTACAAGAGGGAAAATACCACCCAGTTGGAAGATGTCCCATAAACCGATACCCAATTTTCCATGGGATAAGTGGGATGTGTTAGTTCTAGGACACCAATGACTAATAATTTCTTGAAGAAGGTTAGATTGGTGGTAAAAGATGAACTGGGAAATCCACACAACTTTATAAAGGTGAACTTTATATAACTGATCATCAAACTCTATTCAACTTTCTCTAAACCAAAAGGGTCATGCCCATTCTTCAGAGAAATTATCGATGGGATGAAGATCCTATTTTCAGTACCATCTGTTTCCCAAATTTTCTAAGGAAGAGGCAAGTATACTATAATAACTATGAAGAATAGTTTTCTGAGTGAAATCATGGCCATTAGGTACTAGAGGAGAGTTTTAAAATAGATAAGACAAACCATGGGATTGAGCCGTAACTATCTAACCATCCTAAAAAATTGTCATTTGAACATAGTTGAGAGAAGATGACCCCCAGAGAGATGGAATATTAAATTATATAATGGGGATAAGAGTATTATATAGATGACCAAACCTATCGATATAGAGTCATTAAGATAAAGTATAGTCCTGAATCTCAGGTGAGAGAAACCTATTTAGAATCTATTTATCAGTATATACACGATATTGAGTACTAGAATTGTGATTCCTAGAAATCATATCCCTTTGATTGGTCATAGCTGAGAAACCTTGGTGAGAAGCAGAATCCATCTAAAAAAAAGTAAGAGGCATATGTTATACAGAAAGAATATTTTTTTTTTAAAAAAAGGTTTAAAAGTTCTTGAAACATCATGCACATAACAGGAATTAATAAGAAATTCGTGAATTTCCAAAAGTTCTCGTGAATCTCCTAACACCCAGAGATCTCTTGGGTCACATAATCTCATAGGGCATCATGCAATCACATGACCCCTTGGGAAATAGCAATATCATGACTTGTACATGGTCACACAAATCGTATAATACTAAATCAATCATATGAACAAGCTAGTGGATCCTGTTAAGTCATCAAGAAAATCAGAATCATCATGGATGAAGTTCAAACAGTTACTGAAATATAGTTCAAAGATGGTTCAAATGAGCACCTAAGCAAGAGAGGTCTTACAAAATAAATCTTGTGACGAAGGCTTGAAATGGGGTCTCACGATCAGGTCTTGTGGAATGTTATTGTAATAGAGGAAAAGAGAGAGAAATATGAAGGATGATTACTCAAGGAAATAAATTTCCCCATGCTCCACTGTATATAGGGAATTTCATAGAATACCAAGCTTCACCTGATATACCAAACTTCGCCCAACACACCGATTTGTGACACTGCTAAAAACTCATGTGGGAATTTTCATTCCTAATAATTGAGACCTTATCCCCATGTTAATCTTACCTATTGGGGGGTATTTTTAAAATCCCACCAATTCAGCATCAAAAAATTTATAAAGGAAGAAATACCTGAATATGAGTATTATTTTCCCCACGAAAAGAAAAGGAAGAAAAAGGTATCTGACACCCACAGATCATGAAATACTTTAAGAGATTTGAAATTTTGTGACTTTAATAAAGTCACAATAAAGGAACATGTAAATCACATATCCTACAGACGATCCCATAGAGCCCCTTTCAACAAATTATTTTTCTCTTTCAAAGGCTCTCAGGATAACCAGTGGTCATACAGTGGAAGCCAGATAAAACTCCCCTAAACTGCATGGATTTTCAACCGGTGAACACATGAAAACCCATCCTAAAATCATTTGAAAATAAAAGGAAAATATACAAAGGGACGAGGCTTCATTCAGTCATAAGGTTCATGATTTGTATAACCAATGGTAAATGTAATTATCATTCAAAACACCTGAACAAACTTAAAAGACCCCTGCAATTTTGTGGAATAAAACAATGGAAATAAAGGGTATAGGGTGAGAGCCTCTCTCGGTTACTGAACATCATACGATGTGCCCCTGGATATCTAAAAGACCCTATGATTCCTTGACAATATGCTTTCATCATCTCATGAAATCTCTTTATGTTGTCAGCCTCATCTAATGATGGGCCTCAGGTATGTACAAAAAACCATGCGCTCCCCCTTTTAGCTACCTAAGGAAAAGCGGATGGGTTTGTCCATGAAATGACCACGTATCCACATAGAACCTTTGTTGGTCATGCAACACATCACCAAAAAATAGAGTAATTTTCCTATACATTACTCATGAAATCTCACATGACTCATGACATTTGTAAAATAAAACAAAGTAAATATAAAAGGGGGGTATAAGAAGCCTCTCAAGGTTGAAAAATGTTTATGAAACACTAAGGAAATCTGTATCACAGTCTCATGAAACCCCTGTACAAGCTGACCTGATCTCATGTAGTCCCCTAGAAAAACCATCATTGTTTTGAGGAAATTCTTAGAAAATTCACCCAAGATCATGTGAAGCATTTTCAACTGGAATCTTGAACTTTCAAAGGCCCTTGGATATGTCAACATGATAAAAAAGGAATTCCCTTGATATATCCTCATGAAATAATGAGTCCCCATTAATTCTCAATAATCAACTAAAGGAATCATTGATGAGAGGGGCTCATTGTCATTGAAAATCAAGTGACACCCTCAAAATGTCTTACGAAATAGACTTGTGAAGATGCATGGAACCATATCCCTTCATCGACTCCAGCCTAGATTTTCATTAGATATTCCGCACAAAGCACCGAAAAATGAGGGTGGCGATGCCTATGAATTATCCACCCCAACATGAGAAAGGGGTTGGGATATTGAGCTCTGGACCACTACGATGCACAAAAGAACTCTTGTAGTATCGTGTTGGAACTAGAGAGGATTTATTAGAGTGGTTTATATCATGATTGGAAAGTTATTCATTAGGTAAAGGTCTAGAAAACTGTCAGAGTAATCATGTGACATGCATAAACACTTAGTGTGATCACTCATAGATCACGCAAAGGACCTTTGGTGGGATATGTGAAGGAAATCCTACACACATTCTAGATCATATGAGACTTAAAATATGCTAATAATGAACAAATCTAAGACACACACAATACATAGGCTAAAATAAGGACTAAAATATGGGGAAATTAATCTAAAAACATACCCACTGATCCTTATATGCTTTGAGTTAACCATTGAAGATGAGCGATAGCACCGGGACACATTACTTGGATCATGATACCCTCCTTTGGTATACTATTTGGATCACATGAAGACCCCTATACATGTTAAAGAAATTCATACAACCCCCAAGGCATGATGTCCAAATTTTGTGAAACCCTATGGGATCATCATCCTAGTGTTGTGGAGCTCTTCAAAAATGTCTCCTGACTCATATAAAGGCACTAGTTTAGGTTAGCTAAATCTCATGGTAGCACCCGGGCATGTCAATTGGCTCTCACAATTCTCTCCAGGCTATGCAACTAGGTCTCACGATTCCCTCTAGATATGTCATTTAGGATATTCAACACCCTCTGAGAAATTTCACATTTAACCTCATAATTACCTCCATATGTGTCATCTAAAACCTGTGATGAAACTTGGGTATGCCAATCGGATCATGTGGAATCCTCTAGACATGTCATCCGGGGTCATGCGAAGGCTTCAAAAGAAAACCATCCAGGTCTTATGATGTACTTCATACAAATTAGTATGGGTGTTTCAGAAACCCTTAGACATGTCATCCAGAATGCACGATGTCCCTCAGACAAGTTTAACAGATCACATAATTTCATTCTAATGTGTCAGGAATAAATTCTCTGAAATGTCTAGAAGACAACCAAGGCATGTTAGGAAGGAAAGTAGACCATATCAAGCAAACAACCTCAGAGTGTAGGCCTTGATCAAGTGAACTATGTCAACTTTGATCCCTTCTATAATCAAGATATATTGGATGACTTCCTAAGGCTCGAGATGCATAAAAAATCTATAAGGGTATGTGTTAGTACATAGGTCCCGCACCCATATGCAATGAGGCCGATCATTTATAATTCCTTGTTTCCCACACCGATCATAGATCACATGGGTTTAGTGATTTGTAGTGAACATATAAATTGCACCATGAGCCTCTACAAGGACATAGGAAACCCCATAGTGTAATCCCTAACCAACAACATGATATGAAATGTCCCATATATCTGGGAAATGTCAGAGTGTAAGACCCAACCCAACTAAACTACGAAGACTCTGATTCCTGAAATAACCAAGATATATATAATACCTCCCCATGGTCTGAGCATCATATTAAATATCTCAAGGGGAATCACAGTACATAATCCCACATTCACATGTAGTGAGACTAATTACTCAATCCAAATTCAAGTAAACATATATTATTTATATAATCCCAATGTATCCATCATTTCATCCATCGAGACCCAATAATTCCCATGGTATGACCACTTTAACTCATCCCTTAGCGGATTGAGAAATCAATTGAACTATGATGAACCTGATTCCTTCTATAACCAGGATATGTGGGATGCTTCTTTGAGGCCCGAGCTCTATATTGAACATCTCAAGGTACTTCCTTGCACTCAAGCACCACATCTATATGTAATGACATTGATCACTTGATTTCCCTTATTTATCACACTAATCATAGCTCACATGGGCTTAGGGAGACACAATTAACACCTCATTGTAATACTAAATCTCCACCAACTAGGGAAATCCCATCATGTAATCCCCAATGAGTGATATGAGAATAACATTCCTTATATAAGGCAATCTAATTTGGGGCTATTCCCAAGGGTGAGATCAAACTATGATAACTCTGATTCCTTCCATAACCAAGATACATAGGACGTCTCCTTGAGAATCGATCTCAAACATATAGTTCCTCAGTTCCCACAAATATTCCTTCTCTTCATGATGTTAAACTTTATGGGTTTAATGAACTACATGGGTTTTTACTCCTATAATAACAAGGATACGCAACATGCCTCATAATGGTTTAATTCCCTCCTCAGAATATTAAACTACCTCCCCATGTGGAAAAAAATTCTGAAGTACTTGGTTATATAGATTTAACACATAAGTAGTTACCCATTACCTAGAAATAGATGGAGAGCCTCAGATACATATATATAGATTCATTAATGAGATTAACTTTCTTATATAAATAGAATTAACCTATAATCTTCTTTTTTGTGTAACCAATCCTATATTGGGATTAGGAAGAGATTCATGAACATATCTTTAATCAATAAGAGAGTCCCGAAGTAGGTAAAATCCCCCCCTAAAGGGTGCGATGATCCTGACCTCCCATCATCTTATCTAATAAGAGTCCCTAAGTGTCATTGGTTCTAAAACACCAATTGAATGCATGCCTTTGGGAAGTAGGTCTGTACCCAGTTATGGATGAGGGAACTATTAAGAGTTTCCATTAAGAACTAAAATAACTTGATGATAATAATTTTTCAAGAATTTAAACCCCACAGTCAACCATTAGGCCCAACCAAACCCACCTCAGTGAGGGTCCTTTTGGTCTCCTCTTAATCTAGTCGAAACAATGATAAGATATTTTTTTTATTAATAATGTATTGTTATAAAAAATATGATATGATGCACATGGTTTATGATTCATTGGATTATATGACATTTTTATAAAATAAAACCAGAAAAAATGTTTAATCTAGGATAAAAGTGTTTATCTCGATGTCTTTTAAAATATGAAGAAGATTTTATCACCACCCATTAGTGAAATATTTTGATTAATTGTATTATTTTATAGAAAAATTATTCAAGCACATAGAATACCATATATTATATATAATCAATAATTTATTTGTTAAATGTCCTTATAAAAAGGAAATTAGTGTTTTTTCCTAACATAAAAAAGTTTATATATCTTAGCATGAAATTTTGAAAATAATACAGTGTCCAAGAGACTATTAAGAGTATGTTTGAACTTATAGAAGTTAAAAGTTAACAAGTATAATATTACATATGTTCAATATTAAATCAATTTACACATAATTTTATAAAGAGTTTATGGAATATGATTTTAAAGAGAAATGTAAATAGTTACATTTAGTTACCATGATAAATTGAATATAACTATTTCATAAAGGATTATTCTAGTAAAAATATAAAGTGAATTAAAATAAATAACCTAAAATAATTTTAGGGTATGGGAGTAATCCAAAATAAAAATAGTTTTTTTAGTTACCATAACAAAGTGAATCACTTTATCCTAAAGGAGTGTAGGGTGATATGGTAAGTGTAAATTAAACTGTTATATTATTTATAAAAAGATTTTAAGGAAAAAGTTTAATGGAAAGGGTTACAAGGATGATGTTATTAAACATAGAAAATTTTAAGTATATAACAGAAGTTAATATCCTAAAATTAGGTGTTGTGAATATAATGATTTTGAACATGTTCAAAGATTTTATCATTAGGAATATGATTCTTAAATATATTTATTATTCAAACTTTCATTCTTCCTGGATGTTACTCACTAAAAATTTTAGTTTGAGGGTTTTATCAGATGGTCCCATAGAGATGTGTTAAGAAATATATAAAGATATAATTAGTCAAAAAAACCAAGAAAGTGAAAAAATATATATTGGATCTGGTATTATATCATATATGATATGATTATACATGTGCATATATAGGGTTTTGTTAATTATTCTTAAAATAGTTTAAAAAATATAAAATGTATCATATAAAAGGAAATATATGCTTTATCATTATTTTACATTTCATATATAAGTGTGTATATTGATTTATATTTCATGAAATTTATTGATAATTGACCTCTAAAAGCCTGAGGCTTAGTTATCCCTGACTGATGTTCACCATGGAGTATTATAGGTTATAAAAAAATGTAAAGGTTATCATGAGTATGATTCTTATATCAAGATATAAATATGATCACAAGGAAAAAAAAATGTTTTTATGTGTTTTATGACCCACTATGTATACCACAAGGAGTGTTATACGCTATTTATTTAGTATACTAGGTGTTTATGAATCATATTTTCCCCAATATCTATGGTTGATGAGATACCTAGCATGAAAGCCTTCATAAATTTATACCTTTATTACACAAGACTTGAGGCTTTGCTCATCTGGGTTGGTTGGGTATGTTGTTGATCAATTTTCATTTTAAGTTCTACCATGATGGGATTTTTCATCTCATGTTATGGTTATGATATCTGATCCCTCAATCGAGATAGACTGTGGAGTGTGCGGATTCATCTAGATAATACACATGATGTGCTTGTGATGTTATCATCCATAAAGGTAAGGTACATGTGATGTATTCATATACCTGGTAAGTTTATACATGAAGAGTTGATAATGTGTGATTTATATATATGGGATTGAAATAATCCATGTTCCATGGTCACTCGATGTATTTGAAAAAAGGGATATTTGAGAGTTAATGTTAGCATGTGACATGATTGGTGGACATAGAAATAGAGATACATGTGTTTGATAGAGATCACTCTACATCCATTTATAGATTTTGTAGCATTGAATATTTGATAGGGGATAATCATTGCTCACATTTATGCATTTAGAGGTTTATATTTTTTTTCAATGCTACAATAGCCTATGGGTGCACACTTTTTTGGTTGACCAAATGTGGATTGATTTTGACTCAGAGTTCTTCTCTAAAATTGGTTTAGAATTAATCCAAAAGAGTTTTGGATATTTATTCACAATGTATTTCATATGATGTGATACATAGATAAGTTAATGATAACTTTAAAAAATTATTCTATAAGATATATTCAATAGAGTTTTTGATATGATTTCATTAGGTTTAATAAATTATAGGATATAAGGTGAGATGACACAATCTATAAAGATTTAATACGAGTTGGATATTGAAGGATTTGGTATTACCTAATGTTTTTTGTATGTGATAAAATTGGTTATATCATGTTTAATTATATGATATATCATAAGGCATGAAATGCATTATTTAATTGAACTTCCTTCTCAACCATGTTGTATGATTGAATGATATTGTAGGGTGGTTTCATGGTTCCATGAATATGTTGTAATGTAATATTTCCATATCATATGGTATATTCAATGATAATGTATATGATCTTCATGATGGTTGGGTGTTAAGATTTAACATTTTCATGAAATATTCCATGATAGCTACCATTAATGAACCATTTCATAATATTTAACACATGGAACTTTATTATTCATGTAAGAATTAAATGATTTAGGATGTATAATTTTCTCATGTGTTATAAATCATGAGTAAATACAGTAAAAATCAAGGTACATCCTTGAGGGATCTATACAGGGAGTAAGTACCCCAATTAGATGAGGATATGTATGTGCATTCTGGAATTCCCAATATATTATTAGAACACTCTTATCACATATAAATATTTCTTAGACCTCCTTTACATGATAAGGCACTAAAACACTATATAGGATGAAGAGTACCACTTCAAGTTCAAGTTATTAGAATTAAACTAGTTGATACAACATATATGGAAGAGTATTTTAATTGTTACTTTTTGGTCTTAGTATAACTCATTCAATGATGGATGAAGAAGTAGTGGAAGATTTAGTGTATGGTACACACGTTTATGGCTTTATTTATTTTTAGTATTTGTGATTTTATTTATTATAGAATGGAGATCATGATTTGGGTGTCTAAATCACTTATTATACATCTAATAAGTGTTATGAAATACCTATGAAACCCAACGCCTTCTTCATCCATAATTATAATTTTAATGACATGTATATTCATATATTGAAATGAATTAAGGAAGGTTAAATTCAAGTTTATTTGTTGTGAGGATAAAATTGATTTTTTGTATTTAGACTAAGAAAGAGGATGCTTAGGAATTTTTTTAAAGTTGTAAAAATGTTTTGGACTTGAAGGGTTATAGATAAAAGTTTGATGGAAGGATTACATCATGAGTGGAAGTGATAGAACTCAGTGGGTGGTATTATAAGTCTAATACAAGCTCAGTGGAAGGCCACCCAACTTCTGATGGACAATAAAAAGAAAAAATCCCCCACCACTAAAAGTTCGATGAGGGTCTCCAAGATTTTGATGGTCCCAATACTCTTTTTAAGGGAGGGGGGGGGGGGTTAGGAGGGTATTTTATATTTTATATTTTAAGAGTCCCACTTAGGGGTTCTTATTGTATAGACACATAGGAGTGGGGAAGCTACCCCTTTTATCTCCCATTTATCCTCCATTTTACCTCCCTTGGACTTGGTTATTTGGAAGTGTTTTATTGTACTAATCAGATGTAATATATTCCTATTCTTCTTAATCTCGAATTCCTCTCTTATTGTCTTTGATTTTGGTGATCCTATTTAGGTATTTTAAGTATAATTAAATTTTATTATTATTTAATCACATCACTTTTGTTAGTATTTTGTGTACACTTTGTAGAAGAGGATTGAGAAGGATGTTTGATCATCATCACACATCGTCTTTATTGAGGTATATGACTAAATGCTTTTATTTTGGGATTTTAGATATTTTTAGTTAAATTAATGATTGGAACAAGTTTTTAAATTGTAAATTAATTCATTATAGGCTTGAGTTTGTGTTAATAGTGGAATACACCTTGTTTCTTTGGGTTTTATCATTGTAACATCATTTGGTGATTTTTAAACAATTTATTCTGATTATAGATTTTTTGTATAAATGGTTTCATGATTAATTAATTATTTCTTATTTATTATATAAGTTCCCTTAATATTTTTAGTGGTTGGTATGATCTTAGATTATTATCTTGATAGTAAAAATAAGTTAGTAGATTTTAACCACTTAGAATGGAGATTTATTAGTTATTTGGATGTATTGTTGGTTCATTATGTTTATAATAATATTATTATTATTGATGGTATGATTGTGTGACATTGCATAACTTTATAAATGGGATGATCCCATGTCCGTATAATATCTGAAAAGTACTGAATAACTTTCTAAAACATTAATTGGTGGTGCCTTGGTTGAATGAGTGTTAGTGGCCCATCTCATAGATTTCTTCGTGTCGTGATTTATATTTTTTTGGGGTTTCTATTGGGAAATAATTTTTCATTTTAAAAGTGGTATTTTTCAGAAATTAAGTTTCTTTCAAATAAAATTTCAAATGGAAAAAGTAATTTTTTGGGGTTTACTATAAAGTGATATTTCAAAGGGGGGAAATTTGGGGATTCCAAAGGGGATGTCCATGGGATTTTCCATGGTATTGAGTGTGTTATCCAAATTGTGGTGCAAATTTTTACAATATTTATATAAGATTTTTTTGAATCATTTTTGAAATAAATAAAAATGGTTTTGTTTTGACAATCAAGTTGGGCCCATTGAAATCATGAGGGTGGTACTCTATTTTACCAAATAATGTGTAATTTTGTGAGACCTTTTTATTTATGGTTTCCATATATGTTATATATGGTTTAATTTTGAGGAATAATATCATAAGAACATTATTTATAACCTTCCCTTGGTTGATGGTTTAGTTATATTAAATTGAGATATGAAGTAAGTTCATTGTTGTTGAATATCGATAGGATCGTTGGGATACTCTTCAAGATAAGTTAAATTCTAAGACACTTTACTAATCCCAACTAATTTGAGTGATACATGTATTTTATTGAGTGTTTTATTGGATAATCACACATAGGTTGTGATAAAGTCATGGGATAACTTTGGAACAGTATGGGATAAATTTACATAGATTGAGTGATGGGTGAGATTTTTCACCATCAGCCTTTGGAAAATGATTGAAATTTTTAATGAGTGGTTGAGAAACTTAGTTATTATAAGAGTTACATATTATTTTACCTAAATGGTTAAGGTAGGTGATAGTCCTAGAGTTATGATAAATCCATGGTGTTGGTTTTGATTGTGAAATAAGATGAGAAGGGGTTTCCTTCTTAGTGATATTGGTTATGAGGTGAATAAGTTCCCTCCTTAGTGAGTTTTATTATTTCTTTTTTTAGAAAGAGTGAATGGTTTCATATCCTATGAGGTATTTATTTTATGTTATAGACCTATTTACTGATATATTACCCCATGTGAAGTAACAATAGGGATGAATGTAGAGTTAAACTTCAACTCGCAGAGCATGAATACTTTTTTGTGAGGTCACATGAATTGATTAATACACCCTATTGATTTTATACTTGTTCTAGTTTTGGTATTCCCTATGGGTGTCTAGATATATAGTGATGAAAAATGAGGCTCTAGAAAATATGGTGGAAGATTCTTTTGAAGAGATTATTAGCTGCATGTGATAGAGAAGACTCATTTCTTCCATAGTTTCACTTTTAGTAAGACCATGGTCATAAAACATACTTGTTAAAGATAAAACTGATATAGAATATAATAATTTCTATAAAATAGGATGAAAAATATTTTTTTACATGGATAGGATGATCATGTTTATAGAGAACATATAACCATAGTTATTTTTTTACCATGGTTATAGGTGAGCCCGCGACCATTCCCCAAAACAACCATGGTCATAAAAAACCTATGAACATGATTATATTGAATTTAGATTTACCCCATAATTAATTAAATAATTTTATAATTTCAATGTACTGAGTCCTGAAAATGGATTAAAATGAAAACTTTTTGCTAATATATGAGATTAGAAATAATTTTAGATGGTATTTTTGAGTTTAGGATGTTTTTTAACCTATAGGATAACTTTTGGAGATGTTTTGAGTGGAAATTTTTTTCAAAGATATTTAATATTTATTTAATAAATAAAATATTTTCCCCATAACAATTAATGTTGATATATCCTAAAAATAATCTTTTATAGAAATTTAAACATCATATTTGTGTTTGAAATGTGGCATTTTACCTATGTTAGGTATTAATTATGTGTTAAGTTGATAGGTCTCTGATTGATATTCTTCAAGTATTTATTTATTTAAACTATTTGAACTTTTATCACTTTATAAATATCTTATTATGATATTTCCTCTAGGGTTATACATTCAATTATCATGAAATCTTAGAGGATATAGAGAATCCTTAGTGGTGGAGTCGACATTGAATGGTGAAGTGGAGGATGATACACATGACAATGATGAGGAAATTTTGAAGCGCCAACATAAGATCCCTGAAAAAATCCATATTTTTATTGTTGCTTTGATATAAATGGAAATACAATATATATTATAGTTAAATCATAGTGATTCATAGTGGTACATGGTAGAGATGGATCTTTTTGTAAATCTTTTACCATGTGTTCTTATAGTGTGGATGTGTTTTCCCCTATCGCATGTTAGTAGTTCTGAGTGACATTATCTATGGAATATTTACCTATCAAAATTTTTAATTTTATTAAACAATAATATATAACTATTTTATTATTAATTCATTTTCATACAATTCAGTTATATATATTTATATATATTTTCATCTATGTGTGTGTCTATGTGGATAATGTTTTTTGGTTTTATATTGTGTGGTATAGAGGTATTTTTTTTTATAATTTTTTATAGTTTAAGGCCATCGATGAGAATTATGCCTTCTTGGTGCAAGTCTATAACCCATGTTTTGTTAGAGGTGGAATTTGGATAGAAAACTTGACTAACTAGCAGACCAAGTGGGGCATAGTGGGTTGGGTCATGTAAGAATAGTAACCAAGTGGTTTGAGTCCTAGAGATGATGTTCTTAGCCATAATGTAAGGATTGATTTGAAAATTTTAGCTAAGGATTATATGAGGGGATTCAGTTCAGTTATCACATTAGGGAACCCAGTATAGGTCTGATGATCAGCGTATCCTTTTTCTGAGACTTTTAATGCCTGTTAATCAACCTAAAATTCTAATTCATCATTTTCAGCGCACATGTAAGTTAATATATGAATCATACAATTGTTAGACATGTTTTCAAATATACTTCTCATGTCGGATCAACCAGATTTTATTTATTATAATTATGTTAATTTTTACTAATTTTTGATGTTACTCATATATAGTCAGCTTAGGATCAGAGGTAGTCTCGTGACATGCCATTTCTAGTGTTTGATCCACTCACGGATGATCAATTGAGTGATGAGGAATAAATTTAGATATTGATTAATAGGTATCCTTTTCCCATGATTAGAGGGTAAATCCTCCACCATTTTTTATTATTATAGATTTTCTTATAGATAAGATGGAATTTCCCACTAAGATGTATAAGACTACCTATTTACTAAATACACTATATGCATAACGGTAAGAGATACCTCATGGGTTTATGAAATGAGCATAATCCTTGGGTGGTAGAAGGTTTTTTGGAGTTTGATACTTTTATTTACCATTTGGTTTTGACACCTTATGACAAAATGGTGGTTATTTTATCATATTTTTCCTTCCTAGTACAACGAGCCATTGATTAGAGATTACCTAAACTTATGATGGTACTAACCTAATACAGTTAATGTTGAAGATTTTTATTAGTATGTTATATCTAATTATGTTTAGGATCATTGAGTTTGGATGGAGATAAAACCAATTTGGGGTATCATAACCATGACCAAGAATGTGTCAGTTTTTCATGTGTGGTTCTCCTTGGTCATGATTTGAAATAGATTATGTTCAAGAGAAAAACATTGAGAAAGATATCTGACATTATATTTGAGCTGGGGTTGTGGATTTATACATCCCTCACCTATACTAAAAACCTAGGTAGAGTGTTGATTGTTGGAAATATTTATTTATAATTACACCTTAGCTTAAAACATGTCAATGTTTCCCTATATTTAACTATAGTGGTGTTCTAGATAGGTCTCCATGTTCAAGATAACTTTGAGATTAGACCCTTTATTATTTTAAGATCTATAACATTAAAAGAGGAAGTATATTTAGAAGAATTAGTGGTGTTGGAGTAAATAGATATGGGAGATGATTTGGACTATCTCCACCAACACCTCTTATAAAACCTCATCATATGTAGAGTACTGACTAAAAGGTCTCAAATAGTTTTGCATGATGGATGGATCCGGTTAAGAGAGGCTTGAAAAGTTTAATTTACATTTTTTTATTATTCACTAAAATGTTAATCATTGAAACCATCATGATCCATTCCTTTCTTATTATATTATTAATTTTGAATTATTGATTCTGTTAGAGCTTCTAGCTAGACTTATTTAGATAAGTACTCCTACTATGGTGATTTCCCCTTTGATCATAGTGGTTGAAAGTGTGAGTTTAACCTCAAATGAGAAAGATATTTTGCATGTTTCCATTATTTCAATAGGAGAACCTATGACACCATCATTGGTTTGATTTGAATTATTAATGATGATTTATAGTTTGTGTTTAGTTGATCATATGGGTCAAGTTTCACTTTTAACAGTGAGTCAAACCCTTCACCTGGATAAGTGGATCAATACATAAGATGTTCTAGTGGATTTTCCACCAAGTTGTGAATTTAATTAGGAATTATTGGGATACCATAAAGGATACGTTTCCTATAGTGGTAGAGTAACTTTTGGACATTTTCAATAGAATATTATAAGGTTTCCATTATTGAGTGATTTTTTTGTATCACCTTTCTTTCATGATTGTACCAATATCTACTATTATTTATTGGTTGGCCTTTCTAATCAAAAGGATCTAATGGTATTATTTGAAGACCAATTGGTTGGAGGATTTTTTTTAGGATTAGTGAGACCTATATAATCCATGAAAAGGAACAAATTTGTTTCTATTGGTCGAGATTAGGTTCGTTGGTATTATCTTTAGTTTTATAGGGATGATATTATGTGGTTAGCTTTCAAACATCATTAGGGACATATTGAAGTACTATTGGGAGTAATGATTACATTTTTTGTTTTCATGTGACTCATGGATCATTTTTTTATTCCTAATTAATTCCACTCTAATTTTATTGAAAAAAGAGGTTGATCTTCTCGACCATTTAGGGCTTGTTCTCAAACTTCTTTGAGAGAACTAAATTGATGGTGAATTATCAAGGTATGTATTTTGATTTAGGAGGTGAATCTTTTTTTATTATGTTATTATGATGGTTTTGTGGTAGTTTTTAATTTAAATACTTAACACTATGATGTATTATGTGATTTGAGTGGCACAATGGTGGATTATTAGCTAATGTCATTGGAAGAAATTCCATGCTCATTGGGTGGAGGAGATGTTTGAGCAGCTAGCCTTGGTGTTGATTCTTTTGATGAAAGTGGGGGATATGGTAAGTCTTTATTAGTTATGATGACCCCCCATTACTCAATGAGTGAGGGAGGTCTAGTATGTAAAGAATGATTTTGGGATCATATATGATTAGGTATTTATAAACAGTTAACTCAATGAGTTCTCATAAAGGTGGGGAGTACACCATCCTTTTACAAGGTGTAGTTTGGGTGTTCCTATAAGGATCATATTGGATGTTTTGATTGGTGTTGCAGAATTGAGGTTACTTAGTAAGGTATGAGACCTTTGTGAGATAACCATAATAAATAATTGATTTTAGTAGTGTTTTATATCTAGATATATGGTGAAGAGTGTTTCTCAATGGGTTGAGGTTCATGGTTACTCGAGTTCTATCAGGTGTTAGCTTGGGGTATAGATCTGGTAGTATAGGTTTATCTAAATTGGATAGAACTATCTACTTCAAACTATGGTGGAATGGTTCATCGATGTTCATTGGGTTTGTTTCTCAATGTCTTGAGGTGATTGGTTTTGTTTCTTGATTTTTTGCTCAGTTTATTTTATGAAGAGTGACTCCAACCCAACTAGGTTATCTTTCGTAATGGGTTATTGCTTGTTTGTGGTTGAAGGTAAAATTTTATGGTCTTCACTGATGAAATAGTAAAGATTAATACTTTGGGGTTGGGATTTCCTTAAGCTTAGTGATGGAGATGTTGGTATATGCGCCTTATCGAGTAATGACTAGAAGTTGAAGAAGACCACAACAAGACTCTCCCTGTGTGATCTTATAGGGACAATGTGGAATATTTAGCTGGTTCACCATTTGGTAGGGTTTGATGTTGGATGATTATAACTATGTAGTTGTTTTTTGGGTTTATATTTACAATTCTTGGTGCATAACACCCTTGTATGTGGTACTATTAATAACGGAGCTTTATATGGTTGATGGTGAAGGTTTATGGTTTCCTTTTTATTGTCAAAATTGAAATTATTTTCCTATGTGGTTGTGTCTCAAGTTCGTAGAGAGCATTAACCTATTGATTCAGATGAAGTGCATACAAGGATGGGGTTTTTTCTGCTTGAGGTTGTTTTACAAACTTTTTATTTTAGAATATTGGGTTGTTTTCTTTTTTAGGAATGAAAATGACTAAAATATGGATAGAATACAGTGACTTGTATTTTTCCGCATGAGGACTAATCTTATTTTAGAGTTTCAAAGTCCTTGAACCTTTAGAAGGGGTAAAATGGTAAATATAACCTGAAAAATATACTCAAAAATATATTCCAATTGTTCAATTGAGTTTGGTATATCGATTTTACCCATGGGATAAATTTTGATGAAGTTCTGATATGGTTGGTTTAGTAGGAATATTCAGTCTTTAATAAATAAATAAATATTTATCCTTTAGTGAAAACATTAATATATCCTAAAAAAGATTTATTGAAATTTAGATACCATAGTTGTGTCTGTGATAGGGTGGTTTACTTAGTCATGGCATAAGTTATGTGCTCGTTTGGTGGGTCTCGAACCATGCCTCATCTGATATTTCTTTATTTTAACCGATTGACCTATTATAATTTTATAAATACCTTACTGTGAAATTTATTTTAGTGTTAACCACTTTATTGGACTGAAACCAAGGAGGATATAGAGAATCCTTGGTGGTGGAGCTAATATCTAATGATAGAGTAGAGAAAGATTCACGTGTCAACAACGGTCAAATTTTTAAGCATCGACATAATCGCCAGGAGACGTTACATAATTTAATGACGAATTTAATAAATATAGAGCTAGAAGAGCTAGTATAAATATAGCGTGGTGATGTATAGTGATTCTTGGTGAAGGTGGATATTACAGGTTTTCTCTTCCAAGGAATTTTTACAATGTGGAGGTGTTTTCCCCTCTTACATGATAGTAACGCTCAATGATATTATATGTTATATTAACCTATTGGGGTTTTTACTTTATAGAGATGTACCAGATAAGTGTTGTCTTATACATGCATTGTTATACAGTTTCATTGCATATATATATATATATATATATATATATCTGTGTGTGTGTGTGCATGTGGATGGTGTTTTTTGGTTATATATTGTGTGTTGGAGATACATTTCTGTTATAGGTTGTTATAGGATATGGCCTCCCATGAACATTATGCCTTCTTAGGGTTTTTTTATCCCTTAATCTATTGGATGTGGGATTAGGGTGACACACTCAACTTATTGTTGGCCTAGGTGGTAGCCCAGCAGGCCGGGTCACGTCTACGAACATTTTCGACCATGGCCATATGGGAATCCATTTTTCCTATAAATGTATAAAAGTGACCAAAATTATTTATTTTTAAAATTAATATAATATAATAATTATTTAATTATTAATCATTAATCATTAATCATTAATTTAAATCACTAGTTATTAAGTAATTATTAATAACTATTTAAAATTTAAAATTTTAATCAATTGTTAATTATCAAATATTAATTATTAATTATCAACTATCAATTATTAATTTTTAATTATTGATTTTTGATTTTTGATTTTTGATTATAAATTATAAATTATAAATTAAATTTTTTTAAATACTAAATAGTAAATATTTTTTATTTAAAAATTTAATTAATCATTAATTATTAATTAATTATTAATCAAGAAATTTTTTTATCATCTTTAATTATTAAATATTAAACACTTAATACTAAATATTTATTATAAATTATAAATTATGACTTATGAATTATGAATTATTAATTGTGAATTATGAATTATGAATTATGAATTATGAATCAATAATTAATAATTTCTAATTAATAGTTATTAGTTTTTTTATTTAAAATATTTTAAAGTCATTAATTATTAATCATTAACAATCAATTTCTAATCATTAATGATATATATTTTTTAATTATTAGTTGTTAGTTATTAATTATTTATTATTTTGAATATTTAATTATTAATTAATTTAAATTTTATTAATTATTAATTATAAATTATAAATTATAAATTATAAATTATTTTTTTTTAAATTTCATCATGTTCTATTTATTAATTTATAATTTTTATTTAACAATTAATATTTTTATGAATTTATTATTAATTAATTTTTTAATTAATAAATAATAATAATTAATAAATGTAAATAATTAATAATCCATTAGAAAGTTTTTATTTTAGTTATTAACAATATTTTAATGTATTGTGTTTGGAAAATAGGTTAAATACTATTTATAGACTTATTATTACTTGTAAATTTATTTAGTGGAGTTGTTTATACTTAGAGAGCTAAGAAAAATTAGGTGGGTGTAATGTAAGGATGTGTAACCTCCTAAGAAATTATTAATTTATGTATGAACAATTATTGAAACAAATAGAAAATAAATAATAAATGGAAAATAAAAAAACATTTTAAATAATTAATAATTAATTTTTATTGATTAGTAATTATTTAATAATTTATACTTAGTAAACTGTAATAATTATTTAAATTCATAAAATTTTATTTTTTGGAGGCACCTACAGCCACGATCGCCAATCGTGGAAAAAAATGCCACGATCATTACATGTGGCAATAAGTCTATGACCACAGTTCTGGTGTGACCCTAACCATAGATTGGTTGATTCCCCAAAATCTGTCATGGGAGGCTTGATCATGGCTATAACGTTTAACTATGATTAAGGGGATTATTACAATGATTTTGGTTAGTGAAAATAGTTTATTTTTCTAGTAGTGGATGATGGAAATATTCACTAAAAGCTACCACCCGGGTGTGGTGGTTTTAGACTACATCATGATTGGTGTTAAGATATACCACAGTGTGGTGAGTGTCACCACATCATGGTGTTATGCATGTTCATGAAATATGTTATGTGATAACATGAATGACTTGATCCTATTCATCTCTATTGACTACCATACTCAATTATTCATTACGAAATGATGAATTTAAGGGATTCAAACATCTTACTTTAAAATTTATTTGTTAAATGATAATTAATAAGATTGAGTTGAATGTTTCCAGAGTTGAAATATTTTTAGAATTTGTATGCAATTCTCACCCAATGTATGGTCAAATTATTGTCTTCTTGAGGCCTATATAACTTGGTTTAATCCTCATATCATGGGTGAGAATGGTTGTATGTGATTCTGTGTTAGAACTCATCAAAGTTGATATTATGATTAGCTCTGATTTCTCTCAAACCATTAAATATAAGAATATAACAAGCCTTAGTTTGAAGGTGATCCTTTCTAATCATAAGGAGATTTGTGTGATATATGGAATACCCAAGAAGGAGGAAGCCAATAGTTACTCCTTAGTGATCTACATCAAAATCATGACAACTATCTAGATTGAGAGAGATAAAGGAACTCCATTCTACTTCATTTTATTATTCCTTCCAAACTTATGAATAAATCTCTATAGTTTTGGAGGTTTTGTGTTATTATCACATTGTGTTTGAATGATATCCATACCTATGAAACTTCTTAGTGTATCAGAGCCAACATATCAATGTTTGGATTGATTTTTGAATGAATAAACAAAATTGAAAAATGATTTTACATGTTCCACTACATAGTCTGTTTGAAATATTTATTTATATTGTTGAGATCTTAGAGCATAATATAATGGTTATTCAAGATGTTTTTTGTTTTCAAAAAGTTTATAAGTCCATTCCATGGTGTTGGGACTATAATGATCTAAAGATGTTGGGGGTGAATCAGGGTGCTAACCAATTAATTTTTTTTCATTGGTTTGTTTTTACTTATAGATATTGTACCTATGTTAGTAGGGAAAAATGAAATAACATTTTTAATTATGTAATTTTCTCTAAATAATATAACATATCTAGAAAATAAAGCATGCACAACACATGGATCTTACTTGGTTCATTTATAAGGGATAGTCTAAGGATAATACACACGACTTTGTTCCAGTGTACTAGAAATCCACTATAAATCATTATTTATTTTCATATAAGGTTTCAAAAAGGTGAAATAATGATCTGGGAGAAATAATTTTTCTTTTTTAGCAATATATTTTATTAATACAAGTCTTGGATGAGTTATATATTTATAGGTCTTCTTCAACAGTTTAGTGACATGTGGTTCTATCTCAGATCAGAGTGAGAATTCACTAGCACCATTTATCTTAATTTAATTATTTTTTGGATTTTAATTTTATACATTTTTTTATTCAATGATCTATGAGAACAAATACTCAATATGATGGTTGAATCTATGAATTCCATGATACCATAAAATTAACACTTCTCTTCTCCAAATTATGATACTTAAAAATTGGAATTATCTTTTTTCTTTCCTTATCTATTAAAAAAATATGGAAGTGTAATACTCCTTCATCTTCTCTGAGTCTATGTACGAAAATATGATCAAAATCACTATATTCCTCTTCTTCTTTGAAAAATAGATATTTTAATATGATTTAATTATATGATTTTTTATAATTTATAAGAGTAGTTTTATAATCCCACCTATATTCGTCCATTAATACAAGGTTTGAAATTGAATCTTCTTTACCTCATTGAGATCTTTCCTGGAGTCCAACAACATTTAGTGTTATCAAGATCATGAATTAAAACCTAGTTAATCAATTAAATTTTGTTCCATCGATATTCATTTTAATTTCCAATAAAATATGGAAAATATTATATAAACTACTCCTTCCCAGCATGACATCTTCCTTCATAGCATGATTTCTTCAACATTAACCATTTGGAAGCACAAAATCCTTCTTGATGGATCAATGATTAGTTAATTACCTTATCCATTAAATCTACTAAAATCTACAAATATATTACTTTTTTAATTATTGGACTATCACAACATGATATATCTAAATATTATTGATTCATATTTCTTACCACGACATGACACTACGGCTTCAAATCATGAGATTCTCAAGGCATCTTGGACAAAATCAATGACATCTACTCTTGGTCAAGTAATAGAGATAACTTTTTCTTCATAGAATACTCCCTAAATATCTAGAACTAAAGAAATATGATTAACTCTTTTTTTTCTGTATTCCCTATCTTGTCTCGACATGTAGCACCAAATTATGAAATTACCAAAATTCCTCCAAACATTCTATGTGGTGTGGTATATTTTCTTGACATAAGAACTTCAAATCCAGAAATAATAAAATATGATAAAATCACTTTTGTTTAATGACCTATTATATCATGACATGAAACATAGATAATTAAAAAATATTATATCTTTTAATAAATATTATACACATTTTCATTACCTTATTATTTTTTTAAAGACATATCCGAATTCTTAGAATATGTACACCATGATATGAAAAAACAATTCATGGTGTGACCTACACCACTTCCATGAACCTTATAAAGTCCCATGTTATTCTTATGAAATGTGACTTTTCTAGTTGTCAACTTCAATCCTCTAGTCAGGGTGAGATGTAAAATCTTGCTTTGTGACCCTGGTATATATATATATATATATATATATATATATATATCAAGGTGCCTTTTATATTTATTCATCAGTGAAAGTTATTTCATGTTCACATCTCGTCCAAGACTTCAATGAACTTCTCCATAACACTAAATATTCATTCATTGCTTCTTCAATGATTGAAAATGATAGATCCAACACTAAATCTAGTGATTGAAAAAAAATATCTCCAAACATACATTTGGTTCCAACATATTTTTTATATTTTTTTAGTACTATCATAAATATACCCTCCAAAAAATATATCAAATACCTCCAATTATAAAGATTTTTGATTCCTTTATTTTCTCCCCCTTTGACATCAAAATAAAAAATTAATTTAAATTCAGATTCTACCACTTATTTATTCTAAAATATATAGGGGTACCACCCTCAACTTTAACCCCCTATTATCTATCAATCACTTTAAACTATATTTACAAATATATCCACAATAGTCTTGAGAGGGAAATATGATACTCTTCAATTACTGAAATCTAGGTATGTAGAGATTTTTCTCCACATTTTTAATGAAACCCTTCTCTTTCCATTTGACATAATAAGTTTACATTCAAAAAATACAGATCTATAAACTATTAATAATTACCTCTAAATAGATACGGTTGTTCTATCCAATACTAGAACTTCTTTTCTCCTTTAGTTTTTGGATTGATGTAACAATTATCTTCTTCTGGATCAACCACTGATTGAATGACCCTTGGTCTCTTCTACAACCTGTTAGTACCAATACTTGGACATAATAATTCCATATTTAACAACTTTACCCTCCAAACCATTTCTTCCAAAATCAACAATACTATTATAAAATCTTCAATGAGTAAATTAAACACTTGAAACTTGAGTCATCTGTAACATCCTCATTTTAAAATGATATTAAAAACTCAATTTGTTAATAAATTAAAATTATTTTGTTTTAAAATTTTAATTTTCAATACTCGTGTTTTGTATGTCTTTATTAAAGGATATAATCCTCATTTTATATCTTGTAATATTCTATGGAAAATTTTCATATTTAAGCACTCAGTCAGTGAAGGATTCTGGGGCCCTTAAACCCTCGACATTGATAGAATCAAGATATTAAATATATTTTATAAATACGCATGCAAGATTTTTCTAAAAAAAATGAAATAACTCCCATGTGGTATATCACATTGGAAATCTGAGACCAACAATGGGTCAAGAATGTGAGGTTTACCATAGGAAGGGTATAACCTTTATGCACATAGGGTGTTTTTCAACATCGCACGCGATAATACCATGATTATTTTTAATTAATTTGTTATTCTATTTTTAATAATAAATAATTAATATCTCTGAAATGGTGTATCATATGATAAATTGGACACCACTATTCGGTCTGGGATGTGAGGTTTTCCCTAAGAGTGGTGTAACATTTGTGAGCATCAGATGTTTGGTCCGATCACACACAAGGATAAGTTTTTTGGTATACAAATATTTTTTTGGGCAGTTGGAAATTATAATAATAATTTTATTATTAATATTTTTATTTTTTTGGATGAAAAAATTCAATATATATAAGTGAAATTAATATTTTTGTTATTAATTGAGTAAATATTTTAGTGGTGGCTAATGTAATTAATTGTTCCAATTAAATGAAATGTAATAAATGTGATATTATTAATTATCCCAAATAAATGTTATAGTGTGGTTAATTTATTAACTTCACAATTGTAATAAAAGTTATTGATTAAAATTTTCATTGTGATAATTATGACATCATTTTAATAATAATAAGAAAATATTGGTGTTATTATTATTATTATAGTTTTGACAAAATAAATTCTGAAGTGTATATATATATGAGATAAATACACACATATATATACATTTTTAGGTGTATATATTTATATAAGGATGTGTATATATATATATATATTATGTATATATATGAGTTAAATATATATACATAAATATATATATGATATATTTTTATAAATATATATAAATGATTCCTTATATATATTTAATTAATAGTGCATAGATTTAAGAGGAATAAATAATTAGATGAATATGTGAATTATAAGTTTCATGAGGCGTTACATAAAGAAAAATGGAAGAATGTAACACATGGATTTAAAGGGGAATGATAAATAAATAAAATTAATTAAATGAGTTGGTTATAAGATGAAATAAATAGTGAAAATAAAATTTAAATAAAAGGGGTAAATGAGATGTGGTCAGGCGCCCAAAAGGTTCATAAGAATTCCTCATGACATCACTCCCTCTAACACCCTCTATCCTCTATCTCCTTTATTTTTTTCATTATTTATTCCAAACTTATATCTTCTCTAACTTCACTGATATTTATCAGATTGGTGCACTGTTAGTGATGTTGAGTTCTCCTCAACGAGAATAATTTTAAACATATTTTTGTTTTGAAAAGAACAAGGTTTCAGTGGTGCGGTTGAAATCAGACATCAACCTTCATCGTTATTATTCTTTGCACCCAAGGTAGGAATTACTTATTTTTTTTAATGTTTTATATGGGTTATTGACATGATTTTTGGTGTGTGTTTAGTCATAGGAATTTCTTGACATTATCACATGTTATATATGGGTTATTGGAATGATTTTTGGTGTGCGTATGTAGATGTAAAAGGTTCTTTAAAATTTTTTGGTCATATATATATATATATATATGATTTTATCATGATATGATGTTTATGTTGGACGAACTCATTATTGTGATGAATTTCATGTGAGTGTGTGAGTATCCATGGGAATACTTATTTTTGTGTGATTATTATAACTTTGATGTTGGTTTAACTTATCATTCCTTGCTATGAAACCTGTTATTGTGTGTGAATAGTCTATGGATTTTTTTTAGTATCAAGATACTCAAGTGGAGCACTGAGGTTGGGAATAATGAAGATCAGTGGCTAGCTACCCAACCATTGCAGTCATAATATCTTTAAAGGCGGACGTGCATACCCCATCATAGGGGAATGCATAGTAGCTAGCTAGAAGATATTGGTCATTGCTTCCTATAGACTTGGGTCATGAGTATTTTAAAAGGTTAAGCAGTTCTGGGATGAATATATGATAGATACCATTCATTTCTTCCTATGTAATTGGTTCATGGGTATTTTAAAAGTTTAAGTGGGTAGGGAACTCATAGGTGATAGAAACTGATCATTTATTACTACGAACTTGGTTCATGAGTGTTTTAAAATGTTAAGAAGGTCAAAGATCTAATTTATGGAACATGAGGAGTTCCTATAACAACCACTAGTGGGTGGGGTGAGAATTTATACCTCGGTGGAGATATGTAACTTCTTGAATTTATGACCAGTAATGAGCTGAAGTAGGTACGACTGATGGTTTTTAGTAGCTTAGTTTGCGCACCACCACTCGGTTTTGGATTGCGTGTTTATATTCTTGTTAATCATTAGTTATTATTATGGAATACACTTTTATATTTCTATTCACTAATGTTAAGGGTCATTGATGGTGTCCTACTGAGTTTTGTGCTCACAAATTACTCGGGCATTTCAATGCACTTATAAATGGCATGCTTAGGGATCAAACAAAGGGAAAGGTCCTGTAGTGGATTGTTGAGCAGGTGAAGTTGGAGGATGAAATAATTGCTAGATGAAGTTTGGGTGGGACATCTATTTTTATTTTCATTGATATCCTTATCTTGTATTTGGATCCTTATTGTCTTTTATTTTGGTTATTATATCATGTATGTCATCTTTAGTTTTTCTACATTCACTATGATTATTTATTTATTTTTTATATTGAGGTTGTTATTTATCGGTCCCATGAAATGATACAGAGGGTATAATCTTCTAATTATTCCACTAAATACCCTCACTACTTGTTGGAAACTTATTGCATATGAGGATGCACACATGAGTTCATGTATCATTCTGGCTCGCACCTAGTGGTTCAGGTCATGATGTTACAGAATGGTATCATAGGGTTAGGATTCACTAACTTTTTTCTTCTTTTTTCTTTGATTTGGGATAGGATTGATAGTAGTTAGAATGGTTGGTACTCGAGATGCAGAACTATGTCAGTGCCTAATCAACACTGAATAGTGGACCTCCGGGTTATCATAAAATGGGGTAATAATGTTTTTATGTTACCATTGATTAAATTAACCTTGGGTAATTCACAAAATGTTACCATGTGATTTATGGGTTTTGGTATGCATTCATGCATCATGTTTGGAATGTTGGTTCACATTTCATATATACCTATTTCTTTCATTAAATAGATCCCAAATAATTAAATTCCCTTTAAAATTATGATATATGAATTGGTGCATTATTTTTAGATTTTTTTATTTGATCATATTGTATTCTATGTTTGAGGGTATATATGTGATTATGAATAATGTGTAGATGTTGGTAATATGGAATTTATCCTTGAATATGTGATAAGTGCATTGTGTTTTCCGTTCAATGAGCTAGAATGAAATTGGAATATTTTGATTGCAAACACCTATAGTGGAATTAAAAAAAATTAATTAAAAAAGTTTTAATTAGAAATGTTTTAATATGGAGACTCATATGGTGGGGAGTAGTGGTTTCATGATCCGAACTATTTCTCAAGGATGAGAAGAATTATGGTGGGGAGAATTATAACATCCACATTTTTAAATTAAATTAAAAAAATAAATTTTTAATAAATTACAATTATTTTGGTGTGAAAATTTAATTTCTTAATATCGGTGTTTATTTTAGATTTAAAAAAGGGTAAACACATTTTTCATACCTTGGAATATTCTATAAAATATTTTAAGAGTTATGAACTAAATCAGTGCTGGATTCTGAGGCTTGTAAACCCTTTATGTTGATAGAATAAAAATATTAAATTTATTTTATTCATACGTGTGTGTAATGTTTCCAAAAAAATAAATAACTACCAAATAGTTCATCGTATTAGAAATATGAGACCAACGGTGGATCCAGAACGTGAGGTTATCTTAGGATGGATGTAACCTTTATTCGCATCCAGTGTTTGGAAACATCTCACGGGATAATACCCTATTTGTTTTTAATTAATTAATTATGCCGTTTTTAATAATAAATAAGTAATATATCTCAAATGGTGTGTCATATGAGAAATATGAGATCACTAGTAGGTTAGGGACGTGGGGTTTACCCTAGGCGGGGTGTAACATTTGTGAGCATTGGATGTTTGAATAGATCATGTGAAAGGATAATATTTTTGGTATATAAATATTTTTTTTGGGCAGTTTGAAATTATAATAATAATTTTATTATTATTATTATTATTATTATTATTATTTATGTGGATGAAAAAATGAAAATATATATGTGCAATTAATATTTGTGTTAATGATTGTGTAAATATTATAGTGGTGTACAATGTAAATAATTGTTCTAATTAAATGAAACGTAATAAATGTGATACTATTAATTGTTCCAAATAAATGTTATAGTGTGGTTATTTTATTAACTTCACGGTTTTAATGAAAGTTATTGATCGAACTTTTCATAGTGACAATTATGACATTAAATTAATAATAATAATAAAATATTTGTGTTATTATTATTATTATTATTAATTTGAGAAAATAATTTCTGAAGTGTATATATATATAAATGGGATAAATAAACTCACATATATATATATACATCTGCAGGTGTATATATGTATATACAGATGTGTATACATATATATATCATGTATATATATGAGTTAAATACATATATTGGTTATATATATATAGTCATATATATATAAATATTTGATGTGTTTATATAAATATACATAAATTATTCCTAATATATATTTAATGAATAGTTCATGGATTTAAGAAGAATAAATAATTAGATCAATTTTTGAATTATAAGTACCATGGGGCGTCACATGAACAAAAAGGGGAGATTGTAACACATGGATTTAAAGGGGATTGAGAAATAAATAAAATTAAATAAATGAGTTGGTTATAAGATAAAATAAATGGTGAAAATAAAATGGAAATAAATGGGGGAAATGGGAGGTGGTTAGGCACCGAAAAGGGTTATAAGAATTCCTCATACTGCCACTCCCTCTGAATCCCTCTCTCCTATCTCTCTTTTATTTTTTTCATTATTTATTCCAAACATATATCTTCTTTAACTTCTCCAATATTGATCGGATTGATGCACCCTTAGTGTCATTGGGTTCGTCTCAATGAGATGAATTATAAACATATTTTGGTTTATGAAAGCAATGAGGTGTCGATGGTGTGGTTTAACTCAGACATAAAACTTCATCGTTAGTCATTATTTACCCCAAGGTAAGAAGTATTTAACTTTTTATCATGTTTTATATAAGTTATTGAAATTATTTTTACCATCAATGAGACAAAGAAGGTACAGATTGGGGTTTGTGGTAGCTTGGTCAGCGCACCATCACTTGGTTTTGGATTGTGTGTTTATATGCTTGTTACACATTAATTATTATTATGATATACACTTAAAAAAATTAATGCACCAATGTTGATGTTCATTGGTGGGGTACTACTGATTCTTGTACTCAGACCCTACTCAACCATTTCGATGTTCTTGTAGATAGCATGCTTATAGATCCGATGAAGGTCAAGGGCCCTATGGTGGATGATTGAGAAGGTGAAGTAGGAGGATGTAGTCATTATCAGATGATGTATGGGCGGGATGTCTGTTGTTTTTTTCATTGATAGAAATATCTTGTAGTGGGATCCTTATTATGATTCATTTTGGTTATTATATCATGTATGTCATATTCAGCTTTTTTCATTTACTATTACTATCTATTTAATTTGTATATTGATGTTGTTATTTATCAATCCCATGAAATGATACAGAGGGTATAGTCACTCCATTATTCCACTCAAATCCCTCATTTTTTTAGAAAACTCTTGTGTATGGGAAGGAACACATGAGGTTATGTGGAATTATATCTCTAACTCGGTGGTTTGGGTCAGAATGTAACATCATCAAAATATCCTCTTAGCTTACTAAGTCAAATCATATGGGTAAGAAACAAGAAACTAATTTAATAGTATCAATACTATACATAGAACTCACTAACTTATAAAAACACAAATTTCTTGATATTTTTCTTACTTCATTATATCTTCTTAAGATCTTAATCCAAAATAAAACTAAACCAAATGTGTGAAACATTCCACTTGTTGAATCAATTGATACAATTTATTTGTAGCAAAATTGTGATACCACTTTATTTTTATATATCCTTCTCTATTAACTTGGTGGATTCTCTTCTGAATAAGGATAACCATATTTTGAATGTTTATCACAAACTACCCATGAATGGCTTCAACTTTTGACCTCATTCAGTATGGGGAACCCTTCTTTAGTACAAATATTTTCTTATATGGGGTTTTGGTATCCAATGAAATTATTAGTTTGAACCCCTTATTATTATATTAATAAATAAACATGTATTCCATGATTTTTTTACTTATTCACAAACCTTTCTTCTCCTTCTTATAGTGGCAATATACCACTTTATAAATAGATTGATCTTAAATGGTAGTTTGAAAACAATTAGAACTATCAAACACAACTTTGACACCCCTTTAACTATAGATCAATATATTCATCATCTGTTCTTCTTTATTTTAACATGAAACTTTCAAATTCATCTTCATAATTAAATGTGGTTTCTTGGGACCACTTATAATGTCATATTAGGACTTCGAAATAATTATATATTTATATTAAGACTTGATATTAACCAGGAATTTTATTAATTTTGATTCCACTAATCAAATGTATCTCTTTCATCTCATCCACATTCTTTTACAGCTTCATATATATATGTGTGTGTGTGTGTTTGTGTGTGTGTATTTTCATCATAATCTCACCAAGAATCCATCTATTTTTGAATTCATATACCCCATGGGCCATATCTATCCCTTAAGATTTTACTACTTCTAATAGATATTAGAAATTTTTATTACATGGGGAAGAGGGTTACCTCTGACATCTTCAAGTTGAGTACTGTTGTTGGTTATTATGAAAAAACCATTTACTTATAAAATTATTCTAAGACTTTTTAGTTATTATCTTTTCTAAACCACCCATATAAATTTTATATCAGATACTCTATCTTGAATGCATTAACTTTTTTGTCTTAGGATCTATTCTATTGAGGGACTAATTCTATTTTTTCAATTTCCCTCTATTTATGAGATTTCCTTGTATCCTTATTCATGCTTCCTCTACAAATAGAGGGATCTTCTATCAACCTTCACCTCTTGACTTATGATGTAATGTTTAGAAAAACCAATCCAAGAATTGTGTCTATCATCTTCATTTTACGTTAGAATCACTTCAAACACATATTTCTTAGGTGATACTTTCTTTACATTCTCCTTCACATTTCTCATAGATGGAGTCTATTCATTCTTTATTTTCTTTATCTTCTTTCATTGTCTCCTTGAGGGATGTTGTAAGTGTACCATCCATGGTGCTTGATGAACTTTCCATTGATCTCTATGTTTTTCCTCTAATATAGTAAACATATTTTCTAACACAACATATTTTTTTCATTGTAAACTCATTCATTATATTTTCTAGAAATTGATGAATTCTTATTGACTTTTTTTCTCCCTTCATACTACAATCCATTAACACATATCCATGGTTAGTATAAATGAAACATCTCCCATAAAATTCATAAATCTTATTGTTTTTTCTTGATTGAGGAATGGATGTGATGAGTTTTATTTTTTTCCTTTGAGCTTTTGGGATTCTAGACACACACTCATGGTGTTCCCCATTCTTCTATAGTCATAGAAATTTTATTTCAACCTTACTCAAAGAGAAATTGTTTCCATAGTTGGATTGAATCTTCTATTTACTCACCAATTCCATAACTATTATTTCATTTATTACACTTTATGAGGATTCCACAGAAGAAATAATCAACTTCTCTTTTTTCCATTAAGGAACTGAAATTTCACTCAAGATACTTGATTTTCGCATATTTTTGTTTCATCTAAAAAGCCATCTATTTTAGATTTGAGATTTATTTAACTCTAGATCTTCTCCTCTCTTTAAGTTTTTTTGAGAGGGATAATAATTTCTTTCAAATATTTCTCTATGGATGTTTTTTCCTATATCTTATGAAAGTTCCCCAATTATATCACTTTCTTTCCTTCATCTTTGCACCCATATTCATCATATAATACTTTAAGGCCACTTCCAATTTCCTAAATATTTTATTCTTTATCAAAAAATCATATATGAATATTAGATACACATGGTGAAATTTTCCTACCAATCCACCATCTCATATAATAGTTAAATTATGTATTTATCACAACATGTACATTAACCAGACCGATGAATTAATATCATTACCATGTCATTAACTAAAACCACGATTATATCCATCAATTAGGGAAATTATGAATTTATAGATTTGAAAACTTCTTCCAAAAACATTAATAAAACCTTATTTAATAATAAAATTATAATTTATCATATCAGTATGAGTGTCTTTATTCTTAGTATTCTTCTTATTTACTTTTGAAATAAGTAAATATTCACTTAATTTATTCATTGATCTTTCATTACAACCAGATTTTTACTTTTCCCTTAAAACAGTTTCTTCAAAATTATTTTCTCGCACTGATTTCATATAGATTATCTTGAGATTCATCCACATTTTGAATAAAGTAGTATAATGAGTGGTTTTATTATAAACTTCATTGTAAAATTATAATTACAAGATCTCTGTTGTCTTTACATCACACATTTTTTCACTATTATTATCTAGATCAGCATATTAAAGAATAAATTCCATCACCTCCTTTCCACAATCTTGAAATAACATCAAGATTTATTTTATAATAATCATTATAGCTAGTTCCTCTAAAAAATGTAGGCTTATTCATGATTTTATGTGCATAAAAAAAATAAAAAATAGATATATATTGAACAATAATATGGAAATTTTTTCTCGAATACCATGAAACTTGGGGGTGGGAGGGTGAATCAGTGTGTTAATGGATTAAAACTTTTCTTTTTGTCAGTCCTTTTAGAATTACAGAACTTTTTCTCATATTAGTAAGAGAACTTTTAATCAATCATTCAATTACATCATTTCCCCAAATGATAAAAAAATAGAAAGTAAATCGTGCACAACACGGGGATTTTTCTTGGTTCACCACTAAGGGATAGTCCAAGGAGGATACACATGATGCTGTGATAATATAAAAAAAATACACTATAACTCACTATTTCTATGGATAAAAGGTTTTATAATGGAACACTACCAATCTATGGGAACTCCCTATTCTGTACTATCTATAAATTTCTTTAAGATAAGACTTGTAGAGTTTATAGACCTGTGCATCCGCTTCAAGAATTTAGTGACATGTGGATCTGTCTCGGATCAATGAGAGACTTATCATATATAATTAATTTATATTTTCTGCTTTATTAGACTCCAATTTATTTTTCTTTTCTTCTTTAATACCTGATAAGACTGACTCCTTGGTATAAGGGTTGAATATATGACTTCCATGATATCACATCATCACCACTTCTCTTCTCCAGATGAAGATAATTCTAAAATTGAATAATCTTGTTGACTTATTTCTCTCTCAACTAGATATGGAAGTGAAATACTACTCCCCTTTCTCTGAGTCTAAGTATGAAAATATTCTTAGTATCTCTCTTTTAATATTCTTCTCTAAAAATTAGGTATTTTCAATATAATACAATGAGATGATTTATAGAATTATTAAGGGAATTTTTTATATTCCTATATGCATTCATCCCTTAATCCAAGGGTTGGTATATATATTTCTTTATACACTCCAATTAGATATTTCTAGGTGTACCATGCCATCCAGTGTTGTTATGATCATTTTTTTTAAACTGAGTTAATCTATAAAATTTCATCACACCCTTATTCATTTTAAATTCTAATAGAATATGAAAGATATTCTAGAAAATAATTCTTCAAGATGCAATTACTTCCTTCATAGTGTGGTTTTCTTCATCTTCAACCATTCCATGACATGAAATCCTTCTTCCTAACTTGGTGATTAGTAAATAACAAGATACATAAAATCCACTCAAATCATATAATATATACTATTTTAAATGTCCATGTATCATGGTGAGATATGTCTAAATATTCTCAATTCATCCATCATGTCGTGATGTGACACAACTGCTTCTTAGTTCATATAGTGACCCATAATTTTCAAATAGACATATTACATAATTTTATATTGATATTCAATACATAGAATTACGATCCACACCAAAACCATAATGTTTTAGTGTATTTGGAGACTAAAATACAAAAATAAAATTCAAAAAAATCTACATCATCTACCACTTAGTTATTCATACTTATCACCCTTCTTAGACACATCATACTTAAATGTTTTCTTCACATCCTAGGTAAAATAAAACATAATAATGGGTGAGATCATTTTCTTAGTAAAGATAAACATAAGAGATATTAATCAATGATCACACATGAGAATAATATAATAATAAGGGTGTGAGATCATGATCATAAATTATAATGTTCATACCCAATTTTTTATAGATCATAAACACGATCCATGAAATAAAACATTATCATAATAATTTATAATATTCACAATAGTTTAAAATCATCAATAATCATTCATGAGCCATGAGAGTATAGAATAGACATATAAATTTTTAGAAAAATATTATAATATTTTGAACATGCATAAATAGAAACAAGTTCACTAATTAAGTTAAGGACATGAAATCCGGACCTCACATCAACTTATGTACATGAAACAAGGTCCATGAATAATCATATGGACATGAAATCTAGGTCCATGAATAATATTATAGAAATTAAAACTAGATTCATCCATAATATTATAGACATGAAAACTAGGTCCACACATAGTCTTATGGATATGAAAATCAGGTTCATGCATAATATTATAGATATGAAGATTTTTTCCATGCATAAAACTATGAACCCAAAATTAGTTTCACACATAACATATATATCTCATAAGTTCTCCATATTTACCCAATTAATTATAGGGATATATAATTCTACTCCCACCCATCACATAATCATTACTCATTCATATGTGTTCCACAAGATCATAAACCAGTTATCATATACCATAACTCATGAATAGGAAATTGGTTTCATAAAAGTCTCATCATCATAATCATAATTAATTTAGAGAAATATTAAGGATGATATTAATGGATCATATCCCAAGTAAATGATAAGTAACATCAAATTATGTGTTCTTATATAAAAATTCTATTAAGAGATCACTTGGAATATTTCTTGACAAAAATACTCATTACACTTTGAAATTAATTCTTTGAAAACAAAAAATATAAAAAATATTATAGAAAACATTTTATTTAAAAATAACCATATAAAATTGAAAATTAATCTTAAAAACATTAATTCTTCATTACAGTGGAAAATTATATTCATTCTATGTATACTAAAATAAATATTTTGTTTACATTTTTGGTAAAAATATTTCAAGATTTAAAAATACATTTAATGTTTTCTTACAGGGATGATGTTTGCTGTGGAATATGGATGGGCTGATATCATCATTGAGTCGGACTGCCTTTCAGTTATCAATGCCATTCACCACAATGATTCTGGACTCCAGGCCTTTGGCTTCATCATCAGGAGAATCTGCTTGCTGCGCCAAAGCTTCTCTTGCTGCACCTTCTCTATTTCCAAAAGGGAAGGAAATAATGCGGCCCATCAACTGGTGGTCTCAGGCCCCTTTGATGTCAACTAGATATGGCTAGACAACTTCCCTTCTCGGCTCTACCTATGTACTTCTATTGAAATTCGATATTAATATTATCCTTATTTCAAAAAAAGTGGTGAATATAGCATATGTATCACAGAAAAAAATGTGGCGAGAAACCATAACCTCGAGTTTGACTAACTTTGAAAGAACTTTAAATTCCTTTGTAATAAATTTAAATTTATTTTAATTTCATAAAAAAATCAGATGTATACTTAGAATATCTTATATAATTCACTTATAACATTTTAACACCCATTTATTAATAAATATTGATTAAAATCATTGTTTTCGGGTGTTCACCATTTCATTGTTCATGAGAATTTCAGTTCTGAAGTTCTGGTACTTTTAATTAGATCATGGTTACATCAAATCCAGAATGTTAACCATGATATAAATATAACATATATTTATATTCATATTTAAAAACAAGATATAGAAAAATAAATTACAATATTCATGGTGATGGTAGGTCGTACGTACGCATGAATGTTGTTTTCAATTTTTTAAGGATGGAATTAAAGAAAGGTAAATAATAATTCATCTTTATAGACTGTTTTTTATATAATATATATCATATTTATTCATTAATTCCGTCCTTATTACCATCCATGTAAATAGAAATTGAAAAATAAATCACATCGCTTCGTGGATGCGGTAGTCCACACCTACACACAAGTGTCGTTATCATTTTCCAAAGGATTATAAGGTAAGAAGGTAGATATGATATTAAAATTAAAAAATAATAATTATGTCATAAATATCATATATATATTTTAATCCCACCATAATAACCATTCGTGAAATATGGTGATGAAAAATAAATTGTATCTCTACGTGGAGACGATATCCCAAACATACACACGAGTGTTACTTTAAATTCCCATTTATTGGAATAAAGGGTGGATATTAGTGGTTACATATGTAGGTTTCGGGCGCATCGAAAGTGCATTGGTGGGTTTTCCCAACTTTAATTTTAGCATTAACAATGATCAATCTGAGATCTGTCGCGATAATAAAACGTCGGATCTCTAGAATAGAACGAAGAACGAAAAAGAAAGAGGGATATCTGGAACCATAAAGACATGATCATCATATATTGGTTATAATTAATTTAATTAATTAACAAGAATTACCTTGATGGAATTTTTTCTTCATTGATGTCTCTGGTCATGATTTGATGTGATTAATTATTGCATCACAGAATCCAAGTGTATACTTCCTCTAGCAGTGATCCACATGCGCACTACGTATCTCTGGACATCGAGAAAAGAATATCAAGATTCTAGCGTGGAGAAGCCTTTGCTTGTGTTGTCTGCCTTAGATCGCCTTGATCCAATTAAGGAGGATCTATCTCAGTCTTGAGAGAGTTCTTGGAGGAAGGAGTTATTTTGATCTTGAGATAATTCTCCAGAATTTTCGTGGACCACGATTCTCTCTTTAAAAGTTTTGGGGTTGTGAGAATATTTATAATCGGGTTTGAGGTTATAGAGTTATGAAAATAAATAAACATGTTATGCATTTTATTTATTTCATTAAATCTTAATGAAAACCCCAATGTCGAATGATTAATTCCTTGACATGCACCCATGCTGATTAGAATAAATATCATTTAATAAAATGATATTATTTCCTCAAAATCCCGACTGGGAAAACTACACAGCCTGTACTCATTAGTACATGGTGTGTACTCGTTTTCCATGAAAACTAAACGGCGTGTGCATTAAATGTACACGACATGTTTATCTTATTTTCATTTTTCTTTATTTCCTCCACCACATTTATTAGACCTTGAGTAGTGGATATTTATTTCTTAAATAAATTTTACTGCATTACTCGCTAATAAATATATATTATTTCTCCTACAATATTTTCTCTTGAATAACTAGTGTCGAAATAAATGCGATCAGGAAAACTTAAATAATTATTAAACCACAGTCAGGAATAATATTTATTTAACTTGTTAAATTAATATTTAACTGAGATACATGGACACACTTAGTGTGTGACCATCTAGGCCTCTTTCTCAGTGGCATTAGGCAGAGCCTGCCTAAATTCCAAGGATAGTGTCTATCAACATGCCAAGGCACCCATAGAGAAAGAAGTTAATGCCACAATAATGTGTCACCTCATACGAATTCTTACCGTGTAATATAATCTCTTTGTCACGATATCTCGAATCAAGCGGACTTCATTCCAGTGCCATAAACCCATGTTCTCGATTATTCTTTCTTTTAATTCCCTGAATTGAACTCGCCCATACCTTAACATGGCCATGGATTTATTTAGGCTATATAAATTCCATCAAATGGATTGGGATATCTACTTCCGTTATGGAACAGAAGGGACAAATCCTTTCTCACATTATCTATTAATGCAGTATTACTCGTGATGCACCCAACATATCCTACCTCGTTGCAAACAGTGTGTCATCACAGTTTTCGTCAATACATCTAACTTCACAAGTTGTAATACCCATTAATAATAATATTAATGTCTAAGGACCAATACACACGTTCAAAGATAGGAACATCCAATGACACTATGAAATCCGGATTTCCAACTAGCAGGTCTCATTCTCATAATATCCTCCTAGATATTACCAATGACGTACCCCATGAGAAGGTGCCTCAAAGTATTATGAGTCCTCACCCCTAATGGACTGTATTATTTGTGTCCCTCAAATAACATCATCTGGACATAAAACATATATTCAAGAACAGTGTTATGGTACTTCTGGGTTCTCATCATAGCAGGAATCTGCTATGACCCTTTAATGAAACAACTATCTTTAGAACATTATCACATGCATTGTCACCCCGAAGAACAATCAAGACGTGATAAGTTATTTATTAATGAATAAAGTAAAAAGTATTTGGTTCTAGGCCACCAACTTTAACAGACTCCCACTTGGACTAGAGCCAACTGCTAACAACCTTTAACCCTCTAGCTCTCACATGATATTCATGCTTCTACTAAGATAGGAATTTAGTCATGAGGTCTTCCACGTTCTCTTATGTGGACACTATGCTCACTGCAACTTAACCCGTTTGATATAAATCCCTCAAGAGGTGATACTTCCGGAGTATGTGCTTTTTCAGTTGATGTGACCTTGGTTTTTTTTGCAAGAGCCACCGCTACAGTATTATCACAGTACAAAGTGATTGGATATTTACTGTTAGGAACCACATAAAGCTCCTAGAAAAAGTTCCGAATCCATATGGCTTCCTTGGCTTCATCAGAAGCTGATATATATTCGGAATCCACTGTAGAATCAGCGACAACTAGATGCTTTAAACTCTTCTAGCTCACAGCTCCTCCATTGAGACAGAAAACATATCCAGATTGCAACTTCAGATCATTCTGATCTGTCTGAAAACCAGCATCAGCATACCCTCTGATGACAAGCTCCTCATCTCCTCCATACACCAAGAACATATCCTTAGTTCTTCTTAGATACTTAAGGATAGTCTTAACAGCAGTCCAATGATGTTCTCTTAGATCTTCTTGATATCTGCCTACCATGATCAGTGCATAGGCAACATCAAGCCTGGTACATAACATGGCATGCATGATGGATCCTATAACTGAAGCGTATGGTATCTTACTCATTCTATCTTTCTTCTGTTGTGTCTGCAGACACATTTTCTTAGAAATATGTAATCCATGTGACAATGGAACCAATCCCCTCTTGGATTGTTCCACCCTAAATATCTTTAGTATCCGGTCAATGTATATACCCTAACTTAGTCCAAGAAACCTCTTGGATCTATCACAAATGATCTTGATCCCTATAATGTAGGCTACTTCACCCAAGTCCTTCATGGAGAAACACTTTTTCAACCGATCCTTAACTGACTGTAAGAGTGGTACATCATTTCCAATAAGAAATATGTCATCAACATATACTACTAGGATAATGATCTCATTCCCATTAAACCACTTTATAAACACATGTCTCACATTCGTTCTTAATGAAACCAAATTCATTTATGGATTTATCAAATCTAATGTTCCATGACCAGGATGCTTTCTTTAATCCATAAATGGATTTATACAACTTGGAAACCCGTTTGGCTTCACCTGGTGTCACAAAACCTTCTGTTTGTGTCATATAGACATCTTCCTGAAGGTCCCCGTTAAGGAATGTTGTTTTGAAATCCATTTTCCAAATCTCTTAGTCATGTTAATCTGCTATGGAAAGTATGATTCTTATGGATTTAAACATGTAAATTGGTGAGAAGGTTTCATCATAGTCAATTCCTTGACTTTTTCTGAATCTTTTAGCCACTATCCTTGCTTTATAGTTGATAACTTGACCTTCCATGTCCAGTTTTCTCTTGAATATTGATTTTCATTCAATATGATTTACATCAACTGGATCATCAACCATAACCTAGACTTGATTCTGATACATGGAATCCATCTCATAATTGATAACTTCTATCCATCTTGAAGCTTCTAAGCTGTCTACTACTTCCATGTAGAAGAGAGGTTCATCTTTGTCCAACAATAATTATTCACCATCCTTGGTGATTAGGAAACCAAATCTCTCTAGTTACCTTACCTCTCTTGAGCTCCTACGCAGTACTTGTTTTTCTGGAACCTCTTCCATGGGGACCTGTGGAAATTGTTCCTATACCAAGTCCTGTGTATCTTGAGCATCAACTTCATCGAAGTTAATATTTCTCCCAATATCCTTTTTCAGTATGTGCTCCCTCTCAAGAAAGACTACTTGTCTAGTGATAGTCACTTTCTGGTTTGAAAGGTTATATAGGTAATATCATTTCGTTTCCTTGGGATATCCTATAAAGATACACCTCATGCCTTGGGGTGCTAGTTTGTTTCCTGAGAAGGCCTTAAAAAATGTCTCGCATCCCCATACACGTGTGTGAGACAAACTGCGTTTCTTTCCATTCCATAACTCAGAGGTAATTCAATTTCCCACCTTAGTTGGTACTCGGTTTAATGTGTATACTGCAGTTTGTAATGTATATCCCCAAAAGAATAATGGAAGATCTGCATGACTCATCATCGACCTTACCATGTTCAACAAGGTGTGGTTTCTTCGTTCAATAACACAATTCCACTGTGGTGTATAAGTAGGAGTGAGTTGAGATATAATCATAGACTCCTGTAGAAGATCGATGAATTCTTGGTTCAGATATTCTCTACCTCGATCCGATTGAAGCTTCTTTATCTTCTTACCAAGATAATTCTCCACTTAATTCTTGAATTCCATAAATTTCTCTAAGGAATCTAACTTATAACTAATTAAGTAGACATAGCCATATCTACTTAAATCATCAGTAAAAGTAATGAAGTAATAATATCCACCTCTAGCTTCTACTAGAAATGGTCCACATACATCCATGTGTACCAATCCTAGAAGCTCTGTGTCCCTTTCACCCTATCCACTAAAAGGTGGATTGGCCATTTTATCTTGTAAACAAGCGTGACATCTATCATGTGGTTTTAGCTCATTAGAGTCTAAATATCCATCTTGGCAGAGATTTGACAAGCGCTTCTCGTTTACATGACCGAGATGGTGATGCCACAACTGGGTGATGTATGAGTCATGTGAGTTTGTTTAGTTATCGATTTCCAACACTTTATTTTAATAATTTAATACATAAAAACCATTATTTAAATATGACATACCATAACATACGTTGTTCTTATAAAAGAGACATCCCTTATTTCCAAACATAAAAATAAATACATCTATATCCAAACAAGATACAAAAATTATGTTCTTGGTAACACTGGGCACATAATAACTGTTATGTAAAACCAAAATCATCCCAGTCGGCAATGAGAGGTGGTAATCACCAATGACCAATGTATCTAGCCTCACGCCATTGGTAGATTAAAGACCCACCTCTCCTCTAGCAATCTTTCTAAATATACTTGGTTCCTGCATTTGAATACAGATGTGAGCCCCACAAGCTGTATCTAATACCCATTGTGTAGAAATGGAAAGATTACACTAGATAACAAATGCACCTTTAGTGTACCCATGCTTCTGGGTGCAGTTCCTCTTCCAGTGGACTTGCTTGCCACATGCAAAACATACTGCCTCTCATTCCTTACCCTACTTCTGGATCTTCCCCTTCTTGGAAGGATGGCACCTGGGGGCTTCAAACCATTTTTATGTCTTTGTCCCCATTACCTTGTCCTTTTTTTTCTTATTCACTATACGGACTCCAGGTTTGTCACACCCCATGTCCTTATCTACCTAGAAAATCAAGGTTTGAAGTTTCGATAGAATCTTCTCATTATTTCTCATGTTTTAGTTGACAATAAAGCTTGAGAATGTCTTGGGCAGTGATGATAGGATGAGATGTGTACGCAACTCATCTGGGAACTTAATCCCTAAGATGTCCAGGCGTTCAATGTATTCAATGAGCTTGAATACATGAGGCCCTATTGGCACAAACTCTCCACGATTAGTTGTATAAAAAGCATTGGAGATCTTATATCTCTCCTGTCTCGCCTTCTCTTGGTAGAGTTCCATAAGGCGAGACATCATGAAATATGCGTCCATGTTTTCAGGTTGCTTCAAGAGCTCATTAGACATAGTCGATAGCATGAAACACTGGACATTTGTGGAATCATCCATGTGTTTCATATAGAGAGATAGTTCCTCATCACTGGCCTCTTCTTCAGGCGCAACTAGAATAGGATCTTCTAGTACATACAACCTCCTTTCGTGGCGAAGGATGACGCGTAAACGCCTCTTCCACTCTTGGAAATTAGTGCTGATGAGAATGTTTTTCTTCTCGAGTATGGTTGAAAATGATATTTTTGAATTCATTTTTCTTTCCATTTCTACAATTTAATATGAGAAAAGTTTTTAGTACTTTATTATAAAAACTGATACAAACAAATAAATTAATACTTATTAGTCTCCCACTATTTTATCGACATCCAATAGCCCTCACCATTGACTTTAGAATATTTTTTTTCCTGAATATTCTAGTGGAAAGGATCCATATTTCCTTTCACATTACCCCAAATAGGGTTGGTCAAACAACTTGAAGGGTTTTAGGTGGGCATTCCAAATGCCAACTGCATTAACTCGCAGCTCCTTGATCTGCTGAGTGGACTCCCCAATCCTGAAATCCTTTTATTTTAGATTTCCTCAACCTTTGCCTCTTGGGCACACAAAGTCCTACTGTGGCAGTAAACCCTTGATACAAACCAAGTCAATTCAACCCAAAACATTGAATTATAATTCCCCGATAATTGAAAGCACCCCAACTATGGTTGGTCAATCACTTTGAACTATGGTTCGATTCTAACCAAGATTATGGAAGGCTATAGCGACTTAATATTTCTTTGAGGGATTTTATCCTTATACTTAAATTTCCAATTTATTATCTTTTATTACACTCTTGTTAATATTAATTGGGATATACATAAGTGATTAACCATGTCTAAGATAATATTTACGCATAATCGGGTTTTATTTTTGTTCCATCTTGCATGCTCATTTAATTCATTAATTGTGTGATCGTGACAACACACCCACAAAAAATAAACCATGCAACTAACATAAATAAAATAAATGGTATGATCATGAGATTTTTCTATTGGTTAGTTTATCTATTGGTTGATAAACCAACCTAAGACCTAGGGGTGAAACACCTTGAACCTTTTGAGTTCTTGTTTACATCTTTCCACCTATCCAACTTTGTATCTCCTTGGATTGTTTTCACCTTGGATCTTGACTTAAGCTGCCTCCACTAGCTTGGGAGCTCCATCCATTACATATCCATTTATCTCACATGCCGTTGAGGGGTAAAAATGGGTTTTTACATAAAAGAATCCTTGGGCACATAGGCCCTATATATTAATGAGGAGGAGGCTCGCAGACCAAAAAAATTAATTTAAATAAATTAATTAAAAGAAACCATTCACATACAAATGTCTTTGTCTAGATCATGATCATCCATACATGCAACGATATTACACATTATTAAAACATGCATTCAATTCTTTAATCGTTATTTTTTAAGATAAATCACGCTCAAATTAATTAATTATCTTTAATTAATTAATCCTTTTATCTTAAACCCTTTTTCTGAATTTCCTTGAGATTCTCATCCATCATAATTGTAAACAAATAAATTCATTTAAAATTATCTTTGTACATAACTTGTACCTTGGAGGCAACCCGATGAATTCCCATTCATTACATAGATGTTAAATTAAACACATATATATAAAACACAAATAACGTGTTGTGCCTCAGCTTTACTCATGCACTATGGTACACGTCTCAAGGGTTTGTATATTATAATAATAAATTTTCATAAATTTTCATAATTTGGATGAGTACATGGTGTGTAGTTCCGACTAGACGACGTGTACTTTTGTTCACCGTCCATCTGAAGTACACGCCTGGGGACATGGCGTGTGGATGTACTTCGGAAATTTTCAGAGTACACGACATGTTATTTTTGACACATGTTGTGTAGTATCCACGTTACACGGTTTCTAGAAGGGAAATCCATGTTTGGGGTACACGGTCCAACCCTAACCCAAAGGAACCACACACCATGTTCAGTTGGACCACAGAACGTGTAATCTGGAAACTGTGTGCCACCTGTTCCTTGTAAACACATGGTGTCATAAATGACTTATATAGGATCCAATACACGGCCTGATTTGGAGAATCAGTCAATGAATTGAACCTAGACTACATGGAATGTACTTCCAAATACACGACATGTATTCTGGTGTTGTATGACCAGGAGCGTTCGACACCTTCGGATGAGTTCCTATATTTTATTTTAATCAAAATTAAAAGAAAAATTTGTTTCTGTAAGGTGAACGAGAAACGAGATGGGAGGAATAGATATTGATATTTAGATTTAAAGAATGATTAACATGAATTGTAACAACTAAATTATTAAATACTTAAATCACCAATGAAAAACTAAATAACTAAAATCAATGATATGACCCCTCTGATACCACTTGTAGGTTCTGGGCACAGCGGAAGCGCATTGGTGAGTTTTCCCAACTTTAATTTTAGTGTTAACAATGATCAATCCGAGATCTGTCATGATAATAAAATCCCGGATCTTTCGAATAGAACGAAGAACAAAAAAGAAATAGGGAGTCCAAACACCACAAAGATAGGATCATCATATGTTGGTTATAATTAATTTAATTAATTGAAAAGAATTACCATGATGAAATTCTTTCTTCGTTGATGTCTCTGTCCATGATCCGATGTGATTCTTCGTTGCATCATAGAATACAAGTGTAGACTTATTATAGCAGTGATCCACACATGCACCACGTATCTCTGGACATCGCCAAAGGAATCTCTGAGTGCTAGCGTGGAGAATCCTTTGCTAGCGTTGTCCACCTTAGATCGCCTTGATCCAATGGAGGAGGATCTCTCTCGGTCTTGAGAGTGTTCTTGGAGGAAGGAGTTCTTTCGGTCTTGAGATAATTCTCCAAAATTGTTGTGCACAACAATTATCTCTTTAAAAGTTTTGGTGTTGTTCGGATATTTATAATCGGGATTGAGGTTATAGAGTAATGACAATAAATAAACATGTTACGCATTTTATTTATTTCATTAACTCTTATTAAAAACCCCCATGTCGAATGATTTGTTCCTTGACATGCACCCACACTGATTATAATAAATATCATTTATTAAAACGATATTATTTCCTCAAAATCTTGACTGGAAAAACTATATGGCATGTACTCATTAAAACACAGCATGTACTCGTTTTCCATGAAAACTACACGGTGTGTACATTCAATGTACACGACATGTTTATCTTGTTTTCATTTTTCTTTATTTCCTCCACCACATTTATTAGACCTTGAGTAATTTCTATTTATTTCTTAAATAAATATAACTGAATTACTTTCTAATAAAAATATATTATTTCGCCCACAATATATTCTCTCGAATAACGAGTGTCAAAATAAATGCGATCAGGCATCCTTAAATAATTATTAAACCACAGTCGGGAATAATCTTTATTTAACTTGTTAAATTAATATTTAGCTGAGATACATGGACACACTTAGTGTGTGACCCTCTAGGCCTCTTTTTCAGTGGAAATAGGCAGAGCCTACCTAAAGTCCAAGGTTAGCGTCTAACAACATGCCAAGCCACCCATAGAGAAAGAAGTTAATGTTGCAATAACGTGTCATCTCATACGAATGCTTACCATGTAATATAATCCCTTTGTCACGATATCTCAAATCAAGCGAGCTGCATGCGAATGCCATCAACCCATATGCTCGATTATTCTTTCTTTGACTTCCCTAAATTGAACTTGCCCATAACTTACCATGGCCATTGATTTATTTAGGCTATATCAATTCCATCAAAGGGTCTGATATATCTACTTCCGTTATGGAATAGAAGGTACAAATCCTTTCTCGCATTATCTATTAATGAAGTATTACTCGTGACACACCCAACATATCCTACCTTGTTGTGAACAATGTGTCATTATAATTTTCGTCAATACATCTAAATGCGCAAGTTGTAATACCCATTAATAATAATCTTGAATTATAAGGACCAATACACATGTCCACAGATAGGAACATCCAATGAAATTGTGAAATGTGGATTTCCTTCTAGCGGGTCTTGTTCTCATATTATCCCCCTGGATATTACCAAGGGTGCACACCATGAGAAGGTGCCTCAAAGTTTTATGAGTCCTCACCCCTAATGGCCTGTATTATTTGTGTCCCTCAAATAACATCATCCGGACATAGAAAATATATTCAAGAATAGTGTTGTGGCACTTCCGGGATCTCATCATTACAAGGATCCACTATGACTCTTTAATGCAATAGTTGTCTTTAGGACATTATCACATGCATTGTCACACATAAGAACAATCAAGATGTGATAAGGTATTTATTAATGAATAAAGTACAAAGTAGTTGGTTCTAGGCCACTAAATCCAACAACAAAATCATAATAAAATTTAAGTATATTAAGGATACTAATTTTATTAATTTATGATGAGTACCAAATATTTATATTAGATAGTAAAAGAAATAAATTGAAAGAGGTCGGGTAAGATGATTACCTCTTCTTTAGTAGAATTCCTTTAGATCCTTTATTAAGGACTCTTGTAATGATATTTAAAGAATAAAATAACATATAATTCATGTACATAGAAGTTTATAATAGAATTTCATATGTTTAGGTTGTGCTAGATGTCTCAAAGTGGTTTAAAGAAAATATATAAGGGGTGTCCTTTTATAAGGGAGGTAAATGACACACTTGGAATTACTAAAAATATTCAAATAAAATTAATTCATTCTAAAGAAAAAATGATTAAAAATGGATAAATATTCAAATAAAAGAGTATGAAGTTTAAATATCCTCATATAATTATTTTTATATAGGTTTTGGTGTTATTTTAGACCTTATCATTTGGTTCAACCCCTTTATTAACCGATTTTAACCCTAGATGTGGTAATACATTTTTAAATCTAAAAGGGCTATAATTTTAATTATAAGTTAAAAATTAGCACATAATTGTCCAAGTGATGAAATTATTGACAATTTTCAATTTTAATTTTCCTATTTAAATATTTTTATTATTTTTCAATATTTTCATAAAATATTATTTTTCATAAAATATAATTAATTTAATTTTTGACACTATTTATTTACTTTGACTTTAAAGACATCAATATACTTATGGAATATGAATATAAACCTTTCAAACATCCCAAAAATATTATATTTATCTTTAAAATTTTTGGAACACAATAATACACCCAAATTGTATTAATTTTAGTATTTTTGAAATCATTTATTTTATTTTTCTATTAATTGAATAAATAAGAGTTCGACATTTCATAAACCTTTAAGTTAATTATTTAATCACTAAAAATTATAAATAAATTACCATGATAAAAAAATTAATTACTATTCCAAATAAACATTTTAATCCTAAATAATCCTGTTTTTATTCTTCTGTATTAATTTTAGACATATTAAATTAAATAGGGTGAAATTTTGTATTTATTCTTTTTTTTAAACTATTATAGAGGTCATAATCAATAAACAATGGCACCAAGTGTTAATATATTATATAATATGATGGAAATTTATGAACTAAACACATAAAATTGGAAAAAATTAAGTGTTTTAATGAATTTTAAGCCTTATCACATTGGTTTTAACCCTAATTAACCCATTTTACCTTTATAGAGGTGATAAATATTTATCAATTTTAAAATTCATAATGAATAAAAATAAAATGGAACTATTTAGGAAATTTGAACATAATGATTAAAAATATGGTATCTATTTTTCATGATTCAATCTATATAAATGGAATAAATAAATTTTAATATTAATGCACAAGAAACAATGAAAAACAATTTTTAGAAAAATGCATTTTAAGCATAATGACTTTCTTATATCAGAATCATGAATATATATAATTAAAATAGAATAAATTAGATAATTATGTATATAATGGATTATATGTAACTTTATTACAAAATAAAATTTATAATAATACTTTTAAATTACTTGATTTAATGAAAATAAATGACAGTATTTAAAAAATCGGCACTTTTCAATGAAAAATAAGTCATTTCTAGAAAATACATAAATTTCACCCTATGTGAATTATTATATCCCGATTTCAAAAATTATGATTATTTTATAAAATTATGTTTCTAAAATTGAAAAAAATTAATTATAATTTCCAAGTACAAAATGAAATAAGAATAATATTTGAATAAAATGCCTTTTTGAATCATAAAATGACTTTACTAAAAATTGAGTGCTTATTTCTTTAAAATTAATCAAAAAAATTTATTGATAAAGATAATTATACATATATTTCATAATGTGTTAACTCATATTCATAGCCTCAAATTCAATGGCTATTTTAAATCAATCACATTTAAATAATAATACTTTTATATAATATATCTCAATTCGCTAATTGCTCGATGTTGTGTGTTAAGAAATATATTCAAATTATTATTAATTTAAACTAAATATTCAAGGTTTTATAGTCCAATTCTTCCAAATTAGCCTAGATAGAATCATTTATATCTACACTAAGTATAGTAGTGGAGCGACCTTCTATTTCATATCGCATACCTTAAATCTACAGAATCATTGAAACATGATTGATTCTTCTTCATGGTGTGACATATTATGTAGATGTGTTTATCATAAAATTATAGAATTATTTAAACACTTCACACCATCCTTCTTGGTGTGGTATATAATTCAAAACATGAGAAATTCAACTATAGTGACACAAAAAATCACTCAAATCTTCTTTATGGTGTGTCCCATTATATCACAAAGCAAACCAAAAATCTACAAACATGGAAAAGTAAAACATATTATGTGTTAAAAAAATACAATACATGTATTAGTTATCTTCTTTATTTTTTAAAGAATATCCAGATTTTCATAATATGAAAATCGTAGAGTCTCTAACCATTTTTCTACACAATTTGTTCCTTTTCAATAAAACATAAAAAGTTCAATGTTATCATAATAAGGTGGGACTTTTTCAATTCTCAAGATTAACTCTTCCAATCATATCATGATGGAAAATCTCATGGAATGAACCTATCATTTCTATAATTAGAACTATAAACTTTTATCCTACCCATCACAACCCATCCTCTAGGGCCTGCACTGTGACTACCCAAAGCCCACCTTCTATAGGCCAGGGGCTGGCGACTAGAACTGAGAAGGAATATCCAAAAAAATAGAAGGAACTGCCTTTAAACCTTTACACATGTATATAACACAAACTATGGAAAGTTAAAAACTAAGTAAACCACAACTTTCATTGAGATAACTACTAAAAGTACAGTACAAACTGAAAAGTAAAATGGGGCCTGAATGCAAGCCCAAAACCACGAAGGAAAGTACAGCTGCAAAGGTCTGTTTGCTCAAACTCTACATGAAGGGTAGGTGGAGGGTAGCTTTCTATAGCTGTAGAAGTCTGTCCCATCTGTCCCGTATCACTAGGCACAACCTATCCCCGGACCACCAAGGTCTCAGTCGAAGCATCGATCATATGCACGAGACACGACACATTCAAGCTAAGCCTATGTAGGGGTGAGTAACAAAATACTTATTAAGGACCCCAAACCACAAAGGAAATCCCACAAATAAAGACCACACATTAATATCACACATCATGATCTCACAGTAAAATCACAAGGCAAATACAACTCACACCAGGTATAACTCAAATTATAAAAGTAATATTTTCACTCTTAAAGCTAAATCATATTATAATACTGAGGGAATCATCCATATTAAGGCACTAATATCTTCTTGGATACTAGACCACTGAGGTCTTCTTGGATGCTAGACCACTGAGGTATGCTCATTTGCTGGACCACTAAGGTCGGCTCATTTACTTGACCACCGATATCCGCTCGTCTGCTGGACCACTAAGGTTCATTCGGCTACTGGACCACAGAAGTACACTCTTCTTCTAGACCATAGTGGTCTATTTGTCTGTTGGAACACAAAGGTCTAGTCGTCTATAGGACCACTGAGGTCTACTTGGCTACTGTACCTCTGAGGTGAACTCATCATATCCTTTATATCACAAACAATTGTAGTATTCCCACTTTATAGTGTGCTTGACTTTGGGATATTCTACTCCTCAAGTCATTGGACATATTTCAATTACCAAAAAAACTCAATTAGAGTACACTCAAAGGATCACCTCATCGCAGCGGTCCCAATGTTACAGGAGGCATGTCAGTCGGATGCCCAGTCTGAAAGATATTGTCATTTTATTAAATAGGGGTCGGTTGTTTCCAGCACCGGTCCCACTTAGTCGGACCGACCCGATCAACCCGGACTAAGGGTCATGCATGACCCAAACCATTTTGGTCGACCTAACCCATACCGTTTGGGTCTGGGATAACTCGATCCTGTCTAGCCTAGTGGTCAAGCCCATTGGGCCTTGCTGGACCCAACCTAGTTCAACCGTGGGTCCAGCCCACCGGGTCGCCCAGTGACCCGGTTCTCATCTGGACCGGTTTGTGGTGGCGGGTCAGTATTCTTCTACCCTGGTCCACCCAATAGCACAGTTCGAGTCACCAAGATCAGCCCACATCGGCGGGCTGGTTCGGTCCATCCTGTATGCCCATGGTGTTCGATTCAGTCCAGCCAAGATGCTCGTGGCATCCGGTTCATCAGTCACACAACCGACCATTGCTTGTCACTCCCTTCCTCATGTGTTCCAGCATGACTGCATTCCCAGCTCATCCTTGTGGTCAACCCGTGGGTTGACTGGCTAACGTAACGCCCCATTGGCGCTATCCCATACACCACCGTAGCCAGATCAGACTGCATCTTGCATCGCATAGAACCTCCAACAAGGCTGGATGGCCGCGTCTTCCTGTCGTTGGCCTCCATGACGGTGGCTACTATCGCCGCCTCCTGCCATGAACTGGGTGCTTTAGCCTACTATCGCCATTATGGATGGGTATCACGGCCTTGTGTTTCTGCCCTTACTGATGTCGTGACCTACCTAACCACGACCCTTCCTGCGCAATTTCACCATCTCCCACGGCCTTCTGCATGCTGATGTGTTGTTACAATCTGGTATGGACCACGAATACCATCACCATCAAATTAATTGCACCACAAAGAATATGAATAACACATGAAGCAGATAGGGGAAGGATTCGCACCTAAGAACTCCCAAAGAATGATGATGGTCCTTGTTTGTATAGACTTATATATGTTCTTGTTAGCAGGATCATGAAGAACCAAAAAGGGAAAAATAATCACTAAGATGGAAATCACATTTTTATCTCGCATCATTAACCCTCCCGTATGAACGATAAATCCGCGACATAACTTGTTCGTGAGTTAACACACATTTTCTATTTAAAAGAAAGAATGGGGAAAAGAAATTCACATAGAAAAGAATCAAACCCCTACTTGGGAAATGAGATTGCTTGAGGATGATCATTCGTTGTCATCCATAGATCTCCGGTCCAAAATCATCTCTCTAAGGTTGTCTTCACTGTTTTCTGATTTGTCGGCGTCCGTCGTTGGAGAGTTTTCCTTCGTCGTTCATCAGAGTAATCCCAGTGTTTTCATCAACCCTAAATTCCTTGTTTAATTAAAGAAAGAAGACGTGTGTGCATTGTACCGTCTCCATGTTGATTCATTGATGAGGTTCATTAATGGGATTTAGCATTTCCTCATCACGGCACTGTAACACTAAAGAGTCGCTGTGTAACGAAGAATAAAATGTAATAAAATAACATTTTAAGTTAATTTATTTTTCTTCCAAAAATTCCGAAAACTACTTTTTCCCTTAACCTGCATCGGTCAAGTTTAGGCCCCTCTTAAGGATAAAATCTCTTTATGAACTCGATTGTGGTCTTTTATTTTTAATCCGAGTTACCGTTTGTGAGTTATGAGGATCAAAAATAAAATAATTTTTATTTAAATTATTTTATTTATGGTTACGTCCCAAAAAAACATTCACAACCAGCCCACATCGGCCGATGTTAGGCTCTTCCTAAGGAAAGAACACCCTCATAAGATCACCAGTACTCCCAGATTTCCAATCCTAGTTACAGTTCATGATTTATAAGGATTTGAAAATAAAATAATCCTTATTCAATTATTTTATTTGTGGCCAAAAACTACTTTCCACTATTGGCCCGCGTCGGCCAATATTAGGCTCTTCCTAAGGAAAGAACACCCTCAAGAGCTCAACAATGGTCTTGTATTTTCAAACATGAGTAACCATTAATGTGTTATAACGATTTTAAAGAGAAAACAATTTTATTTAATAACTTTATTTATAATTATTTCATTTTTGAGTTTTTTCACTAGAGACCGACATTGACTAATCTTAAGTCGCACCTAGGGTAAACCCACTACTTTTAATGTAATGAGACCCTCTGATTTCTGATATAGACAACTATTTAAGAGTTATTCCACATTTTTAGGAAAACTTCTCACACACACTTTTTAAAACTTAACATTTTTTGACAGATCATTTTGGGCACTCCAGGCCTCAAAATCACATGTCGTCTTAGAGCCTGGTCTGAAAATAATCCAATTTAATTTTCAAAAAAAAAATTATATAGAATTATGGGGTATTAAATTACTCCTCGTTTTATGTATTTACATCCCCATAATCCAAAAAATGGTTAATAAAACAAATGGGGGTACTAAGCACGAATTTGAGTCTCCCACTTCCATGTGCTCTCCTAGAGATTCACATGCTACCAACGAACATGCACCAGAAGAATCGAAGACACATGAAGGATACTATCTTGTCAATCCTCTATCTTTACTGGGTACTCTGTGAATGTTTCCCTATCTTAAATCTATATCTCTCTGTGTTTGATGACTTGAGAAGTTTCGTGCACATATCTCCTCAGCTGGGATACATGGAAGACGTCATGAACCCTCTCTAACTATGGTGGTAGATCCAATAGGTACACCACATCACCCACTCTACGTAGTATTAGGAAAGGTATTGAACCTCATAGATAACTTGCCTCCCCAAAAAAATAATTGTATTCCTTGTCGGGGATAGACTTGTAGGAATATGTGGCCCCCCTATTCAAACTCCAAGGGTCTTTGTTTCCAATTAACATAGTCCTTATATCGGCTCTGTGTAGCCTTCATCCGGTATCAGATGACCTAAAATTTCTCAGTGGTAGCCTGTATCATCTCTGGACCCATGAGTCCTGAGTCCCCTGGGTAAATCTAGCATAATAGTGACATACATAGTCATCCTTATAGTGCCTCGAATGATTCCATACTGATGGTAGAGTGGTAGCTATTATTGTACGAAAACACTACCAGTGGTAGGTGGTACTCCCAACTATGAACAATGTAAAGAACTCAAGAATGAATCATGTCCTCCAAGGTCTGTATGGTCCTTTCCATTTTACCATCCATCTGTGGGTGAAAGGATATGGTCAATCACAACTAAGTCCCAAATTATTCCTGAAATCCCTTCCAAAATCGATATGTAAATTGTGTATAATGATTTAAGACTATCATATATAGGACTCCATGGAGTCAAACTATCTCATGCACATAGAAGAATACCAAGATCTCTACTAAACCCTACTCTTGAATGGGTAAGAAGTGGGCTGACTTAGTAAATCGGTCTATGATAACCTAGATGGTATCATGCCTCTATGATGTACATGGTAAGACCATCATAAATTCCATCGATATCCCATCCTACTTCCACTCCAGTACCTCGAGGGGTTGTGTCAAACATTTTGGAAATTGGTTCTTAGCCTTCACTTGCTGAAAAGTGAGGCATCTCAAGACAAACTATTTCACTACCTTATTCATCCCCAACCATCAGTACTAACGTCAGAGGTCCTGGTACATCTTTGTCGCCCCTAGATGTACCAAAAAATGGGATGTATAAAACTACCTCAATACCTCTTCTCACAATGCCACTATTACTACGGTGCATCCTATGAAAAGGATGAAATTCTCCCTACCTTTTCAATATCCATCAAGGGAATGCCCTGTGGATATCCGGGCATGTGTAGTTTTTCATCTAGCATCTTTGAGTTGCACATCCCTGACTTTATGTAGGAGTGGATTGGAATTTACCATAAACTAAAGAAAAGTTTTCTCCTCACTATCCACAAAGGATATCTGAAGTGATAAAAACTGATATGCGGCCTTGTTCAGAAGATTTGAAATCAATCACCTGCTGAGAGAATCTACCACCACGTTCCCCTTCCCAGGATTATAGAAAATATTGAAGTCATAGTCATGGAGGAACTCTAGCGAACGTAATCATCTCAGATTCATATCCTTCTAAGATAAGATATACTTGAGACTCTTATGGTCAGATTAGATGATGAATCATTTGTCTATAAGGTAGTGTCTCCACATTTTTAGTGTAAAGACTACCGCTGTCAACCCAAGGTTGGGGCACTCATAAAAATTTATCTTTACTGCTGAAAAGCCTATGGGCACTTTTCCATCTATGTGAAAGGATACCCCTTTCAACTAATCTAAGTGTTCATAGAACCTTTGGTAGTGGATACTTGTTCTCTATAGTTAGTTTGTCAAAGTTTCGTCAATCCACACATAACCTCGAACATTGTGTCTTACTAATCCCTTTCTTTGAAAGTCCTCCACCTGCACCCTCAGATCAGGAAGATATGCAAAATTTATCTGATACACCGATGATGATATTTTTTCCATCTCGGGGTGTAGAATGATGTAGAATTCCATCTCCATTTGGGGAGGTAAACCTAGAAACATATTCTGGAAATACGTCCCCGTACTCAGCCACTACTGTTGGGAACAAAAAAATCAAACCCTACACTACTATGAGGGTAAGGTTGGCCGACTTAAGAGTGATTGGATGCACCCTCCTATGCATGAGTTTATCCTATGCATCTTGGGTTTCCTTTTTCACTGACCAAGTAAAAACCCATTCCATTACTACAGACATAACGCACCCTTTTTTCCTAAAACAGTCTATCTAGGCATGGAAAGTTGATAACTGATCCACACCAAGAATGATGTCACAAGGCCTCGACACTGCTACCAAGAGGTTCCAACTAAAACTCTTTGCTCAAGGGTCAGATCACAATATCGACATGAGTGTGATTATTGAGTCTCCTCCCATAGGTATCTCTAAACATAAGGGTCAATTAAATGGTTTAACTAGAAACTCTTGGTCTTGAACAATATTTGTGAAAAAAATGAATGATTAGCACTTATGTCTATTAATATTACATCTAAGAGTAAACATAGACTATACCTTGAATCATTCTTGGAGCACTTGGTTCATATTCCTTGATTGAATGCATCTACCCTCTTAACATATCCTCCAGCTCCCTAATCCTGGTGAGGAACACATTGTGATGGTGGTTGTAACATGTCAATATGTATACCACCTCCTGCTACTCTCCAAGCTCCTCTGCCACATATTCTACCCTGCATATTCATCTATTCCTGTCACTGTCTCTACCCCGATGGCACATCCACCATTTCACCATCAGCATGAAGGGATGGAAAATATATAAAGAGATATACCCTACCATATTTAGAAAATCATTACCTCTTTTTAGGCCAACTATACTAACACTATGAGCCTTGATCTGTAGATCCACTGTCTTGGGACCTATTCTTGGAACGTCTCACACGTCCAAGTCTCTAAGACTGACGTCGACTTCCTATTTTCCCACTAATGACATCCACCGGCTATATCTACTCATCCAAAGCAATTTCAACCAAAAATTTTCTCTCTAGAACCATAGAATAAGTAGGAATTCATAGAGGAAAATTGTTGGCTCATATTTCTCTAAACACACCTCACTCATTAGTCCGAGCCTTGAAGCACTAGCCGTATCATATTCATAGAGTATGTGGAAATTTCGGTACGTCTTTATGAATAATCAGCTATCGACATGTCATCCTTCCAAAGATGTATAAGCTCTTGGGAACACATATCCCTTAGCTTTTATGGAAAGCGACAATTCTCTAAGAAAGGTTATCAAGCTCCGACTATGGAAAAGTCACCTCATTGTAAGATTGGGTAATCTAATCCCCACCATCACCCTGTTGAGCCACGTAGAAGGCTCACAGCTAGGACCGCCATCTGATCTAATGGTGTCATAACTAGATGGAAAAGAACTCAGTCACCAGGTCAATCTAGTCCTTAGATTCCTGTGAGTTGGGTTCGGCTTAGAACCTAAGGGGTCTCTATCACTGAAAACTCATGAAATGCACCTCATCCTGTGCATCATCTCCACTGGTACTATCGGTACCATGTGATACTCCACAGGTGGTGGTATAGTTGGTACACCACTCAGTGGTGGTGTCTCTAGTACTCACCCCGATACCAATTTCATCACCCTATAGATCATTCTTGTGATCATGTGATAGAATCATGGCTATCTATCTCTGTGGAAGAATAATGAAACAAAACAATATGTACCATGTCCAAAAGAGTATACCTGGTGAGCTGACTCAAGAAAGACATAGAAAACTCAACCCATTCCTATATGATGTATGTACCATAGTTTTTTCTTACAAATAGTGTTTTCATGTACCAAGTCGAAAAGAAAAATTTAGGATCCTGGTGTATTGATGTGTTGATTGCCGCACCGACACTGGACTTCTTGGCTTGAAAGACGAACCCGAAACACTTAACATTGTTGGCCCATAAAAAATTAACAGACTCTTAGTTCTTCTAGTAGAGCTGACCTCCTCTGATACCACTTTGTCATGACCTTTCCCCTAGGGCCTATGCCATGACTACCCCAATCCCACCTTCCATAAGCCATGGGCTGGAGACTAGTACCGATAAGGAATATCCCAAAAAAGGAAGTCATTTCCATTAAACATGTACACACACACACACAACACAAACTGAGGAAATGTAAACACTAAGTAAAAAACAACTGTCACTGAGACAACTACTGAAAGTAAAGTACAAAATAAAAAGTACAAAGGGGATAGAATACAAGACCAAAACCATAAAGGAAAGTACAACTACCAAGGTCCATCTGCTCAAAACCTGCCTAAAGGGTAGGTGGAGGGTAGCTTTCTGTATCCATAGAAGTACATCTCATTTATCCCATATCACCAGGAACCACCTAGCCCCAGAACACCAAGGTCTCAGTCGAAGTGTCGATCACTTTCACGAGACATAGAACATGCGGTTGAATCCTGTTCAAGGGTGAGTAACACAATAGTCAGTAGAGACCTTAATCTAAAAAGTAAAGACCAAAAAGAAAGAACACACAACAAGATCATACGGTAAGATCACACATTAAGACCACAAGGCAAAGACAAATCACACCAGGTATAACTCAAAGTATAGAAAGTAATATTTTCATTCGCAAAGCTAAAGCATCTTGTACTGCTGAGGGACTCATCCTTGTTGAGACACTGAGGTCTTCTAGGCTGCTGGACCACTAAGGTCCACTTTTATACTAGACCACTGAGGTCCGATCGTCTGCTGGACCACTGAGGTCCCCTCATCTGCTGGACCATTTAGGTCTACTTGTCTATTGGACCACTAAGGTCCACTCATCTACTGGACCACTTAGTTTTACTCTTCAACGGGACCACTGAGGTCTACTTTTCTTCTAGACCACTGAGGTCCGCTCATCATATCCTTCGTGTCATATGAAACTGTAGGATTCTCTCTCTCTAGTGTGCTTAACTATGAGGGATTCTACTTCTCAAGACAAATGGAATTTTTATACTATCATAAAAGATCACTTAGATTATACTCAAAGGATCGTCTCATTTCAAGAGTCCCAATTCCATAGGCCTCACGTCAATCGGACACCAATTCTGAAAGATATTGGTGTTTTAGTAAACAGGGGTTGGTTGCATACATGCCCGGTCTGACTTAGTCGGACCGACCCGACCATCCCGGCCTGGGGGTCCAGCATGAACAGACATGTTTCAGCAAACCTAACCTGATCTGATTGGGTTTGGGCTAACTCGGTCTAGCCTAGCCTAGTGGCCCGGCCCACTAGGCCTTACTAGACCCGACCCGGTTCAGTCGTGGGTCGAGCTGACTGGGTCGCCAAGTGACTCAGTTCTCATCCGACCCATCCCCCACTGGTGGGCTTGTCTTCTTCCATATCGGGCTTCCCAATGGGCTCGTTCGAGCTATATGGCCCAATCCGCATCGGTGGGCCTGTTCGGTCCAGCCGGGACACCCGTTGCATCCGATTCGTCAGCTACGCAGTCGGTTGTTGCCGACTGCTCCCTTATTTATGTGGTCCAACATGATCGTGTGCCCATCTCTGCCTCGTGGTCAACCTATGGGTTGACCAACTGACATGGTTCCCCACTTTCATTAATCTGGCCCGATCTGATTACAGCTTGTGCTGCATGGTGCCTCTGACGCAACCAGGTGGTTGCGTCCGCCTGCTGCCAGCCGTTGGCCTCCATGCCAGTGGCCCCTATCGTTGCCTCCTACCTGTTTCCCCGGCTTGGGTGTCGTAGCCTTGTGTTGCCGCCACAGCTGGGTATCGTGGCCTTGAGCCTCCGCCTTGGCCAATGTCGTAGCCTGCCTGGCCAGGACCCTTCATGCATGATTCCACCATCTCCCGCAACCTCCTACCGTAGGCCGATGTGCTGATGTGGTGCTACGGTCCCATCTAGACCACGGATACCATCACCATCAAATTCATTGCACCACGAAGAATAGTAAGAATGAAAGAATAATATAGGGTAAGGAGTCGCACATAAGAACACCCAAATAATGATCTGGGACTTTGTTCGTATAGACTAGGATACGTTCTTGTTAGCGGAATCACAATGAACCAAAAAGGGAGAAATAATCACTAAGATATATATCCCATTTTTATCCCAAATAATTAACCCTCCCATATAAACTATTTTTCCATGGGTTAACTTGTTTGTGAGTTAACCCACATTCATCGTTTAAAAGAAAGAACAGGGAAAATCAATTCACACATAAAAGCATAAAACCCCTACATTGGAAAGGAGATTTTTCAAGGACGATCATTCGTCATCGTTCGTCAATCTTTGGTCCTGAATCCACTCTCCAAGGTTTTCTTCCCCATCCTCCCATTCACCAGTGTCTGTCATTCGAGATGTTTCCTCTGTCATTCGGTAGAGGAATTCCAAGGTTGTAGTCAACCATGAATTCCATGTTTAATTAAAGAAGGAAGACGTGTGCGTGTTGCATCATCCCCACGCTGATTCATTAATGAGGTCCATTAATGGGATTCATCGTCACCTGGTCACTACACCACAACGCTGACGAGTCGCTGCATAATGAAGAAGAAAATATAATAAAATAACTTTTTAAGTTATTTTATTTTTCCTTCAAAAATGATGTAAACTAACTTTTTTCCTCAACCCATGCTAGTCGAGGTTAGACCCCGCTTAAGGAGAAAATATCATTATGAACTCAATGGTGGTCTCAAATTTTGAATCCAAGTTACCATTTTTGAGTTATCCGGATTCAAAAATCAAATATTTTTTAATTAAAATATTTTATTTATGGATACATTCCAAAAATAACTTTGATAGTCTGCCCACACGAGCTGATTTTAGGCTCCTCCTAAGGGAAGAACGCCCTCACAAGCTCAATAGTACTCATGGATTTCCAATCCGAGTTATCATTCAATATTTATAAGGATTTTGAAAATAAAATAATATTTATTCAATTATTTTATTTATGGCCAAAAACTACATTCCCCCATTGGCCCACATCGGCTAATGTTAGGCTCTACCTAAAGAAGGCACACCATCACAAGCTCAAAGGTGGTCTAGAGTTTTCAATCCAAGTCACCATTCATGTGTTATTAGGATTTGAAATATAAAATAATTTTATTTAATAATTTTATTTATGGTTATGCCATTTTTGGGTTTTCTCACTGGAGACCTGCACCAACTCATCATAAGTTGCTCCTAGGGTAAACCCACTACTCAAAATGCAACGGTGCCCCAATATTTCTGATCTAAGCACATGTTTAAGAGTTATTCCACCTTTTTAGGAGTACTAATCATGCAAACTTTTTAAAACTTAACATTTTTTGACGGATCAATCCGGGCACTTCAGGCCTCCGAATCATGTGTCATCTCAGAGCCTGGTCTCGAAATAATTTCATTTAATTTTCAAAAAAAAATTACATGGAATTATGGGGTATTACACTACATCTTAAAAATTAAAACCCACTTTATTTTTTATTCAAACTTCAAAAAATCATTGTGACTCTTTATATTTCTTCACAAGTGAAAGTTCTTTCATGTTCATATCTCCTCAATGATTTTAACACATTTCTAGATAAAATAGAATCTTTATTTACCAATTATTTAGTTTTTTATGGCATGTCTAAAATGAAATCTATTAATTGGAAATAAACCCAACTCTAAACATATGTTTGGTTTTGACACATGGTCTATGAGAAACTAACGTTACAGTTAGATTTTAAAAAAAGATGAAAAATAGAGAATTATTTTATTATTTATCTATTTCATGGTATAATAATCTCTATGTTGTTTTGGTCTCCACCATAAGTATAGACCATGACAAAGTAAGTTTGGACAAGACATTTCACATAATGTTCTGCTAATGTAAAAAAACATCTCCAAAATGGTTTGACTATGTGAAACAGCTCTATGGAAATTATTGTGGACTCTTGTAAGAGTATAATCTTGATAAATGAGATTAAGAAAACCATGGTTTATATGAATTACGATTTTATAAGATCACTACTAATAATTATAAGTACACCATGCTGTAATCTAACTAAAAAGACTTTTTTTTTATGAAAATACATCTTCAAATTAAGTTGTTTATAAGGTTAAAATGGCCATGGTATTCTCTTGGAAATAGATTTAAAAACAGGGAAGACCATTCCATAGCGACAAACCATATTCATATAATTTTAATGAAAATTATATTTTTGTTAAAATTATCAAATACCTTAACCGGAATGGTCCCTCTAGGATCATGCCAAATTAGAGGGGGATCTTGAAACTATAGAATTTTTTTTCATAGATATTATCTAGGTTTAAAGTTGAATTAAATTGTGAATAATTTAAAAATGGTTTATAAATTTTAAATAAGGGGAAAATATGAAAGTGTTTATATTAGTTTATTAATTGTTCATAAATGATAATATAAAATGTTTACATTGTTTGACCTAAATTTTAAATTATTTAAAGTATTAGAAAAAAGGGTTTTGATGAAAATATCAAAGTATTAAATAAATCAAAGTGTGTGATTTTAAGTTAATGAATAGTGTTTACATAAACATGAGATTACTATAATTTAATAACAAAACTTTTATAAAATATAACATATTTTGGAATATGAAGTAGTTCATACTAAAACCATGTAAATGATAAAATATAAAGTTCATATTATAATTATTTATTCTTATTAATACTTAAATTATAGTGTTTTTTTATTTATGAAATTTTCATAAATGTTTATGTCCTGTATAAATTTATCAATTGTTTATTTATTTAGTTCATTCTCTACTTAATTTATAAATATAATTATTATATTATTAATTATGACGTATATTTTAGTTTAAATGTTTTAAAACTTCTTCTTTAAATAATTGTATATATATTTAAAGACTTATATTCTAGGTATGATAATTGATTTAGTTTTATTCTGACTTGAATTTGGCTTATATTATATTGTGAGATTGAATTAAGAATTTAATTATAGATTATACACATTAGGTCTTAGAATTGGGATGGAATTAAAATATCTCTTGAGTAAAGATATGTTTTTATGGGGAAATTGGGTTGGAATACTCATTGGATTGTAAGTTTATATAGTAATAGCCACCATAACACTGGGTATTATTTAATAATTTATTTATTATTGTTTTTATGTTTTTTGAGTTTCAGAATTTTTTGGATTAAAATTTTTAAGTTTTAAAGGGGTACACGGTTATCCAAAATGGTTAGAAAACCATGCAATACCCGTTCATTTGGGGTCTCACTTAGACAATGTTGTTTGGAATAGTTTTCACAAAAAATATTTACTCTATGAAAGATACTAGGAGTGACTGAGATAATGTCCTTTTACTTAGCTATTTTGGACAACACATTCAATGAGAGGTTTGGTAAAACATGTGGGTAAACCATGTGAAATTAACAAATGAATAAAAATTTTATTTTTATTCATTTTTTTTATTTCTTTTTCCCTTAAAATCTAACACAGTACTCCCCCACCCCTCTCATGGTTGCATGACCCACCTCCATGGCTGATCCCCTTCACCGCACACCTCCCCTATCCTATTGGATATTTCTTATTATTCCTTCATAGTTCTTGGTTGGATCTTCTTAGGTAATACACCTCTCCTATCTCTTTATTATTTTAATATGGGTTCTTTTCCTTCCATTTTATCATTTGGGTCAGTCAAATACTAGGGTGTTAATTTGACAAGGTTTTATAGTTTCTTAAATGATTAGGGTTTTTGAGGGTCTCTTATTCCCTAATTGAGTGTTTTCCATAAGAGGTGTCACATTTGGAATATCCACCAAACAATTGTAGTAGTATTTCCTCATGTACTTTAATTTTAAAACCATTAATTTCTTGGTGTTTTAATTTATTTTTTTAATTTTTTAATTATGTTATGGAATGTGTTTATTATTTTTTATAGTTAAAATTTCATTAAAACATCATTTCATTTTATTTTGATTAGTTATCCCAATTTAATGTTTAGTTTTAAATTTGTTTTTACAAACCATGTATACCATGTGTTTGAGAAAATGCCTGAATGGAATTTGAAAAGCATAGTTGATTTTATAATATTGCTTTCAGGATATTAATGTGTTTTCCCAAAAGTTATAATACGACTTTCAAGTGGTATTTGAAAGGCCATGTATTGTTCAAAGTATTCAAGTGTGAATTTAAATTAAATTTTGGTTCTTTAATTCCTTGGTGTTTTCTTTTATATGAAATAAATCTTTGTAAATGATTGTGATTTTCCCAGTTTATTTTGAATAAAGTAGGTGTGAATTTTAAATATATTTAAATGTTTTTTAGAATTTTAGTATAAAATTTCATTTTACATTTTATTTCAAAAGATTTTATGAATGGTTAAATGGCTTGACATTCCGAGCCTTTCATTTTAAAGGCCTGTTTAACACTTTAGATAGTTTCCCAAATGTGTGTGGGACCCTTGTCTGTTCCTTGTGTAATTATTTTGTGTGTTGTGGCTTGAAACTCCTTGGGGATGTTTGTATTATATTCTGTGATTTTTATACATGGATATGTTTAGGGAAACATCTTATAGGGGTATGGGAGTTGAGGTAAATATTTCTTTTAAATGCATTAAACTTAGTGTGTGATTATTGATTGCTAACATTCTCATAAATTTTCATGGGAATCCTAGGAACATATTAAGTGACCTATATGAGAGAAATCCATAGGGTTCAATAGTAGTATTTTTTGGTAATGTTTCATGACTAAACCCCATCAGTTACACCAAGAGGGTCGTAGGTCATGCGCCATCACCCTTTTTATAGCCTGTGAAAGCATGTGAGAACCTGATATTTTTATTACTGTTTATCTTGAGGAGGATAATATATATGTGGAAAGTTTTAATAGTGATGATCTAGGTTCCTTGTCACTAGTTCAAGCCTTTATTACCGGATCCTATATATGATTACCATCTCACAAGGTACTTATTAGGATGTTTTAGAGGATTTTTTTATGTATTTTGATTGTATTCCCTTAGTCAATTTGAATCTTGTTATCATTTTTCTACTAGTTGTTTGGAATTCTTGTGTTATATGGGTGTCGTCTATGATATGTTCCATTTTAATGGCTTTGTTTTACTTTAAAACTTTTTTTAATGTTGGTTTAGAAAGCGTGAATTTAAAATTGAATAGGTTTTTTAATTCTTAATGGGTTTTAAGAAAGGGTATGTCAATGGATTTGGTTTCGAAAATGGTATTTTTAAAGGATTTATGCAAAGAGGGATAAAATCTAGTTTTGTATTGTTTTTTCTATTGTTTTAAAATCCCTCTCTCTGTGTTTTTGGTATTAATTTGAAGTTATTAACCATCCTTGTTATGTTTTATAAGAGAAAAATGGGTGCTTGATAATAAATGTTTGAGTGAAATTTTGTTATATTTGATTTATATTCATTTGTAATATAATTTATATCTATATTGTATTTAAAACTAGCTTGAAATGGGTTTATAAGTTATGTTAAAACATGTGGTAAGGAGAGTGGTGCCTTACCAAGTTCGTATGTGCTCACACCTATATTAGTGTCCCGGTTTCATGTTCTTAGTTCAGTTCCTAGACACTATTGGGAACATTGATTTTTTTGAGAGATTGAGGTTAGTTATAGATTTTATCACATTAATTCCATGAATCCTATTATATGATTTTTAGGGCCTATCTTTATTTTCATATAATTTAAAATCTATATCCCTTTAGATTATTTACTTTTTTAATCTAGGATTTTACCAATTTCTATGGTTGGAAGTTAAGTAAAATTATAGTGGCTAAGGATAGCCACTATTGGAGGCCATTTATATAGGTAAAGGTGTTTGGAGGGTGAGACAAGAGTTCATTTTTTTAATTTATTATTTGCTACTTGTTTACACTTACTTATTTGATTTTTTGGCATGGGAATCCAACATAGGAAGGGTCATGCTAGATTTTTGGCAGAAATTATGTTGTATTTTAACTTTGATAATTTGGTGAAATTATCAGAAAGTGTTTTCCTATGATTCCCTGGAATTATTTTCCAGCCCGTGCAGAATGAGAATGCCCTTCAGGCCAGTGGAGGATCGGTTCAAGTGCTAATTCGAATGGAAGCTCAGGCCGGTTTGTTACAAATGGTATTAATGGAAGGTTCCTTTCTCAATAGTAACCTAGTATATTTTTTTAGTACCTTATTATTATATGGGTTATATCATGGTAATATCAAGTAAAAAATGGTCTTTAGGACTCATGAGGTTGGTTATGAGTGTGTTCTTGATCACCACCCTTTGTGACAATTTCTAGATTAGCTTGAGTGGTTGGGTTTTGAATTTTCAATTCGATATTTTGTTTATAAGATATATGAGGAAGTGTTTGTCCTCTCTAGTATTTATGATTTGTATTGAGGCCGTATATAATTTTTGGGATGGAAACGAAGAAGGGATTTGATTCATGAATTGTTTTTGCATCTTCTGACAACATGTGTACTGACCAAACACTTGGATCTGGAAATATATTAGAGGATGATGCATGATTGGAATAGGGTCTTTAAAATTATATAACCAGTCACACATGGCTCTTTATTCCATTTATATAAATATTTAGTCTTATCTTAAGTGATTACTTATAAAGGGAGTAAATTAAGTGAGTTATTGTTATATGTTTAGTTTATGTAGTTATTAGAAAACTGATCTTATGTGAGTGAAAAGTGGGTTTGTGGAAAAATGGATTTTGGTTTAAAGATATTTTAAAAGTCTTATTTTTTTTATATTAGTTTCTTTCGGGTGGTTTTCTAAATTTAAAGAAAATGATTTTATAAAATATGGGGATTTGGACAAGTTTTAGTGGTGGTTTAATAAGGAGTTTTAAACTTTTTATATGAAAGGTTTGTCAAAAGGAATGATTTTAAAAAGGGGAAGTGTTGTAAAATATCAAGGTGTTTTGATTAAAAGTTTAATTCAAGTGTGTGTTTTGGAAATGTGAGTTTTAAATTCTTTTTTGGGGTTGTTAAATTTAAAAGAAAATGGGGATATTTTGATATGTGAATAAAGTTCCATATTTTATCAGTTTACTAATTTTGGATTTGTCCCACAGTTGTGGTGAACTAATTGGTTTGATATAGGGGATATTATTGAGATAAATTCATGTTTCACATTATTTTGATCATTCCTTCCAGGAAAGTCTTAAAAATGAAAAGAAAGCATTTTTCAAGGGATGAAACTTTGGGTGATTATCTTAGGCTCTTATGTGTAGTTCCTCTTGTTAATGTCCCAAACTAGGATTGTAATTGAGTAGTAATACCAGGATCACCATTGATCATGAACCCTACCCATGTAAAACTCATATATTTTATGAAATATATTTTTTTCAAATAACTTAATTTTTTTACTATAATGAATAGTAAAAAAAATAAAAATTAATTACCATGGTTTAGGTTAAAATGAGTTTATCAGGGGGTTAAACTAAAAATATAAGGGGTACAGTGACTTTTAAAGTTGTCCAAAACCCATTTTATGGGAATATTTAGACCTTATAACCTAAAATAATCAATAATGACCCATTTTTTAAACTTTTTTCATGTGAAAACATGGGTACACTTTATTCTTTTCATAAATTCCAAGTGTGTCATCTCCCCCACTTATAAAAGGCCACCCCATATCCAACCCTATTCACACTTCTAAAGACATTTGGTTCTACTAGTCCCTACCCAAATTATTATATAATTAATTATATATTTTCTAGAGAAATTTTTTTATTATGAAACTCTCCTAATAAGGATTTAGGTATAAACCAAAAGTGGTTCTTTTAAGAAGAGGTAAAATTATTAAACTTGTGTTTTGTTTTATTTCTTCTTACACCTCCTTAAAATATTCTTAAACTATGATAATATAATAATATAATTATCTTTCATATACTAATATGTTATTATGTTAATCAAATAACCTATATCCTTTTCCACCTCTATCAAATGGGAAACAAAACCATCGGATATGTGTATGGTGGGCAACCACCTCACGAACCGATGTTATTCGTGTTCCATTACCAACTCTCACAGATGGATATAATGATATATTTACTATTTATATATATTATATTATTATATTATTATACCTATATAATTATAATACCACATATACCTTCTTACTTTCCAACCCGTTGGAAAATAGTAATGTTGCTCATGTGTACAACAGACTACCATCTCACGAACCGATGTGATGTGTTTTTTATTTTTGTTTTACATGGATGGTAATAAGGATAGATTAAATGAATATATATTATATTTTTAATATTATTATACTCATTTAATTATTAAATCACATATACTATCTTACATTCCATTGTGTGTGGGATATGGTAATGTTATTCGTGCATACGACAGACTACCACCTTTGAAGAGATGTGATTCGTTTTCCAGTTATGTTTTACATGGAAGGTAATAAGGGAATATTTAATAAATATATGTGATATATATGAAATAAAATTTATTATTTAAATATAATATATTATTTACCTTCCTTTCTGTTCATCCATTGAGAAAATTTAAACAACATTCATGCATATGTATATCCTACTATATCCATGAACGATGTAATTCATTTTTTATATCTAACATTAATGTATTGATATAAATAATTAAATAATTAATATATATTATATTTATATCATTTTTGAAATTATTTATATGATGTAACCATGATCAAAATTAAATGACCAAAGATACCAAACCAAAACATACATGGAAAACAAAGAAGTCATTACCCGAAACACGATTTAAACATGGAAATGTTAATAAATGGGTAATAAAAGGTCATAAAAATTCATATATGGTATTATAATTATGAGTATGGTTATTTAATATATTTATTATAAACCTATATTTATTATACAAGAGGTTTTAATGTGTATGAATGAATTTGAGACATAAGGTAAGGGATTTTCGCCTCACTTTTATTTTATGTGAGACACATTCCATATTCACCACATGTTAATTTTATATGGTGTATATTATTCCCATGAATCTATATTATGTTTATTATACTAGAAATTATGTATATTTAAATATCCATTTTAGTACCTTTATTTTCTGGGGTTCATGGTTCAAAGGTTACCAAAGCAGTAAGTGATTTTTACCTCAATTTTTCTTCCTTAAGACATATGTTATGTTATACACCTATTTTCTTTAATGAGGACCATACAAAGCCAATTTGAAATGTGATTTCATGAAATTATTTATTATCAATATATTTAAAGTTTCATTTAAATTTATTCTTTCATGGGACTTATTATTCCGTAGTTAACAAAATGTTAAGGGTTTTATGATTCAATCTCATCATTTATCATGATTGTTTTTGTTTATGATTATGATGATGGAATATTATGATCAATATACAAATAAACTCATGAATTTTATCCTAATATATTTTTTATTGATAACACAAATTTTACCTTCATTTAACTATATTTATGTACTCAATATTCCAATAGAATGTTTCTAAAGAAAAGATAACATCATTTCTCTCTTTGATCAAAAATCCTTTTTATTCCAAAGCATTTTTTCTATAAATGTTTTCAATTTTTTTTAACATTCATAAAAATGATTTGTTAAATACATTTTTACCCATGTTATACTTTTAAAAAATGATTTTAAATGAATCTTTATGTCATTTTCCTAAGAAGGCCCATTTGGATTTTACCAAAAAAATGTGAAAGGAATCTTTGATTTTAAACATGTATGACATGAATGTGATTTTCTACTAACATGAATAATCTATGATTTAAATATTAATTTCCAATTTAACAAACGATATTTTCAAAGAAAATTATTTTTAATTTTTTTGGGTGAAATTTTAGTTTTAAAAATTGTTTTCTATGTGGGAAGGATATTTTATTCAAGAAATATTTTAAATGTTTTAAAGAATTCTTTGTATGTTTCCAAGGTTATTTTCAATGAGAAGGATTTTGAAAATCTTTTATACATTAAATATTATTTTTCAAAGTGGAAGGATATTTTCCTCAAGAATTATTTTTAATGATTTTAATTATCCCTTTATATTTTTCCAAGTTTATTTTTATAGAAAAGTATTTTTAAATTTTTTTATAATTTATAGTCATAAAATGTTATTTTCAAAGTGGAATGGCTATTTTACTCAAGAAATGTTCTAAGTGATAATTAAAAATAATTTCCCTTCAAAGATGAAATCCATTGATATTTATTATTATTTCATGGGATATGGTTGAATGATACCATTATTATTATTTCTTTGAATGGTTTATGCTTATGATGAAAAGATGTTTCTCAAACCCATTTATCTTTTACAGGTTATACCATGATAAAGTACTTATGAAACTAACTTATTTTTCCATAGTTTATGCTATTATTAAATGATAAAATTATTATGAAACCAATTTATTTTCTATAGGTTATGCTATGATGAAATATTTATGAAACTCATTTCTTTTCATGGGTTCTAATATATTGAATTTTTTTTAATCTTACGACACATGTATATATAATTTCTATTATGTCATGGGTCAGACCTATATATCCATATGATTCATTTGGAAAATATTGATATATCATGATATAAATAGGACTATAATGGGGAGTGAACCCAATTCAATAAGATACTTTTTCCACTATGAATGTATTTGGAGTGAACCCATTCCACCATGCTAGTTTTGGTAATGATCCATGATTACTACGGAAATTATTTCATATGCTTATGTGTATACCAAAAATCTATGTCTTATTCTTATGATATGAACTCATGGATTATGTTCTTTGATTCATTTATAATTCATTTCTTATGAACTTCCAAGATTTATTTCATCACTCAATTTTATGATCTATAACATAAATGGTATGGTTTTCAAATGTTTTTTCTTCATGTTCTCATACCCTTTTTCTCATGTTATGTCAATATCTCCCATGTTTACCATTATTGAGCATCTGAGATCACCCTTTATTATTCTTCCTTTTACCAATTTATAAAGAAAATTATTATGTATGATATGTCTAAGAAGGATTCTAGATGTGAATAAATTAATGGGGGTGATGTTGTTAACCTGTGATGTAGTTTTTTATGTTCTATATTTCCAAAGGAACTACACCTAAATGATTCTAGCATAGATTTTTATGTTATGTAATGAATATTCATCTATTAAGATGTAATATATATGAATGAGAAGTTTGGGGTTTTAATATTTTGTATCACAGAAATGTTTTGTTAACCTTTAGAAATTAGGACGAGAAAACATTATTGATATCCCTAGGGATGTATAAGGATATGTATAAGGTTAATTATAAGTAAAGGAAAATATACTGTAATATTGTTAAAGGATAAAGAGAGTGGTTTTCAACTAATTAAATACCTATTTGTATACTAAAAGTGGACGTGGTTCGAGAACATATGTACCTGGGGGTAATAACTATTAAAAAGGAACATCGAGCTTGACTTGAGCATTACCTAGTAAATGAGAAAAGGTATTACTTCAAACCTAGTCCAACACTCTTGGGGGATATGATTTGGGAATTCAAATACTCTTTATGAACCATTGTGATTGATTTTCATAATTAACCCGAATGGCAATGGTTATGATTAATGTGTCATAGATTGAAAAGATCATGTCAGGATTTAGATATCCTATAAGTGATTTTCCATGATGATGTGGTTTTAGACTATGATTATTGTTTCTCACACTATGAGTTTTGGTTTCAGTCAATGGATGGAACCTGAAGGAACCAAGTTAATGTTGAGTGGGATAAATAATGTAATGATTTTACTCCTTCACAACTAACCTTTATAGGATGTGGAATCCAAAATCTTGTTTTTATGCTCACACAACTTTCTCAAGTTATGGATCATATATAAATTCAAAATGATAAAGGGGGAACAAAGTTCTATTGATTCCTTTCTGAGAAAATGTCCCCCTTATTTTAGTGGCTCAGCCGATACACTAGTTTCTAAAAATTGATCAGTACCACTGAAAATATATTCTTATTTATCTAGTGTTCAGAGCATGAAAAATCAATTTTGATTGTTTATCATTTAGAAGGTGAATAAGATCAATTGTGTACTCTTATCAATAATTTGAGTCAATAATATGAAATTAACTCCATGGAACGAGAAAAGTTTAAAAAATAATTTTTCAATAAGTTCTTTCCTCATATTTTTCACATGAAAATGGAGAAGGAATTAATTGATTTAAAGATTAAAGATGATGAATCCGTTGGTACCTATGAGGAATATTTTACAATACTTGCAAGGTACACTTCTTCAAATATCATCCAACAAGAAAATAATGTTGATTGATTCTTTATTAGTTTAAAACCATGTCTCTAAAGGGTGTCATCCATAAGGTACTTTAGTAGATATAAATAAATCATTTGATGTAATATCAAGGTAGAAATTAAGATTGAATTTACCCATCAATTTCATGGTTTTGATAAGAAAATAAATATGTAATTCAAGGGGAACTCTAAAAACCATGGGGAAAATAAGATGAAATTTCCTTTATGCTCAATGTTTTGAAGGAAACGTAGAGGAAATTATCTTTAAAGGACTATAAAATGTTTTAAGTGTGGAAATGAAGGTCATCTAGTTGATAGAAACTGAAGTGATGGGAATAAGTTATTTATTAATGAAAATAGATAAAATGATTCACAAAATGCACCACTCAAAATATAGTGTTTCAAATGTAATAAGTTTGGGAATTATGTGAGTCAATTCCCCAATCCAAGGGATGACAAGGATGATAATCTAAAACAACCTATGAAGGTAAAGCATAAAGATAAATCTTATGCAATTACAATAGATGAAGTGAATAATGATAATTAGGGAACACTTATCATCCAATCCCTTTTTTGGAATTTCATGTTTTAATTTTTACAAATGATCCCTATAAAACTCTAATTGTTTATCATATGGTGAAACTTTATTTGATTCTAATAATTGATCATGTCCCTCTGCATGGATTCTAGAATAATGAAATCCCATTTGATATTCTTTTAGTGGAAGTATAAACCCATATTCCAATAGAAATGTTTATTATAAGATAACATATTATTTATGGAATAAAGGGTGAATTATCTGTTATAAGAATATATGTATCCATGTAAGATTAACTTAAGAGTTATAGAAACCATCACAGGTTTATGAGTTTAAGGTTGATCATAACTTCAAAGTCTTAGAAACCCCTTTTGAGAATTTATGTGATGGGTATTCACCAAGATTGATGATATATTTTGAGACATTTATGGTAATAAAACTTGTTGGATTCATATATTTTTTAGTGGAAAAAATTATTTCAAGAGGTTTGGATTTACATTTTGTGTGTATATGATTAAAGGTATTGGTAACCATTAGGGTTTATATTATCTTTTATGTTAAGGTAATTATAGTATATTTTAATTTTTAAATGTTTTAGGATGTATCTAATTATAATTTTAGAAAAATGATAACACATAATCTATGGAACCACATGTTACATTCTGGAAAGGCTGTGGGAATTAAACCAAAAACTGAATAGAGAAAAGGGTATAATGCCTACCAATGTCTTAAGTGAAAGATTATTTCTTGTGATAAAAAATAAAGAGAGATGTTTCTAAGTATGTATCTCAATTATTAATATTTCAAAAAGTTAAGGCTAAGAGATAATGGCCTAAAAAGATGCTAAAAACATCATCCATACTAGAAATAAAATGGGAAAACATCACTGTGGGTTTTTTTGTCAGACTCCCCAAAATATCTACAAGGATTAATGATACATGGGTTTTAGTCAATATCATTATAAATTAAGAACACTTTATATCTATAGGATAATATTTCAATTTTTATAATCTTTATGACATATACATTAAGGAAGTGTTAATGTTGTATGGAGTACAACATTCTATTGTATCTGATCGGGATATGAGTTTTAACTTGAAGTTCTGGAGTCATATTCAGTAGGCCCCTAATACAGAGCTATGTTTCAGCACTACATATAATCCTTAGATATATGGTCAGTTTGAGAGAACAATTTAAATCATAGAAGATATGCTAAGATCTTGTTCTATGTATTTCAAAGTTGTTTGGGATAACCACCTTCCTATAATTGATTTTTATTGAAATAATATCTTTTACTCAATATTTTAGATGGATACTTATGAATAACTTTATAGAAATAAGTGTATATCTCCAATATGTTGGGATGAAGTTGGAAGAAAAGTTATACTAAAAATCACAAGTCTGATATGGAATTTTAAATTAGCGAGAAGTTTTTTCCATGAATTTCTCCATGTAAGAAAGAATAAAAAACTAATCCCTTAGTATATTGGCCCCTTTTAAACTATTTATTTTATCAGGAATGTATCTTATCGTTTGGAACTTCAACCAAACCTCTACCAAGTCCATGATTTGTTCCATGTATCTCTCATGAGGAAGTAGAGACATGATCTTTCACATGTAATGAACTCAAAGGTTGTACTACCAGATCATGATCTTTCTTTTGAGGAACAACCAATTGAGATTTTGGATCATACAAAGAAAGTGCTACAAAAGAAAACCAATCACCTAGTCAAAGTATTTTTTGGAGAAATCATTATCTTGAGGAAGCTATGTGAGAACCAGAGGATGTAATTTGGTAGAAGTATCCTTAGTTATTTGTATAAAAGTGACAGAATTTTGAGGGACAATTTCATTTTATGGGGGTGGAATATAACACCCTGATATTTTATAAAATATTCTTTTTTAAATAAATATAATTTTCTTCGATAGATTTTGTGACATGCAACACCCAGTCCTAACGAAACATGACATACTATTAAAATATTATTATTTAATGTTATAGTTATCCCCTTGAAATTAAAATGGATGGTATAAATTGGATTAACTAGATTATGAAAAAAATATGTTTTACACATGTATATAAAATTATTTCTTTTGTGACCAATTAATTATAAATTAAAATAAAATCCATTGGAAAATAAAGGAAATATATTTCTGAAGAACTATTTTTATGTACACAAATGATTTATCCTCAATAAATTAAACAAGTAACTTTTGGTGAATTATTAAAAAATATATATATTATATATTAAATAAAATGTTTATCATTCATCTTATGTTTTTCTAGGCATGAGATAAGAATAAATCTAATTTCATTCTTTAATACTGTATTTTTTCTAAAAAGTTGTTTTATCGCAATTTGCACACTAATTTTAAAATTACTTTTTTTCACTTTATGAAAATTTATTTGAAAAAATGAACTTCATTTTTCAAATCATCATTTAAAAATTATATTAAATTGAAGTTTTGATAATTTTTTAAAAATATAATTTTTTCAGTGAATAGTGAAAAATAATGGTTTTTATTAAAAACTTCATTTTCATTTAAAGCATTTACTTTTATGAAAATTTTGAAATTAAAATTAGCTCAATTATATTATTTTTATTTCAATTTATTCCATTGTAATAAATTTTATAATTAATTTTTAAATAAAAACCTTTTAATACTTTTAAATTTTTTACTTTTTTAAACCACTTTTTCATCGAGTCTGTGGGTTTAATTTTAAATTATATTCTACCACTTATATGAATTTAATTTTTAAAAACATATTAAATATTTTTAATTATAATAACTAAAATTATCTAATAATTTCAAATTAATTTTTGACCATAATGATTAGTAAGAATAGTAAACATTAATTACCATCGTTAAAGGTTAAAATGGGTTTACCAAGGGGCTAAACTAAAAGATAAAAAAAACTGAACTAAAAACTTATCAAAAACAATGTTTTGGACTAATTTAGACATTATAAACTCTATTTTTGGATAATTATTGATTTTTTATCCATTTGTCATGTGAAAAAACATGGATACACTTTATTCTTCTCAAAAAATTCAAGTTTGTCCTCTCTCCCACTTATAAAAGGCCACCCACTCTCATCCCCTCTTCACAGTTTCAAAACCATTTGGTTCAGACAATAAATAACCAAATATATTACAAAATTGCCAATAAACTTACTATATGCATTATTTTTATTATTAAAACCTCCTATAAAGGCTTTAGTTATAAACCTAAAGAGGTTCTCTGAAGAAGAGGTAAAATTGTTTAACTTTTATTTTAGTATTATATCTTCTTCCACCTCGTTAAAATATTCTTTAAATATGATAATATAATAAAAATTGTATATAAAATATACTAATATATTATTATGTTAGTTTCGTAACATATATATACACATCCATCAAACAGGAAACAAAACCGTCAATCGTGTGTACAGAGGACTACCGCATCACAAACCGATGTTATTTATTCTCCATCACCACCTCTAATAATGGTATATAATAATGAATTTAATGTTTATATATGATATTTATTATATTATTATAAATATTTAATTATAATAACACATCTTACTTCTTACCTCAAAACCCATTGGAAAAAAATAATGTCATTAGTGTGTACTACTGACTACCACCTCGTGAACCAATGTCATATGTTTTTCATTTCTGTTTTACTTGGATAGTAATAAGGATAGATTAAATAAATAAATTTTTTATTTTTAAAATAACTATACTTATTTAAATATGACATCACATATACTTTATTACTTTCTATTTTGTGGGGTATACGATAACGTCATTCGTGTGTATAACGGACTACCTCCACGCAAAGCTATGTGAAATTTTTTAACTTATAATTTAAATGGAATATAATAATGGTATATTTAATAAATATATGTGATAAATATCACTTAAAATTTATTTTTTAAAGATAATTTATTATTTAACTTCATTTATTTTTATCCATTGAGAAAATGGAAACAACATTCATGCATACGTATGACCTATTGTCTCCATGAATGGAGTAATTAATTTTCTATATATAAATTTAATTGATTACTCTAAATACTTATATATTGAATTTATATGATATTTATATCATGTTTAAAAAATTTTATATTATTTAACCATGATCAAAATTAATATACCAAAGATACCAAACCAAAACATACATGTAAAATGAATCAGTTATTACCCAAAACATGATTTTAACTAGGTATTTATAATAAATAGGTAATAAAAGGTCATAAGTAAATAATATGTGGTATGATACATATGATTATGGTTCTTTAATATATTTACAATAAACCTATATTTACTATATTGGATATTCTAATGTGTATGAAGGAAGTTGATACTTTGGGTAAGGGATTACCATCTCACTTTTATTTTCTTGAGACACATGTCATATTCACAACATGTTTATTTTATGTGGTGTATATAGTGAACATGAATGAATTTTATGTTTATTATCATAAAAATTATTGGTATTTACATATCCATTTTTTGATCTCTCTGTCGTGGGGTTTAAACATCAAAGGTAACCAAAGCGATAAGGGATTTTTATCTCTATTTTCCTTTTTTAAGACATATATTATGTTATGAACCTATCATCTTTTATGAGGTGTATACACAAACCATTAGAAATGTGATATAATGAAATTATTTATTCTCGTGATATTTAAAGTTTCATTGAATTTTATTCTTTCATGGGGATTATGACTTAATAGTTTCCAAAGAGTAAGGTTTTTATGATACATTCTCATCGTTTATCTGGATTGTTTATGTTTATGATTAGGATGGTGAATTTATATGATCGATATCTCAATAAAACCATTAATTTTACTGTACTCTAATTATTTATTGATAATGCATGTTTTCCTTTCATTTTACCCTCTTTATATACTCAATATTATAAGATATTTTTTAAAAATAAAACTTTTCTTCATTTCTCTCATCGGTTGAAAATACTTTTTCTTCCAAAACCTTTTTTTGAAAAAAGTTTTCAAAAAAGTTTTTAAAATTTTCCAAATTATTTATTAAATATACTTTTACTGATTTTTGAATTTTTTTTAAAAAAAATTAAAGGATGATTCATGTTGATTTCCAAACAAGTCTTATTTGTATTTTAATAAAAATTTGAAAGGAATATTTATTTTTAAATGTGTATATAATGGATGAAATTTTCCAAAATTAGGTCTGATCAACTATTTAAAGCCAAATTTATATGTTTCAAAGGTTATTTTCAATGAAAATGATTTAGAAAATGTTCTGTAAAATCTTATTTTTAAAAAATTATTTCAAAGTGGGAAGGATATTTTTCTCAAGAAATGTTTTAAATGTTTTATATCTTCGTTTATAAGTTTTTAAGTATATTTTCAAAGAATAGTATTTTGAAAATGTATTATATTTTAAAAAGTTTTTTTCATAGAGAAAATGATATTTTCCTCAAGAAATGTTAAAAAATATTTTTAAATATTCCTTTATAAGTTTCCAAGTTTATTTTCAAAGAAAAGAATCTTGAAAATGTTTTATAAATTTTTATTCTTAAAAAGTTATTTTTAAAGAGAAAATAATATTTTACTCAAGAAATGTTTGAAGTGATATTTTGAAATATATTTCAATCAAATATGACATAAATTTATGTTAATTATGCTTTATTGGAGAAATTATCCAAGGATACCATTTTTATTTTCTCTTTTAATGGTTTATAGTTATGGTGATAAGATGTTTATGAAACCCATTTATCTTCTATGGGTTATACCATGATAAAATACTTATGAAACATACTTATTTTTCAATAGTTTATTCTATTATAAAATGAAAAAATGATTATAAAATCTATTCTTTTCCATAGGTTATGCTATGATGAAATATTTATGAAACCCATTTTTTCATGGGCTTTGATAAGATGACTGTTTAATGATCATGAGACACATGTATGTATGATTTTTATAATGTGATTGGTGAGAAATATATCTCCCTATAATTCATTGGATAAATATTTATATAATTTGAGATAAACTAGATTTTAATGGGGATTGAACCCAATTCAGTAAGGTAATTTTTTCACTAGGATAGTATTGAGAGTGAACCTTGACTGCTATGATTGTTTGGGGAGTGAGACCATTCTACTACGATAGTTTTGTAAGTGATCCTTGTATAATAAGGAAATTATTTTATATTCTTTTGTGTATGCCAAAAATCTATGTATTATACCCATGATATGATCTCATGGATTATGTTCTTTGATTCCTTTATGATTCATGTCTTATGAACTTCCAAGATTTATTCCGTGAATCAAGTTTATGATCTTTGATATGTATTTTAAGGTTTTAAAATTTTATTCTCATGTTATCAAATCCTTATGATCATGTTATGTTAATATATCTTTTGTTCACCCTTACTGAGCATATGATCTCACCCATTAATATGCTTCATTTCCCCAAGTTATGAAGAAAGATATTATGTATGATATGCCTAATAAGGGTGATATATATGAAGAAATTAGTTGTATAAGATATAGTTCACCTATGAACCTATTTTTTACATTTTATGTTTCCAAATGTACTAGACTTAAATGATTCTGCAATGGGTCATAATGTTATATAATGAATATTGATATATTAATATGAAATATATATGTATGATAAGTTTGGGTCTTTACAACCAAAGAATCCTATAATTAGCATGTTTCTTTTCAGCATATTTTGGGATTCTAAAATGAGTGTCTCGAGTGTGATTTAGGTTTAGGTTATCTGTTACCTTATGTTTATTTGATAGAGTTGGGTTTGATAAGACACACTCAGGAATTTATTATTTGATTTAGCATGATTAGTTGTGTTTGGGAACATGCGATACAATGGTTTCTCTTATGATTTCTTACGATTTTATTATTTCATGGAAAATATTATTTTCTCCTTGTGATTCTTAGTTGGGCACTGTGTTTTGAAGGTTATGTGCTTCTATGGGTTGATTTTTCTGAGTTTGGGTGTATTTTGGTTCTTTGGGTTGGTTGTGTCTTGTGTTTTTATATAAAACTTGTGGATATTGTATCCTTAATGGATGAGATATGGGAGACCATGGGATCTGTGCTTGGTTGGCTAGGACTAATGTTCTTGTGATACGAACCTGAAGGTGATAAATATTTAGTGGGTTTCTTTGGTAAAATCCTTGTGGTTGAGGTCTTAGTCGGTTCATGTGAGGGCATAGTGACCAGGGACAGACTTATGTTGGTTTTGGTAAGGATTGGTTGGGTATGCCTATTTCTTTGTGGATTTGATTAGTTTATTTGATGGTCATTGATCCCCATGGTGGTTTGAGGGTTTTGGTGTTTCTCCTCTTTTGGTTAGTATGTTTTATCGTGGAATTCATTTATTCCAGTGGGGTTTCTTGGGGAAGAATGATTTCTTGGTGTTGTGTCTCTTTGGGAGTGTCTATATTGTTAACCCACTATTTTAGATGAATTTTAAATAGAGGGGATAATTTAATAGGCCTCAATTCTAGTAGAGACCTATGTTCCTTGTTAGTTTGTTTAATTCCACTTAGAGAAATTGGATGTTGTTTGAGGATGTTCCCCGATGGTCTCATGGAATATTTTTTATTGGTAATTCCTCCTTCTTAGAATCTCTTCTAGTATCCTATATCTCACACCACTTCCCCGAGAACCTTATTTTATTACATCCTTTTTAATGGAATTCTGGGGTTATAAAGTGTTATGGTGGGGATAATTGTGATCCCCACAATTCCATTGAGTTTTATTTCTTAATTTATTTAATATTATTTTATGGATTTTTGTGTTTTGGAAATTTTTGGTTTAGATTTTTCAATTTTTAAAGGTTTAAAGGGGGAACGGGGTTATCCAATATGGGTATAAAACCACAAATTTAGAGGCTATATTGGATAGTTTTATTTGTAATTGTTTTTTCATGGATAGTTAGCATGCCCGAGGTCCTAGAAGTAGTAGTACAAGGTTAGTTTTAATTAGGTAATGTGGGCTGCACAGTCACCACACGGTTTGGTAAATCATGTGGGTAAACTATGTGAATTGCCTTCTGAATAATTATTTTTGGATTCCATTTCTTATATTTTCCCTTAAAAAACAACCTATCCCCCCCCTCTGACAGTCGTGTGACCTCCCACCCTGGCCAAACCCATTTGTCCCATGCCTCCCCCTCCCATTAGAAATTTATTTATATTACTTTATTGTTAATAGCTATATCTTCCTACGAAAGACTCTCCTACCCTCTATTATTTGATTCCTCATGGGGTTTCCCTGACTTGTTTCCACATTTGGGTTGGAAAAACCCTTGGGTGTTGATTTGATCGGGTTTTTATGGTTTCTTCAGTGATTAGGGTTTATGTGGGTCTTTTCATCCCTAATCAGGTGTTATCTATCTAGGGAGATGCTTTTTGGACAATACACCATTTATATGAGGTGGTATTTACCAATGTAATTACTTTAATTTAGAAATCATTGATAGATTGGTGTTTTAATTGCTTGTTTTAATTTTCCAATGATGGTGTGGAAGGTGTTTATTGTTTTACAAGGTTCGCATATGATCCAAAAATTATTTCTATACAGTGATATTATTTATCCCAATTTAAAGTTTAGTTTAATTTCTTTTAAAACCCCATGAATACCATGTATTTGAGAAAATATCCTAATATAATTTCAAAATAATAATTGATTTTATAATGTTTCTTTGGGTATTTTAATGTGTTTTACAAAGAAGTTCTACTTGTACTTTAAATTTTTACTTGAAATTCAATGTATTTTTTAGATTTTTCAGGTGTGTATTTAAAAAATAGTGTGGTGATTTAAACACTTTGTGTTTTATTTTAAATGAAATTAGTTTTGAAAAAATAGTTCTATTTACCTGGTTTTTTTTAATAAAGCGGGTTTGTATTTTTAATGTATTTTAATATGTTTTGGGAAGTTTTTTTAAAATGTAATTTGAAATGTGATTCCAAATGATTTAAAGAATGTGTAAAATGGATTTGAATTCCAAGAATTGTCTTTTGAAGGAATCTTTTCACTTTAATGAGTTTTCCAAATGTGTGTGAGACCCTCGTTCATTCCCTATGTGGTGCTTGTGCCTATTTTGGTTAGTAACCACTTCAAAAATGTTCATATTATATTGTTTGATGCTTGTGCATGGATATGTTTGGGTATGATTCATATGAGTGTATGTGAGGTGCATTTTGTGTTACTTTTAAATGATTTGAACTTTATTTGTGATTATTGATTTCACACATCTACTTAGATTTTGATGGGAGTAATAAGAACATAGTAAGTGAATTGTATTAAGGAAAGACCTATTGTTTAACAGTAGGCATCCTAGGGAATGTTTCCTGGCTACACCCCATTAGTTACACCAAGAGCGTAGTGGGTCATGAGATAGTACCATTTTTATAGCTTGTGGAAGAATATGTGTAACACATAGATAATTTATGAGATGGATTATCTTTAATTTCTTCAATGACTTGTGTTGTATTCATCACCAATATTATCTTGTGTTATATGCAACACTGTATTAGCTTACAATATATGAAAGACTATTATTGGCTTATCTTACACACTATTTAAAGTTCGTTTTATATAATTTTTTACGAAACACTGAGGCTAGTTTTTTTTCAATGTATAAAATAACTATGTTTTGATTATGTTATACACAACAATAAAGGAAGATTTAACTACACGCAACACTGACTTGGCTTGCATTACATGACCTTCCTTGATAGCTTGTGTGGTACGCAATACCGAGTTTCACTAAACATTGATATATTATTATAATATTATTATGAACTAGATGTTATGAATAGTATTATCCAAATTTTTAATTTTATAAAATTATCATTTATCTTACACGTTTTCTAGAACATGGTATGGGAACAAAATCAATTTTTCTGATAAAAGAAATATTTTTCAAAAAATGCAGTCTTTCTGCCTTTTTAAGGCACACCCATTTTAAATATAGTCTTTGAAATGTTTATAAGTTAAATTTTAGAAATTAAACTTATTATTTGCAATAAGGATATAAAAATTAATTCAGATAAATTTTTGATATTTTTTTGATAACTTTCATATTTTGATGAATAGTAAAAATACGCTAAATTTTTAATTAAAAACAACCTTTTTCATCGAGATAATTTATGTGGTTAAATTATAATATTTAATGGTTTTAAAGTATAAATAGAAAATATTTTTACAATTAAATATATTGTATTTCATTAGCATTAATTTTACATTGAACTCATAGGTAAAAACATTACAATCTTTTCTAATGTTTTAGCTTTTAAACCCTATTTTCTCAACAACGGGATTAATTTTAAATTAAAAATTGAAACTTATGTGTCTTGAATTTTGAAAAATTGATTCCATATTTGGAATCAATAGGTCCAAATTATGTTAATAGGATACTTTGATTTTTGGTCATTATGAATAGTAACTACGATAAATTTTATTTACCACAATTAAAGGTAAATTAGGTAATTAAGGGTAAAAATAATATCATAAAATTACCCTAACACTTGTATTGATATAATTGGATGATTATATTTCTCCCTAAAACATAATTGGGTCGAAATGGTATCTATTGGAACCAACTTGGATGAAATTGAGTCAATTAATTTATTTTATTTAATGAAAAGTAAAATATATCTCACTCCAACTTTAATAATAAAATTATTTTTAATACATGGTTATATAGAATATAAATTAGATTATAAATAATCATTTGAAAGATAATTTTTTTTCTTTATCATGGTAATTTATTTTTAATTTTTAAGAAATATATAATTACTTTAATAGCTTATACATTGATGATGCAGAAATTATTTATTTAGTAAAAAATAAATAATATAGTTTTTATTAAAATAATATTACCCAAAAAAAGGCCCAAACACTTTAACAAAACTTATTGGTTGATTATATATAAATTATAAGCAGCCAAGGATCGAATTTTTTATAATTTTAATCCATATAAAAGTGATAATGACACTTATATTATTTTATTTTAAATGATGTCAAAGTTTTTAGCTTCATAATTTAAAAAATATAAAGTTTTAAATGTTCTGTTTTTTAGAAGATAAATTTGACTAAAAGTATTATTATGAAATATATTAGATTTTTCTTCATAATATTATTTTATTTTTAATTTTTATGAAACAAATAAGTATATTAAATAATTATAAAAAAAATTTAAAGTAATTATTTTATTAAGAGAAATATCAAATAAATGGTTTTAAAAATATTAAAATAAATATTATATGAACTAATTAATTCGATAAAATAATTTTATACATGAATATGACATGTTTGAAATATATTAAATATTTATTTTCAATCTATCTTCAGTTTTTATTTTATTTAAATTCAAATAAATGAATAGTGTCAAAATTGACACTATTGATATTTTATAAAAATAACATATTATTAAATAGTTTAAAAATATTTTTTTTAAAAAAATTACAAATTGAAAATTATATGATATAAAATTTCATAAATTATACAATTATGGACAATTCACAACACATAATTAAGTATTTATAACCAATTAAAATTTAGAATATTATTACCACAAATAAAATTAAATAGATTAAATAAGGCTAAATAAAAATGATAAGGTTTAAAATAAAATCCAAACATGTATAAAGTTTATTGGTTGATAATATTACAAAACCTATCTCATCTCATCTTATAAGTTGAGTCATTTTGGAGGTTTTTAAGTTTGGTTTGTTTTTATTATAAATTAATATTTTTAAGGTGTCCAAAAGTGCATATCTCCCCTCTTATAAAAGGGCACCTCCTCCCACTCCTATTTACTCGATTTTTAGCCTTAAAACTCAGCCAAACCCTATCCATTACCCTTATCCACTTCCCTAGAAACATACTAAAGATCCTATTATTCTTAAAATACCAACTTTAGTGCCCTTAGAGGAGGATTAGAAGAGGCATGTCGAGGAAGAGGTAATATCATTTGCCGATTCTTTCAAAATTATTTCTTCTTAAAATTCCATTATATGAGTTGTTTAATTATTAAGTAATAACTCTAGTATCACTTGTATACTTATATTTTATTATGAATATTAAAAAATCATATTCCATCTTCTATCCATCCTATGAAAAATTAAATCATCATGCATGTGTACGTACGGCCTACCGTCTCCACGCCATCGTGTTATATGTTTTTCATCACCAACATACTTGGATGGGTATAATGATGGAAGAAATAACTATATATGATTATTTTAAATTAAAATATATTCATAAATATTACACATCATAAAATTCAATACAATTCCACAATCATGGGAATGATATCATCGCTCGTGCTTACGTATCGCTAACCATCTCTATGATGTGATCCTATTCGTTCTACATGATCTTCATTGAAGAATGATTATATAAATGAATTGAATGAATAAATATTATATATATAATACTAATACCATTATTTTAATGATATAACTATAACCTAAAAATAGGAATAAGAATTTATTCGATAAAACATACATAAGAACATAAATATGTTAACACCCGAATAACGAGTAACGATGAAATGTTACTAATAAACAGATAAGAATATGACCATATATTATATCATAAAAATTAATATGATTATTTAATAAGTCAATTACATTATTTAAATCATTATACATGAGTTTATAATATATACAAATCATATCGAAATTAAGGTAAGGGAAAATCTCGCAATCTCATTTCTATCTGAGATTGTTTATACTTAAGTATTTACTGGGGCATATTTATCACCCATGTCTATGTTTCCTAAATATGTAATATTATTTCTACCCTCCTATAATTTTTTGAATCCAATATTACCCATTGGTTAATTTTTAGTAAAATATATGAAAGGAATCTCTTGTCATTTTCAGTATGAGACACATTTTGACTTTTCCAGAAAAAGTATGAGAAGAATGTTTTTTAACATATATGGCATGAACATATTTTTACAGTTTCATAATGCGTTATTTCCATGAAGATTCCTATAAAATATTTGATGAATATTTTCAAAAAATATATTTTTTTTAATTTCATGACATTTTGAAAAAAGAAAATTACTTTGAAGAAGAAAGGATATTTTCCTCAAGAATTCATTTCAAGTGTTTTATCCAAACAATTTTCCATCTAAGATAAAATTCATTAATATGGTTATGTTTAAAGTATAATGTCCATATTATTTACAAGGTTTTATTTTTTTTTATGGTGAAATTATATCCATTTTTTTATATGGATTATGTTATGATGGGATGATGTTTATGAAACCCATTTTATTCGTTCGGTTATGATGAATGATTTATGTTTATTTTGTGGAACACGTAAGAATGATTTCATTATGAGATGAGTGGGACATATATCTACCTCAAATTCATCGGGTAAATATTTATATCTCATGAGATAGATATGGCTGGAATGTCAAGTAAATCTGATTCAGTAATACAGGGCTAGAATGACAAGTAAACCCGGTTCAATAATGGACTTTGTCCACTATGATTGTCTTGGCAGAAATGCCTTGGATACTATGGAAATAATAATTTTTTATTATTAGTTTTCCACAATTATATGTTTTATTCCAATTCCATTCTTTTATGTTTAATGTTCCTTTATGATCCACACCTTACGTACTGCCAATATTTATGTCATTGCTTAAGATTTTGATGTTTAAATTTTATGCTTATGTTTTTACGTTCAAATGTTTATGGTTTGTTTTATGTTCTACATGTTTAACATTTATAAGAATTTGAGCTCAACCTTTTTATGTTTTATTTTCCCAAGGATATAAATAAATGTTTTAGGAAAGAAAACAAAAGGGGAAGATCTTTATGGGAGATTTTGAATATATTTCACCGTGATTAGAATATTATCTTTCAAGTTTCCAAAGACAGTAAAATAATACGGTCTTTGGAAGTTTTTTTAATATATATTAGGTATTCTTCAAAATTAATGTAATTTCCATATACGTCAATCTTGGGTATCTACTGTTAGAATCAGAGCAATGATTTAGTTAACCTTTGGAAACTAGGATGCAAAAACTTTAGTGAGATTTGTAGGGATATTTCCTAGGTATGTCTAGGGATGTCCTTAAGGTTGATTATAAGTATAGGATACAGTCAAAAAAAATTGGTAATTATCATGAATAATCTAGGATTAATACTAATATGTTATAGATTTAAAGTACTTCCCCTTGATTATGTTGTTTTCCTAGTATGAGTTTTTCCTCTCACACTGTTATTTTTTGGTTTTAGATAATGGCTAGAACCCGAAGGAACCGTGTTAATAATCAATGCATTGTGAAATGAAATGATTGTCCTTCTGAACAAGAAAATGTTATGGGATATAGAGTGAAAAATATTATTTCTATACTTACAGAAGCTATGAATCATTCTAGAATTCTGAATGTGTAGTGAGAAGAACAATATTCTATTGATTCCTTCATGAGGAAACGCCCACCTTCTTTTAGTGGGTCTTCTAATACAACTATTGTTGAACAATGGATCAGGGCCATTGAAAAGATATTTTCCATACTTCGTTGTTTGGAACTTGAAAAATTCATTCTTGCTGCTTACTATTTAGAAGGTGGAGCATACCGGTGGTAGACTCTAATTAAGATTAGAATGCCCTAAGATGAAATTGAATCCATGGAATGGGATTAGTTCAAGAACTTATTTTTCAATAAGTACATTCCTTATATTCATTGAATGAAGATGGAAAAAGAGTTCCTTGAGCTTAAAGAAAAGGATGATGAATCTGTTGGTATATACGAGGAGAATTTTACAAGGCTTTCAAGGTATGCATCTGGATTTATCATCCAACCTAAAAGTAAAGTTGATCGATTCTTCAGTGTCTTAAAACCAAGTCTTCGAAGGGAATTAGCTATAAGAGACTTCAATAGCTATGAAGAGATTTTGAGTTGTGCTATCAAGTTAGAACTGAAAGTTGGTGTTACATATCCATCTCATGGTTTTGATGAGAAATGAAATATGGAGTTCAAGGAAAATTTTCAAAATAATGGTGAAAAGAAAATGAATGTTTTGTTATGCTCAAAGTATGGAAATAAGCATGATAGAGATTGTCTTAAAGGGACTAGAAATTGTTTTATGTGTGGAAAAGATGTTCATTGATCAGCTGAGTGCCAAATTAATGGGAAAAAGGTAGCTAATTATGTGAATAGATAAAAGACTACAAAGAATGCACCACCAACACTTCAATGCTACAAGTGAAAGTAAATTGGGCATTATGCTAACCAATACCCTAATCCAAGGGTTAATGATGATCGACATCAACAACCTCTTAAGAAAAAAGATAAAGGGAAGTCACATGCGATCACTATTGGCGATGTTGAGTATGAAAATGAAGTATTTGAATGATTAAGTTTTTATGTAATGGGATTTCAAAATAGTGTTATGGAATATAATTTATAGTATTATGGAAAATTAGAATATCAATGTATTGGTCTATTATGGTTTCCATAATTATATGGTACCAATAACCATGAAAAGTTGTTGAAATATTTTTGGAAAGTAGATGATATGCACATAATGAAGGTGTAAGGAGAAAATAATATGTTTGATAGTATTAATGAGCTCATGACTGATAAAAGGACAAAGTAATATCATGGTTTGAGTATATAGAAATTTTGGGATTTTGGTGTATGGAAAGAGTTAATTTTGATGGAATTCTTGCTGTCACTAAGGTTCTTTGATAATTTATGTTATTATCATATTTCAAGAGAAAGCATGATGAAGTCCTTTAATTGTTTGCAATGGGACCAACAAGATATATATTATGATATATGGGGGATAAATGATGGTACATGACCTTTTTGGTAATTGTTTTATTTATACTGTGAGATTAGACAGAAGTATTTTGGATAAGCCTAAAGGTTGGAATGGATTAATTTGTACATCAAATAGTATTGTTTAAGGCTAGAACATTATTATTATTATTATTATTATTATTATTATTATTTCGGGAATATTATAATAGTATAGTTTTAGAAAAAGGACAACCCACAAGATAGGTGACAACCCATCACGTGAGACAAGGATGTGGGAATCGAACCCACAACTGAAGTGTGACGAGCCTTTATCACCTACCACTAGCCTACAAAAAGTCCATAGTTTGTAGAAATTATTTTTATTTTATTAATCGGTATGATAGATGAAGTATAATTCCATTTTTGGAATCATATACAATTAATCTCACCATAGATGGACTTATGTATATTTAATAACTTGTGTTAACCTTTTTGTGATAGAGACAGATGGAATGACCTATCATTCTATCGCATGATCTGATAACACTTCAAGAATGACAAATTCAACTTCATTTCTTTAAATAAGAGATGAACTGGAAATTTTTCATGGAAATACCAAAGATAATATTACACTAAAATCAAGTAATTATTTCTACTTATACAAAAATTCATCAAATTTAGGGAAATGATCTTGAAAACCAAAAATTTTGTTATAGTACCCTCATATCTGATGAATCAGATGGTACCTTAGATCAACAAAAATTCATAGCTTTGTGATTATTGGATTTTTCATAGCCATGTTCTCTACCACTCTTCATCAGAACTTTATGATTATATTTCTCTTCCATATCCAAGTTTTCACATATGTTCTACCATGTGGATACCCAGTTATGAGTTACGTTGGGTAGACTTTATATTTCTAACATTTTTTTTAAATTAAAGTTTTCGTACTCCTTTTTACGATGTGGGATTCTATGAAAGAAACTTTCAGGAAGAAAACCATTTATAACCCCAACGAATTTCAAGGGAAAAAATCATTTAAATAGAGGTATAATGTAACACCCCGAGAATTTATGAGATGGATTATCTTTAATTGCTTCAATGTCTTTTTTTTATGAAACACCAAGATTAGCTTGTGTTATATGCAACACTATATTAGTTTGTAGTATATGCAACACTATTCTGGACTTGTGTTACACACTATTTCAAGTTCGTTTTATAGAATTTATTTTACACAACATTGAGGATGGATTTATTTCTCAATGTATAAAATAACTATGTTGGATTCTATTATACGAAACAAAAAAATGAATCTTTCACTACATGCAACACTGACTTGGATTGCGTTACACGAATTTCCTCGATAGCTTGCGTGGTACACAAAATCCAGTTTCACTAAACAAAGACATATTATTATAATATTGTAATGAACTAGCCGTTATGAAAAGTATTAACCAAAATTTTGAATTTTATAACATTATCATTCATATTACATGTTTTCTAGAACATGGTATGGGAACAAAATCGATTTTTCTGATAAAAGAAGTATTTTTCAAAAAATGTAGTTTTTCCAGCTTTTGATGGAGCACCCTTTTTAAATCTAGTTTTTGACATGTTTATAAGTTTAATTTGACAAATTAAAATTCTTATTTGGGATCAGGATATAAAAATTTACTTTGGATAAATTTTTGATATTTTTCTGATAACTTTCATATTTTGATGAATAATAAAAATACACTAAATTTTTAATTAAAAACAACTTTTTTCATCAAGATAATTTATATGGTTAAATTATAAAATTGAATGGTTTTAAAGTATAAATAGAACATACTATTACCATGTAATATAATATATGTCATTATAAATAATTTTACATTGAATTTATAGGTTAAAACATTTCAATCTTTTGCAATGTTTTAGATTTTAAAAACTATTTTCTCAACAACAAGATTAATTTTAAATTAATTACTGCAAATTCTGTGTCTTGAATTTGGAAACCTTTATTCCATATTTGGAATAAGTAGGTCCAAATTATGTTAATAGGATACTTTTATTGTTGGAAATTATGAACAGTAACTCTGGTAAATTTTATTTACCACAGTTAAAGGTAAATCATGTAATTAAGGGTAAAAATAATATCATAAAATTACCCTAACACTTATCTTGATATAATTATATGATTATATATCTCCATAAAACATTCTTTGGTTAAAATGGTATCTATTGTAACCCACTTGGCTGAGATTGAGACAATTAATTTATTTATTTAATGAAAAGTGAAATATGTCTCACTCAAACTTTAATAATTAAATTATTTTTAATATAAAATTATAAAAAATATAAATTAGATTATAAATACTCATCTTAATGATAATTTTTTTTCTTTATCATAGTAATTTATTTTTTATTTTTAAGAAATATATAATTACCTTAATAGCTTATACATTAATGATAGAGAAATTATTTATTTAGTAAAATATCAATAATATAGTTTTTATTAAAATAATAATACCCCTAAAAGGCCCAAAAACTTGACCAAAACATATTGGTCGAGTATATATAAACCATAATCATCCAAGGGTCAAGTTTTTGATCTTTCGGATCCTTATAAAAGTGATTAAGACACTTATATTATTTTATTTTAAATGATGTCAAAGTTGTCACCTTCATAATTTAATAAATATAACATTTTAAATGTTGGGTTTTTAGAAGATAAATTTGACTAAAATGATTATTATAAAATATATTAGATTTATCTTCATAATAGTATTTTATTTTTAATTTTTATGCAACAAATATGAATATTAAACAATTATATAAAAATTTTGTAGTAATTATTTTATTAAGAGAAATATCAAATAAATGGTATTAAAAATATTAAAATAAATATTATATGAACAAATTAATGTGATCCACAAATTTTATAGATAAATATGACATGTTGTGAATCTATTAAATATTTTTTTTTTCAAATCTACCTTTTTTTATTTTATTTAAATTCAAATAAATGAATAGTGTCAAAATTGACACTATTGATATTTTATAAAGATAACATATTATTAAATAGTTTAAAAATATAAAGATATTTAAAAATTGAAAATTGAAAATTATATTGTCAAAAATTTCATAAATTATCTAATTATGGACAATTAACAACACATAATTAAGTATTTATAACCATTTAAAATTTAGAATATTATTACCACAAATAAAACTAAATTGATTAAATAAGGATAAATCAAAATGATAAGGTTTAAAATAAAATAAAAAAATGTCTATATTTTATTGGTTGATGATATTACAAAAATATATCATCTCATATTCTAAGTTGAGTCATTTTGGTTTTTTTTAAGTGGGTTTTGTTTTTATTATAAATTAATATTTTTGAGGTTTCCAAAAGTGCCCCTCTCCCCTCTTATAAATGGGCAACTCGTCCCTCTCCTCTTCACTCGATTTTTAGACTTAAAATTTGGTCAGAACCTGTAAATTTACCTTTTACACTTACCTAGAAACATACCATAGTTCTTGGTATTCTTAAATGACTAACCTTAGTTCCCTAAGAGGAGGATTAAATGACGCATGTCGAGGAAGAGGTAATATCCTTTGCCGATTCTTTCAAACTTTTTTCTTCTTATACTTCGTTTATATGAGTTTTTTAATTATTAAGTAATAAATCCAATATCACTTATATACCAATATGATATTATGAATATTAAACAACCATATTCCATCTTCTATCCATCATATGAAAAATGAAATCACCACGTGTGCGTACGTACGACCTACCGTCTCCACGTCGTGGTGTAATCTGTTTTTCATCACAAACATACTTGGATGGGTATAATGATGTAAGAAATAACTATATATGACTATTTTAAATTTATATTGGTTCTGATATATTATACTCCATATACTTCAATATAATTCCACAATCATGGGAATGATATCGTCGCTCGTGCGTATGTAGGCATACCATCTCCACAATGTGATGTGATTCGTTCTACATTGATCTTCATTGAAAAATGATTATATAAATGAATTTAATGAATAGATATGATATATATAATACTATTACCATTATTTAATTAATATAACTATAACCTAAAAAGAGGAATAAGAATTTATTCGACAAAATATGCATAAGAACATAATGTTGTTAACACCTGAATAACGAGTAACAATGAAATGTTACTAATAAAAAGATACGAATATGACCATATATGATATCCTAAAAATGAATATGATTCTTGAATAATTAAATTATATTATTTAAATCATTATACATGAGGTTCATATACGTACAAATCATATCGGACCTAAGGTAAGTGAAAATATCCCAATCTCATTTCTATCTTAGATTGTTTATACTTAAGTATTTACTAAGGCATATTTATCATCCACATTCATGTTTCCTAAATATGTAGTATTATTTCTATCCTCCTAAAAATTTTTAAATACAATCTCACCCATTGTTTAATTTTTAGTAAAACATATGAAATGAATATTTTGTTGTTTTTGGTATGAGATACTTTTTGAATTTTCCGGGAAAAGTACGAGAAGAATGTTTTATTAACGTATACGGCACAAACTGGTTTTTATGGTTTCATAATTCCTTATATCCATGAATATTACTCTAAAATATTTCATAATTATTTTCAACAAAAATATTTTCTTTTAAAATTTCACAACATTTTTAGAAAAGAAAATGATTTTGAAGAAAAAGGATATTTTCCTCAAGAATTCATTTCAATTGTTTTATCAAAACTATTTTCCATATAAGATGACATTATTTAATATGGTTATGTTTCAAGTATATTGTCACTATTATTTATATGGTTTTATTTTATTATGATGAAATTACTTCTATTGTTTTATATGGATTATGTTAAAATGGTATGATGTTTATGAAACCCATTTTATTTGTTGGGTTATGATGAATGATTTATATTTATTTTGTGGCACACCTAAGAATGATTTAATTATGAGATGGGTGGGACCTATATATCACTCCAATGTATTAGGTAAATATTTATATCTCATGATATAGACATGGCTGGAATAGAAAGTAAATCTGGTTCAGTAATACAGGGTTGGAACGACAAGTAAACCCGGTTCAGTAATGGACTATGTCCACTATGATGGTCTTGGCAGAAATTACATGGATACTATAGAAATAATAATATGTGATTATTATTTTTACACAATTTCATGTTTTATTCTAATGCTATTCTTTCATGGTTAGTGTTCCTTTATGAACCATTCCTTACATACTGTCAAGATTTATTTCGTTGCTCAATATTTTGATGTTTAAAATTTATGTTCATGTTTTTACGTTCAAATGTTTATGGTTTTTTTATGTTATCCATGTTTAACCTTACTAAGAATTTGAGATCACCATTTCTATGTTTTATTTTCACCATTATATAAAGAAAGGTTTTAGGTATGAAAAATAGGGTAAGATATTTATGGGAGATGTTGAAGATATTTCACCATGATTAGAAGATTATGTTCTGAGTTTTCAAAGACACAAAACTAATACGGTGTTTGGGTGTTTGTTTTTCATATGTATTAAGTATTCTGAAAAAGTAATGTAATTTCCATGTACATCAATCTTGGGTATCTACAATATGAGCTCCCAATATGTTTATTCTTTATTAATATGAGGAGGATACAAGGGATGTGGACAAGTTCAATAGTACCATAATAAGTTCCTTGTTATCAATTAAGGTCTTTATTTATAGATCCTATGTATGATTCTAATGGAACTAGGTCCTTTTTAGGTCACTTTAATGTATTTTATTGTTTAGTTAAATTGTGTAACCCTAGTTTATTTAGTTATTGGAACCATGATTCGATTATCTATTTTTCATTCTTATGTTATATGGGTTCCTTCTATGGTATATCCCATTTTATTGGTTTTTTTCTAATTAGTTTTAATGGTGGTTTGGAAAGTGTGTCTTTAAAATGTAAGGGTTTGTTTACTTAATAATGGGTTTTAAGAAAGGTATTTCTAAATAGACTTGGTTTTGAAAATGGAATTTTCAATGGATATTTGGAAAGTGGAATAAATGATGATTTTGAATTATTTTTTCTTACTATTTTAAATTCTCCATATCCAAGGGTTTGGTGTTCATTTAAAATTATTAATCATCCTTGTTTTGTTTTTTAACAGAAAAATGGTCAGTTGATGTAAAATGTGTGTGTGAAATTTTTTAATCTTTGTTTTATAAGCATGTGTGAAAATATTTATTTCTAGGTTGTATTTCAAACTAGCTTAAAATGGTTTGAAAATTAATGGAAAGGTAAGTGACAAGTTGGGTGGTTTTCTATTGAGTGATTATGTCCCCATTCCTATATTAGTGTCTAAGTTTCAGGTTCTTGGTTTAGTTCTTGGACACTCTTGGGAGCATTGATTTTTTCTAGGGGATTGAGGTCAGTTGTTGATTTTATCACATCCAGAATATGGTGCCTATTACATGATTATGTAAGACCCACCTTTATTTTCATATAATTCTCATGTGTGGACCTTTAAATTATTTACTTTGTCTATGAATTCTTTTACTACTTTTACATTTATAGGTGTAGCAATATTGTTGTGGTCGAGGATAGGAACATTTGGAGGTTATTTCTATAGGAGAGAGTATTTAGAGAGTGATCCATGATTTTATTTTTTGTGTTTATTATCTATTTATTATTTACTCCTAATTATTTGATTTTTCGCCTGGTCATATAACTTAAGGATAGGTCATTTTAGATTTTAGATGGAAATTTTGTTGTTTTTTAACTCTGATTATTGGGATAAATCATTTCCAAGTGCATTCATATGACACTCAAGAAATAGTTTCTATCCCGTGGGGATTGAGAACACCCTTAAGGTTGGTGGTGGATCTATTTGGGTGTCTGTTCAGATGGAATTCCAAGCCATTTTGTTACATATTCATTATGTAAAAAAGTTTTTTTTGACTACCTATCTCTCCATACTTACTCTTATGTATATTATTTATTTCATCTTGGTCTAATAATTTACATAAAAGGGTTTAATTTACCTTATTTATGGGATGAATTTGGATATGTATAAATATTTTTGGATTTTAATTTGGGTAATAATAAAAATCATGAGTTGTCTAAAGAATTATATATAGATATAGTTTTAACATATTGAATTAGTGTAAGGAATAAGGATTCAAAACCAAAAAATTAAAATCCTGAAAAACAAAAGTGAATATCATGAGATAAGATATTAAGATTAAATACCATTTAAGAAACTAAGTGTTAAATTCCTTCTAAAGAAAACACTTTTCATGGACTCTATCATTCAATTGGGTAGGGAATTACAAGGAAAGAAAGTTGTGGGTGACTCTAATAGAATGAAATTCCAATTCACGAAATTTTATTTGGCTCAGCTAGGGTTCTCTCCTCCTTCTCGTCTCTGCTGCTTTCTTCACTGCGGGTGGATGCGGCATCTCACTAAGCTCTTGGCTGGATGGGTTGGTTTTCTAAGCTGTAGTGGTTTTGGTGGTTCCACGGATAGTGTTGCTTCATTTCTGGCCTAACCTTCTCTTGATTCCTGCACAACTGGATAGTGCTCCTTCGGCAGAGCGGAGCAAGTTCTCAAGCAGGTTCATGCTTCTGCGGTCTGTGGGATTTCAGCTATCTGGTGAGAGCGTTGGTGTTTTCCCTTTTTCTTCTATGGTTGAATCTTCAACGGTGATAAGTTTCCCTGATTTGGGTCTCTTCTACTAGTTTGTTATTGGTGGCCTCTATCTTTCTTGAGACGCTTTGGTTTTGTGAATCGTGTGATCTGGTGTTGGTTTCCCCATATCTGAAGTTATGGGTTCTAGTTCCCTTGTTTTTTTATATCATTGATCATATTCATTTCATGGTTTGGATCCGGTTCCATTTTGATGTGTTTTGGAGATGGGACTCGTAGCCCCTTTTTGCTCTGATGGTCCGGTGCCAGGGGTCGGCTGATTCTATGGAACGATGGGAAGTTTTGTGCTCTGTTCTCGGTCTTGAAGGTGGTTTCCTTCTACGGAGATGGTATGACGGTCACCGGTGATGGTGGTTTGAATCTCTGGTGGGACGTGATGAAGGTGGTGGTTCAATTTGAGGAGGATTCTCTGGCGACGGAGAGGTCTGCTGCTCTCTCCAGCGACCTACAATGATGGTGACGTTTGTTGATGGGCTCACGGCTCAATTCTGAGGCGCGTGGAAAGTGATTTGGTTTTTGGATTTTGAAATTTAAATTTGGTTGTATGGTGCGCGGTGTGATAGCAGGTGCGGTGAATTATGTATTGGGTACCGGAAACCCTTAAACCAGCCATTTGAAAATGAAAAAAATGATTAGCGGCAAAAAGGAATAGTATTGAGTTTCTCCATATGATGGATTAGAAAAAGAGTTGTCTGCTAACTATTTAAGAGTCATATATGAAATGTTTGACATGAAACCCTACTAAAATAGATAAGTGATTGGGGAAATTACAATGTAACACAACGATTAGTAAAATATAGTTCATGGATCACTAATGAATATGAATTATTTAAAAGGGGGTATTATTTTAGGGGGAAGGAATTTAACAAAATTAGATACTAAATGAATATAAAACATGATACTCATCTGATAAAATCTTTCATTTTAGATATAATGAAATAATAATCATTGACCACAAATTTTTTATCAACATTAGAAAATATAAATCCTAATGGAAGAAACTTTTTATACTAGTACATAAACTAAAGGATCATTCTTAAAAAAGAAAATTCTATGTATTATAAAAAATCCCTTCTCAACTAACAAAAAGATGCAGTAGTTCAATAGATAGATCTATAGATGAGTATGAGAAGCATAAATATATTTAATTTAGGTTTCGAAGGAATAATATTCATTATTACTGAAGGAACTTTAGTCTCCACTCATATACATAATAAGATTGGGTACATTAATTAATTAGAGAGACTAATGATTTCTTTTAAATCTTGGTTTTTTCTATGGAATTCATTACATGATTTTTCTTAGAAGGGTTATGAAAATATTAATGAATCCAATTAAATTTTACCCTATTTCCTCAAATTATTTATGATTTATGAGCATTACATGTTGTTTCATAGCTAAATTATTATGTTGATAATAAATTTTTTTAAATGTTTTAGATAGATAAAAAATATTATTTGTCCAATTTTTATCATAGGTTACAGGATCATAAAGAAGGTGAAAGGAAATAGGGGTAGTTTTCCATTTAATGTAATTTTTTATGAATTCTTTAAGGCTTTTGAAACAATCCATAGAGATTCCATGTTAGGTATTAGTGTTATAGAATCTATTATTCAAATTTTAAGGGTATATGATACTAAAAGGATATTTTGAAAATTTTGTAAATATGTAAGTGTTCAAATTCAAGAAAATAAGTGATGTAGTATTTCAAGCTCCAATGAATCTTAAAATTATGTGTATAGTTATCTCGTTTTTATTATGTGATAAGAAATTTTATTTGTTAATAAGGAGTAATTATGAATAAATGAGATGATCCATAGGGTTTATGATTTATAAAACTCTATAAATTTTTTGAAAATAGGTAAAGGATTAAAATTGTTTATATAGGATAAAAGGTTTATCTAATAAGTTTATTAAAATATGAAATAAAGTGTTCTAAAAACCTTTAGTTGAATATTTTTAAGAATAAAGTCTTCTTTTTAGAATGGTTCTTTAAATATAAAGAATATCATATTAGATATGGATGATAATAATTTATTTGTTAAATATTCCCACTAAGAGGAAATAAGTGTTATTTCTTAAAAAAATGAGTTTTTGTATCATACCATGATATTCTAAATAGAATATAGTTTCTAAGAGGCTAGTGGGAGCATATTTGGAATTGGAAAAGTTAAAAGTGTAACTAATAAAAGAGAAAATAGTAAAATTCTAAGTTAATGACACATAATATCCTAAAAGAGTTTAGGTTATGTCAGTAGAGTAATATTTAATGAGTTAAATTTAGTTACTATAAAAAAGTGAGTGAAAATTTATATCTTAATGGAGTTTAGGATGTGTTGGTAAAGAATAATGAAGATAATTACAATAGTTACCAACTTATCTCAAAGAAAAGTTTAATGTAAATGTTCTAATACAATGATGATGAACTTAGAAAGAATTATAAGTAGAAAATTAAGGTTATTTACATTGTAGAATTTTATGTTGTGTAGTAAAGATGATTGAATACTATGTTAAAAGTTATAAACATTAGTAATATGATTCAAAATTCCTACCATTATTCAAAAAAACTTTCATCATTGGTATTACTCACTAAAAGAGTTTAATGAGATGGTTTTATTAGCTATCCATATAGATATATGAGGCTAGAATTGCATAGAGATGTAACTAGTTTAACAAAACCCTAAAAGTGTAGAATATTCATGGTCTTTATAGATTCCTATCATATAGTACATTAATATATGGGCTCTTATGCATGGATTTTTTAATATTCTTAAAGTAGTTTAAGAATAAAAAAGTTATCATTTTATATAAAATCCAATCAATTTTTTATAATTATTTCATATTGACTGCATATATTGTGTGATGTGAAATGATAATTAACCTTTAAAAGTGAAACTTTGATTTATCGCTAATTGATGTTTGTCATGGAGTATTATTGGTCTTGATGAATTATTAAGGTTAATTTGGGTAATATTTTTTATAAATATACAAAATATGATCTTGATGAATAAAATGAGTTTTGTGTGCTAGATGACTCGATAAGTATATGGCATGGAGTATAACACACTATGTATTCAACATACCAGGGGTGAATGTTTCATATTAGATCCCCATTCCCAGTGTTGTAAATATAATGAGAAGAAGAAACTTAATACTTTGATACCTTTATTAAAAAATCCTTTAGGTTTAGATAATCATGGGTAGTCGGGTATTTTGTTGTCCATTTCATCAGTTGAGTCTTAACCGAGATAGAATTTTTCCTATCATATAACGAGTATGCTAGTTGGCCCTCAATTAAGATAAACTAATTAAATGTGCATAGATAATTAGATATCTTGGATGTGATGTACGTATGAACCTAATTGAGTGTAATGTGATGTGATCATCCACTTAGATAAAATAACTGTGCGGTCACTACTGGAATTGGGACATATACCAACACTTATTTTCCAACGGTTTAAAAAACCATTGGGATAAAGACCCTTTTCCAACAGTTCTAGTAAACCGTTGGAATAAGGTGTTTTAGGTTGGGTTTTCCCTACGGTTTTGTTAAACCATTGGGAAAGAAAAAATTTCAACACCAATTTAGGGCTCCTCATCCCGGACCGTCCACGACCTCCGCCTCCCTCCCCCCTCCCCCCTCCCCGATCTTTATCTCCTCTCGGCCTCTGCCTCCACCTCCCGGCCCCCTCCCTCTCCTCTGGAGGTGTTCCCCTTCCCCTCTCGGCTCCCTCTCCGACGACAACATCCCCCTCCCCTCTCATCTCCCAGCAATGTTCCCCCCTCCCCTCCCGTCTCCCACTCCTGGCGACATCCCCCTCCCCTCAATCTCCTCTGACGACGTCCCCCGACCCCATCTCCAGTCGCGCGCGAGACCCCCCATGGCCAAACACCCCGCAGGACGTCCCCCCTCTCAGCTCCCTCTCCTCCCACCAGGGTTCTTGATCAGTATTTTCCCGTTGATATACTATTCCAACTATTTATCTCGGTGAACTAATATTTGTTATCTTGTAATGGATTTCATTCTCTAACACTTTTTTAGGTACACAGTATTATAGTAGAAAACACCCCCATGGCATACCGATTTTCCCAGGGAGCTCTCAATTCCCTTTTATTTTTATTTTTTTCGATATCCATTCCCACAAACATTAAAAATCTCTGCCATACCACTCTCACCTATATTTCATTGACAGTAGGGACACTACCTCATTTTAAGTGTGGGAGGATTTTCTCATAGTTTCACATGTGATGCAATTGGATTTTTTATTATTCTCACTTGTCTATGTGAAATTTTTCAAAATAATAAGAATGATTTAAACTTGAGAATCATTATTCCCTTGTTATTCAAAAAACGTTAAGTGTAAAAGTTCCAAGGACCATGTCTGACTCATACTTAGATTTGTTTAGAATGATTGCTAAGTTTAGGGAATTGATTCAAATTCAAAATCTTCGAAATAATGACTAATTGACCTATTACTTAGGATTTATGCCCTTTGTGATTGCCATTTTTTTGATTCTCACTACCTAAGAAGACTCTAATCCTTCAATTTCATACTCTTATCTGGGCATATTTCTTGATAGATGCCATGGGCAAGTAAACTGACTATAACTTGCACTAAGATTGTATCTTAGTGATAACTGAACAAGTATAAAACTAAAATGATTTAGGACTCTATCATAGACAATTTTTTCCTAAGACACACCTGAAATCTATCCATCATTAAACACTTAGTTTCCATTAATGTCCTATTAGAATGAATCAATTTCAATCCTATTTTCCTTCATACCATACTTATTGTACAATGCGTATGGATATCTTTGAACAAGTTTGGGCAGGACATTCAAATATCATGGGATGCTTCCACTTCCAGAGATGTACGATATGATCACCTAATTATGCGGTTGCGATCCATTTACCATTTGTTGTGTTTCATTCATAATCTCTTCCTTTTTAAAATAAAAAAAATAAAAGAAAGGAAATTTGTTATGGTTTGTTTACTAAGAAGGTCAAAAATCACAATTTTCCAGACTGATTAATCCCTCAAAGTATTATATGTGGTTCAGTGATGGATATGATATCTATCCTAAGAATATATTTTGACGTAGATCACTTGTATACTGTAATACCATGAGGTGTGAGTGTGAGGAAACATTGGAAGATAGATGAGCCTTCCATGAGATGGAATAGTTTTTCTAAAACATTATGTGGGAACATTTATGGAGTATGTTGGAGTCATGAAATAACCCCAAGTGTCTCCATGAGATAGCATAAATAACCCCAAGTGTCTCCAAGTGTCTCCATACATCGTATCATCCTCACATGGGTTGGACACTCACCCAATACTATCAAACCTATCCTAGTCTATCCTCTCATTCACATAGTCTAGACTCATCTCTCTAGGATTATCCCATGCCTCGATGCACATCTCATCATCCAACTAGACAAAGAGGACTATTCACCTTATGATTGTCCTAGTCACAAAAGCACACCATGTCGAACCCATCTACATTATATTCTCAATAATCCGATCAAGAACCTCATCAAAATCATGTATTATAACCCAGTCCCACTAACCAGGTTCCATCCTAAGCTAAATCAAACCAAGCCACTTGGCATTATAACGCCAATCTGTCTGACAATACCCAATACCCGCACTAGCATCTCATCCTTCATCTCTTTAGTTGAACTCTTGAATCATTAAATGGAGTAAAACCTTTCATAATAAATTTTATATACTCAGAGGGACCATCCCACTCTAAGAAACTACCAAGATTCCAATCCATCCTCATAATTATTTCTTCATCAAACACTAGATGTACAATTGCAAAACCTATCACCACAAGGCCCAATCCTCTTAGGAATATTTTACTTGATCTAAATCCTCATAGTTAGTGACATCAATCACATAAAAGTTCATAAATGTCAAACGAACCTTACATTCCAAGAATTATTCATGTGGACAGGCCCCATGGAAACATGCTAAGAACTAAAACCATAAATAATAATTCCAAATTCATGTATCATTTTTAAATAAATATCTCAAGTGTAAACATAAAAACCAAGAATAATAAGACCTCATCCCTTGTATCAAACAAAACAAAACTAAGTTCAAACTCAGGAAAAATTGATTATATGCCATTAATAGGAAGAGTAATTGTTAATTAATAGGAATTTACTATTTTATAGTATCATTTTGAAACATTGATATGTTTCCCCTTTGCTTGCAGGAACATGATTTGACCCATGGGTCACTATGGTACATATATGTTGGGCGGTGACAGGTATATTCATAGGAGACAGGTATGTTTTAGTTTAGTTTTTATTTTATTCTCTTTATCGCATTGGTCACTTAGATCTTTGACTGCTTTTTATGGACAGAGGGTACTTATATTCTGTGAAGGGGGCCAGAAGGAGTTCAGATTGATTCAATCCACCGGCTTTGATCCGAGGTAAGATTCTATGGTTACTAATTTTCTCGCACCTCATGTATTTGGGGTTTTGTGTTTTTGACTCCATATTATGTTTTCAGTAGGGCGTTGGATCATTTCGTGTTGGTTCAGGTGGATTTGGTTCTCCTCTGCCAATCTAGGTAAGGCTTTATTGCCATTGGTTGGTTTTTCACTAGTTATGTAGCATCCTTCATGTTTTTTAAGGTTCTTAATATCCTTTGTGTAGGGCGTTGATCCCTTCTCATTGGTTTCGAGTCTCCAAGTCAAGGGCGACTCACCTGTGTGTGCATAGGTAAGTAAGTATATGTATGTGGGTTCCCCCGTTACATGTATAGTCACCCATGGCAGTGATTATGCATGTATGGGGCTAGGTGTGCCCATGTATATATATATAAATGCATACGCAGGTGAGTGGAAACTGATATATGCATATAAGCATATGTTCAAGGATCCCCTTGAACATGTTCATGGCCATGCAGGTGTTTGAATAGGGGTTAGGTGTCCTTGCATGTGTGTGAAGGTGCGTACACTCAGTGGAGGAGTAGCAGCTTTTAGTTAGAAATCTACAAGAGACGAAGTGGATGGCTTGGTTCCACCTTGAGGTAGAGTCCCTCTCGTAGCCTCTTTAATTTAAAAATGATTTAAATTGAATTTATAATCTTTCTTAATTCTTATTAATTATATTAAATTTCATATCTTGAATAAGTTTTCTTTAATATAATTATTTCATTTGATAAATAAAGTCATGTTTTTATAATAAAACCCCTCCAACGGAGGTGTTCTGTCTGCAAAAACTCACAGTGATAGTTTAGGCTATATGATTCTTTTCCGTCATTTTGTTTCCCTTTAGACGTTGTGTCATTGTGCCACTCACTAAAACCTTCCAACGATCCCATTTTATAACATATTAAATAGTTGATTTGTTCTATCATGTCTGTTGTGACCTTATCTTATGGAAAAACCCATTTCGGGTGTTTGCTTGGCCTCTTGGCCACCCCTTTGGGTGTTAACTTGAGCCTATATATCTAAAAACACTGATGGTGTCATTGTTTAACACCTGTCAGGCTTATGGTGATCCCCACCATAAGCTTTATCTTAACATTGTTTGGGGTGTTTTCCTGGCCTCGATGCACATTTAATTTTTTACATATATGAATTCTCCCATAAGATTTGTGTTACATCCTGAGATGTTAAAACATACTCAAATTCTATTGTTCTCAAGATGACTAAAGTTTTATTATTAAACTTCCAAGAAATGCATATACCATTGATAAGTAATACACCTACACAGTTTGACTCTCAATCAGTAGTTTCAACTACCTAGTACTACTTTTAAAAACAACGAATATCAAATATATATCTTTATCATTCCACAATCCCGAATCAAGAGTCTATTTTTTATAAAATAATATCAGTTTCTATAATGTGAAGGACAACTACATAAGATTTATTTGGAATCCTGGCCAGAAGATGCTGCCCCGCGGATGTCGCTCGACCGGGCCAACACGTCGTGATCATGTCGCGGTCACGCCGTGATTTAGCCTTGCTCCAGGACAACACCCCATAATGGTTCTCAGTCCTATCAGAATTTGATGTATAATACCTAGATAGAGTTTTAGATACATTACCCACCCATAGTTAATGGGGAGGGAGGAAACGACCGGAATGTTTCCCTGATTCCTCCCGTTCTCTTCGCTCCTGGCCAGATGATGCTACCCCACATATGTCACTGGACTGGGCCAAAATGACGCGGTCATGCCGCGGTCACGCTGCGGTCACACCGCGGTCAGGCGGCGGTCACGCCGCGGTCACATTGCGGTCACGCCGTGGTAATTCCGTGATTTGGCCCTGCTCTAGGACGACACCCCGTGGCTTTTCGCAGCCCTTTCAGAATTCGATGTATGATACATAGATAGAGTTTTAGATACATTACCCATCCATAGTTAATGGGGAGGGAGGTGAAGACCAGAATGTTGCCCCACTTCCTCCCGCTCCCTTCGCTCCTGGCCGGAAGATGCTGCCCCACATATGTCGCTAGACCGGGCCAACACACCGCGGTCACGCCGCGGTCACACTGTGATTTGGCCCTACTCCAGGACGACACCCCGTGGCAGTTTGTAGTCCTATCAAGATAATTCTCCTATCCCTAAGCCACACTTCTACAAACCCTCGGCGCCAATCCCATACTCCTCTTGTCCTCTCCGCCGCTCCCATACTGACCACCCCTTGCTGCCACTCCCATCCCAACCACCCCTCACCGCCGCTCGCCACTCGCCAATCACTGCTCCCCACTCCCTGCTCATTAGCGCTCATGCTTTTTTTTCCAAAATCTCTATGCGAACCCATAACCCTTCTCGTTTTACCATAAACCATAGCTTGACGCACCCATATGGAAGATTTTTCCCAATAGCTCGACACAAATCCTACTTCCCAACCGACTCTCGACGTAAACCGTACTTCCCAGCGTGATAGGTCTGGTTTTCCAACTCTATATTCTTCCGCATTAAAGGGTATGTGTTATGATCCCCTTATGATTTTAGGTTGTGTTTGGAACCCTGCTTCCCTACCTGCTCTCGAGGGTTCTAAATCTACTTTCCAGCCGGTCATATTATCTTTTATTCAAGTAATTTTTATTCATTCACTTTAAATCTATATGTATGCCTTCATTTATTTTCAATTTTTTGGTTCCATTTCACTGCAATGTATTGCCAATTATGATCCCCTTATGAACACAAGAAATATATCATTTTAGGTTGCAGTTTTGTTTTAATTTACCTATATAGAATCATTTTGATTGATATTGAAGAGATCAAAATGAGGTGGGGAGGAGGGGGGATGTGCTGGAGGGGGGGATGGGCAAGGGTGAGGTGAGTAGGAGGGGGGCTGGACAGGGGGTTGGAGGTGGCTGTGCAGGTGGGGGAGAGGGGGGATGTGCTGAGGGTGAGAATAGATAAGATATGGGGGTGAAAGAACATCCATGTTGATGGCAGCACCAATACATCAACGACTAGAAAAACTTGATCATCTATCAACAATGCACCCAATGGGTTATATAAAAGAAATGACTAACCAATGAATTATCAATGTTTCTCATGACAATCGTAAAAGTTTTACCTTACAAGGGCACTATAGTACAAGATTGACCACTCCACATGGGAATTATTAATCAATAGGTATAGAAAACACTGGTCACTCAATCAGTAACAAGCCCACTATGGTATCCTCAAGAGTCCCTTTGACGCATATAAATATCTTAAGGAAATCTGACCATAATTTCTATCCCACAATATCATCCCATACCAATGGTTCCAATAGTTCCGATCCTAAAAAAAGGCGGTAATCCTCAACTGTTCTAACCTTGAGAAATAAGTACCAACATGTCAGGATAAAACAAGATCTCTTCATATATACTACTTGATTATAATTTTCAGGATCTATATGAAAGAACACTGAAAAAACTAGCTTAGATTTCACAATCCATTCCTACTAATGATCTCTTAACGCTCACACATGATTCTCATCTCACAACCCAACCTACTAGAGGATTCTGAATCCAATCCTTGAAGAAATACTGATAAAGAATTCTTTTAGTCCAAAACACCATAAAGACCACATTCAAACACAGAAAGTATTCCACCATAGAAATATATATGAAAAACTAATCAAAATTGAATACTCATAAGTCGAATTCTGACTCTAGGGTTAAAATAGGGTAAACACAACAAGGAGAAAAAAGTACCCAACCTGTACTTTAGGTACATGATATGTAACCCAAAATGTCCCCTTGTTCCATGTGACATAGACTGCTCAGTGTGTACTTTTCCAAAGTACACATCATGTGTTCCGGTATATTATGTTTACCCCCACCTGGGTATATTCACATACAAGGCCCCACATAGCATGAAAAATTCCCTACTACGTGGAATGTATCACCCCATACACAATCTTTACCCCACATATGGTTCCCATGTATATACCTATCCATATATCCCCCCACACAAGGTCTACCCACGCACAATTCCTATCCATGTACCTCGCACTAGATATAGATTTATACCCTACATGGTCATCTACCACTAGCACACCCCGAGTCACCACTACATGGCATGTAACCCACCCCTTGTATTAATCTTTTAGTTCCCAAAACCCATCTTTCCCAAGTACGAAGAACACATGATGTTTTTTTTCAAAACTACACATCATGTACATGAGTTTTCCCAAACTAAACCCCCCAAAAATATCCCAAAATACCTAATTTCTCCCAAGTATCCATAGATTGAATCCTGAATGGGTCACCAAAAACCCAAAAAATAAGATTAAAAATTAAAATCAACTACCCTATGTGAATTTGTGGGGGAGGCGTGGTTCTTGTCTGGGGTGAGGTGGGGGGGAGGGGGCTGTGTGGGGGGTTTGGTGTGGAGGGGGTGGGCTGGGGAGGGGGAGGGGGGTTGGGCAGGTGTGGGGGGTGGCTGTGTAGGTGGGGGGGCTGGGCAGATGGGGAAGGGGGGCTGGGCAGGGGGGTTGTGCAGGTGGGGGTGGTGGTTGTGTAGGTGGGGGAGGGGGGTTGGGCATGTGGGGGAGGGGGTGGGATGTGCAGGGGGTTAGGCTGGGCAAGGGGGGGGGGGCTGGGCAGGGGGGCTGTGCAGGTGGGGTAGTGGGGGGGTTGTGCAGGTGGATGAGTATAGAGATGAACTTGAGTTCCTTGAACCCAATTAGGGAACTGAAAAACAATTTCGTAGGACCCGAGTATATCAGATAAGGAACATTCATGGAAGAATCTATAATTCTAGCCATGTCCCTACTTAGACTATCAATGTTGTAGAAACCGTGGAAGACCCATTTAGTGATTCTAGTAGGAGAAGGAAAATACCCATTCATAATCCAACTAGGTACAATTACTATTGAATGCAATAATGTTATATCCATCATAAATTAAGATTAATACGTCATTATGTTGAGAAACATTAGACCCTTGTACTTGTATGTAATGATAAATGTTATCAATATTTGAAAATATTACATTGACTATGATTTTTGATTTAATATCATTCCAATGTTGACACATTCTCATATGTGATATGATGAGGACAATATAGAACCTTCCACATAGATACTACAACTCTGTGTCTAATGCAAGAAATGTCCATAAGTCCAATTCATGCTCGGGGATCAATTTGGAGACCTCATTTCTGAATCATAATTCATAGTAATTCAGTAGGATAAAAACTTCATTGACTTTTTAGGAAGGCCTCTCTAAACTTTTCTGACCACTCAAACATAACTACATTGTTAGTAATCCTAGTCATATGCACTTCTAAAGGTGAAAATATTTAAATTAACCACATGTAAAACCCAAATAAACAAAGGAAACCCACAATCTCAAACATGTTTCGTATGCCTTCTCATGACACCACAACCTATACATTCTTTGGGTCCACATAAATTCCCACATTATAGATTACTTTCCTAAGAAAACATACTTCATGGAAGCATAAGTGAAACTTTGAGATCTTATAAAACATATAATGTGGTCAAAGTGTAAAAAAAAATCTATAGGTGTGCAATGTGTATATCAATGGTCGGTGAGTATATAAGGAAATCATCAATAAGCTCCACATTGAATGAGTTGAGATATGTATGGAAGATCTCATTCATGAGATCCATGAACACCATTGGATTAATTTTAAACATGAAAGGAAAGTCAAGATATGTATGGAAGATGCCTTAATAATTTTCACACCATTTGTAATATGAAATCATATATATACATTCATTCAACTAATCAATTCATGTCCTTAAAAAAGTTCCACATGTCTCATTACTGCTAAGTAAAAAATGGCAAGGATAAATATTTTCCCTCATGTACCTCTTTATTACCTCTTTATTACCTCTTTATTACCTCTACACAAGTAGTAATTTACCGCTTTCAAAATAGTAAATTATCTTCACACATGTTAATACATTATGATCAATGTAAATCCATTTTCTAAAATAATACCATATTAACCATGGTAAGTCTAATATCACATTCCAAATGCTCCATTATCACTCATGGTTTAGTTCATCTATAACCTTATCAATCAAGGTGAGGCCATTATATTGACCACTACCTTATCAATCATGGTAGGGTTAGATATTATTTTATAATATGATAGCTTTATTATCACTCAAGTAAGGGTCCTTCAAGCACCTTATCACTCAATGTGTTGTCATTCCTTATTATATATCACTATACTTGTTTGAATTTCTCACCCAACATGTGTATGAAATAACAACAAGGGCATTTGGTCCATATCATAGCTCACCAGATAGGTACAAGGTTCTAGTCACGTGGGACCTATTCCCCCTACCTTATCAATCATGTTAGTGTTATATATCAATTTATAATATGAAAGCATCATTATCTCTCAAGTAAGGGTCCTTCCAACAACTAATCACTCAATGTGATTTCATTCCTTAAGATATTTCACTATACTTGTTAGAATTTGTCACACAACATTTGTATGAAATAACAAGGGCATTTGGTCCATATCATAGCTCACCATCTAGTGTGCCACCATGAGGACAATGATCCCATGTGATGAATGGTTAATTTTTATGATTCTCCCTATGGATCATCATTAAAATTTCAATGGATACAAAAATCATCTATGGAAGGTATATACAAAAAATCATGTAGTAATATACTGGATTGTCATGGAGGATTATCTGAATGTTTGCATTACAGATTGGGGATAGAATATTACCTTATAATCTTATCCTCTTAGAATATGATATAAAATTTCCAAAGTGAGCCCAACAGATGATGTAAATGATTCATAACCACTGATAAACACCATGTTGGATGTCATCATAGCAGATCCCCTTGAAAATTAGGCATGTGATATCTCTCATGAATCAAGTAAATATCTATCCCCATAGAATCTATGTGTCACAAAAGCCTGACCAATATCCCTCTCTTAAACACAAACTAATACCTTGATAAATGAAACAATATAACTAAATCTCTTGACATTATAGAATTCATTTCCCCATAGTATATGATTCATCCATCATTATACTCTAGTAACAAAAGGTTTATAATGGTCATAGTGTAAATATCCTTCAAGGTTAGTATATTGAATGATTAAATTCATTGAAAAAATATCAAATTTATCCTAGAGTAATCAAAACCAATAACCCTTATCTGATATATTAGGATTGAGGTAGGGGATTCTTCATATATGAGTTATAAAATTGAATTTCCAATATCCCCCCTCCCTATTTGATCTACAAGAAAAAAAAAATTTGGTTCTTGGTCTCTCTACCACATCAATATGTGAACCATACAAGGGGAAGGGATGTGAGTAAGCCTTAAAAAATGAGATGATTATTTCTATGTGTTTCTTGTGTGTTTTTTGTGTGATTGCAGGTGATTGAAGTGATTTTTTGTGAGTTTTCTATTTTTGTAGTGTGTTTTCTGTGTTTTAATGTTGCAGTGTTCCTAAACAAAGAGAATGAGTGTTTTTTTGTGATTGTAGTGTATTTCTGTGAGATGGCACATTTTTCAAAGAGTTTTCATTACAACTTGCAGTTGATTGCAGGCTGTTTAATTTTAAATTAATGGGGGTATAACCCAATGGTTTCAAAAAAGTTGGGTTATACCTGTGTGCTACTGCATTTCCCAACGGTTCAAAACCATTGGGTTATACCCCCTACTACTACATTCCCCAATGGTTCAAAACTGTTGGGTTATACCCCTGCTGCTGCATTTCCCAATGGTTCAAAACCGTTGGGTTATACCCCTACTGCTGCATTTCCCAACGGTTTAAAACTGTTGGGTTATACCCCCCTGTGCGCTGATTTTTTCAACGGTTCAGCTAAACCGTTGGTATAAAAGAAATCTAAACATCCTTTTCCCAATGGTCCAGCGTGAACCTTTGGTATAAGTCTTTTCTAATGCCTCACAGCCCAACAGTTTGTAAAACTGTTGGGATAAGTTTCCCCAATGGTTTGAGGGCCTTTCCCAACGGTTTAAAACCATTGGGAAAACATGGATTCCCAGTAGTTTGTATTTATCTACCTAGTTAGTTTATACTTAGAGAATAGATAATGTGTGAGTAGGCTATATGGGATTGACATATAACTATGTTCAATGGTCATTTGATGTATTGGAAAAATAAATTATATTATTATGTATATGTGTATATGATATAGCTTGTGGAAATAGGTATGAAGATACATGTTATTGATAAAGATCATTTTAGATCCCAATGTGGCATGAGTAATATTGAATCATTTCTAGATGCTGTTGTTCGCTTACATTTATGGTTCTGAAATTCATAAATGTTTTTTTCATTAAAAATATCATGGGGAACATTTATAGTATGTGTGAACGAGGATCATGTTTAATAAACTTTGGGTGATACCCTAAAACTATTTTGGAGGATATCTTAATGAATTTTTAGATATATTTTTGAAATTTGTTACATATAATGTAATATAAGGTGACAATATATGACACCTTTTATTAAAAGATTTTTGGAAGATATCTAAAACTTTATTTGGATATGGTTTTAAAAGCTGATACACATAACGTGAGATAAGGTGAAATCATGATAGGTCTATAAGGATTTTAGTATAAGTGAGAGATTGATAAAAATATGCACTAAAATGTAGCACTATTACTTGATGGTTTAAACCACATCATGGTCTAAATTAGGATACATCATGATGTGGTGAGTGTGACTACATTATGGGACTATGCATGTTCATACAAAATATTATGAAATAACTCATAGAAATTGATCAAATTTATTTCCAAGAGCTATCATAATCGATTATTCATCATGTGATGATAAATTTAAGTATTTTTAATGTCTTTCATAATTTTTTAATAATTAAATGATAATAAATGGGATTGAGATAAAAAATTCAAGAGTTGAAACATTTTGAACATTTTTATGAAACACTTAATCAATGTATGGTTAAAAAATTAATATATTAAGGACTATATAAGTTGATTTGAACCACATATGATAGGTGATACTAGTTGGATGTGATCCTTATTTATAACCCTCTCAAAGATAAGTTTATTCTTAGATCTCATTTATCTGAAAACATTAAAACTAAGGAACTAGAAAACCACAGTTTAAGGTAGATCCTTACCAAGTTTCTGAAGATTCATTTGATCCATGAATACCCTAAGAGTGAGAAATTTTTCAGTTTCACCTCAAATATTTACATAAATTTCAATTATAAAATCCATATTAATAGTGAACATGGTTTTCCATTCATATTTGTTTTATTATTCATTCAAAAAATATATATAAATTCTTTTTGTTTTTAGATCTTTCTATTTTTATTCCACTTTTTTTGGATTGTAGTCATCTCTTAAAAAACCTTCAGTGGAGGGATCATTGTGAAATTTTAGTTCTATAATATTATATAGTGCATACCATCCCCTCTTATTAATTTCAATATATGCTATAGAGAAATATTTCTCTATGGGTAGTCTTACAAATATACCCACTGAGTACCAGTAAGATGAGATGGGGAAGTGTGTGAGTGAAGAATTTTTTATTTCATCCAGTTGGGCCTCATTATTTGATTTCCCATTTTTTTATTAAAAGATTTATGTTTTGATGATATTTGTTTCTTTGATCCCTCTTTGACCACCTTTCTTAGTTTTTGTTTTTATTTGAAGATTTTTATATATGGTTGGGCCTAATTTATTTTCCAATTTTTTTATTTTGGGTTTTTCTTACTTTACAAGTAGTGAAGTGGATGATGGGATAGATAAGACTCTGATTAAGGAGTCTTGTAGATATGGTGATACCTCTTGATGCTATCATTTTATGAGATGAGAGTGATTGTGTGGTTTAACTCATTGGTAAATTTGGGTATATAAGTTATCGATTATAGGAATGTGGGGCCTAGACTGAGCTTGGGAACACCAACATGGGTCTTTGGGGTGTGTGTTTCTTTTTCACCATGATGGAATATGTGTATTATATTGTGTGTGCATTTATGTGATATGTTTACCTAGTGGGTTTAGTTTCACTACCATAGAATTTTATGCACATCCACTTGATCACTATCACTTAGTGAGTCATGGGAAGTCGTAGAATCCTACTAGGTAGTTGTACTCAACTTACCCATGTATGTGAAATTGGTTTTGGAATGGGTGGTTTGACCTTTATGTGTTCATTTTAGGCATAGGAATAATCTTTGAAATGGATTCATGGCTTGGTATGAGTAGTATATTAGAGGATGATGACTTAGTATGTGTTGTTTAATATGTTGGTTCAAAGGAAATTGTATTTTTATTTCTATTATTGTGCAATATATGTTTCTTATAATGGGCCATTAGTATATTTATTTTGATGATTCTTATTCTGTATATATTTTATTGTTATTTATACTATGTTATATGTTTCATTATATAAACTATTTTTTTATATTCTATATTTCAGGATTCACTCTTGACTCTTAATTTTATATCTATAAGTTTTGGGTATGTATGATGTATGGCTGTGTAATTATGAATTTTTGGTAGCTATGAACATGACGCATATGGGTTTCTATTTATGGGATAGTCTTCTTATGAATTATTAAAACATTTATACAAGTTGGAAGCCTTTGGTGTATAGCGAGGTGTTCCAAAGGTCTAATGATGGTCTAACTTGAGCATCATTCATGAACATTAGTTCAATACATTAAAAATTAGTATTAAAGAATGTTTTTGGTTAGAATAGAGTCTATTATAGGTAAAGATATTATATAAATACTTGAGAAGTAGACCTTGAGAATTATTGGGAAGCATGGATTAAATCTAAAGCTAGGTTTTCAAGGGTTCTCCTATGTTGTGAATAAACATTGTAGGTTGAGTGAGGATTTTATTTGGTGGATTTGATAAGGGAGGGAATAAGTTCAATAGGGATTATAAGGGAGTAAATTTTAGCTTTGGTTCTGGCATTATGGTAGTGGTATTCTTAGGGAATGGTAAATGTACCTTTAAGAGGTCTTTTTTGATATAATACCTCAATAGGGAACATTATTAATTAAATGTAACAAATAATATATTTGATGTTTTCTCAAATAAGTTATAATGGGTGAATAGATTAATATGGATAAGATGGCGTTGATGACATGGTCATCCATTGGCGATCCCATGGATTTTTTTGCATCAACTACCTCAACATAAGAATTTATTCAAATATGGTACAATGGGGTTTGCAACAACAGGCTTGAGAGGAAGGCTCAGTCTATTCTACTTGCAGTGGTATGTTGGTGTATATTAGAATCATGGAATAACTCTCAGCACAATGGCCCCTGACATCTACTATCTCCATGAGAATGAGGACCAAATGAATTATTGCAGATTTCTCCTATATTATAAAGAATTAGGAGGAGTCCCTATCTCTAAAGCACCGCATGAAAAAAAGTTCAGTTCCTTTATCTATACACTCTTTTGTGAGGCATTGGGTGTGCTAGAACCCCACTGATCGTGCCTCAAACTTAATATTGAAGGATCCTATAATCAGGGGTGTATGTGGGGAGGTTGGGTTATTCATAACTCCTTTGGTTCGATGATGTTTACCTTCAACACATTCTATAGACATAAAGAATCTCTCAGGGAAGAGGCTAATGCATTACTTAGCGTCCTTTATCTTTTCCACTCTAATCACATTCCTCTAGATTTAGCAGAGATAGAATCAAATGTCATTTACAACTCTCTTGAAGGTCATTTCTTTACCCCTAAGAAGATCATGTATTTTATCCATATATGTAAGCCCCTCATCTCCTCCAACACCAAGAATATTCACACATGGTGATAAGGGGATTGTGTGGCATACTTCCTTATGACTAAGGCTTCTCAAGAGTGTCCTCTTTTAGAGTTCTCTATCACTGAATCCCTTACTCCTGGATGTACTAATTTTTTGATAGGGGATTCTATTAGGATTTATTTGTATACACCCCATTGACTATTTTACCTACCTTCCTTGTTTGTTTGTTGGTTTTGTTCACCTTACCATAATAATTCATTTTTTGGTGGTTGAAAAAATATAGTAAAGTTTTTGGGTGTTTTGTGTTTTGAGAAAAAACCATGTTTTTTCAATATAAAAATTATATTGTATCCCAATTCATGCATAAAATAGTGTGCTGGAAAAAAAAATACTAGAATGGATATGGGTTTTGAGATTTTATAGTTTTGATAAAAATTAAGTAAAATGATTTTGGAAATCCAATTTTAAAATGAGTATTGAAATGGAAATAATTTTTAGAAAATAAACAGTTAGGTTAGTGTTTTGTATTTTAGAATTTTTGACAGAAACCCTTGGATGATACAGGGGTTGTGGAAAAATACTCACGTGATTTTTGGTATGTTTATATATTCAAAATAAAAAATTGTTTGAAGTACAACTAGGTTTCTTTATTTTGATAGTTTCACTAGTAGTAACATCAGTGCTCAAATTATGAGTTTTATAATGTGAATTGTGATCAAGTTTAGAGTGTCATGTAATTTAGTCTTGAAGGATAGGTTTTTGAAGTAATTATTTCATATCTAAATATTGGAATTTATTTTTTCATGGTTTAGACAATGTGTGTGACATTATAGTTAGTTAATATTATAGTGGGGATCACAATTATATGTAATTTTTCTTCAGTAGTGGATCTTTAAGATTTGGAGAGCTATAAGATTCAAAATTATTTGGCTTTCTATGTTTCAAGATCAATATGTATCTTCATACACCATCTAGGTGTTATGATGGTTGATAAGAGTAGGATACATAGGTGATTAGATTAGTATTTCAAGTGCATAGATTGGAATATTGAAGTAAAATAATCCCAATGATGAGATGAAGATCATATAAGATTCATAAAATCCTTGGTGACCAGAGAGCATAATTTTCAATGAATATTTTTCTCAGTTTTAGAGTTACATAATAGAATCATGTTATGCATTAAAGAATTTAACATAATGGGTTAAGGATGAGTTGATACATAGAATAGGTTGAGGTTTATCGGTAAATGATTAGTTAGGATTATTGAGGGAAATTAGTGTTATGGTAGAAAGTTTGTAGTGAACCTCACCTTTGTGTGTTAATGAAAATATCATAAGGATGAACTCTAATTGATTTATTGAAATTGTGTGTTTAAATTTTAGGATATCTATTGAGATATATGTTATTTAAACATCTTTCAAAAGTCTAAATGAATATTTTGAACATGGTGGGGATTTGGGGAAATACCGAAAAATAATAATTCATTGTAGGTGAAAGTAAAGATATTGGTGGGAAGAGTCTGAAGCTCACTAAAAGCTAGATGGGTTGTCGTTGGATTTCTAGGGGTTGCTCGGTGGGGGATACCCCCACCATAGGATTATTGGTAGTTGTAAATAGAGACTCTATAGCCCCAAATACCATTATAAAAGTGGCACATGTGGTAAAGAGTTTTTTTACTTTTAATTTTATAAACCCCACCTTGGGGTAATTCTTATATAGACACATTGGATGGAGAATCTACCCATTTTCTATCCCCTTTCTACCCTTTTTTCTCCCATGGTTTGTGTGATTCAGAAGGGTTTTTCCATTCCAATTTTGTGTAGGATCTTCTACTTTGTATTCCCATTCTCCTCATGTATTATTCTATTTAATTTGGGTGATTATCATTACATATTTTAAGATCGATTTCACCAGAGAATGGTGGAACCATTTCTCATTAATAGTGATTTCATGTATAGTAAAAAAAGTAGGTTAAGGAAGGTGTTATCTAAGATCCTCATTTAAGGCACGTAGCTTAGTAATTTTATTTCATTATTTTCATACTTTTAGATAAATTTAATAGTAAATATAGTTCTAATCATATGTATTTGGTGTATCATAGTATCAAGTGTGTATTAAGAGTAGACCACACTATGTTTCTTATGGTTTTAGAATTATATCATCTCTTGGTGAGTTTTAAATTGACTAGTATAATTATGGTATTTTATTATAAATGGTTCAATGATTAATTCATGGGTGTTTATTGATGAAATAATAGCTCATTGGCATTTCTATGGTTAGAATGATCTTTTATTTTTATTTGAATAATAAAAAAATTTAGGTTTCCATTACCCATTGTGAATGTTGATTGCTTGGTTTATTAGATTAACTACTAGTTTATTATATTTACGTGATTATTATTATTATTATTATTATTTACATGAAATTGTGACATTTCATAACTGTATAAATTGGACAGGTTCATATCAAACTAATTTTTATCAAGGACCACATAACTTGTTAAATGGTTTGGTGGAATCTTGGTCGAATGAATGTTAGTGGCCTATATTATGGATTTCTAGGTTATGTGAGTTGGATTTGTTTATTTTATAAAGGAAAATTATTTAATCATTTTAAATTATTATTTTAAAAAGTTATGGTCTTTAGAAATGTAATTTCGAAAGGAAAAAGGTATTTATAAAGGAAAACATTAAAAATTGATTTCAATGTTGGAAAATATATAATTATAAAGGGGGTGTCCATGGGGTTTCCCATGGTCATAACTATGTGATCCAACATGTGGTTCTTATTTTTTACTTGATTTATATAAGAGTTTTTTAGTCATTATTGGTAAATAGGGATTTTTGATAAATAGTTTGGTCGGGTTGACTTTGTGATTGAGATGCCATATTTTCACAAAGCATGTGTTCTTGTGTGATCAATCTTGAATTATAGTTTTCTTTATTTATCTTAGTGTACATTGTGAGGTGTTATGATGTAATAAATATGTGTATAACCTTCCTTTGAGTGATAGGTTGGTTATATTTTATTAAGGTATTGAATAGGGTTCCCTGTTGGTGGATGTCCATAGGGTCCTTGGGATACCCTTTGGGATTAATTTGAGTAGAATACTCTATAGAATCCCATTATTATTTGAATAATTCATGGGTATTAGCGATACTTTGATTGGGTGATCACACATGGGTTCTGATCATGTTAAAATATAACCTTGGGATGACATGGGTACTGTAATGTCTCATATCCAGATGCCACCCAAAACAGTTCCCCAAGCCCGGTTGGTCATAAGGCCTCAAGAAAATCTTACCAAATACCAGAGGCTTCTGACTAGTAGTGAGGGTCTAAGTGACTCAGTTGAGAGACTATGCCCTCATTACCAGAGTATCCCAATAGAACTCAAATATATACAATAGCAGAAGAAAAATAAATAGCAGACAACTTAAAGTAATATAGGAAAACAGAAATATACATATCAATAACCAAAAGTATATCACATACAAAAATGATGTAGATGGTATAACTATCTATAAAATAGCCAAATAAGGTACAAGGAAATGTAGCCTAGTACAAGTCCTGAGAAGAAAAAAAGGCCAAAAATTTATCCCATCATTGCAAGCCTCAACTTAGTCCTATGCTCCCCTGATCCAAAGCCACAATTAACAACATGTACTAGGGAACCTACCCCTATCATCACCTACAACCATATAATTTTTTGGGTCCCCAAGGAGGCCCAAATAGGGTGTGACATAAACATCCCATTAGGAAACCACCCAGGTCTATACAGTTATAACAATAAATCTACAAGGTGCTATTGAGTTTAAGAAACTAGTATGTAAGTGCATATTCCCATGGAAGGATACCTGCAAAATAGAGTCATCTTCTAATAAGGTAGCTATAGCCAAATAAACAAGTCACACAGCCACACCGTACATCCATTTGTATCCTGCAACCCAAATCCACACTGTATAAAGTGAACAAGTATCCTAAGACCACACCATATAGTGAAGTATCATCCCATGGCCATGCCGTATAGTAAAATATAGACCCTGAGGGCCAAATCCAAGGTGTTAGAAGACCAAGGCATCCAAGTAATAAATATCTATACCACGGAGGGCCAGATCCAAGGAGCGTGTCTGAGGCATCCCATCAAGTCCAATGGAAATCCATGGTGGAACCTTAGTTAGGAAGTGGTTTGGTTCCTAGGATCAAGGCAATAAAAATTCCTACAAGATCCCAAGCAAGCCATATCCAAGAGGTAGAAAGGCCCGAGGAATCCCACAGAATCAAGACCCAAGGGGAAGAATCAACCCAAGGCATCCACTACCACATTATAGATCCAAGGAGAGAAGTCCAAGGCATCTATCAAACCATTCATTCAAGAATTCAAGGATTCAAATTTAAACATTCATAACATGTCAGTATACCCACTCACATCACCAAGAACTATCCATGAGTATACCCACTCATGAAAACCATTTATCAAAATCATATGGGTCTACCCTCCCATATAATCCATTTAACATGGAATTAATCAATTAAATATAGGTATACCCACCCATATCATCCATTTAACATTCAAAACTATCAAAATAGTTAAGGCATACCATGCTATTCATTAATCAAGGAGGCAATACATCTTCTAAACTAGTTACTCATGCTATCAAGTCATTAACATGATTCATCTAACTAGGAAAGAACAAGAACACAACCCTTAGGTAGTTTAAACTAGAATAAACAAGTTAAACCCAAAAGGAAGGCCACATGGGTGAACTTGAAATGATAAACGGGTGCAAACACACCTAAAGAGAACCCATGATTAACCTCACTAGGTTCAACTACAGATACGAAAAGCTACTCTCTCAAAAACGAGACCTCACTGGAAACTCCAACAAATGGAATTTTGGACGAATGCTCGAAAAACACCAAGAAAGGACAAAACAAAGTATATACCACCTACCTCACCTTGGTATCAGAAAACTCATCCAATATCGTGTCTTGATTCATCCGAGTTTGGAAGAAATTTGAAGAACAGACGAATGAGGGAATATTAGGGAATATGAACCTAAATTCAAATAGCATAGTCATTTTTCATAATAATCAATAATGATTAAAAAATAATTGATTACTTATCGATAGGGTACCAATGGGATAGATGGTACTCAAATCAGAGTTTGTATGGCTTCAATACTTGAAAAACTAAAATAGAGGGTTTTGGGTTCAAAACTGAGAGGAAACTGTTTTGTGCATCAAAAATCAAGGCTACTGCCTCTTTTATAAAAAAAACCTTGTTGGGAAAGTACACGATATGTACCTCAAGTACATGGAATGTACTATCCTCTTTATTTTTCTGATCAAAAAAATCTATACATCCTGACAGCCAAGTACACAGCATGTACTTGAAGTACACGACGTGTAGACCAAGTACACAACTTGTACCTGGCCTGTGGCCATATTTCAGCATGTTTTTCCCTTTCTTTCCCAAAACAACCCAACTGGCCCATGGCCCGGCCTAGGGTCTAATCCAAAAAGGAATGAAACACTTTTAACCCAAAAAAGAATATATTTGTACCTCAAGAAATCTCGATATCTTACAATCTTCCCCCTTTATATAAATGCGTCCCCAAATTTCTCTCAAAAGGGTGGTCAAGATTCGTCTGTATACAACCCTGACCACTGAGCACGTTCGTTAGCCTCCCTCTCCCAAATACCATATTGTAAACGTCTATACGTCCATATCACCCATACTAGTGTAACTGATCAACCTCAGAGAACCTTCATTCCCCTTCCAACGATATAAATCATATTCTCCTCAAAGGATGCATCAACTTGAAGCTCAACCTCCTCAGGCTGAAAAATGTGAGAAGGGTCTGATTGATAGTGGTGAAGCTAAGATACATGGAAGATGATGTGCATGGATCGATACCTCTGAGGTATCTGAAACTGATAAGCAACTGACCTGACTATATCCAAAATCTCAAACGGCCTGACATATCTCGATAAAATTTTACCCTATCTCCTGATCTGCCTGCATCCCAACCTCAGTAAAACATACAAGAAAACCCGATCCTTGACCTCTAACTCTAAAGGTCATATACAGTGATCAGTGTATGATTTCTGATGTGACTGTGCAGTAGTCATCTACTTATGAATCAACTATACCTAATCAGAAGTCTCCAGCACGAGACAAGGTCTTAGTAAATCTTCCTCACCTGCCTCTAACTATAAAATGGGGGAACAACATGTACTATCGTATAAATCCTCTAAATGTTTCATATGTATCATCACCAGATAACTATTATTATAGGTGAACACAACCAGGGGAATGTGCCTCTCCCAAGATCCCCCAAAATTTAGGACGCCTGTTCGAAGCATGTCCTCCTATACCTGTATCGTACACTCTGACTGACCATCAGTCTTATGGTGGTATGCTATGCTCAGAAGAACCTGTGTACCTAGTTCCATCTAAAAACTCTTCTAGAAACAAGACGTAAAGCAGGTGTCCCTATCTAAAACTATAGTGTGTGGGACCCCATGAATTCATACCACCTCTCAGATGTACAAATTTCTAAGAACATCAACACGGAAGGCCTCCTTGATCGGCAAGAAGTGTGGGACCTTTGTAAGCCTGTCAATGGAAAACCACACCACATTATTACCTTGAGGTGACCTCAGAAAAATAGTCAAAAAATCCATCACGACATCATCCCATTTCCACTCTGGGATAGGTAACTGCTGTAAAATCCCATCTGGTCACTAATGTTCTACCTTCACCTACTAAAAAGTGGAACACCTCGTAACAAAACCAGCCGACTCTCCCTTCATTCCCAGCCACCATTACTGACGTCGCAAGTCACGATACATCTCGGTAACCCCAGGATGCACTGTCCAAGATGAATCATGAAACTCCCTTGTCAACTCCTCATTTATGTCCACTGGAACCCAAACACGCCCATGGATACGTAGGATCTCATCACCACCTGTCGTCCAACCAGGAGGAGGGTCCTCACCTACCACACCTTCTCATAGAACTAGGCCTTCTAAATCTAATAGACACCTCATCCTACCTCTTTCCAGTATAGTAGAGGTAATATCTAAGGATGAAAGGAAAGTATGGCCATGTATTTCACGAACCTCTAGATGAATCTTAGAGAACAATACCATAAGTTGCCACTCACTACTGGACTAATGCACTACCTGTATCTGAGTCCTCTGACTCAGTGCATCGTCTACCGCATTTCCCTTACTAGGCATATAGGCGAGATCAAAGTCAAAGGACTAAAAGTAATCCACCCACCTTTTTTGACAAAAATTCATATTGCACTGCGTAAAGATATACTTGAGTATTTTTTGGTTCGTGTAAACCAAAAAAACTATCCTAGTAAATAGTTCCTCCAAAAGTGCAACACATGAACAACTGCAACTAAGTCGAGGTCGTGTGTAGGGTAATTCTTCTCCTAAGGCCTCAACTATCGAGACCCATACGCCACTACTCAATCTCCCTGCATCCGCACTTCTCGCAACCCAATACCTGAAGAGTCATAGTAAATTATGTAACTCTATCCATGCTTTGAATGTATCAGTACTAGTGATGATTTCAACCTCCCATTTAGCTCCTAAAAGTTTATCTCACAAGATTCTTACCACAAAAACTTCACACCCTTATTATTCAAGCCTGAAAACGGCACTGTGAAACATGATATTCCTATATAAAATTCCTATAGTAACCAGCTATCGCTAAGAAACTCCGTATGTCAAAAATGTTCTTGGGATGTTCCCAAAAAACTACATCCCTCACGTTCTCTAGGTCCACTGACACTCTTGTATCTGAGATAATGTGACCCATGAAGTGAATCTAATCCATCCAAAAGTATCAATTTACAAAATTAATATATAAATGATGATCTCTCAGTGTATTCAAAATGATATTAAGATGGTTAGCATGGTCGTGTTGATTGTGAGAATACACCAAGATATCAACCACAAAAACCACCACAAAAGAATCCAGGTAAGGATGGAACACTTGGTTCATCAAAGGAATGAAAATTGATGGTGTGTTTGTGAGACCGAACAACATAACCAAATACTTGTATAACCCATACCAGCTATGAAAGGTTGTATGGTGTATGTCTGTAGGTCGAACATGCACCTAGTGATATCATGACCTCAATTCCATCTTCAAGAACACTCGAGCTCCTCGAAGCTAATCAAACAGGTTATCTATCCATGGCAAGGGATATCAGTTTTTAACCGTCAACTGGTTTAGTTTCCAATAATATAAGCATAGCCTAAGAGTTATGTCTACCTTTTTCTCAAAAAGGGCCGATGAACCCCACAGAGAAGTATTGGGTCTAATAAACTTCTTCACCTCAAAATCCTATAGCTACCTCTTGAGCTCCTAAAACTCCATCTTAGCCATCCTGTAAAGAGGAATGGATACCGAAACAACTCATTGCACTAACTCAATGGAGAATTTAACCTCTCTCTCAGGAGGTAAACCAGAAAATTCATCAAGAAAGACATCCCTACAACACTCAATCACTGGAGGGAATTCCTCCTGACTCACTCCCTGATCATCCAGAAACAAACTAGAAATATGGGTTGTCATCCTGCTAATCCCACGATGCCTGGGTCCATCTCTACTCACCTGGACATCCCATTCACCCTTGTGAATAAACAATGCACCCTCTGGTGATTTAAAAGTCACCCTCCGGCAATAGCATTCAACGTATGCTCGATAAGCTATAAGCCATTACATTCCAATAATGACGTCAAACCCTGTTATCTCAAGGACATAAATATCCTAAATGAAGTGACACCCTCTGAACTCAATGGGACACTTTGTACACTGGCATAAATCACATGTTCTAACTCCCAATGGTTTTTCTAGAATCAAAATTCCATCATAAATAAAAAAACAATCCCAAGTCTATTTACCACTCGTGTAGAGATAAATTTGTGAGGGAAAACTATATCAAAAAAGAGAAGATCAAATAGTATAAGCTACTAAGATCATACCTCTCACCATAGACAGTTTGAGATCCTGCTCATGTTGGGTCTGTTTCACTGCATAAGTTAGACCTGTACCACGGGCCTGTGACCATGCATATCTACCCTGAGCTGATCTGCCCTACTGTCTTTGAGAACCTAGTGTCTGGCTACCACAGCCACGACCACCACTGCCCTGGCCTGATCGGCCCTCATTGCTCTATCCCAGCCTGACGCGAAGCTGAAGACCTTGCTTCTGAACCTAACGTCAGAGCTGACCCCCTGCGACTCACAGTTGGAGGGAAGGTCCAGCAAAACTGTTGCATCTTCCCCATCCTGCTGCAAGCCCGATGCTCAATTGGGTCACGGTCTCAATAATTTTTCATGTGGCCTCGCCTACCACACTGATAGAAAAACACCAAGATGTCTGCACCCAGAACCTGACTAGCACTCACATCGGGAGAAGCCTCGAAACAACGCTTCATTCTAGAAGACATAGATCCACTGAGGCAAGAAACAAAAATCCCCTATTCTGTACCCCAATCTTCCCTCAGGTTTTTCTCTATAATCAGTTCTTTATTTACAATATTATTGATAGAAGGCATCCTAAACACATTAACTTGAGATCTGATAGCATGTATGAGACCTTCCCCGGAGCACCTCTCCCTTGATAGCTCATCAGTAAGATACATCAGTTCAAAACTCTGCAGCTCTGTAAAGCATGCTGAGTTTTCCATAATTGTCATTGAGCCCTACTCTAGACGCATAAACTCACTAGATCACTCTGCTCATAGAGTTTTGGGAAAAAAGTAGTCATAGAAGTGGGTTTGGAATTCTGTCCAACCCATATCATGTATCCCATAATCCTAGTTCAAAACATCGCACCAACACTTTGACAATCCATGTAACACCCCAAGATTTCATAGTACGTTATTTCTTCAAATTAATTCAATAACTTGCACTACACACAACACCAGGTTCGAACGCACCACAAGATTACCAAACTAGCCATTTAAAGTGGTTATTGTAACACCTGAGATTTTTATGAGTAATATTTTGTTTTTATCATCAAAGTAATATTTCACTACATACTAGCTTGGCTTACTTTACACGCAATCGCGACCTTCCTCGATAGCTTGCATCGTACGCAATACTGAGTTTCACTAAACAATGATATGCTATTAAAATATTATTAAAACTAGCCGTTATGAATAGTAATAACCACTTTTTGAAATTTTATAAATGTTATTTTTCAAAATGGACTTCATTTTTGGATTCGGAATACCGAAATTAGCCTAGGGTGAAATTTTGGTATTTTTCTGAAAACTTTCAATTTTTGATGAATAGTGAAACCACTAAGTGGTAGGTTAAAAACTGAATTTTGCATAAAACTTAATTTTACCGCTTCTGTGAATGGAATTTCGAAAATCCGACAGACACAGTTGATATCAGTAAGTAAAATGTGGTTCAATGAGATAAAAATAATTTTTTGGTGAATAGTAACTTTTTATTTTTTTTTTACGCGGTTAATAGTAAATAGGGTAACTAAGGGTAAATATGATATTACTATTACCCTAAAACATTTCCTAATTCTATTGGATAAGTTTAATTCGACCAAAAAAAACTTAGGAATAAAATATGACCATTTAGGCCCACTTGGATTAGATTAGGACATTTATTATTAATTTATTTAAAGAAGGGTTAAAATAGTTAAAATCAAAGTTTCATAAGTAAATAATTTTTAATATGGGGTTATACATAAGATAAATTCGACTATAAATATTTATTAGAAAGATAAAAATATTTCCTACATAATGGTATTTTATTTATAATTTTTAGACATTAAATAATTTAATTTATTTATGACACAATGATGATGCAATAATTATCTTATTAATGAAATATTGACATAATTGATGTTATAAACACCAAAATAAATGTAATTTGAGACTTTTTATGAATCCCACTAATTTTCTAGGTTACTATGATATATTAGTTTTGATTTAAGAAACTTGGTTCGAACATATAATTCTGTTATGACTTTCACAAAAATCATATATCAAATAGTGTCAAAATTGACACAAAATAGTTTTTAAATCAAATATTATATTATTAATTGTTATTTTATTCCTAAAAATCTAAGGTTCGGAAAAATGACTTAGATAAGAATATATATATTAATACTAAACAATTTGGGGTTCTTTTGGCATGTTATAGTTAGTGTATTAACCATATAGTGTAAGAAAACAAAAAGACACGGTAAAAGTTAAATTATTTAACTTAGAGTTAAATCTAATTGATAAGGTTAAAATAATAACCTAAACTTGTCTAAATCCTATTGGTTGATAGGATTTAGACCCATCCCCACTTTAGCTTCTGAATAAGACCCTTTGGAACCATTATGAACCGATTTTGACTTTAATATAAAATAATATTTTGAGATATTCCTAAGGTGCCCCTCTCCTCCCCTATAAAAGGGAACCTCCTCCCCCTCCTCCTCACACAAATTTGAGCACTCAAGATCGTCCAAACCCTGACAAAATCCCTTCTCCACTTCCCTAGAATAATCCTAGAGGTTCTGGTCTTCTTCAAAGACCAATCTTAGTTCCCTAAGTGGAGGATTCAAAGAGGCGTTCCAAAGAAGAGGTAATATCCATTTCTGATCTTTTCAATTTCTTTCTTCTTAAACTTCTTCTTCTTTAGTTGTTTCATGATAAAGTAATAACATCAGTATTACTTACATACTGATATGTTATTATAAATATGAAACAACCCTAATTCACCTTCTACCCATCCTACGGAAAAATGAAATCACCGCGCGTGCGTACGTACAGAATACCGTCTCCACGCCGTGGTGTAATCTATTTTCCACCATCACCTTACAAGGATGGGTATAATGGTATAATGAGTAAATATTTATTATTATTATAAAGTAATATTGATACTGAAATAATATATATATACTCCAATACAATTCCACGATCATAGGAACGATATCATCACTCGTGCGTACGTACGGAATACCGTCTCCACGATGTGATGCGACTCGTTCTACATGATCTTCATTTCATAATGATTATATAAATGAATTGAATGAATGAATATGATATATACTACACTAATACCATTCTGTAAATGCGGTATCTATAACCTAAAGATAAGAATAAGAACTTATTTGACAAAACACGTATAAGAACAAAAAGTTATAAACACCCGAATAACAAGTAGCAATGAAATATTACTACTAAGAAGCTAAGAATATGACCATATATGATATCATAAAAATAAGTATGATTCTGGAATAAGTCAATAACATTATTTAAATCATTATACAAGAGGTCGGACACTTACAAAGCAAGTCGAACCTAAGGTAAGGGGAAATATCACAATCTCATTTTTATCCGAGATTGTTTATACTTTGGTATTTACTGGGGTGTATTTTATCATCCACATCCATGTTACCTCAATATTTAATATTGTTTCCATCCACTTACAATAGTTTAAATCCAATTTTACCCTTCGGTGAGTTTTTAGTAAAGAATATGAAAGTAATCTTTTGTCGTTTTTTCATACGAGGTACTTTTTGACTTTTCTGACAAATGTACGAAGACTGTTTTTTTAACTTATACGGCATGAATGGATTTTTAAAACATTATTTCCAAGAATATTCCTTTACAAGTTTTCAAGATTATTTTTAATCAAATTCTTTTAGTTTATAATTGTATGACATGTTAAGAAAAGAAAAGTTTTTTTTAAAGAAGAAAGGATATTTTCCTCAAGAATGGAGTTCAAGTGTTTTATCAAAATTATTTTCCATCTAAGATAATAAAGGGTACTTTTTTTATCCCTATTATTACATTGATTTGATTATGTTGTGAGGGAATTATTTTTATGAAGTCATTTACCTTATATGATTTTTTTTATGATGTCATGATGTTTCAAGAATCCCATTTTTGTTACATGTGTTATGCGATGATGTATGATTTATGATTATGTGGAACACATAAGAAAGGATTCATTATAAGATGGGTGGGACCTATATCTCCCTCCAATGCATTGGGTAAAGATTTATATCTCATGAGATAGACATGGATGGAACGGAAGGTAATTTCGGTTCAGTGATACAGGACTGAAACGAGGAGTGAACTCGGTTCAGAAATGGACTTTGTCCGCTAAGATAGTCCTGGAAAAGAGTCATGACTAACAAGAAATGATTTTCCATGATTATGTGTGCATGCCACAAAGTTTCAAGTTTTATTTTATGATTATGGGGATCTCATTTTCACTTCTATGATTTATTCCATGTTAAGATATTATGATCTCTTTTGTAGGTTATGATTTTCAAAAAGATATGATATGTTTTTTATTTCTTTTATTTGCCCTTTCTGAGCATTTTAGCTCACCCTTTTATGTTTTCTTTTCCCCAGGTCAGGAAGATGGAAATTAAGTAGAATATGCTAAAAGGGACCCTAGATATGATGAAATAAATGGGAGACACTGTAGAAGATTTATGAACCAGTTGTTTATGTTTCCCAGTTTCTAAAGACACTATACCTATACGGTCCTTTGTGGTTTTGTCATATGTTGTAATAAGTGTGCTTCAATTTTTAAGTATTAACAATGTATGTAAAGTATGGGTCGTTATAGTTGGTATCAGAGGAAAGGTATAGTCAACCTTTGGAAACTAGGATGTGAAAGCCTTAGTAAGAACCCTAAGGATAAGTCTAAGCATAGAACACAATCTTAGTGTTTTAGAAATGGCAATGAATAACCTAGGATAAGACCTTAAGCATGAAAATTTTATTCATGAATTATGTGGTTTTCCTATTATAATTAGTGTTGCTCACACTATTCTTCTTGGTTTTAGTCAATGGATGGAACCCGAAGGAACTGTGTTAATGCAGAATGTGATAGGCAATGCAATGATTGTCCCCCTGAGCAGCCAAACGATATGGGAGCTGGAATGAAAAATCTTGTAGCCATGCTCACACAACTTTCTCAAGCTATGAATCATGCAGGACTTCCAAAAGAGCAATGGAAGGAGCAACATTCTGTTGAATCCTTCATGAGGCAGCGTCCACCTTCTTTCAGCGGGTCTACTGATCCATTAGTTTCTGAACAATGGATTAGTACTACTAAAAATATATTTTCAGTTCTTCAATGTTCTGAACATGATAAATTCATCCTAGCAGTGTATCGTTTGGAAGGAGATGCTGATCAATGGTGGAATCTTATTAAGAATACGAGGCAATGGGATGAAATTGAGTCTATGGAATGGGACGAGTTCAAGAACTTATTTTTCAATAAGTACTTCCCTCGTATTCTCCGAACAAAGATAGAGAAAGAGTTTCTTGAACTGAAGCAAAGGGATGATGAATCTGTTGGTACCTATGAAGAAAATTTTACAAGACATGCAAGGTACGCTTCTGGTATTATTATCCAACCTGAGAGTAAGATCGATCGATTCTTTAGTGGTTAAAACCAAGTCTTCTAAGGGCGTTAGCCATAAGGGACTTCAATAGCTACGAGGAAATCGTTCGATGTGCTCTCAAAGTCGAGATGGAGATTGGAGTAACCCATCAGTCAAATGGGTTTGATAAGAAGAGGAAGATGGAATTCAAAGGAAAATCTAAAGAGCACACTGAAAAGAAGATGAGCTTTCCCTTATGCTCAAAGTGTGGAAATAAACATGGAGGGAGTTGTCTTAAAGGTACAAGTAAATGTTTCAAATGTGGAAAGGAAGGTCATCAGGAATTTGAATGCCGTGATAATGGGAAGAAGATGTCTAATGATGCAAACAAAGGAAGGGATACACAGAATGAACCTACTACACTTCAATGTTTCAAGTGCAAGGAGATGGGGCATTATGCCAATCAATGCCCAAATCCAAGTGTTGATGATGATGGTCGACGTCAACAAAATCTTAAGGCTAAAGACAAAGGAAAGTCACATGCAATTTCTATCAGCAATGTGGAGTATGATAACGAGGTGGTGAAAGGTACACTTACCATCCACTCTAAAGTAGCAAATGTTTTATTTGATTCTGGATCCACCCACTCTTTTATTTCTAAAGAATTTTCTAAGGGTATCACCGTATTACCTCAACAATTAGATGTTTAGTTAGCTGTGACAACACCTAATGGCACAATAGTCGCATCAAAAGTTTATAATTCTTCTCCGATTGAAGTTTTTGGGAAAGTGATTCCTGCAAATCTTGTGATCCTTCCTATAGTGGAATTTGATGTGATTCTTGGCATGGATTGGATTTCTCTACATGGAGCTCATATCAATTTCCAAAGAAGGGAAGTCACATTTCATATTCCAGATCAATCTACCATCGTCTATCAATGCAAGGATGAATATAACCTTCCAGTGGAAATTCCATCCATCTTATGGGTCTTGATTCCACTAAATGAAGGTTATTTATCTCAAATGGTTGGTGAGAAACTCACTATTAAGAATATTCACATCGTACGGGAGATTGATGATGTCTTTCCGGAGGAATTACCGGGTCTTCCACCAAATCGTGAAGTTGAGTTTTCAATAGAACTCGTACCGGTTGCTTTGCCTATTTCAAAGACACCTTATAGAATGGCCCCAATTGAGTTGCAGGAATTGAAGAAGAAACTCCAAGAGAATCTTGATAAGGGATTCATACGCCCTAGTGCGTCACCTTGGGGAGCACCTGTTCTATTTGTGAAGAAGAAAGATGGATCAATGAGACTCTGCATTGATTATCGAGAACTTAACAAGATCACTATCAAGAACAAATATCCTCTCCCACGCATTGATGACTTATTTGACCAACTACGCGGAGCTCAATACTTTTCCAAGATTGATCTTCATTCAGGGTATCATCAATTAAGGGTCAAAAGGGAGGATATACCAAAGACGGCTTTCCGTACAAGGTATGGACACTATGAATTTATAGTGATGCCATTTGGTCTTACTAATTCCCCTGCTATCTTCATGGATCTAATGAATAGAGTCTTTAGAGAATATCTTGATCAATTTGTGGTAGTCTTTATAGACGATATTCTTGTCTATTCAAAGAGCAAGGAAGAGCATGAATATCACTTGAGAATTATATTGAAGACCCTGAGAAAGGATAAGCTTTATGCCAAATTTACCAAGTGTGAATTTTGGCTTCAAAAAGTTTCATTTTTGGGTCACATAATCTCAAAAGAGGGGATATCTGTGGATCCAACAAAAACAGAGGTTATCGAAAGATGGTCGAGACCAACAACAGTAACTGAGATCAGAAGTTTTCTTGGTTTGGCTGGATATTATCGACGTTTTGTAAAATATTTTTCACGATTATCTAATCCACTCACCAAGTTAACTCAGAAAGGATTTAAGTTTGTTTGGACAGAGGAATGTGAAGAGAATTTCAAGGAGTTTAAAAGAAGGTTATCCAGTGCACCTGTGCTCACACTGCCTTGTAGTGGAGAAAGGTTTGTGATCTACAGTGATGCATCCAAGAAGGGATTGGGGTGTGTTCTTATGCAAAATGATATGGTGATAGCTTATGCCTCACGACAGTTGAAAATCCATGAGCAAAATTACCCAACACATGATTTGGAGTTGGCTGTGGTAATCTTTTCATTAAAGATTTGGAGGCATTACCTTTATGGTGAAAGGTGTGATATTTATACTGATCATAAATTTTTAAAGTATATTTTCACACAAAAGGAGCTTAATATGCATCAAAGAAGATTGTTGGAGCTAATTAAGCATTATGACTGCTCAATCCATTACCACCTTGGGAAAGCAAACAAGGTGGCAGATGCATTAAGTCGATAAGACCATGCTAGTTTATCCATGATGAGGATCACAAAAGATCCAATATTTATGGATTTACAAAGGATGGATCTTGGAATTATAATGGAAGGGGGAAAATCTTATCTTTCTCAAATGAATGTTCAACCATCTATACATGTGAAGATTAAATAGGCACAGAAAGAAGATGTCGAGTTACAAAAGAAGGTGAGAAATGTTCCTGAATTCAGCCTTGATTATGATGGGATAATAAAGTTCAGGAATCGGGTTTGTGTTCCTCCCATCCCCGAATTAAAGAAGGAGCTGCTGGATGAGGCTCACAGTTCTTCATTCTCTATTCATCCTGGAAGCATGAAGATGTATAGGGACCTGAAAGAGTACTTCTGGTGGGATGGCATGAAAAGAGATGTTGCTGAATATGTCTCTCGATTCTTGGTTTGCCAACAAGTTAAAGCTGAGAGACAGAAGTCTAAGGGGATGTTACAAACATTACCCATACCCAAATGTAAATGGGAAAACATCACTATGGACTTTGTCACAGGACTTCCTAAAACATCCAAAGGCAATAATGCTATCTGGGTCATAGTTGATCGTCTTACAAAGTCTGCACACTTCATTGCTATTAGAGAGGATTTCTCTCTAGATCAGCTTTCCAGGATATATGTAAAGGAAGTGGTAAGATTGCATGGAGTACCACTTTATATTATATCTGATCGGGATCCGAGATTTACCTCGAAGTTCTGGCAAAGTCTTCAGCATACTCTGGATACAGAGTTGAGTTTCAGCACTGCTTATCATCCCCAGACAGACGGTCAGTCTGAGAGAACAATTCAAACCCTAGAAGATATGTTGAGAGCTTGCTCTATGGATTCCAAAGGAGGTTGGGATCAACACTTACCTTTGGTGGAATTTTCTTATAATAATAGCTTTCACTCCAGTATTCAGATGGCTCTTTATGAAGCTCTCTATGGAAAGAAATGCAGGACTCCAACTTGCTGGGATGAAGTTGGGGAAAGAAATCTATTAGGACCTGATCTTGTTGATGAAATGGCAGAAAATGTCATATCTATTCAACAACACATAAGAGCAGCTCAGAGTCGACAGAAAAGTTATTCCGACAACCGAAGAAAAGACCTAGATTTTGAAGTGGGTGATAAAGTGTTCTTACGAATATCTCCCTAGAATAAGGTTATGAGATTTGGAAAGAAGGGGAATTTGAGCCCTAGATATATCGGTCCTTTCGAAATACTGGATCTTGTTGGAAAGGTAGCTTACCGATTGGCGCTTCCACTGAATCTCTCTCAAGTTCACGATGTGTTCCATGTATCTCTTCTGAGAAAGTACATACCTGATCCTTCACATTTACTCAGCTCAGAAGCTGTACCGCTGGAGCAAAATCTTTCTTATGAAGAACAACCGATAAAGATTCTGGATCGTAGCGAAAAAGTCCTACGAAACAAGACCACTAGATTGGTGAAAGTTTTATGGAGGAACCACCAACTTGAAGAAGCAACATGGGATCTTGAGGATATGATGAGGGAGAAGTATCCTCATCTGTTTGTTACAAAGTAACGAATTTCGAGGGCGAAATTATTTTTAAGGGGGGTAGAATGTAACACGCGAGATTTTTATGAGTAATATTTTGTTTTTATCATCAAAGGAATATTTCACTACATACTAGCTTGGCTTACTTTACACGCAATCGCGACCTTCCTCGATAGCTTGCGTCGTACGCAATACTGAGTTTCACTAAACAACGATATGCTATTAAAATATTATTAAAACTAGCCTTTATGAATAGTAATAACCACTTTTAAAAATTTTATAAATTTTATTTTTCAAAATGGACTTCATTTTTGGATTCGGAATACCGAAATTAGCCTAGGGTGAAATTTTGGTATTTTTCTGAAAACTTTCAATTTTTGATGAATAGTGAAACCACTAAGTGGTAGGTTAAAAACTGAATTTTGTATAAAACTTAATTTTACCGCTTCTGTGAATGGAATTTCGAAAATCCGACAGACACGGTTGATATCAGTAAGTAAAATGTGGTTCAATGAGATAAAAATAATTTTTTGGTGAATAGTAACTTTTTATTTTTTTTATTTTTTTTTACTGCGGTTAATAGTAAATAGGGTAACTAAGGGTAAATATGATATTACTATTACCCTAACACATGTCCTAATTATATTGGATTAGTTTAATTCGACCAAAAACAAACTTAGGAATAAAATATGACCATTTAGGCCCACTTGGATTAGATTAGGACATTTATTATTAATTAATTTAAAGAAGGGTTAAAATAGTTAAAATGAAAGTTTAATAAGTAAATCATTTTTAATATGGGGTTATACATAAGATAAATTAGACTATAAATATTCATTAGAAAGATAAAAAGATTTCCTACATAATGGTATTTTATTTATAATTTTTAGACATTAAATAATTTAATTTATTTATGACACAATGATGATGCAGTAATTATCTTATTAATGAAATATTGACATAATTGATGTTATAAACACCAAAATAAATGTAATTTGAGAATTTTTATGAATCCCACTAATTTTCTAGGTTACTATGATATATTACTGTTGATGTAATCAACTTGGTTCGAACATATAATTCTGTTATGACTTTCAAAAAAATCATATATCAAATAGTGTCAAAATTGACACAAAATAGTTTTTAAATCAAATATTATATTATTAATTGTTATTTTATTCCTAAAAATCTAAGGTTCGGCCAAATGACTTAGATAAGGATATATATATTAATAATAAACAATTTTGGGTTCGTTTGGCATGTTATAGTATGTTTATTAACCATATAGTGTAAGAAAACAAAAAGACACGGTAAAAGTTAAATTATTTAACTTAGAGTTAAATCTAATTGATAAGGTTAAAATAATAACCTAAACTTGTCTAAATACTATTGGTTTATAGGATTTCGACCCATCCCCACTTTAGCTTCGAAATAAGACCATTTGGAACCATTATAAACCGATTTTTACTTTAATATAAAATAATATTTTGAGATATTCCTAAGGTGCCCCTCTCCTCCCCTATAAAAGGGCACCTCCTCCCCCTCCTCCTCACACCAATTTTAGCACTAAAGCTCGGACAACCCCTGCCAAAATCCCTTATCCACTTCCCTAGAATAATCCTAGAGGTCCTGGTCTTCTTCAAAGACCAATATTAGTTCCCTAAGTGGAGGATTCAAAGAGGCGTTCCAAAGAAGAGGTAATATCCATTACCGATCTTTTCAATTTCTTTCTTCTTCAACTTCTTCTTCTTTAGTTGTTTCATGATAAAGTAATAACATCAGTATTAATTACATACTGATATGTTATTATAAATATGAAACAACCCTAATTCACCTTCTACCCATCCTACGGAAAAATGAAATCACCGCGCATGTGTACGTACGGAATACCGTCTCCACACCGTGGTGTAATCTATTTTCCACCATCACCTTACAAGGATGGGTATAATGGTGTAATGAGTAAATATTTATGATTATTATAAAGTAATATTGATACTGAAATAATATATATATACTCCAATACAATTGCACGATCATAAGAAGGATATCATCACTCGTGCGCACGTACGGAATACCGTCTCCACGATGTGATGCGACTCGTTCTACATGATCTTCATTTCATAATGATTATATAAATGAATTGAATGAATGAATATGATATATACTACACTAATACCATTCTGTAAATGAGGTATCTATAACCTAAAGATAATAATAAGAACTTATTCGACAAAACACGTATAAGAACAAAAAGTTATAAACACCCGAATAACAAGTAGCAATGAAATATTACTACTAAGAAGCTAAGAATATGACCATATATGATATCATAAAAATAAGTATGATTCTGGAATAAGTCAATAACATTATTTAAATCATTATACATGAGGTTCAGACACTTACAAAGCAAGTCGGACCTAATGTAAGGGGAAATATCACAATCTCATTTTTATCCGAGATTGTTTATACTTTGGTATTTACTGGGGTGTATTTTATCATCCACATCCATGTTCCCTCAATATTTAATATTGTTTCCATCCACTTACAATAGTTTAAATCCAATTTTACCCTTAGGTTAGTTTTTAGTAAAGAATATGAAAGGAATCTTTTGTCGTTTTTTCGTACGAGGTACTTTTTGACTTTTCCGACAAAAGTATGAAGAGTGTTTTTTTTAACTTATACGGCATGAATGGATTTTTAAAACATTATTTCCAAGAACCTTACTTTACAAGTTTTCAAGTTTATTTTTAATCAACTTCTTTTAGTTTATAATTTTATGACATGTTAAGAAAAGAAAAGTTTTTTTTGAAGAAGAAAGTATATTTTCCTCAAGAATGGAGTTCAAGTGTTTTATCAAAATTATTTTTCATCTAAGATAATAAAGGGTACTATTTTTATCCCTATTATTACATTGATTTGATTATGTTGTGAGGGAATTATTTTTATGAAGTCATTTACCTTAGATGATTTGTTTTATGATGTCATGATGTTTCAAGAATCCCATTTTTGTTACATGTGTTATGCGATGATGTATGATTTATGATTATGTGGAACACATAAGAAAGGATTCGTTATAAGATGGGTGGGACCTATATCTCCCTCCAATGCATTGGGTAAAGATTTATATCTCATGAGATAGACATGGCTAGAACGGAAGGTAATTTCGGTTCAGTGATACAGGACTGAAACGAGGAGTGAACTCGGTTCAGAAATGGACTTTGTCCGCTAAGATAGTCCTGACAAAGAGTCATGACTAACAAGAAATGATATTCCATGATTATGTGTGCATGCCACAAAGTTTAAAGTTTTATTTTATGATTATGGGGATCTCATTTTCACTTCTATGATTTATTCCATGTTATGATATTATGATCTCTTTTGCAGGTTATGATTTTCAAAAAGATATGATATGATTTTTATTTCTTTTATTTGCCCTTGTTGAGCATTTGAGCTCACCCTTTTATGTTTTCTTTTCCCCAGGTCAGGAATATGGATATTAAGTAGAATATTCTAAAAGGGACCCTAGATATGATGAAATAAATGGGAGAAACTATAGAAGATTTATGAACCAGTTTTTTATGTTTCCCAGTTTCTAAAGACACTATACCTATACGGTCCTTTGTGGTTTTGTCATATGTTGTAATAAGTGTGCTTCAATTTTGAAGTATTAACAATGTATGTAAAGTATGGGTCGTTATAGTTATTAATAGTATTAATTGAATATTGAACTATATATAATCCTTATAATTTTAGAATCCATATTATGAGTTTCTTAGACATAATGTAAGAACAAATTCATTTTTTCAGATAAAAGAAGTATTTATTTCAAAAAATGTACTTTTACCTCCTTTTAATGATGAACCCTTTTTAAATCCAACATTTAAAACTTTTATATATTATATTTGACAAAATAAACTTCCTCTTTAGAATAGGGACATAAGAATTTAGTTTCAGTAAATTTTTGGTGCTTTTCTGATAACTTTCATACTTGGGTGAATAGTGAAAAATACTATATTTTAATTGAAAACAAATTTTTTTAATCAAAATAATTTATAGTGTTAAATTATACATTTTAATGGTTTATAAGTATAAATAGATTATATTTTTACCCATTAATTCAATGCTAGTCATTACAAGTAATTTCACTTTGAGATTTTACATAAACAAGTGCCAATCTTTTGATAGATATTGTTACTTAAAAATACGCCTTTTGGTTTTGACAACAAGGATTTAATTAATAAATTAAACTTATATGTTTTAAATTTGGTAAAATAGACTTCATTTTTTGATTTGGAATATCAAAATTATCATAGGGTGAAATTTTGGTTTTTTTTCGAAAACTTTCAATCTCAGATGAATAGTGAAAAATAGTGAGTTATAGTTTAAAACCTATTTTTTATTTAAATAATTATTTATTTTAATTAAATTTATTTTAGGTCAAAATAGATACATAATACCTATATAAGTTCAATTTAATTCATTGGAGTCAGTTTATAATAATTTTAGATATATAAAAATTTTATTGAACTTTTCACGGTCTTTTACCCATCTCTTAGGAGAATTTGCAAATTCAAATAAAACATAATTTTACCACTTCTATGAGTGGAATTTCGAAAATACGAGAGGCATGGTTAATATCAAGGAGTAAAATGGGGTTCAATAAGATAAAAATAATTTTTTGTGAATAGTAACTTTTTACTTTTATTTACCACGGTTAAAAGTAAATAGGGTAATTAAGGGTAAAAATGATATTATTATTACCATAACACATGTCCTAATTGTATTTGTTAACTATAATTCAACCAAAAACAACCTTAGGAATAAAATATGAACCTATTTTGTCCACTTGGATTAGATTAGGACATTTATTATTATTTAATTCAAAGAAGAGTTAAAAAAGTTAAAATCAAAGATTAATAGCTAAAAGATTTTTAATATAAGTTTATACATAAGATAAATTCAATTATAAATATTAATTAGAAATATAAAAATATTTCCTAAATAATGGTATTTTATTTATAATTTTTAGATATTAAATAATTTAATTTATTTATGACATAATGGTGATGCAGTAATTACCTAATTAATGAAATATTAAAATAATTGATATTATAAATATCCAAATAAATGTAATTTTAGGATTTTTATGAATTCCACGGATTTTATAGGTTATTATTATATGTTAATATTACTTAAATGAATTTGGTTCGAATTAATAAAGTTGTTAAGACTTTAACAAAAATCAATTTTTAAATAGTGTCAAAATTGACATAAAGGAGTTTTAAAAAAATATTATATTATAAATTGATATAATATCCCAAAAAATATAAGTTTCAGCCAAAGTACTTATATAGTGATATGTGTATGATTAAGGAACCACTTTGTGTTCTCTCGTATGTATATAGTAAGTTTATTAACCATATAATATAAAAATACAAAGAGACATGGTAAATGTCAAACTATTTAACTAAGAGTTAAATATAAATGATAAGGTTAATATAGTGACCCAAACATGTCTAAAATCTATTGGATGAAATTATTTTGACCCATCCTCACCTTAGCCTCGAAATAAGTCACTTTGGAGCCATTATAAACTGAATATGAATTTATTATAAAATAATATTTTAAGTTTTTCCTAAGGTGCCCCTCACCCCTCTTATAAAAGGGCACTCCCCCTTCTCTCAAATTCATACCTTAAAAGCCTTTTTGTTAAGACAAACTCTGCCCAAATATCTTCTTAACTTCCCTCACTTCAACCTAAAGTCCTTCCATTAGTCATAAAGCCAACTTAAGGATCCCTTTTGATCAAATAAAAAGGAAGAACCCGAAGAAGAGGTAATAATTTCACCACCCTCATTCAAGTTCCTTTCTTCTTCCACTTCTTCTTTCTTTGTTATTTCCATTATAAAACAATAAATTCAGTATCTTATATATACTGTGATATTATTATAAATATGGTACAACCATATTCAGTATTCTATCCATCCTTTGAATGACATGTCACCATACGTGCGTACATACGGCTTACCGTCTCCACGCTATGGTGCAATTGTTATTCAAAACATTATTATTTGGATGGGTATGATATTGATGTGTAATTGAAGTAAATAATAAATATAACATTATAATGATTCTGTATATATGATATACCATCCAATTATATATTATTTTAATATCAAAAGAATGATATTGTTGCTCGTGCGTATGTACGGAGTACCGTCTCCACAAATGCGATGAGATTCATTCCCCATCGTATCCATTCAAGTATAATTCTCATTTTATGATTAAAAATAACGTTTAAGGACTTGATATAATTCTAGATATTAATAAGATACAATCTATCCATAACAAACATAGCTTAACAAAACATATAAAATAAAACGAGTAAGTTAACACCCGAAAGGACGATAATACTAAGATATTATTAACAAAGCAATGTTAAAAGATCATATATGATATCATATTAATGTATATGATTATTGTATAATTTAATAACAATTATTTCACCATTATATAGGAGGTTAACCTACCCTCGACCAAGGAAAAGTACAAGGTAAGGGTTTATTTCAAAATATCTTCATTATCCGAGGTTGTTTATACGTAATTATCTACTGGGACCTCTTTATCATCCACATCCATGTTTCTTAAAAAAGTATTTCAAATCATTCATACTATTTTAAAGACTATGGTTTAAATTAATTTATACCCTTTTTTAATTTTTATATGATATTTATAAAGGAATCTTTCCTTCGTTTTCCAAACAAGGTCATTGTTAACCTTTTTGACAGAATTAAGGTAAAAATGTCTTTTTTAAACTTATACGGAGGGTGCAGCCATTTTCCGCCATTATAAAATCGTCGAAGCTTACATTACAATATTATAAGAATATTTTCAGAGTAAATGTTTCCTTTTATAATTATGTGACTTTTAAATGATTTAAAAAAAGAGATATTTCTCTCAAATAGTTTTTTTCATCTATATCAACATCCTTTGATGGATTTTAAGTTTATTTGAAGTTGATTTATTATGATACACAACTTCAATATTGTATTGAAGGCTTTTTGATATGTTTGACTTTCGATGTGTTATTTTTATACCATTCATGGTTTATGGAAAAATTATTGACATTTTGTATACTAGTTTAATATGAATGTTTATGTTATGTTTAAAACTGATCATATGAGGAATGCATTGGACTTAATAAGTGACGGGTGGAGCCCGCTATAGCTCCTCAATGCATCGGTAGGTCTCATGAGACAAACTAGTGTCTTGGAACAAGGCCTTGACAAAATTTTATTTGTAGTCTTGGCACAAGGCCTTGACTATGTTGTTATGATAGTCTGGCATTATGCATTCCATTTTTATAAAAGTGGTTATTGATATTGCATGTGATTATTCGACTGGTAGAATATCCATGTGAATAAGTAAATGGAATTATTTCATTTTATTTCTGCAATATTATGCTGAAGTTCAAGTTTAAATTTATTTTGTTTTAGTTATACACTGCCTTAAATTTTTATGCTTATTTATGAAAGTTTCTGCTATATTGTTATCCTTACTGGGCATCTGAACTCACCCCTTTCTATGTTTTATTTTTCCCAGGATGTGAAGAAGTATTTTATGAATGACCTGTAGGTATATTATTATGGTATATGAGTGTGGTCTATAGAGACAAGTTGTTGTTGTAGTTTTTCACTTTATGATGTAATGTAAACATTGTGAATGTATCTAGTGATTCCAAGGCTACTAAACTAATTGGTATTTCGAGGCATGATATTTTGTGATCATGCCAATGTTATGTAATAATGCACCAACTCTGGTTAACTAGGGTCGAGGCGTTACATTTGGTATCAGAGTAAGTTTAGTACAAACCTTGGAAGTTAGATTTAGATAAACTTTGATTAGATCACATAGACCTAAGATATACTTTGAGGATTATTATAGAATAATTTCCTAGAATTTTGGTATTATGAAGATTTTTTGAGTTTTCTAAGAAATACATCCATGCCTGTATACGAGCAGGTAGAGGTGGCTCTGGCACAGATGTACCTAGGGGTAAAACCTGAAAACACCACTTTGAGCTAGACTCGAACAGGAACTGGTGCATGACAATGGGCCTTGCTGCACTCTTAGTTACAACACTCTTGGGGGATATGCTTAGGATAATTATCATTTTCTTTACAAATCATTATGAAGGGTTTATGAGTATATACTTCCTCAATGAATAAATCTTTATTATTATGGATTATATCCATAAATCGTTCAATTTATGTTAGGTATTTTACCAGTTTGGAATTAATCATTTCAATTCATAAACTGACCTAGTTTATGCTATTGTATAGAAATGGCGCCCAGTAGAAGGAATGTGAACTCTAGCAATACGTATGATCCAAAGAGTAATAAGGATCATATCTTTCACGGTATTAAGCCAACATTTAGAAGAGAAATAGTCTCCCATGTATTCTCAACATATGAAGAAATAGTATCATGTGTTAATATGATAAGTAAAGAATTCTCTGAGTCCTATGGATTTGAAGGTAAGCAATAGAAGAAAAGGATGGAAGAGAGAAAGATGGATAAAGGAAAGTGGGAAAAGAAGAATTTTCCCATAAGTGATAAATATGGGAAGAAACACCCTGGAACTTGCCTGAAGGTAATGGGAGTTTGTTATAAGGGTGGAGAAAAAGGACACCAAGTATGTGACTTCAAGGTTAAGAAAAAGGTTTCAAATGTACAATGCTTCATCTGCAAGGAGTTGGGACACTACGCAAACCAATGTCAAAATCATCATAGTATGCCCCAAATGATGCTATTAGATAATAATAAAGTTATGATACTACCACAGATGAGGAGGAATGATTAGATTTCTTATGTTTTTATTAAATAATTATGTCATTTGAGTGTTGTATCAACGATGTACTGGTTATAATAATTATGGAGTACATAAGGATTGTACTGCAGTACTATTTCATTAAGGACTTGATATTTTTTGGAACGAAGAAAAGTGACTCAATAGGAGGTTAAATTTTTGGAAAATATATTATTGAGAGAAAGATAAACCATAATATGATTCTGATAACGAGGTAGTGATTCTGTAATAATACATGATTGATTCGGATAAATTATATTGGATATTCTTGATTACCTTGAAACTTATTAATGATTTGTATATTCCATCATTGTTGGAGTTTACAAAATTTTTGGATAGAAGGAGTATATCCAGTATTCTATAAGGAATAAGGGATCATGAATGTAATCAATAAAATTTTATGGTAATTCAGGATGTTGTAGTGTTTTATGAGAATACATGATGAAGGCGTTCACATGTTATTACGCGGAAAAAAGGATCTTCATTGTTTTTACCTTCCTTATAAATTTTGGACTATGAGTTCGGACAGAAGTATTTTGGATAATTCTAGTTTGAGATTATTTTTGGATTTCCCTAAAAGGACAAACCAGTGGTTGGGTGGAAACTCGTCACATCCTGCAAGACCACGAGACTTGAACCTGCAACCAAAGGGCGACAAGGACGTATCACCTACCACTGGCCAATGTGATGTCCTGGATTGAATAATGTAGTTTTTTTAAAAGGTTTGGTAGATGAATTATAAATTCATTTTTTTGGAACCCTATACAAATAGGATAAATAGAATATATTTTTAAGTTCTATTAGCTTTTAGAGTGAAAGATGAGTTTGTGGTAGAAATTAGTTAAAGGATGGAACTCTACTAGTCAAGAATGTATTTTTCTTCTTCTCTTATTCTATGAAGAAATTAATTCTTAAACATTAGTGAAGGGATATTAAAATAAAAAAAGTGTTATCCTAATACCTTATGTTTTTTTGAACCGATGGTATTTTAAATCATCATATATTGATGAATTTAAGGCCCTAAATTTTACACTTGTTTTTGATTGATGACCTCAATCACTACCTATAGATATTTATATTTTCTCTCGAATTATATGTCTATAATTTCCACCAATGTTCTCCTAATCGAGATCATAATTTGGTGGTGACCCTTTCATTTTCCTTTTCCTCTTATTAAGACTAAATTTTATTAACCTAATTTTCGATGTGGGTTTTCCCAAAGGTATTTTCTATTTTAAACCTTTTATTTTAGAAAAATAATTTCAAATTGATAGGATGCAATTTATTGAAGGAGGGAATAATGTAACACCCCAAGATTTCATAGTACGTTATTTCTTCAAAATAATTCAATAACTTGCACTACATGCAACACCGGGTTTGAACGCACCACAAGATTACCAAACTAGCCTTTCAAAAGTGGTTATGAATATTATTAACTGAATATTGAACTATATATAATCCTTATAATTTTATAATCTATATTATGAGTTTCTTAGACATAATGTAAGAACAAATTCATTTTTTCAGATAAAAGAAGTATTTATTTCAAAAAATGTACTATTACCTCCTTTTAATGATGAACCCTTTTTAAATCCAATATTTGAAACTTTAATATATTCTATTTGACAAAATAAACTTCTTCTTTAGAATCAGGACATAAGAATTTAGTTTCAATAAATTTTTGGGGCTTTTCTGATAACTTTCATACTTGGGTGAATAGTGAAAAATACTATATTTTAATTGAAAACAACTTTTTTTAATAAAAATAATTTATTGTGTTAAATTATACATTTTAATGGTTTGTAAGTATAAATATATTATATTTTTACCATTTAATCTAATTCTGGTCATTGTAAGTAATTTTACTTTGAGATTGGACATAGACAAGTGTCAATCTTTTGATAGATATTTGATAAAGCTAATATTTTCCACATTTTTTTATGAATTTTAATTTTTTTTAAGCATACCAAATAATTAATTTGAGCTTATATGAATCAATTTTGGATTTATGATGTGTTTTGAGCAAAATGGTGAAAAACGCATAATTCTAGATTTTAGACAGATTTTTACATCAAGGGTATTTTAGTCATTACATGAAAAATATAATTCCAAATTTTGTTATTAAATTTTTTTTAGAATTATGATTTTATTTCCTTCAAATTTGTCTTCTGGACCATGAGCTGATTCGGCCATATAAAGGGCCAAACAATTCATTAAAGTTTGACATTTTTCCGGGCGGACAGCATGGAACCCACCACCATAACGGAACCTCAACTCGGCCTACACATATCTAAATTATATGTTTCTACATGGGATAGAACTAGGACAGACAGGGTCGGCTCTAAAATAAATTTGGGTGATGTTGGAGGTCATTAAGGAGGCCATTGAACGACATTCTTTTGGAGGAACCTTCCTGGAAGCTTCATCCAGAAACATAATCCTTCAATGAAAAATTGATAACTCATTAATCCAGAGTCCAAATGCATTGAAATATGGAGGGGTAATGGCCAACAACATTATACACAATATTGAAGAAGAGGTCAACGCGTTAATCGACCATTTATGGGTCCAAAAATGTGCAAGATTTCGGGGGATAGAAATCTTCCTATAAAATGAGGTCCTCCCCTCCTTCCAATCCATTAGCTCGACACCCCCAGCCAAGGAGGGATCCCACCGGGGCATAGGCTGCTGCTTCTCCTCTCTTCCCCCCTCATTTATTATTTTTATTTTATTTTCATTTTAGTTTTATTTTAGTTTTATTTTCATTTGTAATTTAAATTCTAGTTTAATCAGTCTATGCCTTTGTGTTTCTCCACCCACTTTTCTTCTTTTCTTTCTCTCTCTCCCTCTCTCAATATTTCTATCTTCCTACACCCAATCCACAAAGTAATCTAATACTATCAGAAATGAGAGGCTAACTCAAGGCTTGGATTGGGGGGAGGTCAAGATATTCATGAATTTTCTTTAAAGTTTATTTTCTTGTTTGTGGTAGATTTGAGTATCATGCATTGGTGAGGCGAATGTCCCTGATTGGGTGACGACCCTCAATGACATGAAACTCAAACTATTTATATTCTAGAAAAGAGTAGTGATTCAAACATGATATTTCATGTTTGGATTATCAAACTAAAATCAACATATAAAATAGAATAATGATTGAAACCAAGACTAAACCCCAAACCAAGTTCTTTCTTCTTAACTCATTCTGCTTGCATTGCATGATTGTTTATATTTTTAAATCAAAAACCCAAAAAATATTTTCATCTATTTCATTTAAAAACAAAACCAAAAAAAGAGATAGATTAAGTGATATAGCATAAAGTAAGTGAACACACTGAAAGGCTCCTCAAGAGAGATGACCCTGGTCAGCCACTATGCTGCACTAGGAAAAAATATAATTGTTTTTGTCCACGCCCCGCGACAGGCGTGCGTCAATATTGTTTCTTAAAAATACGCCTTTTAGTTTTGAAAACGGGAATTAATTAATAAATTCAACTTCTATGTTTTGAATTTGGTAAAATATACTTCATTTTTGGATTCGGAATATCAAAATTGGCCTAGGGTGAAATTTTGGTACTTTTTTGAAAACTTTCAATTTTTGATGAATAGTGAAAAACACTTAGTTATAGTTTAAAACCGAATTTTTATTTAAATAATTATTTATTTTAATTAAATTTATTTTAGGTCAAAATAGATACATAATACCTATATAATTTCAATGTTATTCATTGGAGTCTGTTTATAATAATTTTAGATATAAAAAAATTTTATGGATCTTTTCACCGTCTTTTACCCATCTCCTAAAAGAATTTTCAAATTCACATAAAACTTAATTTTACCACTTCTGTGAGTGGAATTTCGAAAATCCGAGAGACACAGTTAATATCAAGGAGTAAAATGTGTTTCAATAAGATAAAAATAATTTTTGGTGAATAGTAACTTTTTACTTTTATTTACCACAGTTAAAAGTAAATAGGGTAATTAAGGGTAAAAATGATACTATTATTACCCTAACACATGTCCTGATTCTATTGGATAAGTATAATTCGACCAGAAAAAACCATAGGAATAAAATTTGAACCTCTTTGGTCCAATTGGATTAGATTTGGACATTTATTATTATTTAATTCAAAGAAGAGTTAAAAGAGTTAAAATCAAAGTTTAATAACTAAAACATTTTTAATATAGGGTTATACATAAGATAAATTAGATTATAAATATTAATTATAAATATAAAAAAAATTCTTACATAATGGTATTTTATTTATAATTTTTAGATATTAAATAATTTAATTTATTTATGATACAATGTCGATGCAGTAATTACCTAATTAATGAAATATTAAAATAATTGATATTATAAATATCCAAATAAATTTAATTTGAGGCTTTTTATAAATTCCACTAATTTTATAGGTTATTATGACATGTTAGGATTGATTAAATGAATTTTTTTTTGAATTAATAAAGTTTTTAAGACTTTAAAAAAATCAATTATTAAATAGTGTCAAAATTGACATAAAGGAGTTTTTAAAACATATATTATATTATAAATTGATATAATATCCCTAAAAATCTAAGGTTTGGAAAAAAAACTTATATAGTGATAGGTGTATCATTAATGAACCACTTGGGGTTCTCTTGTATGTATATAGTAAGTTTATTAACCATATAATATAAAAATACAAAGATACATGGTAAATGTCAAACTATATAACTAAGAGTTAAATATAAATGATAAGGTTTATATAGTGACCCAAACAAGTCTAAAATATATTGGATGAAAGGATGTCGACCCATAACCACCTTAGACTCTAAATAAGTCACTTTGGAGCCATTATAAACCGAATATGAATTTATTATAAAATAATATTTTAAGTTTTTCCTAAGGTGCCCCTCAGCCCTCTTATAAAAGGGCACTCACCCTTTTATCAAATTCATACCTTCAAATCATTTTGGTTTGGCCAAACCCTGACCAAATATCCTTCAAACTTCCCTCAATTCATCCTAAAGGCATTTCTTTAGTCAGAAATCCAACTTAAGGATCCCTTTTGATCAAATCAAAAAGAACTCAAAGAAGATGTAATAATTTCACCACCCTCTTTCAAGTTCCTTTCTTCTTCCACTTCTTCTTTCTTTGTTATTTCCATTATAAAACAATAAATCCAGTATCTTCTATATACTGTGATGTTATTACAAATATGGTACAACCATATTCAGTATTATATCCATCCTTTGAATGACATGTCACCATACGTGTGTACGTACAGCTTACTGTCTCCACGTCTTGATGTAATTGTTATTCAAAACATTATTATTTGGATGGGTATGATATTGATGTGTAATTGAAGTAAATAATAAATATAACATTATAATTATTTTTTATATATGATATACCATCCAATTATATATTATTTTAATATCAAAAGAATGATATTGTCGCTCGTGCGTACGTACGGACTACCGTCTCCACGAATGCGATGAGATTCATTCCCCATCGTATCCATTAAAGTATAATTCTCATTTGATGATTAAAAATAATTTTTAAGGACTTTATATCATTATGGATATGAATAAGATACAACCTGTCCATAACAAACATGACTTATGTAACAAAACATATAAAAGAAACTGAGTAAGTTAACACTCGAAATGACGATAATACTAAGATATTATTAAAAAGGAATGTTAAAAGATCATATATGATATCATATTAATGTATATTATTCTTTTATAATTTAATAAAAATTATTTCACCATTATACAGGAGGTTAACCTACCCTCGACCAAGGAAAAGTACAAGGTAAGGCTTTATTTCAAAATATCTTCATTATCCGAGATTGTTTATACGTAATTATCTACTGGGACCTCTTTATCATCCACATATTGTTTCTTAAAAATGAATTTCTAATAATTCATACTATTTTACAGACTATGAGTTAAACTCATTTATACCCTTTTTTAATTTTTATAAGATGTTTATAAAGGAATCTTTCTGTCGTTTTCCAAACAAGGTACATTTTAACCTTTTTGACAGAATTAAGGTAAGAATGTATTTTTTTAACTTATACTGCAGGTGCGGCTATTTTCCACCATTATAAAATCGTCGAAGCTTACCTTACAAGCTTATAAGAATATTTTCAAATTAAATGTTTCCTTTTATAATTATGTAACTTTTAAATTATTTAAAAAAAGAGATATTTCTCTCAAATAGTTTTGTTTTCATCTATGTCAACATCCTTTGATGGATTTTAAGCTTATTTGAAGTTGATTTATTATGATACAAAACTTCCATATTGTATTGAAGGTTTTGTGATATGTTTGATTGTGGATATGTTATTTTTATACCATTAATGGTTTATGGAGAAATTATTGACATTTTGTATGCTAGTTTAATACGAATGTTTATGTTATGTTTAAACCTGTTCATATGAGGAATGCATTGGACTTAATAAGTGATGGGTGGAGACTGTTATAGCTCCTCGATGCATCGGTAGGTCTCATGACACAAACTAGTGTCTTGGCATAAGGCCTTGACAAAATATTATTTGTAGTCTTGGTTCAAGGCCTTGACTATGTGGTTATGATAGTCTAACATTATGAATTCCATTATTATGAAAGTGGTTATTGATATTTCATGTGATTATTAGACTAATTGAATATCCATGTTAATAAGTAAATGGAATTATTTCATTTTATTTCTGCCATATTATGTTGAAGCTCAAGTTTAAAAGGATTTTGTTTTAGTTATACATTGCCTTAAATTTTTATACTTTTTTATGAAAGTTTCCACTATATTGTTATCCTTACTGGGCATCTGAGCTCACCCCTTTTTATGTTTTATTTTTCCCAGGATGTGAAGAAGTATTTTATGAATGACCTGCAGGGATAGTATGAGGGGATATGAGTGTGGTCTATGGAGACAATGTGTTGTTGTAGTTTTTCACTTTATGATGTAATGTAAACTTTATGAATATATCTAGTGATTCCAAGGCTACCAAACTAATCGTTCTTTCGAGACTTGATCTTTTGTGATTATTATAATGTTATGTAATAATGCACCAACTCTGGGTAACTGGGGTCAGGGCATTAGAATCCACGTAGCATATAATTTTCGAGCTTGACCCTTCGCTCTGGAGGCATCTCTAGATGCTCCAAAATTGATAACATAGTCTATAGCCACAGTTTTGCAGCCTGTGCTCCTCCATCCCCTGAAAATATAGGAGGATGATGCTGTTGAAACACCCATGTCATCTTAGCCATAGTCAAGGCTGGCTGTGGTGCTCCCTAGAAATTTTTCATATAGTGAATGAAGACCTCGCAGAACTTTGCCTCAGCACCTGTGTCCGGAATACCCTCAAGTGCCACAGCTGGAACTATAGGAGGATCAAGATGTAGCTTGTGTCCCACTATCTCTGAAGTGTGTTAATTTCCTCCATCGTGGTTTACTACTGGAGGTTGTTGTGGTGGAATGTCTCTAAAATGCCAAACGCATGCCTCAGGGAAGAAAAATTCCAAGGAACAAAGCTCAAAAGCATAGGACATATCAAACCCCTCATAGAAACCAAGTCAAACCCACAGCCTGATCTTGAAGCTAGGATAACATAAAGAGTAGCCAACAAACCACCAAAAACTATACCTCTCTCCCGCTCAAAAGACGGGTCTAGGTCAAGTCTCTATTTTCTATTCAAGTTTCCATTTCCATTTCACATTCAGTTATTCAGGAAGTTTTAAAAAGGGTCTACCAATTCCCAAATCCATGAAGTCCCATAACACCTCATAAACCCAAAATATGGTTCCCATTCCAACCATACATGTAACAAGTTAATTTAAGCATTTAAATTTTACTGGTGCGTCATTTCCCAATTCATAAGGGCCCATACTCCTTATGGATTGAAAGATGATGTCACACCTTTGTATATTGCACCCAACTAACACAACAGTAGGCATAACTATCACATCAACTATCACAAAAGCATGCAAAATATAATGCATTCTAAAAGGCCTCGCATAATGCATGACATGTGATTCTAACAAGTGTCTATATGATGCATGAGATGGCACACCCTCGTCTCATCAGGTTGCAACTAAAATAGAACCAAAAAATTGCATCAACAGTAATATCATAAATCAAGTGCATCACCCAATGGTGAAATCAAATCAACTGTAATAGTCAAAATCAAAAAAATCAGAACTCAATTCGAGGCAATTTGGCTTTTCCCTATACGTGGGGTGGCTACTCCCATGCACATTTTATTACCAAACTCCATTTCCTTCTTATCCCTATCTAACATCGCCAAACAGTAAATCAAATTGGAAAAAGGAAAACCCTCTGATATTACTTTGTAACATCCCAGACCCGGGTGCCACCTGAAATGATGCCCTAAGCTCGGTTGGTCACAAGGTCTCAAGCGCATATCCCAAAAGGCCAGAGGGTGCCGACGAGCAGAGAGGGCCTAAGTGAGTCAGTGGGGAGACTATTCTCTCATTACTAGAGTATCGCATCGAAATTCAAATATATACAATAAAATAAGAAAAATAAATAGCAGAAAACTAAAAGTAATACATGCAGATAAGAATATACATATCAATAACCATAAGTATCTCATATACAAAAATTAAGCAGATGGTACAATTATCTAGAAAACAACCAAAGCAGGTACAAGGCAATGTAACACAGTACAAGTCCGAAAAAGAACAAAATACTAAAATGGTATCACAGCATCGCAAGCCACAGCTTGGTCCTATGCTCCCCTGCTCCAAAGACACAATCAATAACATGTTATAGGGTGCTTTCCCCTATCATCACATGCAACATATAATCTATTTGGGTACCCAAGGAGGCCCAAACAGGGTGTGAGATAAACATCCTTGTAGGCAACCACCCAGGTATATATAGTTCTAAAATCAATTCTACAAGGTTCTAGCAAGTGTAAAAAACTGGTAAGTAAGTTCATATTACCATGGCATAAGTCTACTATAAAGTAAAACTGAATAGCCCTCATGGATATCTGTAAAATAGAGTCAAATCCTAAAAAGGTAGTTATAACAAAATAAACAAGTCCCATGACCACACCGTACATCCATCTGTATCCTGCAACCCACAACCACACTATATAAAGTGAACAAGTATCCCACAACCATGCCGTATAGTGAATTAGCATCCCATGTCCACACCGTATAGTAAAATGTAGACCCTGAGGGCCAGATCCAAGGTTTTAGTAGACCAAGGAATCCAAGTAATAAATATCTAGACCATGGAAGTCTAGATCCAAGGAGCATGTCCAAGTCATCCTATCGAGTCTCATGGGACTCCCTGGTGGAAACTCGGTTCGGAACTGGTTGGGGTCCTAGGATCAAGGTAATAGAAAGTCCTTCATGAGCCCAAGAAAGCTGGATCCAAGGTGTAGCAAGGCCCGAGGAATCCAACAGAATCAAGACCCAAGGGGTAGAATCAACCTGAGGCATCCACTACTACGTTCCAGATCCAAGGAGAGTAATCTAAGGAATCTATCAGACCATTCAGTCAAGCATTCAAGCATTCAAATTTAAAAATTCATAACATGTGAGTATACCCTCTCACATCACCAAAAAAGATCCATGAGTATACCAACTCGTGAAAACCATTTATCAAAATCAAATGGGCCTAACCTCCCATATAATCCATTTAACAATCCATTAATCATTTACATATAGCTATACCGACCCATATCATCCATTTATCACGCCAAACAATCAAAATAGTTAAGGCATAACATTATATTCATTAATCAATGTAGAAGTACATCTCCTAAACTAGCTACTCAAGCTATCAAGTTGTTAACATGATTCCTATAACTAGAAAAGCACAAGAACACACTCCTTGTGTGGTTTAAACTATCATAAACAAGCTAAACCCAAACGGCACACCCCATGGGTGAACTTGAAACGAACAACGGGTGCCAACACACCTAAATGGAACCCATGGTCAACCTCACAAGGTCTAACTGTAGCTACTAAAAGATACTTTCTCAAAAATGAGACCTCGCCAGAAAGTTCGACAAATGGAATTTTGGCCAAACGCTCAAAAAATGCCATGAAAAGCCGAAAGAAATATAGACCACCTACCTTGCCTCAATAGTAGATAGCTCATCCATTATCGTGTCCTGATTCATTCCAGTTTGGAATAAATCTGTAGAACGGATGGAGAATGGAATATTAGGGAATATGAGACTAAATCCAAATACCATAGTCGTTGTTCTGAAGAATCAACAACAACTAAAAAGGAATCGAGTAATTTCTGATATGGTTCCAACATAATAGACAATGCTCGAATCAGATTCTGGATGGCTTCAATACTTAAAAAACTAGAATATAGGGTTTTGGGTTCAACAAAGAGAGAAAACTATTTTGTTCATCAAAAATCAAAGCTATTGCATCTTTTATAATAAAACCTCACTGGGAAATTACATGGCGTGTAACTCAAGTACATGGAATGTAACTCAAGTACACAGCATGTATTGTCCTCTTTATTTTTCTAAACCATAAAGGATACACATCATGACATCCAAGTACATGATGTGTACTTGAAGTACATGACATGTAGACCAAGTACACGACGTGTACCTAGCCTGCAGCCAAACTTCAGCCTTTTTTCCCCTTTTTTCCCAAAAACAACCCAACCAGCCCATGACCCATCCTAGTGTCTAATCCAAAAAAGGAAAGAAAAACTTTTAACCTGAAAAGAAGATATTTGTACCTCAATAAAACCAAGGATCCTATAGGTACCTTGACATTAATTTAATGATGGGTTAGAGCATTCACTGTCATCCTTTAGGTAGTGATAAGAATTATTGATATGTGGATAACCTGTTTAGTTATTATAGAAGTTCTATTTTGATTGATATCAGTGGTTTATTTTTGAGATAATACCATTTTTATGATAATTACCTAGTGTGGATCAAGATTGGTAAATAAGTTGACATGGTATTTCCTCCTTAGTTTTTTTGTTTAGCAGGTGAGTGCGTTCCATGCTTAGTGAATTGGCTTATTTCATATGTGAAACAAAGTTACTGGGAACATATACTATGATGAAGTAATGTTTTTTGAGAGGTCCCTTAACTAGGATATGACCCCATCATAGGTAGAATAGGGGAATACCATAGGGTTTTACTTGAGCTTGTAGAGTATGATTTCTTTTGTACAATGTCACATGAACTTATTGATTCATCTAGTTGAATTTATACTCACTCTAGTTTTTATCTTCCCTCAAAGAATCCTAAATCAAATCAATGAAATATGTGAATTTAATAGAGATAGTGGTAAAATATTGAGAGGATATTATTTGATGCATGGGATAGAGAATACTAATTTCCTATAAGATCCCACTTATGTTAAGAACATATACCTGGATCAAAATTATTAGTAATGACATTTATATATGATATTAGGGATTATTTTTTAATAATATTATTTCACTCTCATGTAGTGGGATCCAACCCCTATGGTGACTTATGATTTATGAGACCTAGAAAATAGTGATATATAGGTAGTTTAAGAGATATGTTTAGTTAGGGGGAGTAAGATAAGACATGGAATGGCTTTTGTGATGGGATTACTATTTTATTTGGTTGGGTCCCATTCTTTGTTTTACTATATTTTTTATCATGAGATTTTTATACTAATAATATTTGTTGGTTTGGGCCCTATTTGACCACCCATTTTGGTTTTCATTGTTATTTGATGCTATCTATCGATGGTTTAGGCCTCTCTAATCTCATATCATTTTATTTATTAATAATATTATTATTTCTCAAGATACTTTATTCTTTTCTTACATGATAACATGTGAGATAACCAATGGGTCAGGTAGGACTATGATTAGTAGTTCTGATGGATATTATGAGACTTCATGATGGTAAAATCTAGTGGGATGAGAGTGATTATGTGTTTTATCTCAATAAGTGGTGAAGGTAAAAAAAAATTTGATTACAGGAAGGCAAGAACTGATCTATGTTTGGAAAAACCAATATAAGTCTCTTAGGGTGTTTGTGCCTTATTTTACATGATAAAGAACTAGTATAATATTTCATTTTCAGGAATGATCTATGATTTTAAGGTGGTTTGAGATCCAATTCCATAAACTTGGACAATAATCTAGTTGATTCCTAGAACCAAGTGAGTTATGGTGGTTGGAAGAATACTATTAGGCCATTGAACTCACCCCATACCTACGTACACAATATGAGTTTCCATATTTTTTGGGAATATCTTTATGTTTTTATTTTAGGCACATGGTACCAACTTGAAGATATATGTGTAACTCAGGATGAGTAGTATTTCTGAGGTTAATTGCTTAGTAGGAGTTAATAAGTGATTTGGGATGATGTCCATTATTTTTTTATTATTTTTTTCTATCATACTATATATATTTCTACCAAAGGATATTTATTTATTTATTTTAATGATTACTATTATGTATATTTTGACATTGATACCACTGATCTAGTGTATTTTTAATAATATAGATTTATTTATTTTATATTTGGAATTATGTGATTCCATCTTGTCTTATTGTTTTATATCTACAGGTTTTTGGTATTACCGATGTATAAATGAGATATTCCAATTTTTTATTTAACTTAGACATGTCCCTTAGTATTTTTGTAGGAATAGTCTTCCCTCAACATATTTAATCCCCAACCAACATTCATCAACCTATAATGTATGTAGATGTGTTCTAGAGATCTGTTAATGGTCTAGATCATGATCCGTTTAGGCATACTGAGTTATAATGTCACAAGTTTGGATGAGTTTATAATTTAATGTTATATGATTTTTTTGGATATAATGTATAGAGACCCACACTTTTCGTGCGTAAATATTACATATTATTTGATAAATATTTAATAAATAATATTATAATCCATTCTATAATTGTATAATTTTAGTGTCTTTATAAACTTGGAAACATTAACAACTCATTCATAAAAGATATATATCATATCCCATTTAGTTCTTTACAACTACCACCCTTCTTAGAAATATCTTATATAAAATATTTATTCATATCATGGGGAAGGAACCATAATAAAGGGTGATATTATATTATCAATAAGGGTAAATAAAAGATATATCAATGATTACTTAAACATAATATGATCATAAGGGTATGAGAAAATGAGATTAATAGTTGAAAACCATACCCAGCATATCAGGTATCATAATCTTGTGTTATTACATAATGTTTGGTAGTTTATAAGACTTGAATCATAAATGAATCAAATAACATGATCCATGAGAGTATAAAATTAGCATACGAAAAAAATTGGCATATACATAAGCATAGAAAATCATTTCCTTATTTAAGGATCACTTCTAAGACTATCATAGTGGATTGGGTCCAATCCCCATTATATCATATCCATAGTCAAGGTTAACTCCCAACACTATCACAATGGATTTTTTTCACTCCCCATTTCATCAAAAATTTAATCATGGTTCACTCCCAAGACTATCATAGTGGGAATAGTCCCTTACTAAACTGGGTTCACTCCGTACTCCATTCCTTGTTAACTTACGAGATATCCATATTTACCCAATGCATTAGAGAGATATATAATATTTATAACACCAATCACATAATTAAAACTATATATGTGTGTGATATAATATCATAAATCATTCATCATATCATAACCTGTGGAGAATAAATGGTTTCACAAACATTTCAACCTTTAATCATAGCATAACCTATGGAAAAAAACATGTTTCATAAACATCTCATCATAAAAATAATAAACCATACAGAGAAATAATAAGGATTTTATAATTGGATGAAATCCCTATTAAAACTTATGTAACATAAAAATTTATCATCTTAGATGAAAAATTAATTTAAAAGATCACTTGGAATGTTTTCGGGGGAAATACGTTTTCACCATGAAATCACTTATTTAAAATATAAATATTTAAAAAATATTAAAGAAAATAATTTCATTTAAAATAACCTTTTAAACTTATAAAGTATATTTTAAATCATTAATTGTTCATTACTATGAGAAATACTTTTCATATAGTGTGTGTTCAAACAAATATTCCTTTCATATTTTTGTTAAAAAGTCAAAAGCACCTCATTAGGAAAATAGGGAGAAGATTGATTTAAATTTATTTTTTAAAAAATTAAAAAAATTAAAAAAATTACTTTAAAAAATCATATGGGAATATAAAAAACATTCTTGAAAACATTTTTTAGAAAAAATGGACATAAAAGAAAAAGTATTTTCAACTAAAAAGAGAAATAAAGTTAGTTTTTACTTAAATTTTTTTTCAATATCTTGAGTAATTATAGTGTGTAAAATGAAATGAAAATATGTATTTTGAAGAAATAAAAATATTAAAATAAAATTTATGATATTCCTGATATTTATATCATGAAATTCCATCTTCATAAACTTAATCATAAACAATCTGAGTAAAATAATGAGATTGTAACATAAAAGCCTTACTAATTTAGTAATATCTATATAAAAACCTCATGAAATAATTAAAAAACTATGGATTTATAAATACCCATAATTTTTATAAAAACATCATAAAATACATTCATGGGTATTATAAACATCACACAATCAAAACAAGTGGTGAAAATGACATAAGTCTCGCAGAAATAAAATTGAGACGAGAAACCTTTACCTTTGGTCTGACTTTCTTCGTAAGTGATTTTAACCTACTATATAATAAATTTAAATTTATTATAATTATATAATCTAATAATTTTCATAATTATCAAATCATATATGATCCACTTATAATATTTTAACACCCACTTTTTAAAATAGTTGTTTCATTTTTCATGGATGTTTCGGTTTAGATGCACCTGTCCTTGTACTTTGATAATGGTTAGATAATCTAAATAATTATATTCATGATATAAATATAATTTATATTCATTATATATATATATATATATATATATTTATAATCTTCCATGAAAGGTAGATATATAAAAATGAATTATATCATTCATAGAGACAACCTGCCTTACGTACACATAAACGTTGTTTTAACAATTTTAAGGAACAAATGAAATAAAGGTAAATAATAATTAAAATTTATAGAGTCATTATATAACATATATATTAATTAAATATATCCTTATTACCATTAATTTAAATAAGAAACAAAAAAAGAGTCACATCTCTACGTGGAGGTGATAGTCTACATGTATGCACGAGCAACATTATCGTTTTACAATGAATGGAATGATAAAAAGGTAAATGATATATTATATTTAATAAAACATAATTATGTATTTAATATTATATATACACATTATTTTTATCTTTATAACCATCCAAGTAGAATGGTGATGAAAAAAAAATTACATCGCTTCATTGAGATGGTAACTCGTACGTACACACAGGCGATGTTTTCAATTTATATAGGATGGAAAATAAGTGGAAAATGGTTGTACCATAATAATAATAACACATAAGTATATTTATGATACAATAGTTATTATTTTATTATGGGTAAAATATATTTATAGGAATTATAATAAGAAATAAATTTGAAAGAATTAGTAAAAACGATTTCCTCTTCTTCAGTAGACTTCATTTAGATATCTTCTTAAGGAACATTTTAATGGTATTTTATGGAGACTAGAACCTCTAATTCATGTATAGGAAAGTTTATAAGATAATTGGATAGTTTTTTGGTTGAGATATATGCATCAAATGGTGCGAGTAATAGAGGGTAAAAGGTTCCTTTTATAAGTTAGGAGGGGGACACACTTGAAATTACTTAAATAATTAAACTAATATAAATTAATTTTCATGTTAAAGTGGATAAAAATGAATATTTGTAGAAGCTATGGTGTGTATAAGTATAAATACTTTGATATAATAATATTTGGACAAGTTTTTTTAATTTTTTCACCCATATATCTTAGCTTTAACCCCCCTATTAACCCTTTTGACAATTAACATCATATCAATTATCTTTACTCAATCTGGGTCAAGAAAGTTAGAATAAAAAGACAAGTGGCCCATAAATAGAATTTGGGTGATATTTTAAACCATATCCAATTACAATTTTCAAATATATATTTATTATGAATTTTAAATCATTTAATAATATATTTTTATTATAAAATGTCATTAATGTCATTTCTGGAAATACATGAACTATTATAATATAATATATGTATAAATCATGTAAAGTGGTTCAAAAATGACGTTTATTAAAAGATAAGGAATATTTTTTTATTAATAGAATCATCCAACCAAAATTTCATAGGTTTAGATGTCATTTTAAACATTATATATTAGTTTAACCCTTTGGTTAACCAATTTTAATCATAACTGTAGTAATGACTTTTTAATATTAAAGGGTTATAATCGTAATTACATGGTAAAAATTTGATAATAAATGTAAATTAGATAAATTTTGAACCATTTATCATCAAAATTGTAATTTTTATATATTTTTATGATTTTTAAATAATTTAATAAAATATATTTCACATAATATACTATTAATGTCATTTTAAGAACTATTCACATAATTTGACTTAGAAAACAAAATCATAGAAATAGAATTCTAATATAAAACTTTAAAACATATATAATTTGTTATGTTTATTTTAAAAAATTATGGTAAACTTTAGCTCACCCAATCAATTTAAATTTTAGTCTTTTGAAAATATTTTATTTTATTTTTTACTATTTTCACAAGCGCAGTGTCAGTGTTGCATAGGTATTTAAGGTAATTATTTCATCTATAAAAATTAAAAATAAATTAACATGATAAAAAATTCATTCATATTTAAAATAAAAATTTATAACTAAATATAATTTCTTTTTATCCCTGTTAAAAACATTATAGATATTAAAAGCAAGAAAGTATCCTTTTTTATATTATATTTTACTTAAATAATATAAAGGTAAAAATCAAAGTTAAATGGAAGAAAGGTCATATTTTCAAATTTTGGATGTATATGAACAAAATATACTCATCAAATGAATAAAATGATTTTTTTTAATTAATTTTAATCCTTATCACATTGGTTTTAACCCAAATTAACCCGTTTTACCTTTACTGTGAGAATAAAAATTTACCACACTTACTATTTATAATGACCATAAATAAAAGGGTCTGGTTTAAAATTTTTGGACCCAATGATTCCAAATTTTAAATCCATTTTTTAAGATTCAATTTCTTGAAGTGTAAAAAATTAATTTAATATTAAAACATAAAATGCAATGGGAAACCAGTTTTTAGAAAAATGTCTCTTTAAAAAAATGCTTTAATATAAAATTCAACCATAACATTGATTCCAATGAACTTAATTGTATTATTAATAATAAAAAAATAACAAATTTTACTTTAAAACCATTTTAAAACAAAATGGTACTTTGTAAATTATTGAATCAACAATATAGTTTTCAATATTATTATGCATTTTCACTATTTACATAAAAATTAATTTGTTCAGAAGAATCCCAAAAAATCACACTAAGATAATTTTTATATACAGATTTAAAAAATGATATTATTTTTTTAAAATATATTTTTAATAGTTCAACAAATTAATTATAATATTCTGTCACAAAAATCAATAAAACACATTTTTGAAGAATACTTATTTTGAAGAAAAAGTATTTTGAAGAATAAAATGGATTTAATAAAAATTAAGTTCTTATTTCCTATAAATTTATAGATAAATTTTTATTTATTATAAATTTTATATATATGTCATGATTCAGTTGATTCAATTCATACCTTTCAATTCAACGATTATGTTATAACTTACATAAAATAATAATATTTAGTGGTTTGTTAAATCTCAGTGTTGTGTGTTGTATATGATATCAAACATAGTTTTATTTTAAAATCACTGGGTATTACATTCACTACCTTTAATAAATTTTATCCTTTCAATTTGAACTTTTCTTGGAGATCAATATTTTGATATTTAAAATTCTTTTCTTATAAACCCACATTATTAAAAGGGTTAATAAAATTTCCTCTTGAAAAGAGGAAAAGGGAAATATGAAAATCATTTGGAATAACACATAACTAGGTTTCCAAATAGAATAACCTTATTGGGAATTGAAAATATTTACATGGAGGAAAATTTTAATTTCCAAATAATGATAGATACTGATGGAGAAAATTGATCAAATTAAAGTGAATGATCATTATAAAGTTAATGACCACAAAACCATAAATCAATGAGTTTTGAAAAAGACCATTGATTCATAATAAATGCATGTAACAGGATAAAATTTTTATTTAAAAATCATTTTCTTAGATTTTATGGATTCATTTACCATATATACTAATAAAATAAGGAAATATTATTACTTTGAAAATATAATTTCATCAATTAATCAATTTCCACTCTAATCTCAACTTTTTCAAAAACGATGAGTATTTAAGACGTATTTTCATGCCTTAAGCACTAAAATAAACTTATAATGGATTGCATAATACAAAAAAGGATAGCAAGATATTCCTCCTTAATTTAAATACAAACCAAAACTGAAATGGTTTCCTCAAGGTATGATAATGTCTGAAATGTATAAAATTCCCTATAAAGAAATAATACATTTTACTTCAAAATTTACATAACAACACCAAAGTTTAAACCTATATTTTTCCAAAAATAAATTAAACTACATTTTAATTAAACTAAATAACCTAATAATTAAATAATATTTTGACCTCAAATGTGATCTCATACTTTTAAACATATATCCTCAAAAATTTAATCACATTTTTTCTAAAAAATAATTATTCTAAACCACATTTTAAGCCTAAGGGTAACATATACCATGACCCAATGAAACATCTCTCAAAATATCATTAATAACAATAATAAATCACAATTTAATATTATAATGTATTGAAATACACTAAATACCATTAATGGAACTTAGATACTAACTTGAAAGGTAATCCTTATCTTGACCATAAATATCTCTAAAAACATCAACTTTTCAATGAATTGATTTTGAACCACCAAGATTATCTATATCACACTATCAAATAGACAATAATTAACTTAACATCAAACAATATACTAACATAAAGGGTTATTTAAACCTCAATAGTGTATTCTTTTTAAAACCCTATAAAAGTTTAAAATCACCTCAGAATCCCATCACTTAATACCTCAAAAGGCAGTATCTATGCCTTTGAAATTTTGATCAAACTTAAACTTTTAAAACCATGGTGGTATCCATAAATCTTAATTTAACCCCACATGAAACATAAATTCTTCCAAAAATTAATATAATCCTTATCCCACAAATAAAATCACAGACTATTTCCAAAAATCAAAAAATATAATAAACCTCATCAAAGGTGTCCTAAATCAATTTTTCATGAAATAACTGACCAATTTAAAGGTCAAAAATACTATCCCATTTACTTCATAAATTTAAATTATATATTTATCCCAACTAAAAAATATCACCTTGCCACTAAATCATATTTCCTGGTTATCAGTACCATACAACATATTTTATAAAATCCATAATTAAAAACTAATATGGAACAATACTTATATGTTTTATGATTCTTATATACATAATAACATAATAATAGAATCCCAAAACATAAAAACATTAATCCTTTAACTTCAATGATTGGAATAGGATATGTATGTACATGGTCTAGGAGTTAACCCTTGGATTAAGTAATTGGCTCAAATAATTACTGTATTCCTCAAACACATGACATTGAACTATAAATGGTACCTTAGGTTGAAAATCATTCCCATTCATCATAAATTTCATTTTTTTTCTTAGAAATTACTTACTCTAAGCCCTTTGTTTCCATATAAAAAATATCTTCTAGTTCCTTTAAGACATTCCCTTGAGTGATTTTTCCATCCTTCTTAACATGTAGGAATATGAATCTTCTTTCCCCTATGGTCTTCATTAAACTCATTTTTTATCTTATTAGTTTCTGCAGAAAACTCACCCAAGTTGAGATTGTTAATCATATTATAAGATAGATTATTTGTAATAATCACTATGTTTCACCTTCCATCTTCCATTTCATTTGGTTTCTCATGAGGAAAATCATTCCATTATCTATCACATTCTATGTTGACATGAATTTTATTAGTTCTATCCATTGAGTAAAACCAAAAATTATAGAGTGAGAAACAATAGTCATAATTAGGAATCATATAATCATGAAAAAAATTAATAGGATATCTAAATCATGACACATTATTTTAATATATAATATATTAGGTTTAACCTATGTCATCCATGGTCATAATTTATTCATATCCTTTATAATGGTTCATAAAGAAAATATGAATTAACAAAAGAATATCCCTCTAGAGTTTCAAAATAGGTGTCAAGTAAGGGAAAAATCACCATATAGAAGAAAAATGGATGATATACACTTTGAACAACTCTTTTTGAGACTATTTCCTCTAGATGCATCTATAAAAAAACTGAATCCACTTATAGTTTCCAGATAAGTATGTATTGTTAGGGAAACCACATAATCTCTATGTTAACATAACTTTAGGATATTATCCTATACTTAGGCTTATCACTAGGGTTTTTAGAAAATTTCTCTAATCCTAATCTATAATGATTAACTAATTGAAGCTTTGATACCAATGATAGGAAACCATACTTTTTATACATAAATATTACATCTTATTATAAGAATGTTCAATACATAAAATTATATACCATTCCATAATTGTATAGGTTTAGTGACTTTAGAAATTTGGATACATAAAAAAATTTAATAATAGATCTAGATCATATCCTAATTAGTTCTTCACAAATTTCACCCTTCTTATATATATAATAATTAAAAACATTCTTCATATCCCAGGGAAGGGAAACATAATAAAGGGTGATCTCAGATGTTCAGTAATGGTAAAAAAGGGAGGTATCAATGACCACTTAAACATAACATAAGGATAATGGTATGAGAACATGAGATTAACATTTTAAAATTAGACCCATCATATCATAGATAGTAATTTTATGTCATGGAATAAATATTTAATTTTTATAAGACATGAATCATAAAGAAATAAAAAAACATGATCCATGAGAGTATAAAATTATCATAAGATATAAGTTGGTTACATACACATAAACATAGAAAATAATTTCATTAGTATAGGAACACTAATAAGACTATCAAAGTGGATTGAGTTTACTCCCCATTCCATAATATCTGTAGTTAAGATTAACTCCCAATATTATTATAGTGGATTGGGTTCACTCCCCATTCCATCATAACCTTAGTCATGATTCAATCCCAATACTATCATAGTGGAAAAATTCCCTTAAAAAACTTGGTTCATTATCCATTATAGTTCTTATTATCTCATGAGATTTCCATATTTACCCAATTTTTTAGAGGGATATATAATTCTAAGACCATTGGTCACATATTGAAAACCATACATATGTGTTCCACAAAATCATAAAATATTCATCATATTTTAACTTATGAATAATAAATGGTTTTCATAACCATTTCAACATTTGATAATAGTATAACTAATAGAAAATAAATGGGATTCATAAACATCTCATTGTTATAATCATAAACCATCAAGTGAATGAATAAGTATGGTATCATTGGATCATATCCTAATAAAATCTTATATAACATCAAAAAATGTAATATTAGATGAAATATACCTTTAAAATAACACTTGGAATGTTTCTTAAAGAAAATACCATTTTAAATATGAAATTACTTATTTAAAATATATAAATTTACAAAATATTAAAGAAATATTTTTCGTTGAATAGAACCTTTTAAACATTTAAAGTAAGCTTCAAATAATTTTTGTGGTCATGATGGAGGGAAATTGTCATGAAACAAGCTGGGTCATCATCCAAATCGGTGCCCAACCCAGTCCATGGAAATTCTTGAAGGGTGTTATCTATCCCCTAGGGCTAGAACTAGTTATTGGGTATCATAATTAAAGAGTGGGAATGATTTACCTAAATTTATATACATTAAAAAACCAATAGTATTCAATAAATCGAATCTGAAAATTCAAACCAAAAAAACCTTAAACAATTTTCATAATTGAAATACAAGGTTTAAGTTAAAACCAAACTAGGATACAATAAAACGGACCAAAATTCTATCACAAAATAAACACCACATGTCAAGGGGTAACCACCCACAAGACATCTCCATTATACCTCACCAATATGAATCTATAGTAACCCAAACCACCATCTCCAAAGGCCTTACCCTTAACTTTTTCAAACATTATCAAGTATACTTACACCTAAAGGTGTAAGTAGGGTGTGCGACTAATTACAATTGGATTCCACTGAATAAAAGACTCCATTATATAATAATTATAAGAAAAATAACTTACATGTTTTATAAAAATATAATAAAGTGCTGGAAATAATTTTATTGAAGTGCAAATTTTTTTAAAGAAAAAAACTTTAAAATAAATCATGATTTCATTGAAATTACCAAAATATCATACCATATTCCAATGGTAAGTGTGATATAACCAATGAGAAATATTAATTGGAAATACCCCTAGGAACTAGCTAGCAATGGGACTATAGGTACCTCGTATCTTAGTAAAACGTGGCATAGAACCCACGAACAATAGCTTTCTCATGCACGAGCCACTAGAGAAGAGAAACATCCAAAATTCTAGTGGTCTCGAATCATATTCCATGTTTAGTTAGTGTTATCATCATCAATAATGCTATGTAAAACTGGGTCGTAGCCACATCTGAACCACTAGAATACTAGTCTTAGTCTTCCCACCAAGATAATCAGGCTTCCTTTTTTGTGCTCAATCAAGTTTCATATGTCGCATAACACCACTTATACATTTCATCAACCAAACAAGGCATTACACATCACATTCCACAACTTGTATACCCAAATTCCATTTTAAAATCATATACACACCAAAAAATATTCTAAATATTTTTCACAACTTTTACTTAATTTAATAAATCATTTAAACAATTTATAAAATAATTTCATGAAGCATTAAAAAGATTTTACACAAAAAATGAACCCAAAATCCTCTTTTAAAATAAAAATCACACCAAAACCATATCAAAACATGATTCCTATCCATTAAATAATTTAATAAACCAATTAAAAAATTTATAAAGCACTACCATGTGATACAACAAGGTTTTACACAAGAAACGCACCCAATTCCACATAGAAACACCACTTTAAAATAAAACTCATATTTAATCCTATCGAAAACCAATTTCATGCCACTAACAATAATCAAGTAACATTATATATTACTCGAGAAAGAAAAATAAATTTACCAAATAATTTTTATACATGGAACCACCTACCTTTGGAGTCAAAATTCCCAAAATCAATGTGAAAATCCAACCACACCTCAAACTCACCACAAGAAAGAAAAGAATGATCCCTAATCATGAATATCAAACCCAAAAACCCAAGATTAAACCCTAGGAATAAAACTATTCCTAGTGGAAAATTAGAACCCCAAGAAAAGATGGAATAAACTCTAAAACAAAGGAATAAAACAAGGAAGATCTCACTTACTTGAAGGATCTTGAAATTTCCCCACCAAATCCCATTCAAAAATGGGTGCCCATGGGAGATTGAGGGAGCAAGGAGGCCTCATATGGCTGAAAAACCTGAGTGGGGGAGAAGAGGGGTATAATAGGGTTTAAATCCAAAAAGAGAAAAATGGGAATTTTTTTTAATGTGTTAGACACATTTCATAGTTAGTCCACACAATTTAATAAACAATGTGGTGACTATGTGCATGATATTTTCAGAGCATAGAGTTATTGTAGTAAGGTACACGACCATGTGGTAGTTCTGTCTCCTACCGCACGGTTACCTGGGTGGGGCACACAGTTTCCACTAACTGTGCGTCAACCGTGTGACTAGGTTTTTCCACCCAAGAACCTCCATTTTTATCCCAAAACCTCAATGAAAACAAAGGGAAAATAATAGACTAAAAATAAAAAGGGTGAAATACCTGAAAATAAAGACATGAATGAGATACTTCTACCTACCATGAAATGTTTTGGCCCCTGGAAAGTAAACTTGATTCTTGGTCAGAAAATAAAAATAGATACTCTTTTTCAACCCACAAATTTCACTCCCAAGTCTCTTGAACATCATTACCATGATTCCAAAGGACATGGACCAACAGACTATAATTCTAATGAAGCACCTTCTCTTGTGAATCCACTACCTACACTGGTCGTTCAAACACTGATAAATGAGTCTCTATCTCCAACTTTTTCCAATTCAACACATAGTATGGATCCAGATTATACTTTTTTTTTAATTGGGAGACATAAAATACACTGTGAATTGATATCAAATGATAAGGAAAAGCTAATATATATGAAACCTTTCCAATATTCTTGGTTATTTCAAAAGGTCCGACATACCTCAGTGTTAGCTTTCCCTTCTTTCCAAAATGACGATGAACCAAGTGAGGGGACACTTTCAAGAACACATGATCACTGATTGAAAACAGAATATCTCAATGCCTCTGATCAGTATAAGATTTTTGGTGACTCTGTGCTGTCAATAACTGCTTCCAGAAAAACTTGAATTTCTTAGACGTCTCTTGCACAAGTCTCGGTCCCAAAAGTGTGGTATCTCCTACCTCATCCCAACATAAAGGATAATGACATGGCTGAACATAAAGCACCTCAAATAGATCCATTCAAATTTAAAATTATTAACATTTTTATAAGAGAATTTAAACAACACCAAATGGCTCTCCCACGATCCACCAAAATCCAAAATGCATGTACAGAACATATCCTCTAGAATATGATTTCCCCGCTGCGTATGACCATCAATTTGTGGATGGTATGTTGTACTCATGTTAATTTGTGACCCCAATTACTTTCTAAGGACTTACCATAATCGAGAGGTAAAACATGGGTCTCTATCTGAAACAGCTTTTGAAAAAAATCCATGAAGCCTTACCCCCTCCTGAACATAAAATCATCCCAACTCATCCAATTTTGATGAATATTTGATCAGAATAAAATTGGTTGATTTGTTCAAATGATAAATCACTACCCAAATGGAGTTCTTTACCCAAGTTTTATGATGAAATCCCATAATGAAATCCATGGATACCTCATCCCACTACCAAATAGAAATGGGTAATGGCAGAAGCAAACTAGAGGGCCTTTGATGCTCTGCCTTTACCTATTGACATGTATAACACCTCGATATGAAATAAGTTATGTCCCACCTAATTCCTGTCCACCGAAATTTCCAAAGAACATCATAATACATTTTTGTAGCTTCAAGATGAATTAACCACCAATATTTATGGATATCCTGCATCACCACCTTCCACAGCGATAAAGGAATGACAAAACAACCCTTCAAGAACACGATTACCTCGGGAGACAATGACCAACCACAAGATGTATCCCCACCATGAAGGAACATCATATATTTCTAGAACAACACATCACCATGAATATTTTACTGATCCATCACCTAAAGATAATGATTTAACTAGACACTTTCCAAGAACGCACCTCCATTGTGCTACTTGGTCTCCAAGTGGATATGGGAAAAGATCCCCATCATGGTCCACTCATCACTAGACTTCCTGAAAGTATACACTGACACTTTTATAATAAAGGAATCATCCAACACATTACCCTTTCCTAGGGTATATATGATATAAAAATTGAACCCCTATAAATACTCGATCCAACGGTGCTACCTCAAGTACAATTATTTTTGGGAGAAAATGTATACTAAGATTTTATGGTCAGAATAGACCAAAAAATTCTCCCCAAAAATATAATGATTCCATGTCTTCCAATAATGAATCACCATTGATAATTCCAAGTCATCAGTCTGGTAATTCTTTTTATTCAGTCTAAGTTGTTGAGAACCATATGTCACTACATGATTATCTTTCATGGGTACACACACGAGGCACATACCTGAAGCATCACAATAAACCACATATCTATTCCCATATTCTGGAAAGATCAACACAGGTGCGATATTCAACCACCTCTTTTATTCTTGAAAGGATTACTAGAACTCTGGGCTCTATTAAAACTCCACCCCTTATCGAGTGAGTTCGGTCATGGAAGAAGAAATCCAAGAGAAATCTTGAACAAACCATCTATAATAACATGCTAGGATGAGAAAAATCTGGATCTAGAAAACATTATTTAGATTCTCCCATGACATAACTGCACTGATATTCTTGGGGTCCATAGAAACCCCTTGCTTTAAAATCACATGGCCCAGAAAATTCACTTTACTGATCTAGAAGGTGCATTTTGAAAACATTACATATAGGTAATGATCCCGTAGAGTGACCAAAATGATCCAAAAATGATGCTCATGATCTTCCTCTGATCCAGAGTAAACTAGGATTTCTTCCACGAATACCATAACAAATGATTCAAGATATTGATGGAGCTCTTTATTCATGAGCACCATAAAAACCCACTGGAGCATTTTTCAATCCAAAATGCATGACAAAATACTTGAAGTGGTTGTACCAGCTTCATAAAGATTTATTCAGGATATCCCCCTCTCTTATCCTGACTTGGTGGTAACCCAAATGCATGTCTATCTTGGAAAATAACTTTTCCTCCATCAGTTCATAAAATAAGTCATCAATTTGGGAAAAGGGTATTTATTATTAATGGTTACTTTATTCAAATTTCATTAATCAATGTATAATCAGAGGGATATGTCAGCCTTCTTCACAGATAAAATTGGAGTGTCCCAAGGAGAGACCCTCGAGTGGAAGAATCCTTTGGATTCCAAATTTTCCAGGTATATCTATAATTCACTCAGCTCAGTTGGGGCCATATGATATGAGGGAAGAGAAATTTTCTATATTTCGGACACCAAATCAATCAATAACTCTACATCCCACACTAGGGGTAAGCTTGAAAAATCATTTGAAAATAGCTATGGGAACTCATCCACCACAGGAGGTAATCCACAATCATAAGAACCACCATTGTCTTCTAGTATGAGCGACGATAATTGAAAGACAATATTTCCCAACTCTAGGAGTGCAAGTCCCACATGACCCAACCAAGGAACTCATTCCCCAAGAAATACCTAAGGACTTGAAATAGGTGCCATGATACTCTACCATCACCTATAACAATTGATACACACTTAGAAGTTCACAATCCAATCCATGATGAGTATTACAAAAAAATATCCATATCCAAGACCAGGAAATCCCACTCCATCTCGACCCCTAACATGGAGAGCACACAAGACGAGCACCTAAAACCCTACTCTTTATTACCCAATGGAATTACCAACACAATTGAAAAAGACATCATATTGGTTTTAAAGTTCAAAATATTCACAAGATGGGAAGAGATAAAAGAAACAGATGCACCAATATAAAATAAAATAGATACTATGGAAGATACATTCAGGATGGTACCTCAAAATGTCGAGGGCCCTACATTTGGTCCCATTGGTGCCTGATCCACAGTATGAAGATTCCTGGTCTCTACCAGAGAATGATCACTCATGTGCGGCTCTACCATGAACTGGATCTACATAGAAGACAATATGGTCCTACTACAATGACCACCAAACTAAGATCCCACAATCCTAGAGGGTTCTAACTGAACTGACACCCCCCTAGATGACACAGTTCCTTCCCCACTCTGGTATGGGCTTGTCACCCTACAAAAAATGTTGCAAGTTCCCTACAACTCCTCATCAATGACAAGGACTATGAAAAGATGTGCATGCAGGTCGGATAAGCTCTGCCTACCCACACTGGTGGCAGAAAAAATACCTTACATTAGAAGATATAGATGAAGACTTCCTAGAAGGATGGCCTAAACTCCCACTTCCCTTCTTCCCATGCTCCTCCCACTTCCTCTTATTCTTGGATGAACCACCACTGCCCATCACTGACATTTCCACATAGGAACTAGACCTTCCCTTGCAATCAATCTCCAACATACAAGATCAATAAACTACCTCAACATAGGTCTTCATCTTGAACAATAATACCTAATAATAGATATCTATCCACAATCCCCTTTCAAACCTTTGAGCCTTCATATACTCATTGGATATTATTTTAGGTGCATATTAAACTAGATCAGCAAAGTGGTTGGCATACTCCATCACTGACCGGTCTCTATTAATGAGATCCATAAAATCCTGAGATCTAGTATAGGCAAAGATATCAGGATAATATTGTTTATTGAATATATCCTTGAATTCCTTCCAACTCATCTTCTCATGATTTCCCAGCCTGAAGCACTGAGTCCCACCACCTTTGATAATGACCCTTTAGCAAGAATGAGAATAATTTTACCCTGACTTCCTCAGGAGCATCAAGAAACTAAAACATGTGATCTATCTTCTCAAACCACTTCTCTACTTCCTAAGGCTCTGTACTACCTCGAAAGGAAAGAGGTTTGTTCTTGAGAAACTCTTGGTATTTTTTCTTTAGAGGTCCAGATTTATATTCTCTAACTGAAGTAGGTCTAGAACCTACTCCCTATCCCAGAGCATGAATAGCCTAGACCACAGCTTCTACCAAACTTTGATCAAGCAGTGAGGGAGAACTCTCTCTATATTCATCTCGTGGTTGCAAAGTAGTTCTTAGGGGATGCATGTTGATACAAAATCAATAGTCACTAAAAATATCATTAATAAAACTGGTCTAAAAGTTTTTAGTAATAACATCAAATATAAATAATTTAAATCATCACAACAGTAAAATGACCAAAATACTTCACCTTCAGCCATTATCCACATGTAGCATGCAGCCTTTATGTCCCACCTCGAAGAGAAGTCAAAAAAATACCAACATCCAATGGTGAATCAAGGACTATCACGAGGGGTGCTGGCCATGCACACTACTCGCAACTAGAATTCTGAGCCCTAACAATCCTATCTCTGGTCTATCCAGACTCATCCTAAATAACATGACCAAGAGAGAAGCCTCCACTAATACCATTTTTTCATGAACCAAGTCAGGTGTTCATCTAAACAAGTCCCTGAACTAGTGCTTGTCAAGGCCCAAAGGGTGTTCCCTATCCCCACAGGCTGACAAAAGTGCCCAGGTATCATAAGTAAAGAGTGGAAAAAAATTACTTGAATTTATATACATTAAACAACCAACAGTAATTAATAAAATGAATCTGAAAATTCAAACCAAATAAACCTCAAACCATTTTCAGAATTTAGATATAAGTTTTAAGTTAAAAAACATGGATAAAATAAAAATAACCACAATTATATCATAAAAACCACCACATGGAAAGGGGGCACACCCTCAAGCCATCTCCACAACAACGCACCAAGATGAATCTCTAGTAACCCAAACCACCATTTCCAAAGGTCTTACCCTTACCTGTGTCAAGAATTACCAAGTATAATTACATCCAAAGGTGTAATTTGAGTGTGATCCTAAGAACAGTAGGATTCCACCCAATACAATATTCCATTCTATAAACATTATAAGGAAAATAACTTGTAGGTTTTATAAAAATAGAAGAAAGTGTTGAAAAAAAAAATTTAAGTGCATCAACTTTTATGGAAAAAAACATTAAAATATATCATGATATATTTTAAATTTCCAACCAATAATGCCATATTTCAATGGTAATTGCGATATAACCAATGAGAACTAGTAATGGAAAATTACCCTAGGAACTAGCTAGAAATGGGACACTAGGTGCCTCATATCTCAGTGAAATGTGGCATAAAAACCATGACTAATAGCTTTCTTATACACTAGTGACTAGAGGGGAGAAACATCCAAAATTCTTGTGGTCTCAAATCATCAACCATGTTTAGTTAGTGTTGTCATAGTTAATCTCACTATGTGAAATCGGGCTGTAGACACTTCCAAATCACTAGAATACTAGTAGTACTCTGACCACCTAGATACCCTAGTTTCCCTTTTTTTGCTCAATCAAGTTTCATAGTTCACATAACACCACTTATACATTTCATCAACCAAACATGGAATTACACATCACATACCACCAATTTCACACCCTAATCCTATTTTAATATCATACACACTCCAAAAACTTTTCCAAATATGTTTCTCGGGTCTTATATAATTTAATAAATCATTTAAAAATTTTATAAAATAATTTCATGAAGAAATAAAAATATTTTTCAACAAAAAATCATCCAAAATACTCTTTTAAAATAAACCTCACACCAACGCCATATCAAAACACGATTCTCATTCCTTACATAATTTAATAAATCAATTTCATAGTTTATAAAGCACCACTAAGTGACACAAAAAGGTTTTACACCTGAAACACACCCAATTAAACATAGAAACCCCACTTTTAAATAAAAATCATATTTAATCCTAACAAAAATAAATTATAACCACTCATAATAATCAAGGAACATGCTAAATTACTAAAGCAAGAAAAATAAATTTACCAAATAATTTTTGTACATGAAACTACCTACCTTTGGTGTCAAAATTTCCAAAATTGATCTGAATTTCCAGCCACACTTCAACCACACCCCAAGCAAGAAAAAATGAGACCTAATAATTAATATTGAACCCAAAAACCCAAGAATAGACCCTAAGAAGGAAATGATACCTTTTGGAAAACTGGAACCCCAAGAAAAGTGGTAAAAAACCCTAAAAAGAAGGAAAAAACAAGGAAGGACTCACTTACTTGAAGAATCTTGAAGTTTTCTTGCCAAATCACCTTAAAAAATGGGTTACTAAGGGTTATTGAGGGATCAAGGAGGCCCCCTATGGTTGAAAATCCTGAGTATTGAAGAAGATGGGTGAAATAAGGTTAAAATATAAAAAGGGAAAATGGTAAAAATAAAATTTTTAATGTGTTGGATAGGGCGCATGGTTAGTCCGCACAGTTTATCAAAATATGCAGTGAACATTCGCATGCTCTGTCCAAAGCACACAATTATTGGGCTGAGGAGCACAACTATGTGGAGGCCATGAGGTAGGTTCTGTCTTTTACATCATAGTTACATGAGTTGGCCACACGGTTCTCACTAACCATGCGCCAACCGTGCGCCTGGCTCTGTCCACCCAAAAACCTCCATTTTCACTCAAAACATCAAATAAACCCATCGGAAAAGAATTTACCAAAAAATAAAAAGTTGAAAATATCTTAAAATAAAGAAACAGATGTGACAGAAATTCCCTTCATGCTGTGTATGTTTAAATAAATAATCCTTTCATATTTTAAGTACAATTCAATATTATATCATTTAGAAAGAAAAAATAAGATTACTTTTTATTTTTTCTATAAAAAGTAAAACATGGGTAAATATAGATTCCAAAAAACATAAGAGAACAGTAAAAACATTCTTCTAAACATTTTTAGAAAACATGGACATGGAATAAAAAGTATTTCTGACTAAAAAGAGAAATAAAGTATGTTTTTCCTTAAAAACATTCTTTCATCCTCTTTAGTAATTAAAGAGAGGAAAATTAAAGGAAAAAATACATTATAAAAAAATAACTAGAGTATAAGAAAATTTAAGATATTCTTGGGAGGTAAATCATGGAATTACATCATCAAAAACTTAATCATAAACAATCCTGATAAATAAAGAAATTGTAACATAAAATCCTTACAGGTTTGGTAATCTCCGTATCAAAATCTCATGGAAGATATAATATTATATGGATTTATAAATTCCCATAATTTTTATAAAATCATCACAAAATATATTCATTGGTATTATATAAACCATTTAATAAAAATATGTAGTGACTATGCATAACTCTCATAGAAATAAAAGTGAGATGAGAAACCCTTACCTCGGGTCCAAATTGCTTCATAGGTTATTTTAAACTTATGTATAATAAATTTAGATTTATTATAATTTTATAGTAAAATAATTTTTATAATGATAATATAATATATATTAAACTTATAATATTTCATCACCCATTTATTAATAATTCCTTTAAAATCATTGTTTCTGGGTGTTAACTATTTCATTTTTCATAGAAGATTCGATTTAGAGGTTATAATCCTTATAATTTGATGAGGGATTTATAATATATTTAATTATAATCATGATATAAATTTAATATTTATTCATTATATACATATTTATAATCATGCATGAAAGTTAGAGATATAAAAATGAATTGCAATGTTCAAAGAGATGGTAGGCCATATGTATGCATGAACACCATTTTCAATTTTTGATGGATGGAATGTAAGAATGGAAAATAATAATTCACCTATAAATAATCATTATTATATAATATATATTAATTAAATATATCCTTATAACTATCCATGTAAATATAAAATGAAAAATGAATCACATCACTTCATAGGGGTAGTAGTCCACACGTACACATGAGTGACATTATCATTTTCCAACAAATATAAAGATATGAAGTAAAATGATATATTATATTTATATAACCATAATCAAGTAATAAATATTGTATGTACTCATTTTTTCAATATTTATAACCATCCAAGTAAGCTGGTGATGAAAAATGAACTACACTTATATGTGGATATGGTAAGCCATACTTATGCACAAGCGATGTTTTTTATTTTTTTAGGATATAAAATTTGTATAAATAGTTGTAACATAATCATAATAACATATCAGTATATTTATGATATTTAAGTTATTATTTTATTATAGTTAAAATATATTTTTAGGAAGTTAATAATAAATAAACATGAAAGAGTTGGTAATGATAATCCCTGGTTCTTCGGTAGACTTCCTTTAGATCTCTTATTTAGGACCATTGTAATGGTCTTTTATGGATATGAACACATCTAATTTATGTTTAAGGATTTTTATAATATAATTGGGTAGGTTTGTTTCTAGATATATGGCTCATAGGGTGTGAGGAATAGAGGATCATATGTGCCCTTTTATAAGTGAGGAGAGGGGTACTCTGGGAAATACTTAAAGTATTAAATTAATATAAATTAATTTTCAGGTTCAAGTGGCTCCAAATTGATATATTTAAAATATATAGTGATTATCAGTATAAATAATCACATAAAATAAAATTTTGATACCATTTTTTCACCATTATCTCTTAGTTTAACCATTCGTTAAACCTTTTGAAAATTATCATTATATCAATTAATTTTACTCTTTAGGGGTTAAGAAAGTTACCATAAAAAGGAAAGTGTGAAATAAATGGAACATGGTTTATATTTTCGACCATACCTCATTAACATGGATAAATATAGTAATCATATTATTTTTAAATCATTTATTAAAATAATATTTATTATAAAACATCATTAATCTCAGTTTTTAAAATACATGAAATATTATAATAAAATATGTGCCTAACTTATATAAAATATTTCCCAAATGAAAAATATAATAATATAAGGAATATAAGGTCCCAATATAATCATTTAATCAAATTTTTATTGGTTTATATATCATTTAAAACCTTATCCTTTGTTTTAACCCCTTGGTTAATGAATTTTAATCATAAATGTGGTAATCACTTTTTTAATATAAAAGATTTATAATTTTATTTATAAGATAATAATTGGATAATAAATGAAAAAAGGATGAAATTTTATACCATTTATAACTGTACTTGTCCTATTTTAATGTTTTATGATTTTTAAATAATTATTTAGAACATATTTAACATAAAATACTATTAATATCATTTTAAGAACAATTCACATAATTTGAATTTGAAAACAACATGAAATTAATGGAATTAAAATATAAAAATTTTAAACATCTATAATATGTTATATTTATATCCAAAATTCATTGGGAAATTTAACTCACCCAAACAATATTAATTTTTGAGTTTTTAAAAACATTTACTTTATTTTTTTACCCCTTGATCAAGCGTTGTGTCGGTGTTGGATAAGAATTTAAGGTAGTTATTTCAACCCAAAAAAATTAAAAATAAACAACCATGATAGAAAAATTAATTCATATTTAAAATAAAAAATTATAACCAAACATAAGTTGTGTTAGGTACACAAGGATGAGTACCCTAAGAGTGGGGTGAATCAGGGTATGACTAATTCAAAAATTAAGCTCGTTCTGATCTTGTTTCGCTGTTAAGAAAAACAATCTTCTCCCTCTTTCCTGTTGCACAATATAAATAGAAATTAAATCATGCACAGGAAACAACAATTTTACTTGGTTCACCACTAAGGGCTACATCCAAGGAGCATACGCCGACAAGTCTTCGGTCGTACCAAATTCCACTAAATTTCACTAGCTGTGGATTAGAAGGTTCGGGCACAGTCACTCTGTCCCAAGCTCACTGCCTTTACAAGGTTTAGGGTCATCTCACTGCTTTCCCAAGGGTAACTCCCTATTTCTCTCTCTCTCTGGCTCACTGTCGGTGGAGAGGATCACCTTCTTCCTCTTCCTTTACTCACTGCTCTAGAAAGGATCCACTCAAAGTTTATAGACCTGTATGTTTCTTAATTATCTCTAATTAATACATCCTCTGTTGTATGTGGATGCTCTGTTGAAGTCCAACTTTCACCCGTAGATGAATTTCTCTTTGAACCGAAGGTGTCAAGAAAACTTCCAGCTTCCATGCAGCCCGAAAACACTGCCAAGGAATCAACCTTACATGGTGCGCCGGTCTAACCTGGTGCGCATGTCTCGGCACGCAAGTCACAACTGGCGCGCAAGTCCACCTCACACACTTGCGAGACACAAGCTTCTTCAACTCCAAACTTGTGTGACGCACTTCCCTTTACCCCCAAACTAACATTGGCATGCAACAAACAACAATCTCCATTCTCCAAATCTGGCGTGCAAGTCCTACTTGCGCGAAACACCACCACTTGTGCGACCACCACACCTGCGCAACAAGAGCTATGATTTTTCTAATTTTTGAACTCCATTGAAAATGATGAGGGGTAGTCCAGTATTTATAGGCATTTGTTCACCCTGCGCGATGGCGCGCAAGTCTCCTCTCAGCGCACAAGTCTTGGCATGCAGGTCTATTCCCCTGCAAGTCACTTGCGCGAACCACTTCCAAACTTTTGCGACCCTCTTTCCTTTGCCATATTTTGAAGTTATGATCTTTAAAACCATATGGCGCGCAAGTTTCCAATCCTCCTAGGTACCGGCGCACAATTCAATTCACGTCGTGCAGGTCACTTGCGCGACCAACCCAACACTTGCACGACCCTTATCTCTTTTCCTTTTTCCATGTTTTGATCTTGAAAAACACTAGGCTCACAAGTTTCCTCTCATTAAAGTACACGGTATGAAAGTCTCTTTTCCAAAACCACTTTTCTCCATTTGTCGATTTTCAGGCCCAAAAATTTGGCAAACACTAGAAAACGGTGCCACCTTGTATCTATTCTTTTTGTACTTCTTCCAGATCATTCATTCCTTTGTCGACGTTCTTGAATCAAACATGGATCATTGACCACAGATTTTGAACTCGACATGCCACCCTAAAATCCCCTTTGCCAACAAATTTGTATGTCATGGTTTGCTTTGTCAACAATCACCACACAGATGTCCACTTTGTCAACAAACACAATCACCTCAAAAAAGTTTCAATGATACCTTGAGGGATTTTTTCCTAACAAGTTATTGTTACCCCTATTGTAAAATATTATAGATATTTTAACCAAGAAACCAATATTTTTTACATTATCTTTTACTTAAATATTGAAAATTTCAAAAAAAAAATATAAATAAAAGAGTTCATATTTTCTATGTTTGGATATTTATTGATGAAATTGAATCATACAATTAAATAAAATAATGTTTTTTAAAGAATTTTAAGACTTATCACATGAGTTTTTACCATAATTAATGCATTTTACCTTTACTGTGGTAATAAGAATTTACTATGGTTACTATTTATAATGACCAAAAATAAAAGGGAAATATTTTACAAATTTGGATCTACTGATTCCATATATGAAATCCATTTTTCATGATTTTATTTATAGAATCGGATGAAATTAATTTAAGATAAAATCAAAAAAAGAAATGAAAAACAAATTTTCAAAAAAATGCATTTTTATGTATAAAAATATTTTTATACCAAATTCAACAATAAAATTGATTTCAGTTAAATTAATTGGATTATTAACAATATAAAGTAACTAATGTTACTTTTAAACTATTTTAAAATAAAATAGCACTTTGTAAATGATTGAAATAAAAATAATTTTTTTTATAAAAATAAGTGTTTTCACTATTTACTAAAAAATCAATCTTTTTAGAAAAATACCAAAAAATTCAAACTCAGATAATTTTGATATGATAATTAAAAAATTATATTATTTTAATAAAATATTTTTTGAAAAATTTCCAAAAATTAATTATAATATTCTCTCACAAAAACCAATAATAACCATTTTTGAAGAACATGTATTTGGAAGAATAAAAGGGATTTACTAAAGATTGAGTGCTTATTTCCTAATATTAGTTTATATTTATTGACTATGAACTATATATATATTTTATAATTTGGTTACTCTTATTCATACTTTTCAATTAAATTACTATGTTATAATGGTCATAAAATAATAATATCACATGGTTCATTAAATATTAGTGTTATGTGTTGTATTTACTATAAAAAATATTTTTTTATAATATCAGTGTGTTACATAATGATACTGAAATATAATACTATATGGATATCACCAAGTAAACTTATATATTGTATTCTTTAAAATTAAGATAGTAAATTGGGCTATAATTACATTTTTTAGGATAAAATAATGATAAATTATTTTTATTTGGATAAAACAGTGATACATTTATACTATAGAATAATTTTTATTAGATATTGGAAAATATATCTTGAAAAACATAAAAATAGTAGAATAAATTATGAGAGTTTTTTTGTTCTTGTGAAATAAAAATATCTTAATATTTTCTTGAGTATAAGGATGATATTGTTGTGTTTTGATGGGAATAAAAGTTATCTAATGGGAGTAGAAACAACTATCATAAGTAATCCAAAAGATTAAACCAAGTATATTTGAATTAAAATTCATAATTATAATGATCATACATACCTCTCGAAGGTATAGAAATTAAAATTTTCATTATTTATTATCAATTAAGACAAGTATTTTTACACAAGCTTAAGGGAATCCTCTTAGTGAAAGGTGAAGGAATATCACCTTCGAAGGTTTCCTTGGGGTTGGAAAATCACTCCATTTCATATTAATACCTTTTTCAAAGAAGGAAGAATAAAATTAATGATTCAGTTTCTAAGAATTTTTTCTAGTTTGAGAGAGACACCTGCATCCTAGGTTTTGATCTCCATTTTATAACCATCAAGGACGATCCTTGATGGATTCCTCATAATATCATCATTCCCAATATTTCTCAAATTTTTGAGTCATTAAAAATGTTATAAACACTTTGTAATATTTATTTAACCATGAATGATACATTTAACACATACAAATTTCACCAAAATCCACTAAATACCATTTCATGATATTATACCTAATAAATGATAGCTTAGGAATTTTATAATAATAATAGTTAAATTAAATATAATATATTTCATTCCATTTTATGGATAGATACAAAGAAACTATATTATATATACCATGAAACACCACATAACTATTGTGAGACTATAACATTGTTTATGTAGTGACATAAGTAAAAAGTTTTGTAGGATATGTTTGTACCCAAATTAAGTAGAGGAAAGATAAAAAACATAACTGTAATATTTTCTAAGAGAGAAAATAATAAAATGAAATAAAAAATTGAAAACAAATAATACCTCGCCATTGATCCTCATTCATGATTGATCAGTAGTTTTGATCTTGATTTATTATGAAGGATCAAATGATTCCTTCCCCTAAAGGTATTGACCGATCAAAATGGAATCTTTGAGTGATTCAGTAGTACCACATTTACTTTAAATTTTGTACTAGATCTATTGATGAGGTTAATAAAAAGAAGATAATATAATAGTTACTTGGATTTTATGAGATCAATATATAGTATTCAAAAATGATGTCCATGAACTACCTTAAAATAAATGGCTTCATTAAATGAATGGGCCTCTTGAAGTTTATCAGTTTCATATGTTATGAAATGACCAACAATTTATATTATCATTATAATTATTACAATGAATTCTAATTATATTTAATTATGGTTAAACTCCTTTAGTAATCACTTAACTATATACACACTATCCCATGATGCATAAAAATTATAAAATTAAATGATAATAAATGTAAAAGAGTTGACCAATTTACATCCCATATCATTCATCATGAACACCATGAAATCGTATCAACAACCATGGAATAATCCAAACCAAAATATCGTAACTTTCACCAAATAGAAATTAATTATTTATTGAATATATATAATGATCTACAACTTGTACTAAAGCCTAAAAACTTCATATAAATATTAAAAACTCTTTTTTAATATATCTAAAGTCCTTTGGTTGTGATTATCATATAAACCCTCTCAAATTTTGGTTAAACACTTTGAACCAAAATTAATCCTTATTCCATGTCATATCAAGTGACCCTATAGGCCTTTCTATCATTAGAAAAAAATTATGAATTCCGAAACCCATAATTGTAAACAAAGAAAATCCAATAAAAAATATCATTGCTACTCATGTTATAATGGGATCTAGGATGATCTTTAACTAATACACTCATATCTCCATATGAACTTATCTATCACATGATACATCTATATACATTATATATATCTTCATATAATTTCTCTATCCTAGACATTTATTTGACTAATATATATGGATCATGTCAATCTAGTACAAAACAACTTATATATTTCTTATTCCTTGAAATTGAATAACTAGATTGAATAAATATATAACATTTTATTCATCTAAACAGTTAAAAACATCACATGTAACTAAAATGTATATGGCCATGAATTTCCTTAGTTTGATTTAATCAAGGACTCAAACAGAATACATATTATATAAGATGTTAAATCTCATCTTAATTAACAAATACCTAACACATGATAAAAAAATACCTAAAAACGAGATTATTAGCTCAACCTAAATGTTAACATAAGAAAGGATCCAAAATATGAAGGTTCACATGCAAGATAACTTGATAACCTTAGTAAATGGGGATTAAAATAAAAAAAACACCCTATGTATATTAATATCTATATGTATAATATTCCATATCATATAATTTTGGTTTTTAATTTTAGATAATAAATATTTACTCATCATCTCATGGGTACACTCTATATCATATATAATGGTCTAATCAAGCAAATCTTAAATTATAAAAACAAACCATAATACACTATGATTTCCATTTATAAGGATAACTCAAAGTCATACTTTGAGGGGCTTATATTATTTAAATATTTATATAAATATATTGAAATCATGAATGAATGATAAATATATGTTTATTAATTATAAAATCATGAATAATTTACATTAACAGCAACCATTATATTGAGTCTCTCATGTATTTTAGAGACTCAGGAATTTCAAGGAAATTTTTTTTCCTAAATACTTTAGAATTTTATGAGTTTGCAGTTTCTGACGACACCTGATTCCGAGGCCCGGTGTGCCTGGAATCATTTTCTGAAGTTTTGTTCAGGTACATTCAGTAAACGTACGTGTGGGCTTTTCTATATTTTGAACCGGTGCTTAGAATTAAAATCCAAGGACACCGATGAACTTGCAGCGCTGGTATTCACTTCAGGGGACCTATACCGCGGTTACGTTTACTCGGGTGGAAAAGTTAATTTTTGGGGATTTATAAAAAATTAAATAAAATTGTTATACATAATTTTATTTATCTTTGGTGGTTATATCCTACAAGGGAAAGTTATAGGTGGGTCCCACACCCACATAAGCTCCCATGATAGGATAATGTGAGGTGGGGCCCACACGAACCCCTAACCTTTCAACTTCCCTTAATTCCCCATTAACACCCCCCTTTAATTAATTTGAGAAATCCCCCCTTAATTAATGTGATCTCTTCACCTCCCTCTCTCCCATTAATTTTTGCCAACACTTTTTAATTAATGAATTGAACTCTTAAATTAATTAATTAAAGTGTTTGAATTTTGAAATTCATGTGTGAATAAAATAATAGCCTTAGCTATTATTATTTTTGGCACTCGTTGTGTTGGGAGAACTTTGGGATAGCTCTGGAGAAATAGAAGAATAGTGTTCTTATTTCGACGAAGAACACCATTCTTCAATGAAGACCAACTCCGATGAAGAACGAAAAGTCACCAATGACACTTCTTCTTTAGACGCACCCCGACGTCAACAAAATTGATGTCCTTTTTCTGCAATGCCCGACCTCTGCAATGCTTGTCTTCCGGGACTCATTGACGTGATCCGCTCTTGAAATCGAGGTAGGGGTTTTGTATAATTCCACATGAATAAATTATCTCCTTCATGTTGAATCTGTTGGAATGTCTTCAGCCAACTACTACTGCCTAATGCGGAGGGCGCAGGCCGAATGAACACGGCATAATAACCCTCTGATGTTTCCTAATTTTATTCACTATGGAGGCGTGTTGGAAAATGCAATGACAAGAAAAGGCGGCGGCCACGCACCGGCCATGTGCAGAAGAACCATGACCCGCAACCGCGGGCTGCTCGGTCGAAGAACAACCAGCCTGCTGTAACCGGTCGGGCTAGTGGAACCGCAGTGCCCCATGGCGCCGCGCTGTGGAGGATTGTGGCTCGCGCTCCGAGGGCTGCATCAGCGGGCGAACCGGCTGGCTCGTCAGCCGGCCGTGTTGGAGGAGGTCGCGGCACCTACAGGTGTCACGCGGGAGGACAGCAGCCCGCCCATGCTGGACCCTCGCATCGGGAAGACTGGTCAGCTTCAGTTGGCCAGACAGGCAGGCGGCGCCACCGGTTCGGGAAGTCCCCCCCCCCCCCCTCTCCACGTCGCTTGGCCAGTTGGCCGAGCCGTGGCCAACAGTTGGTCGGGCAGCGCCATCCGGGTCGGGCCATGCCCATTCGCGGGTCGGGCCACCTTCTACGGGCCAGGTAGGTCCACACATTATTGGGCTAGGATGATCCCTTAGTAGGGTCGGACCCACCAATTCAGAACGGGCTAACTCTCCAGCTCACCTGGCTTGATGGGCCGGACCCATTTCGGTTAAATGCGAATAACTTTACGATCGTGCGTCCGATCGATGCGCCATTTGTGGCAATGGGATCCTCATGAAAAGAAGGTCCTTTTGAGATACTCTAAGTGATTTTTGTACAACTTTGTAAAACATCCAGGTTTGGAATGAGCTTAATTCTAATCGGGCCCCTGGAATGGAAAAGCCAATAATTCTCAGATCGGGCGTCCAATTGATGCTCCGTCTGTCACGTTGGGTTCCTCTCAATGAGATGGAACTTCGGGATACATCAACTCTGGACTTAATGATAGTTGATGTATCGACCCCTTGGCTCGAGGAGTGGACCCTTCTAGAATCGAGCGTTCTGTGTGCGGGAACCCTAGAGCCGGTTGCTACTGCGACGGCTTCCGTACTGGAATCCTCCGTGGGTTAGACTACGACGACTACCGTACTAGAATCCTTTGTGGGTTCGAAGATGATGACAACTGTACTAGAATCCTTCGTGGGTTTGACAGCGATGACTACTGTACTTGTATCCTAAATGGGTCTGACAGTTTGACTTCTATACTAGTATCATGAGTGGGTCTGACAGAGTAGCTGGTCCAGTATCCTACGTGGGTCCAACATCTTAGCTGCTCTAGTATCCTACGTGGGTCCAACAGCTTAGATGAATTAGTGATTACATCTGATCATCTCTTTCGTTATATGAAAGATGTATACCTGTGTGAGCTGAGTCTTGACTTTCAATCATTATCATCGATGTGATTGACTTCTTTCCTGTGTGGAATGGGTTGTGCTTGGGCTCGAGAGTTAGAGCTGAACTGGATAGAATACTTAGGTATATGTATGGGCATATAACTAAGTAGAGTTGGTTGATACACCGTGTTTTGTATCTTACTTATTGTTTATCCTTAGTGGATATTTTGAGACCATGCGGGTATCGAGGTCCTTACTAAGTATCGCTATACTCACCCCTGCACGGGCTATGCCTGCACTACGTTGTGTTGGATGAAGATAATGGACAACACTGATCGAGGTAGAGACTTGTAGAGCTGGATGGTACCCAGAGGTGGACCACTTGATGAGACGTACACGGAGCAGACGGACGGACCCGAGGTGATGAGGAGACCATCTGTACCCACCCTTCAGGTGGGATTCCCAGAGGACGACTCAGTGGTTTCTTTTTACTTTACTACAGTTGTACAAGCTTTTCAGTTGTACTATACTTACTGTTGGGCTTGTATTTCCGGCCCCTTTCTCTTTTCAGCACTTACTTTTGTATAGATTTTTTCTTAGTGCTTACTTCATTTGTATACTCTGTTGTATTTGTTTAATTTTATAAATTCAATGTCTTATCTATTTTGGGATTTATGCCTTTGGTGCTAATCGCCATCCCCTAGCCTATGGAAGGCGGGCTTGTGGTAGTCACATCACGGGCCCTGAGGACGGTTCGTGACAAATTGGTATCAGAGTAGTAAGTTCTACCACAGAACTCCGGACTCTGATCTTTCTTTTCTATGAAGTAATAGTGTTAAGAGTATTGAGTGTGGTTTTCAGTCCAGGGAGTCCAGTTTTGGTGCGGCGGCCGACGTATCCATACACCAGGACCCTGACCTCTAATTTCCGACTCAGTTCATGAAAACACTGATTTCATGTGTGTTTGCAAAGTTTTATTTGTAATTACTTTTTTTCATCTCACCAGGTATACTGTTTGACCATGGTGCACCTGTTTCTTTTCAGTATGGCCCCAAAAAGGTAGCCAGCTAGGGTTTTGAGTTACGTATGAGATGGTAGCCCACCGAGCGACGAGACCTCGGTGCAGGGCCCCATCACAGCGGAGGCACCAGTAGTATCACTAACCTCTGGGCCACCGATACCACCAGCCCCAGCAGTAGAGAGTGCAGGCCGCCTGAGAGCATTTCACGATTTCTAGCGATAGAGGCTGCCCAGGTTCTGCGGAGAGATGGACCCACGGGTAGCTTAGGACTGGATAGAGGCTGTCGTCAGAGTTTTCAAATTGGTAGGGACACCAGCTGACCTTATGGTGATCATTGTCGCGAGTCTCCTACATGTAGTAGCAGGTAGATGGTGAAGCCTGATGCTCTCGGTGCATGACGAGGAATCTTTACTCTGGATGGACTTAGAGAGTCTCTTATTCTTGGAGTTTGTTCTATCCACCCTTCTTACAGTGCAGATTCAGGAGTTACTTTATCTGCGGCAGGGCAGCATGATAGTATCTCAATACTCAGTGAGGTTTACCGACCTCTCGCGCTACTCCATGGACGTGGTACGAGACCCATTCTTCAGGGCATGTACCTTTGAGCAGGGACTCAGACATGATATCAAGGCTTCTATGATCTCCCTCAGTATTCTGACGTAGGCGGGAGTACTAGAGCGAGCCCTTCTTGTGTAGAGCTTTCTCGCTAAGCCGACACCAGCAGCGAGACCCACCACCGGGTGACACGTAGTAGAGTCTTCTACAGTCAGTATTAGACAGTTGATGTAGAAGTCCAAGAGGACCAGGATATTAGGTGAGCGACCTCAGGATACAAGTTCAGTTGTATGGGGCACACTGAATAGAGCCAGCTATACGAGGATCAGGAAATGCTATGCATGCGGAGGACAGGGTCACATGGCTCGAGACTGTCCGACTCGTCGTGCAGATGAGTAGTAGACAATAGAGGGACCTCCCAGGAAGAGGTAGAGGTTCGACCATGGTGGTCCTCTGGGAGCAGGCGGACGTGGTAGAGTATCTAGTAGAGCAGAGGGTGGTGGACGAAGTTTTGAGGCTCTACCACCACCACCACCAAGAGGTCCACCCCGACCACAGGGAGCTGGAGGACAAAGGCAGGCTCAACTCCAGGTAGTCGAGGCTTATGACTATGGTGCAGCTAAGATGTTTTGAGGTACTATCTATGTCTACTCCACACTTGCTGCACTACTTATAGACATAGGTGCGATTCATTATTTTATTATCTATGACCTTGTTCAGAGCTCGGAGATTTCAACGGAGCCGTTGGCTCGATCCTTATGGCTAGAGACTCCTACAGGAGCAGACTCAATGATTATGCACTGGTGCTGGTAGTGTGATCTTACTCTAGGAGGTGAGAGATTCGGCTGGGATATTTTTATAGCGATGTCGAGGCCTTACAACTTCATCTTGGGTATGGACTGGTTGTCTACAGTCCACACTCAGATCGACTGCATTAGGCGCAAAGTGCGGTGTGTCCGCACAGATGGGACCAGGTTCACCTTCACCGATGAGAAGGGAGCCTTTTTAGCATAGGACGGACTTACGTAGAGGAGAGGGAAGCCGATCACACATCAGTTGGATAGTCTCATCCTTGGAACGGTTGATGTACGGAGTCTGAGTTTTCCTATTGTGGTGGATCATTACGTTGATGTTTTTCCTGATGATGTACCAGGACTAACTCCTTGCATATAGGTAGACTTCTACATAGAACAGTACCCTGGGATAGCACCGATATCTACTCCAGCATATTGGATGGCTCCATCCAAGCTTTGTGAGCTGCGGGTACAACTAGAGAACTTACAGGGGAAGGGATTTATCCGACCTAATGTTTCACCCTGGGCATCTCCGATTTTTTTCACCAATAAGGTGGATGGGAGCTTGCGACTGTGTGTTGACTATCATCGCCTGAATCAGGTGACTGTGAAGAATAAGTACCCACTCCCAAGGATTGATAACCTCATTGATCAGCTCAAGGGAGCATGATGGTTCTCGAAGATAGAGCTCAGGTTAGGCTATCACCAGCTTAGAGTTCGAGACGAGGATGTGCAGAAGATGGCCTTCAGGTGTCAATATGGACACTACAAGTTCTTGCTTATGTCCTTAGGCAAAACCAACGATCCAGCGGTGTTCATGAGTCTCATGAACAGGATCTTACATCCTTACCTCAATCTATTTCCCATAGTTTTCATTGAAGAAATACTGATTTACTCTACTATTGAGGAGGAGCACGCCTACCACTTGTGGGTTGTACTGGATACACTCCAAGAGCACCAGCTTTATGGTAAGCTCTCAAAGTGCTAGTTTTGGATTCAAGAGGTTCATTTCTTGGGACACGTCATCTCAGAGGCTGGAGTTGCAGTGGATCCTGTAAAGATCAAGGTATTACTTGCTTGGGAGCCACCCAGGAGCCTGATGGAGGTGCGGAGTTTCCGGGGTCTGGCTGGGTACTATCAGAGATTTGTGCCAGACTTCTCTAGAGTTGCAACACCACTTTAATCCTTGACAAAGAAGGGGAAACCCTTCGTGTGGTCAGAGAGATTCCAGTAGAGCTTTCATGAGCTGAGGCATAGATTGACCAGTGCGCCCATCTTGAGGCTACCGGAGGAGGGCGTAGGGTACGTAGTTTACTACGATGCATTAGGGACTAGACTCGGGTGTGTCCGGATGCAGGAGAGAGCAGTGATCGCTTATGTTTCATGGCAGTTGAGACAACACGAGCATAACTACGCTACCCATGACCTGGAGTTAGTAGCGGTGGTCTTCACCTTGAAGATGTGGTGACACTATCTGATGGGCGGGCACTTTACAGTCTACTCTGACCACCAGAGTCTCAGGTACATCCTCTCATAGAAGGAACTGAACCTGAGACAGTGGTGATGGATTGAGTTCCTTTAGGACTATGAATTTGAGATAGTCTATACTCCTAGGAAGGGGAATGTTGTAGCTGATGCTCTCGGTAGAAGATCGGGAATTCAACTACTACGAGAGGCGACATAGCAGCTAGCCATGTTGTAGATATCATTTGTGGATATAGATGGAGAATCCTTTTTAAAGTCTCTCACAGTCACTCCTCTACTTCTTCAGCGAGTCAGAGAGGTACAGTGTGGGGACGTTGACTGTGAGACGCGACGTGCTCAGATATGCACAGGGCAGGAGCCAGATGGATTTTCTGAAGGAGGGGAGCACGTCATCCTCTTCAGGGGATGTATTATGGTACCAGTTTCACTACAGGAGGAATTACTGAGGAAGTTTCACACTTCCACTCTAGAGGTACATCCAGGAGTGGCGAAGATGTATCAGGACCTCAGACAGTAGCACTGGTGGCCAGGTATGAAGAAGGTTGTAGCAGAGTTTGTATCACGATGCCTCACTTGTCAATAAGTGAAGACAGAGCACCAAGTACCAGTAGGCTTGGTACAACCATTAGAGGTCCCAAAGTGAAATTGGGATGGGATATCCATGGATTTCATGACGGGGCTTCCATTTAAATCCAGAGGGCACGACTCTATCTGGGTGATCGTAGACCGACTCACCAAATCGGCCCACATCCTACCAATTATAGAGCAGGGCTCAGTAGAGAGCTTGGGATTCCTCTACATTCAGAAGATCATACGGCTTCATGGTGTGCCATCGTCTATCATTTCTGATCATGATCCTCGTTTCACTTCCCGACTATGGAAGGGGTTACAGGAGGCTTTTGGGACGCAGCTATGTCTGAGCACCGCCTTCCATCCTCAGACGAATGGCCAGACAGAGAGGACCATTAAAACTCTTGAGGAAATTCTATGTGCATGTGTATTTGACTTTGGTCATAGCTGGGAGGATCATTTACCCTTGGTGGAGTTTGTGTACAAAAATAGCTACCACTCCACCATCGGGATGGCACCATATGAGGCATTGTACGGTCGACCTTCCAAATCACCTATGTGCTGGACTGACCCTGGGAAGTTAGCACTTGTAGGACCATAGATAGTTCAGGCTACAACGGAGAAGGTGCTGATCATCTAGGAGCAGATGAAGACTGCACAGAGCAGACAGAAGTCATATGCAGATATGAGACAGAGACCACTGGAATTTGAGGATGGTGACCATGTCTTCCTATGGGTCTCACCTCAATGAGGTATATGGAGATTTGGTTGGCGTGGCAAGTTATCTCCACGTTTCATCGGACCTTTCTAGGTCCTCAGCAGAGTAGGCGAGGTGGCTTACATCCTGGCCCTTCCACCTCAGTTGGATAGGGTGCACGACGTCTTCCATGTATCTCAGTTGAGGAGATACGTGCACGACCCGACCCACATCATCGATCACGGGGAGCTATACATCGATGATGGGGTGAAATTCATAGAGGTCCCAGTGGATATCGAGGATCGATAGGAGTGGGTCCAACGTGGATGGTCGATTCCTCGGGTGCGCGTTCGCTGGCAGCACGGGAACCTTTAAGAGAGCAAATGGTAGTGGGAGGCTCAGATGGGTGCTTAGTACCCAATTTTATTTCCCTAGTGTATTTTGTAGCTTTACGGGGATGTAAATCCTTGAGGTGGGGGTAATGTAAAGACCTGTAAATTTCAAAAAAAAAAATCTTAAATACTTTGTAATTTTACAAGTCTTCGGTTTCTGACGGCACCTGATTCCGAGGCCCAGTGTGCCCGGAATCATTTTCTGAAGTTTTGTTCGGGTACATTCCGTAAACGTACATGTGGGTTTTTCTATCTTTTGAACCGGTGCTCAGAATTGAAATTTGAGGACACCGATGAACACGCAGCACCGGTATTCACTTAAGGGGACCTTTACCACAGTTGCATTTACTCGGGTGGAGAAGTTAATTTTTATGGATTTATAAAAAAATTAAATAAAATTGTAGTACAAAATTTTATTTATCTTTGGTGGTTATATCCTACAAGGGGAAGTTATAGGTGGGGGCCACACCCACATAACCTCCCATGAGAGGATAATGTGAGGTGGGTCCCACAGAAACCCATAACCTTTCAACTTCCCTTAACTCCCCATTAATAACCCCTTTAATTAATTTGACAACTCCCCCCTTAATTAATGTGATCTCTTCACCTCCTTCTCTCCCATTAATTTTTTCCAACACTTTTTAATTAATGAATTGAAATCTTCAATTAATTAATTAAAGTGTTTGAATTTTGAAATTCATGTGTGAATAAAATAATAGCCTTAGCTATTATTTTTGTTGGAACTCATTGTGTTGGGAGAGCTTTGGGAGAGATCTGGAGAAATAGAAGAATAGTGTTCTTCTTTCGATGAAGAACACCATTCTTCAACGAAGAACAACTCCGATGAAGAACGCGAAGTCACCAACGATGCTTCTTCTTTGGACACACCCCGACGTCAACAAAATCGACGTCCTTTTTCCACGATGTCTGACCTTCGCGACGCTTATCTTCCGCGACTCGTTGACGTGATCCGCTCTTGAAATCGAGGTAGGGGTTTTGTATAATTCCACGTGAATAAATTATCTCCTTCATGTCGAATCCGTTGGAATGTCTTCATCCAACTACTACCGCCTAATGCGGAGGGTGCGAGCCAAACGAACACGGCCTGACGACCCTCCGATGTTTCCTGATTTTATTCGCGGTGGAGGCGTGTTGGAAGAGGAGACAACGAGAGAAGGCGGTGGCCACACGCCGGCCACGTGTGGAAGAACCACGGCCCGCAACCGCGGGCCGCTCGGCCAAAGAATAACCTTTCGGTTGTAGCCGGCCAGGCTGGTGGAACCGCGGCGCCCCATGGCGCCGCGTTGCGGAGGACCACGACCCATGCTCTGCGGGCCGCTTCGGCAGGTGAACCGGCCGGATCATCGGTTGGCTGAGTTAGAGGAGGTTTTGGCACCCATAGGTGCCGTGCGGGAGGCCAGCGGCCCGCCCATGCGGGCCACTCGCACCGGAAGACTGACCGGCCGGACATGAGGGCAGCGCCGCTCGGCGCCGCTGGTTCGGGAAGTTGGGGGGCCGCACCCTCCTCCCCTGCTCGCTCCGCATCACTCAGCCAGTTGGCTGAGCCGCGGCCAACAGCTGGCCGGGCCGACCCCTTAGCCGGGTCGGACCCGCCAAGTCAGAACGGTCCAACCCGCCATCTCACCGGGCTTGACGGGCCGGACCTATTTTTCTTATATGCGAATAACTATAAGATCGTTCATCCGATCGACGCGCCATCTGCGGAACTGGGATCCCCATGACAAGAATGTCCTTTTTCGATACTCTAAGTGAGTTCTGGATGAATTTGGAAAACGGTCGGGTTTGAAATGTGCGTAATTCCAACCGGGCCCCTGGAACGGAAAAGCCAATAACTCTCAGACCGGGCATTCGATAGAAGCGATGTCTGACGCATTGGGTTCCTCTCGATGAGATGGAACTTCAGGATACATCAACTCTATACTTCTTGATAGTTGATGTATCGACCCCTTGGCTCGAGGAGTGGACCCTCCAGGAATCGAGCGTGTTGTGTGCGGGAACCCTAGAGTTGGCTGCTACTGCGACGACTTCCGTACTAGAATCCTCCATGGGTTCGACTACGATGACTACCATACTGTAATCCTCCGTGGGTTTGACGACAAAGAAAAATGTACTGGAATCCTCTGTGGGTTCGACAGCGATGAATACTATACTTGTATCATAAGTGTGTCTGACAGTTTGACTTATGTACTAGTATCCTGAGTGGGTCCGACAGAGTAGCTGGTCTAGTATCCTACGTGGGTCCGACAGCTTAGCTAGTATAGTATCCTATGTGGGTCCGACAGCTTAGATGAATCAGTGATTACATCTGATCATCTATATCGATATACGAAATATGTATACCTGTGTGAGCAGAGTCTTAACATTCAATCATTATCATCGATGTGATTGACTTCTTTCCTGTGTGGACTGGGTTGTGCTTGGGCTCGAGAGTTAGAGTCAAACTGGATAGAAGACTTTGGTATATGTATGGTCATATACCTAAGTAGGGTTGGTTGATGCACCGTGTTTTGTATATTAATTCTTTTTTATCCTTAGTGGATATTGTGAGACCTTTCGGGTCTTGGGGTCCCTACTGAGTATCGTTATACTCACCCCTACACAGGCTATGCCTGCACTACGTTGTGTTGGATGCAGATGACGGATAGCACTGATCGAGGTAGAGACTTGTAGAGTTGGATGGTATCTGGAGGTGGACTACTTTTCGAGACGTACACGGAGCAGACGGACGGACCCGAGGTGTTGAGGAGACCATCTATACCCACCCTTTAGTTGCGATTCCCAGAGGATGACTCGGTGGTTGTTGTTTACTTTACTACAGTTGTACTAGATTTTCAGTTGTACTCTACTTACTGTTGGGCTTGTATTTCCATCCCCTTTCTCTTTTCAGTACTTACTTTTGTATATAGTTTTTATTAGTGCTTACTTCAATTGCATACTCTGTTGTGTTTTTTACTTTTATAAAGGCAATGCCTTCCCAGTATTGGGATTTATGCCTTTGGTGCTAGTCGCCAGCCCCTGGCCTATGGAAGGCAGGCTTGGGGTAGTCACAGAACGGGCCCCGAGGACTGGTTGTGACATGTATATAATACCTAGATACTTTACATGAATTTCATGTTTGTTATATGTTAATGAATTTTGTCAATGGAACTAATTTATTCTCATATATATCCATACAATTAATCATTATAACACCCCTCTCAATTATTTCTTTAATGAAATGGTATTTATAAAGGATGTTCTTTGTCCATTGGTGATACTAGGGTTCTTTAGCATTATAAATTGAATTATTATTGTTGAAATAGTGATCCATTTCTCCAAATATAATTGGAACCACCCAATATTTAGTTATGAAACTCATGATCTAAATAAATGCCTTTATAATGTCTGATTAAAAAGTGTAATCTTCCTCTATTTTTGAGTTCACTGTGGTGGGTTATTTGGAACTATTCCAACTAATATCTCCACTATTGGAAAAAAATGACACTAGATGGAGATCTAGAATCTTTTTTGTTGGTTTGGAATCTAATATTAGTGAATCACATTAAAATGAGATCTTCTTTACATATAAAGACCAGGAAAAATAATTACTTATTATACAGTACTTAAGAATATTTTTCACCACAATTCATTGACTATCACCAGGATTGGATTGGTTCCTAATGGAAATTTTAAAAGATTATGAGACATTAGGTCAATTAAAGATCATAAAATATATGATAGATATAACTTATGAAGTATAATAAATCTCATCCTTGTATTTCCTTACTAATTCACTAGAAGAACATTGAGTCTTTGTAAGACTTACTCCATGAAAAATTAGTAAAGATTCATTCTGATATTCATCCATGCCAAACCTATTTACCAGTTTTATAATGTACATTCTCTAAATAAGACCAATAGATATCTTTAATTTATGTCTATAGATAATAATACCTTATACGTAATATTTTTTATTAATTTATTTCATCTAGATTATTTTCCTAACCTTACCATTACAAAATCTAAAGGCAATATAGAATTTCTGGCTAGTATTATTCTATCTACTAACAACACTAGAAATACCATAAAACTTATACTAACTATATTCTATATATTTTCTTCTGGGTTCTTTATAAAAACATAATCATTGATCACATCATAAAACCATATGTTTGACCATTGAAAATCATGATTTAATCCATAAATGTACCATTAAAAGTTAGGACTTATGAATTATAATTCACCGTCATTTTTAGTAATAAATTCAAATCTATTAGGCTCTTGATGAATCCAGCATTAAATTCATGGTTCTTCTATAACTTGAGTTATTTATATTAAAAAACCACATAGAAACCTATACAACTTATATCTTAGGAACAAATCCTATTTTTTGTTCTTGAAATTCTCCAAGATTAAATTTCCTCCCACTAATACATGAATTAATATGATACTACTTAAGGAAAACACCAAAAAATGGGCTACATAAACATTATGTTCAATAGGATTATAAAAATTATATTCTATTTTATTTTTTGGATAACTAATGAAAATAATTTTTTCTAATTTAGGTTTATGTATTTGTGAATAAAAATGTTATACATATACTCAACAACCATAAATCCTTATTAATGAAAAATTTAGGATCCTTACAATATATATATATCATAGGGTTTTTTAATGCCATAGATAAAAAATTATTTAGTATAATATATGTTTCTTTTAGAGAATATCCTAAGATTTATATATGAGGGTCACACTGTCTATTCATTGATCAAACTAGGCCCAATAATTTATGATTCCTTATCCCAGGAAGGAAATTACATTGTAGTGTTCTAGGAGGAGTGAGTTGTGAAACAACTATATAATCCCTTAGATGATCATTAATTTCACAAATTAAGTATTAAAATTCTTGATTTAAAAGAAGCATATTAATACATTTCCCTAGTTTATTTTTTACTTTATTTTTGAATTCTATAAACTTTTCAAAGTTTTCAAAATTGTTTCTTATATAAAACACACAAACACATCTACTAAAGTCATTAATAAAGGTTATGAACTACCTATACCCATTGATTTATTATCTATTCATTGGTATATATGAATCACTATGTATTAAGTCCAATAGTCTATCTATCTTATTACCTTTACCACTAAAATGTTCTTTGGTCATTTTTATTAATAAATAAGATTCTTATTTATTCAATAATTAATAATTGAATAATTATTATAATAATTTCAACGAAATATTGGGGTGCATTTGTAATTTTTATGCTCAGGGAAATAATGCCCAAGATAAGTGGTATTAGAATAAACTATATTGACCTTTATATCTTGAATTTTATTGAAAATTGTATCCATATCCTGAATATATAATCTATTCAATATATTTAAAATTATATAAAACAATTCATTCATGTATATTAAACAGCTTTTGTTCTTAATCATGAATGAAAATTCATTCTTATTCAAACTATATAGAGAAATAAAATTTCTATTTATAGTTGGATCTTAGGTACAAATTTTTAATTTTACAATTAATAAAAAAATAATATGTTGATCATATATATCAACATCCAATGAATCTACTCTTACTTTATTTACAAAACATAAATATAAATCTCCTCTCATAAATTATATATTATTTACAAGTCTGTACACAATAGTAAAAATGTGTAATTCACACCTAGTATATGATACCCATGAATTAATATTGAAGAAATGGATTTTTATGAAATCACATCCTTATACTCTAAATGAATCTCCTTGAGAAAACTTATAAAACTTAAATACATACATAATAAATTATAAGTATAAACTTTTAATGGATATTTAAATAATATTATTGATTCATGTCATAATCTATTAAAAATACATATTTAATATAGGAGTATCATGTTCATATCAATTTAATAAATAATTTTATTTAATGTACATAAAATAAAGTGAATCTCTATATATTTTATATATTAGTGTCCTAAGATCCATATTTCGTTATGAATTAACCCAGCCAATCTCAATACTTAAATAAAGAATATATCTAGTAAAAACTCATGTCAATCATATCAAATATTTATCTTAGATAGTAAGGTGGAAACTCTTTACCCAATTAATAATATGATTTTTTTTGTAATCTATATTCCTCTCTACACCTAATGTTTAGAGACACCCAGCTAAATTTGAGCCAAATATCACATTAAATATTAATGGGTTTTCTATGTCTCATAATTTCATTATGCATCTTATGAAAATAATTTCATCCCATGAAATAAATACATCTCACTCAATCCCACTAAATATACAAGCTTATAAATATTTAGTTTTGAATCATATTCCTTCAACCAAATTAATATATTCCAAACACTTTTACCAATTTATAATACCCATGATTTATGTTACTTACCTAAAAATAAAATACAATTATATAAAAAAATATCCAAATGTTTCTCATATATATGGTACATGAAAAATTTTTATGTATAGGTTTATAATTATATAAAACAGAAACACATAAAAGGAAAATATGGTGTGACAGTTAGCCAAACACTACTTTTCATGACAAATCCTAAGCTCTCAAATCAGTGAGAAATCCAATCTAAAGTCCTACTATATAGAGGTAAATACTCAATAGAGACCTCAATTAGAATACAACTGTAGTTCCCTAGACCCACACTCTTGGAATCTAATATGAATAGACACCTTCTTTACATACTGAATTTGAATTAAACTAGGAGTCAAAATTTTAACCATTAATAATTACAATATCAATTATAGATATTTATTTGTATACATTCAAAACACCATTTAGGTTTCTATATTTAGAGAGTTAGGAAAAAAATTAATTATCAAATACCATTTATATCTCATTAAATATACATTTTCTACCACTATATATGAAACTACTTAAATTGTAATAGTTATTTAAAGTATCCAACATACTTTTCATTATAAGTTAATTTTTTAGATATATCATGTATAGTAAATTGATTCATAACTTGGGGAAATAGAAAAATAATAGGGGGTGAGATAAAATGCTCATTAAGGGTAAAAACATGTGATAATAATCAAAGATCATAAGTGAGCATAATATGGACATAAATAATATGGCTATAATAGATAACCAAAAATAATTCCCGAATAGAATGAAACTGAAAGTATAATATGTCCATAGAGAGAAATGGAAATTAAAAGATCACATGGATAATAATAAATGGTTCCTTAGTGATGGAATTTATTATTCCAGAGAGCTAATTCCATGCCCTAATCCCTGAAATCATGATCTTATACATCATTATCTTACCTTTAAGGCTCCATGTTTATACAATATTTGTACTGGGTAGGCAAACACTAAAAAAACTTAAGTAGTTTATATCATGATACCTATTGATGAATCAAGGGGAAATATTTACTAGGAAACAATCATTACTAATTAAGTCAAATGCATTCATAATATGATGGAATGAATAAATTATACAATACATAACTGACATCTTTAATTTATCAATAAACATCTGTATTAAAATAATGAGTATATAGATTTCCAATATTTCCCCAATCCATAAATAGAATAGTTATATGAACCTAAGATTGTATAGAGTAATGGTACATGTTTAAGTCAAAAAAATTCCCAATAAATTTATAAATGTATATCTAGGTGAATTCCCTATGAACAATGTAATGAAAATGAGTTATTTAAAGAGGAAATGAATTGGAATAAAAATCATTCCTATAGAAAAGGATGATTTTGAAAGACAAAGTGATGGATTTATGAAAGTTTAATACATAATAATACAATAATATGAGAATATTTTAAAATTAATACATGTAAAATATATGAACCACTAATGGAAACAATTAGTGAGTATAAAATATATCTTAATTAAATAAAATTGAGATGCAAATACAATTACAGTAATGGTATCGGTATCGTAAAAATAAAAAGAACATGAGGGATACCAATAAATTAAAATTAAATGGAAGATATTGATTATAATTGAGTTAAATATGTAATTTAATAAAATATGTAAAATAAAATATAGTGTAAAATATTAAATATGTCTCATGTAATTGAAAATAGAGACATACAACCCTTACAACTTTAGAAACATTCGAATCAAAACCCCTTGAAGGATAGAATTTCAAATAAAAAATTAAATACCATGGATAATGATAAGATCATGATAAAAAAATATTAAATGGGTATTAGATACATCATTACAAAAAAACATGGTGTATTAAAAGAAATATGTCTCAAATATGTAATTTTTTTTACTATAAAGCCTTATGGCCTCAGTAACACTTAAATCAAATTCTGAAAGAAGAAAGAATCTAAATTTGTATTATTATGTCCCGTGAATTAGAAAATAATATATAAGTGGAATTTAATTTTAATTAAATAAAAATAAAACCCTATAAAATTAAAAATGGTGCACAAAATACAACATGTCTCAAAGAATAATAATTGAGACTAAGAATCGATTACCTTATTCCCAATTCGTTCTATGCATGTGCCTAAATACCTGAATAATAAAATTAATTTTATTATATAAATTATTAAGATGATTATTAATCTATATTTAATTTAATATACCATTTACAATTAAATTATATTGATTTATTATCATATTTTTTTCTTTTGTTTGTGTGAAAATTGAATCGGTGTCCGTAATTTTAGAAATTTTAGCGATCAATGATGACATATTAATAATAAGTTAAAATTTTAATATAAAATTTAAATAAAAATAAAAAATATTTATTTTATTAATAAATTTTAATATTATTTTTATTTAAGTTCCTATAGTCATCCAAGATAGAGTTTTATAGTATTGTTCAAGTAGGTGGTTAAACTAACCCAAACATGAACATATTATATCTCAATGAGTGATTTTGGTTAAGGAAGTTTATAATATCATTGAAAAAAAATAATAGTGATATTGTTTATATGTTTTTAAGTTGGTGAATCATATTTATAGTAGTTTTTATAGATAACTAAAATCTATATGAAAATCAAAAAAACATTACTTCATAGAGGCGGTAGTCCACACAATGCAAAATTGATGTTATTTTTTTTCTAAGTGGATGATAAAGAACGAATAAGAGTAATTAAATTAATATAATTAAAATTAATTACAATAATTAAAATAAGTTAATTATATTACAAAGGTTATGATCGTTTTGGATGAAAAATATTAATAATAAAAGGATTAAGTAATACTCACTTTAGGAATTTGAACTTTCTCATGAAAGTCTCCTTGGAAATGAAGAGATTAGGATAACTTATGGTTACCAGGGGATTTAGGGAGTGAAATGGAAATATAGAATATGTACATTGGAAATGGGTTCATGGAAAATATTAAGGGTATGCATAACTTTGAGAGGGACTAAGTGATCACATTTTATAAGTGAAGAAAATGATACTTTTACAAATACCCATTATTTTTCAATAGTGGCATGAAATTATTCCTTGGTAAATGTTTCAAAAAGTTATAAATAATGGATTTTAGGGTGATATTGGGCTAATAAAACGTTGATAAAGCATTTCAACACATGTTTTAAACATGTTTGAAGTAAAATGTTCTTATATTTTAACTTTTACTTTTTTTGTTTTTATCGGGGTAAAAAGCTTTTACCAAACTAATTTATGTATTAATAAGAATATAAAATAACCATTATTACCAAATTTATGTGTAATTTACCTAAATTTAATATCCATTTAATATAATTAAATTTATAATTAAGATAAATATAAATTTTAAATTTAATCTATTTATATATAGGAAAACTGTTATTTTGTAGAAAAATGATGTTTTAACTATTTTGTGTTCTTAATAATATTTAGACTTTATTAACAATTAAATGTGTGTTAATAAAATTATAATTATATTTAAAAATCATATTAGTGTAATTATATAAAATAGAAAATTTTAATTTATTTGATTAAAATTAAACAAATTAATAAAATAATTCTTTGAAAATAACTGTTTCACAATTATCATGGTCATTGACTTTAATCTTCATAATCATAATTTTATGACTGAAAATTCATTTTTTATTACTAAAAATTTTTTAAGAACAAAGTGAAAAACCACCTTTACAACCAAACCAACAAAACAAAAACAGCCTAAGCATAACTAGGCTTTATCTCACCCCAGCAAATGCATCGTGTCAATAAACCATCACCAATGCCTGAACAGTTGACAAGCAGTCCCGTGCGAAATGCACGGGCACGGAACCGACGGCATTATCCATACCCTTTCAATCGTCCATTCAACAAGAAAGAAAAAGTGGCGGCCACATGCTCTGAACCCCATCTGACACAGAACCAAGTAATGATGGGAACCCAAACAACGCCTCAAGCCACACAAAGGTTAAACCAAAAGAAAACTTCAAACGAACCCGAATGATTCCAACCCAGGACCAAAACCCTAAAAGTTAGCAAGGGGAATTAAAAATTTAACTGATATTACCTGTAACTGTCTCCCTGAAAAACTTCCATGAGAGAGAAGTTACTTTTCTTAGAGAAACCGTCATCATATTATCAATCTCCGAGGCCAGCTGATCCCAAGACTGTATGTACTCCTCAATGTTAATGACCCCTCTGTTGAATCCTCAGACAAGAATAATATCTTGTTTTTCAACCGAGGCATATTTCTCCTCATTAAGGGATTCTCTTAAAGGTCTCCCCATCATTTTTAATATAACCAAACAAAAATAGTTTTTTGAGAAAAATATTACCTAGGTTAATAAAATGTTAAGCTTATGTTTTATAAACTCAAAATTGGATTTAAAAATGTATAATATTACTAATCAAATAAAAATTTGATCAATTAAAATCATTTATAAACTTATTGTTCATGATTATATAATGATAAATCCCTAAAAATTATTGTTTTCATGAAAATTATGTTTTTCACTATTTACCTATAAATTAACTATTTTTGAAAAAAAAAATCATCTTAATATAATATTCACATATTGAATCTAAAAAATATTTAATTTTATTAATTTAAAATTATAAAATTTTAGAATTTATCTTTTAAATAATAACATAAAAATGTAATGAAATCTGTTTTCATATGAAAAAAACATTTTTTGTAAAATACTAACTATTTTTATTCTTAATTTATATTAATTACTAATGAAATTGTTGTTAATATATTATTTATGTAAAAAAATATATTTTATCAATAAATTATTCAATTTTTTAAAAAACACATAAAACTCGGTTTTAAGAAAGGTTACATTTTAAAGCATAAGTTGGTATTATTAGTTATATAGACACTCTAATTTAATTTATCAATGCCTTAGAATTGATAATGTCCTCTATTTTTAATTATACATATATTTAATAATTTGGTTACATCTATTTTTACCTACCAATTTTGTGACTACCTTTTAATGGTCATATATTATTTGATGGATGATTTTTTCTTCTATGTTGTGTGTTTCATAAGCTATCAAACACATTAGGTTCTAAAGGAAACAAAATATGTAATCTTTAATGTTAGGGTGTTACAACATGTCACACCCCAATGTTTTAATTTATTTTTATTTTTATTATTTCATCACTTCGGCCAACCTCGTCGAGGTGCGGGTTGAGTGTGGGAATAAATTTTTTGATGTTTGATATTTTTATCAGGTTTCGGACCCATGCGCGGTCACCACACGGTGGCTGGTAGCCGCGTGATCAGCTCAGGTGTCGTGCAGATGTCTATCGCTCGAAAGAAATAATATTTTAGGCAAATGAAATAATTAAAACATTTAAAGTGTAATTATAATAATTAATTATGGTATAGATAATAAAGTCATTATTAAGAATGGTTAATGAAATTTTTATTATCTAAATTTTGCTATTAATATAATTATTCATAAATTTTAATTAATTGTAATAATTATTATTTATATTCAAATTGTTATTTGATTATTATTACTATTATTTGTATTATTATTATTTTATTATTATTATTATTATTATAAGGATGAAAAAAAACCCTAGCTACCCTAGTCCCATGACGCCCACCCCCCCATTTGTCCCCTGCCTTTCCCCTGCTTGAGCGCCCCACCTGCATCGTGCCCATCCTCTCTCGCCTGCTCTATTTCCCCCACCTTTCTCCAGCCCTCTGCATTCCCAGGCCCTCACCCTCCGCTGCAACTGCACCCAATGCCAATTCCCAGCATTGCTGCTCACCCCAGCTGCACGCCACCTCTGCATTCGACCTCGTCGCCCTCGCGCTCACCCCAGCCGGCCCAGCCCTCCACCTCCTGGTTTTCTCCTCTTCGCTGCCCTAGACTCGCATTATTTTTGTTCACCCTCACCCTCCCACACTTCCGGACACCTGACCTAGCCAGTTCCAGTCGGCCAGCGACACACCGACCCTCCGCATTTCAACTTCTGTGCTCCAGCAGGACGTCGTGCCTCGCCCCTTTTGATCCCAGCCTCCGGCCTCCCGCACTACATTAAGCCTACTCTAGCGGTGAAGCCCCACCCCCTTCTAGGTTAGCCTCAGGCTTGCACTGACCAGGCCATGCCCCCCCCCCCCACTCTCTATTTCCCTTTTCCTACAGCCTAGAAAACCCCCTGCGCGACCCCCTCTTCCGGCCAGCAACGCGGCCTACCCTCTGACTGGCCACACGTCTTTTCTGGATGTGATCCCCCCTACCGGTGACCTTTTCAGTTCCCCACGGCTCCTCGTCGTCCTTCTGAGGTGGAACAGTCAGCCGCGTTAACTCATGTTCCATCTTCACTCGCTCAGTCATCCTCCAGAACAGTCGACATAGGTGCGATTGCGGTGTGAATGGGTTTTCGCATCAGCTTCGGGAGGTCCATCCACGGGCGAGGTTGGATCCTTTGCTTTGACCCTTAAATTTAATAAACCTTTTGATTAATTGAATTATTATTTATTTTAACTTCATTAGGTTTAATAATTATTTTTGATTTCTATAATAATTGTTCTAGGTGAAATTATTTGTTTATGGTAGGATAACATTATTTTGATAATTATTTTTACCAGCTTAATTGATCTGATATGTTTTGTGATTGATTCTTTTAAGTGAGAAGTTTAGTTTTTAAATGAACTTAGTTTGTGTTTTATATTTGGTAGCATGCTCATGTGAATTTATGGCGTGTTTTATTGAAAACTAGTTTTATGATGTTTAATATATTTTCATGAATTTTTGTATTTAGTTTTTTAAACTATGTAAGTCGTGTGTTTTCTATCATGGTATTTTGTGGGTGTGTGCTTGATCAAAAATGTTTTCTTTGGATGAGTTTTGGGTGTGTGGGATGTGGGTTACTCTTTGGAAATTGTTTTATAAATTTTAAAGTGATTTATTAAATAGTACAAATGATGTGACTTATGTTTTGAAATTAGGTTGAGGTGGTTCTTTTGCGATGTTTGTTCATTTGGATAGTTTAAGTTTGTGTTTATGTATTTTAGTTATCTTTGCAGTTTCAGCGCGTTAGCAAGGTTTTTCCATGATATTTCAGTCGTCATTAGGTTGTGCGTACTTGTGCGAGAGTGTGAGATGTGCCACGTCTTTATAACCAAGCTAAAAGTCGAGGTATGTCCCCCAGTGCACTCGCCTTTAAATTTAGAATTTATTAATTACTTTATATTTTCTTAATTTTAATATATAAGAAATAGAATTAGATAATTAATTTTGGAATGATCACTCAATGTAAAAAGAGTTGTTTATTTTATACACATTACTTGAAATATTTTCTTGGTGAATTGACGCACAATAGTGAAAGAATTATCGTTTGACTTTGAACATAATTCACGAAATTTCAAGTGTAGTTCTAGTTTGATGATAAATGATTTCTTCTGATTCATGAACAAGTGTTTTGTTTCTCTTGAGAAATGAGGTTTTTATTTAATGTTGGTTAAGGCCCGTTTGGCACTTTGATAAAATAAATTATTTTGGAAAACTTTCTTTGAGGTGACTCAGGGGAGATTATTTTGTGTACGTTGGTTGCATGAGTTGTGTGTGATGTTTGTGCAATGTTACTGGTCACTTGATTGACTTTGTTTACTCACCTCTGTTTATTATACGTGTTTACATTGGAACCTGGCATAGTGAGTGAATTTTTTGATAAGGATTGCTACACTAATTTGGATTATGCACTGGCTAGTGGCCCTTAGTACGAACTTTGCTCTGTTAGGGGATTATGCCCTCGGTTAGGCCATATAGGGCAACACGGGGCATTATGGTGTTATGATGTCATTGATTAGGTCATGACTTCAGGATGAGTCACATTTATTATACATTCTGGATTGTTCACGATCTCCTAGGTTTGACCCATGTTTTCTTTACTGTTTTTTTATGTGGCGGACGATTGAGAGGTCTAGTTCGGTTTCTGGCCCCTATGTGACACTTTTTCCATTGCCCTTAGTGTGTGTTGTGTGTTGTGTGTGGTTTTCCTTTTGACTAACAACTAAAATTTGGATTTCTAAATTGTTCACAAAAATGTTTTAAAATGAAATTCTCATGTTCCTTTCAAACATTAAAATTGTTTTTAATTTAAAAATGTCAATGGACTGTTACTTGTTTTAGAAAAAAAGTGTGTGTGTGTAAACCCATATTTTATATAATTTAGTTCAATCCTAGAATTAGTAAATTCTTTATTTAAAGGTAGTGCATTAGGAATAGTTTGTTGGACACACCTACTGAGTTTTAATACTCACTCCTATAGTGTTTTCCTTTTTTTAGTTTTGTTGCAGGTTTGACTCGAGCTTGCTCACCATGAGAAAGAGTTGGTTGTGGACTGGTGAGAGACTCTCGGAGTCGTGAGGAGTTTTGTTCATGGTCAGGTTAGTTGGTTGTTGTTGATCATTCTTTCTTTTCATGTTGTTTATTTACTTTGAGTTATTCTCCATTTTCTTCTGCTTTATTTATTTTCAATAGGTGAAATTGTTCCCAATTGTCCTCTATTGAGGCCATGGGGCTTGTCCCCAGCCCAAGAGGATTAGAAACGCCTCTCGGGCCATGTCGTAGACCGGATCGGGTGACCAGTTCAGGGTTGACCCGGGTTAGTTCATGAAAAAAAAACTATAATACATTTTATGTATAAATCATAATAAAAATTTATTATTAAATATTTAAATAAAATAAAAAATATTGTTTTTACATGAATGAAACAAATTCTTTATGTCGTACCTAACATGAAACTCTTGTATACAATTTATGAAAATTATAAGAAGATATTTAACACTTTAAATTAATGCATAAAGATATTCACAATATAAATAATTTATATACAAGAATATTTATATTGGGAATTAAAATAAATAGACAAATAATTAAATTATATTTAATATGAGATTCAAAAAATTTAGATAGTTATAATAATAAAAATTACTTTTAATATGACCTAATTTCATAGAGATTCAACAAAAGAAATTTTGTTAATATGCTTTTAATATTCAAAAAAACATAGCTATGAACCATGAAATGATTTCTCTATATAAGAAATTTAAAAAAAATAATTAATCAAATTTTATACCTTGAACCACTTCATGGTTTCAATTCATAATACATTATATCTGAAAGGTCATACCTAGAACCACGACTTGATAAAATGTTCCAGATCATGTATTTTTTTTATATTACAAATCAAATTCTCATAAACCATTACCTTTTTTTCAAAAAACATTGTATTAAACATTTTTTTTATAATTATATATATATAGATAAAAAATAGGGATAGATTTCTTAAAACCAATTCATTTTCTAGATATTTACACAAAACATGATGTGGTTATATTAACCATGGTCATTGTTCTAGAAGAACTTTATATCAGTTTCTATTTTTCAATCATCATCTTATTGATTCTTTACTAAAATTCACTCTAATACCGATGAAGGGTTTATATGACATCTCTATATCAAAATTTTGTGGAAGAAGGATAAAAAACCAAACCACAAGATCATTTAAGAGAGTGAATGATAAAATTAAATAAAAAATATAAAACAAAGTGTACCTTACTATTGTTCCTCGCCTAGATGATCATTGAGGTTGATTGAAATCCATTAATAGTAATCAAATTTCCCTTGATTCCATTTATTTAAACTAGATAAAATAAAATATTTGAATTCTTTGATATGAACAATTATCCTTTTAATGGTATACATGCATTACCTCTAGGGTTAATAAACAGAATAAAATATAAGGAAAATTTTTTATTGTATTAGAGTAATCTACAATATTGAAATTGAGGTCCATAAACGCCCATAAATATAACTCTTTCATTGAATAAATGAGCCTCTTGAAGTCTATCAATTTCACATGTTATTAAATAGACATCACTTGTCTCCCCATTTTAATGATTACAATAGATACTCATTATAATAGTTTATCAATTTCAATTAACTACCTACACATCCTCACATTACATGGTCGAATCCAAAGAAACAATATGATAATCAACGAAAGATAATTATAGGAATTATATCCCGAATTATTAATTATGAACAACTTAAAATATTTTAAACAACCATGATATAACACATTCATGATGTGGTGATATTCACCACATCTTTGTTTATACTTTAGTGTGTATATCCAATACTAACCAGCACATAGATAGTGTTATATCAATAATGTTGTTTGTTCCAGATTGATTAGTGTAAAAAATAAATTAAAAACACACTTTAAATATAGTCACATGGACTATAATTTATCTATATTTTTAAATGAAATATTGTGTTTGATAACATACAATATACACAACACCAAGATTAAACAAAAAATGAAATATTATTATTTAAATATGGAAATTTTAACCTAGCCATTAAATTTTTGGGAATGAATAGTATCAATGAAATTATAATATATAAATATATATGAAGGATCTAATAAATAAAAATTCACTAATTAATTCTTAGTAAATGAGCATTTAATTTTTAGTAAATCCATTTTATTTATCAAATATGTTTTTTTCAAAAATGGTTTTTTTCTTTTTGTGAGTGAATAATATCATTAATTTCCAGAATATTTAAAAAATTTATTTTATAAAATAAATATAATTTTTTAAATCATAATATAAAATGATCATATAGGGAAATTTTTAAATTTTTCTAAAAAGTATGATTTTTTAATGAATAGATAAAATACTGATTTTTATTGAAAAAAATATTTTATTTTAAAGTATTTGAAAATTAAAATTCTATTTTATATCATTTTAAAAAAAATTATTAGTTAATTTCGATACAAAATAAACAAATAATAATTTTTAAATGAATTTTTATACTTTATTTTTTTATAAAAACATTTTATATTTAAATTTTTTTGAAAAACGGTTTCTCATCATGTTTTGCTGGTTTGATTTTAAATTAAATTATGCCACTTCCATGTTTTAAATTTTAAAAAAATATATTCCCTATTTATAATCATTGGGGCAAATTTTTTTAAATAGGTCCCTTTTATTTTTGGACATTATGAATATGAACATTTGTAATTTTTGTTACCACGGTAAGGGTAAAGCATGTATTTAAGGGTTAAAAAATTGATATAGACTAGAAAATAACCATAAAATTTTATTTATTTTAGTTTGTGAGTCTATTTCATCCATAAGTATCCAATATTTGGTTATATTACATTTTTTGGACATTTGGATGTGATTTTGACCATTATAATATTTTATGTAAAGAAAAACAAAAAATCTCACACTCTTGTTTTTAATAAATATAATATTTTAACATGGATATAAACAAAGGATATGTTTAGTTATAAATATTCATTTTAAATAAAAATTATTTATCTTCATCATGGTAATTTTATTTTAATTTTTACGAAATAAAAAATTACCTCAATTGCTTACACAACGCTGATACAATAATTATTAAATTAATGGAAAAATAAAAAAATGATATTAGAAATATTTATAGTAAACTAATTTGAGATAATTAATGTGATAAATGAATTATATAGAATAAAATTTATTGTTTCATATGTTTTATAATATTTTTTTCAAAAATTATTTGTTTTCTTGATGTTATTAATGTCAATTTAATGAATAGTCCTAAAAGTTGACATTAATGATATTTTAAAATAAATAATATTTTATCAAATGATATAATTTTTAAAAACAATAATATATCCATAAATTTTATTAGGATATGGTTTAAAATATCATCCATGTTCTATTTATGGGCCTTTGTTCCATTTATATTAACTATCTTGACACTCAATGAATAGAACACTTTGTTGTCATTGTAAGTTTGAAAAGGTTGATGAATGGTTAATACCAAATGATTAGGGTAAAAGAATAGTCAAAGCATTTCCAAAATTCATTATATGATATTCATTCGACTCATAATCATTTTATATTCTAAAACAATGGATCTATTTGGAATAGAAAATTGATTTATATTAATTTAATAATTTAAGAGATTCTAAAAGTGTCCCTCCCCTCTCTTATAAAAGAGAATATATTCTTATCTTTAATTCACAATTCAAGAACCATTTGTTTCTACCAATATATACCCAAATAACTTCCTATCATACCTATCCATATTCTAGAGGTCTCAGTTTGTCATGACCATCCCAATGGGGCCCGTGCCACAACTCCCTAAGCCTACATCCAATAGGCCAGGGGTAGGTGACTAGCATCAAGTAGGAATATCACTTAGATAGGATGCATTATCCCAAGTACTTGAATACACACAAACATATAAAATCCCATAAAATGATGAAATTTAAAAAAAATGAACATCTATGAATGCATACATCTAAATATCACAACCAGAGTATGATAAAAAGAAAAGGAAAGTAAACAAGAAAAAATACAAGCCTGCCACAAAGAGTCTGAAAACAAGTCCAACCAGAAAGTAAAACTGGGAATTCTATCAAGATAACATCGAAATACACCTCAGTCTATCTGGTATCACTGTTCATTTTCTGGTACAAGTTCATCTAGGACTCTGAAAAAAGGTCAATCGTCTGTAAAAGACATGACACGTGCGTGAAAATCCCGTTCAGGGGGTGAGTATAACAATACCCAGGAGGACACCCCAAAACCGCAAACCATATAAAAATAAAATAGTCATACCTATAACCATATATGTATAAATCAATTATAATAGGAATATCTAGATATAATCAACATAGACACACAACCTCAAAGGTAAAGTCAAGACTATAGTACCAGCCTAGGATTCTAGCTCGAAGGTTCCACAAAGCACTTCTCTAAGAGAACACTCTCTTGAGTTTTATAACCCTAATGACATCTGTCTGAGAGGTAATTATCATCAGGTATTACCATAATAAGTACATTATGATAGTTTTAAGAGATATGATACATAAATGAGGATCACTCCCAAGTCCATGGGTTATACCAACAACTCAATCTAGTTTAACCCACTAAGTAGAGGATCGATGCTCACATAGTATTAGTCATGGAGATACCAAGAACTCCACCTAGGGAAGAAATATGAATATAGGATCTCACTATGAGCCTCAAAGAGGGATTCAAACAACCCTATCTAAGATTTTCTACATAAGGGATCACTATCCTAGGAGTAGGAGGATATTCCATACTAACCCTCAAGGAATGGATTTGGGGAACACACCCTAATGAAACATGTCTAAGATAAAGAGGACAAGGGATCCAATAAAATATTATATGAGTAAAAATCATGTAGTAGAGTTACATATCATATTCCTTTAACCCCAGGTCCTAATCATGTAAATGGTCTATGTCTGTGTCCGGGTGGAAGTACACGGCATGCTGCTACCTGTGTACTTCTACCAGTGTATCAGTACACTGCTTCCATCATCGGACCACCATTGTTTCATGATGATTCCAAATCAATAATATCATATTTCTACACCAATAAATGAGTATGAAATGATCGATTCATCTGGTTATGTCTAACCATTGGTCAAATGAAGAATTTCCATGATGAATGAATAATTGGGGGAGAAAATGACATGAATAACTAAGAGGAATGGACCTCGACCAATGTTCATTTTGACCTTGATTTGTTTTTGTTAGAACAATTACAAAAGAATAAATAATCATAAAAAATTCTCCCAATAAAATCCCCGCATAAATCCCACCTGGAAAACTACCGATCTGTGGATCAATATGTAAGTTGACTGATCCATGTACATCATATAAATTAAGAATGGGGAAAGATTCCAATGAAAACAAACATCCTACCTCAAGATAAATTTATTATTGATGAATAATGAGCATGAGTCGTGATCATTGGAGATATCCTTTGATTTTATGTCACACCGGTAGTCAATCTTTGATCCGTTCTTTAACTGTTAATGGAATCTGGTTACAGGGTCTCCCAAAATTTGAAGGGTTATGCATATAACCCTATAAATTTTCCGTAAGTGTGCATTTAAAGTAAACATTAAGTGGATATGACAATGGTGAAATAAAATAATTTTATTTAATAATTTTATTTATTTTAGGCTCATGATGACTTTTTCACAAATTCCCACACCGACCAAGGTTATGTCACACCTATGGTAAACCCCACATTCTAATCTAAACAATGACCTCATCTTTCTGATTTGGGCCCCCATTTGAATGTTATTCCACTTTTTTATTAAAAATGTGCATGGGTTTCATTTAATATATTTTAATAATTATTTTTGACACATCAGGCCTCAGAATCAAACATCATATCATCACCAAGTCTTGAAAATAATTCATAAAATATCCAAAAAATAATACATGTAAAACTAGAGTCATTACATTCTTCTCACCTAGGGTATTTACATCCTGAAAAGCCAAATCAAGGGCTACATAAAGAGATGTTGGAAATGAGCATAAATTTGTGCCTCCCTCTCCCATGTGATCTCTAGAAGATTCTCATTCTACCACGATACATGAACTAAAGAAATCGATCACCCATGAAGGATTCTCTCCTGCCAATCCTTGACATTTACTGGGTACTCTCTATCCTTTATGTCTAGCTCGCCCCAGTCGATAACGCGCAATGGGTCATGCATGTAGTTATTCTACTATGAAACGTGGAAGACTCCATGTACCTATTCTAAATATAGAGTTGGATATAAGTGGTACACCACCTCATAATATATACACAATATCTAGAAAAGGCCAATTAATCTCAGAGATAACTTATCACCCTGACCAAATCTCCATAATCCACGTCAAGGTGAAACTTATAGGAACACATGTTATCCCTACTTAAACTCCAAAGGCCTATATCATATATCAAAAAATACTTAAAATGAATCTGTGTAGTATTCATCCACTCTTGGATGATCCGCACCTTCTCAATAGTTTCTCACACCAACTCTGGGCCCATATGTGATGAATCTCCTAGGTTAGTCTAGAAAAGTGGTGACCCGCAGGCTTGCCTATAAAAAAGACTCAAATGGTTCCATACTGATGGTGGAATGGTAAATATTATAGTATGAAAACTACACCATGGTTAGTTGAACCTCCCAACTATGACAAAAGTCCAACATGCAAGCCCGTAGCATGTCTTCCAGGACTTGGATAGTCCACTGTGTCTGCCCATTAGACTGGGGGTAAAATGCTATGATCAAGAAAAAATGAGTACCAAAATCCTTTTTTAATCCCTTCCACAACTGGTATGTGAAGCGAGTATCATGATTATAAATGATTTTTGAGGGAACTCCATGGAGTCAGACTATCTCCTATACATAGAGGCGCCCAAGATCTCTATTGAACTCTTCTCCCAAATAGCTAAGAAGTGGGAAGACTTGGTGATTCATTTTAGGATCTCCCAGATTACATTGTGTCCCATATATATACATGGTAATACCATAATTAATTATATGTATATCCCATCCCACTTCTATTCTATCACCTCAAGGTGGAAGGTAAACCAGTTGGAACTTGGTGGTCAGCCTTCACTTGCTGACAGGTAAGGCTTGGATGGACATACTATGTAACTCCCATCTTCATACTTAGGCACTAAAACTAATGTCAGAGATAATGGAACAACTTTTCCACACTAGGATTCACCACCAAACGATATCTATGAAACTCTCTCAGAATATCCTTCCACAAATTCACTGGTGCCATCGTGCATCCTTTGAAAATAATTACATTCTCTCCACCTTCAGAAAATCCATTAGGAGCAAGTAGAGTGTATATATAAGTACGTAGGTTATCACAGTCAATATCCTCAAGCTATGCCTTATTGATTTTCTAAAAAGGTTGAGGGGAAACTCCCATATATTAGAGGTAAGCTGCTCCATTTCCATTCATAAAGGATAATATTAATGTGGCCAACTGATCTGATAGCTCGTTAAGAAACTGAAGACAAGATCATATACTGAGAGAATCTTCCACCATGTTCTTATTTCAGGGATAATATAAAATCCCAAAGTCATAATCTTAGAGTAAACATATCCATCACCTCTATCACAAGTTAAGACCATTCTAAGAGAAGATATAATTGAGACTCTTGAGATCAGAATAGACCATAAACCAATCACCCATCACATAGTATCACCACATTTTATTTGTGAAAAATAATAGCACTACTAACTCAATATCACGAGTCATGTAGTTATTTTCATGTGGTCTCAACTAACCTAAACCATTGGAAATCACCGCCTACCTCTACATCAGAACATAACCAATCTTGATTCCTAATGAATCAAAAAACTCTACGTACTGGACACCCTCCTAATACAATGTCAAGATGGGAGAACACATCAATAAGTTTCATGACTGGTAAAAAACATACTAGAACCTCTCTATTAACATGATAGGATTCCCCTTTCAGTTCAAAGATGTCATGGGTGCTGATACCCTAGATAAATCTGGTATTAATACCCGATAATAGTCTACCAACCCAAGGAAGCTCCACACCTCCATTACGCTCTTGGGTGGATCTCAATATAACACTCCCTCAACCATGGCCATGTCCCCTGCAACTCCATCTATTGAGATAACATGTCCTGTAAATTGGACCTCCTAAATCTAGAACTATCACTTCGAGAGCTTCCTATAAAGCTGGTGCTCCCAGAATACATCCAGAGTCATACTCATGCACCTAGCATGATCCTCCTCGAGCAATGGGTACACAAGGATATCATCAATGAATACCAATAAAAATCGGTATAAGAAAGTCTATAAGATTTGTTTCATGATTCCCATGAACAGTGCTAGAGAGTTCATCACACCAATGAGTTTCACTATATACTCATAGTGACTGTAGCGACATATGAATGTCATCTTCAGTATATCCTCATCCCGTAATCATAACTGTTGATAGCCTGATCTGATGTCAACCTTAGATAACCAAAGAGACCCTCTCAACTAATAAAATATTTCATTGATCCTCGATAGTGGATACATTTTAATCATTTTCATTTGGTTCAGGAGTGAGTAGTTCACACATAATCTCAATCTCATGTCCACCTTCTTAGAGAACAAAACTAGGGTGACACAGAGAAAAAACTTGGATCCAATAAAGCAATTCCTATGAAATTCCTTCAAATACACCCTCAAAAAATTAAGCTCTATAATATACATCCAATATACTGGTGAAGATATCAGTATCATATCAGGGTTTAGATCAATGCATAAGTCTATCTCTCGATGGGGAGTTAAACCTGGAACATCCTCTAGGAAGACGTCCTCGTACTCCATCACCACTGTAGGGAACTGAAAACTTATAAAATACACTACACCAAGGATCAGGACATCCAACTGATGAGAAATATGTTGCAACCTTCTATTCATGAGTCCATCCTATGTTGCCTAGTTTTCCTTTTCACCCACAAAGGAAAACCAGGTTCCATCATTGTGAATGCACCACATCCTTTTCCTGAAATATTCAATCCCAGCATGAACTATAGATAACCCTATCCATACCTAATATAACATCATAAGACCTCATCACAGCAATAAATAGATTCCAACATAAACTCTTGCCTCTACGAGTTTGGTCACACTATCGACACAAGTGTGTGATCAATGAGTCATCTCTAGTAGAGTCTCCAAGTGCAAGGGCCGTGCCAAGGGCTCAACCAATATCACTAAGTCTGGTACAATATATGTGGAAAGAAATGAATGAATATATACTATGTCTATTAGTATTTAAACTAAAAGATAAAAGACATATATCTTTCCTTGAATCATTCTTGGAGCCTCTGGGTCATAAACCTCTACTGCCTGCAGCTGTCCCCACCCCTTTCCTCCAGATCCTTGAGTCTGGCATAGACCACCTATGAGTGTTGGTGGTAATAATCCAAAGAATCTACCACCCACTATTTCTCTCCATATCTTCTTCCATATCATCCTCCCTACATACCTACTTGTTTTTGTCACAATCTCTACCACAACGGACCATCCACAGTCTCTCTGTGAGTCATACGGCAGTTCAAAAAATATCGGAAAATATGTCCCCTTCCATCAGATTAGTATAACTACCTCTCCCTGGGCTTACTAGACCCATCATGAGAGCCCCAAACCCTAGAAATCTATCCTGGGACCTCCTCCTGAAACATCTTGAACGTTCAGGTCCGTGAGACTAACGTATTCTCCCTAGTGATGAGGTATCTTCTCTTGTACTACCACAAAACTGGGAAAGGCCAGCGCCGCCCCTTTATCAGCGCTAATGAAAAATCATTGATAAAGGGGGGGGCCTTTATCATCGCTCAAAAAAGCGCTAATAAAAGGTTCCTTTATCAGCGCTAAAATAAGCACTGATAAAAGTCCCCCTTTATCAGCGCTTTTTTTAGCGCTGATAAATGGACCCCCTTTATGAGTGCTTGTTTATTAGTGCTGATAAAGGTTCGACTTCAAAAAAAAATTAAAAAATATATTAATATATAAATATAGTTATATATTTATATTTATATAAATATAATATATAATTTTTAAATATATCTTTGATAAGTATAAATGTACATTTACATTTATTATACATAATATATAAGATATTTAGTTAAAATGGCTTATAAAAAAATTAAAAAAAAATATTTTTAATTAATAATTTTTTAATTATTATGGAGTAATAGTCATTTAATAACAATTTGAAGACTAAAAATTTAAAAAAATTAAAAAAATATCCAAAATATGTTGAAAACGCAACTCAAACTTCAAACGGCCATAACTTTTGATCCGGGTGTCCGTTTGACCTCTACCACATATCAAATCAAAGCATGTGACGAGCTATACGTCGTTGTGACTCAGTGGGGACCCCTTTAAAGCTTTTTTCGGGGCCAAAAGAGTCCCACAAGGCCTCTAAAACTGAGTTTCTAGTCGGGGTACCCATATTTTTTAACATTTTGTGGATTTTCAGCCTCGTTTAAGGGGGTATTATTGGCTTTTTTCGTGGGGACTGAATTTATTACAAGGTATTACATTCATATTGATATTATGTCTTTGAAATTTCATCCTTTTTTATAATGAACTGCTATTTATAATCAAATATATAACTATATGTACATATTTTTTGTATATTCACACCTAAAAATTAATTTTTTTTAAATAAATAATTAAACATGTTTACATATAAAATATATTAGCTTTATATAAATAATAACTAATATCCATTTTATTTAAAATATCAATATATGAATATTTATATAACTACTATATATTAATATAACTATACATATATTAATATAACTATATATATATTAATATAACTATATGTATATATTAATATAACTATATATATATTAATATAACTATATATATATTAATATAACTATATATATTAATATAAATATATATTACTATACGAATAAATATAACTAAATATATATATAAATAAATAGATATATCATGAATAAGAGAACAAATCAATATAGGGTAGTGGCAAAGGCTTTAGGTGCGCATGGGGGGCGGTCTCGAGATCAAATCCGGGTGGAGGCACGGGTGTGCGCGTAAGGGTGGTTTAAAGGGATGTCGCTAATAAAAGGTGTAGGCGGTGTGGGTGGGCGCTGGAGGTGTGGGAAAGCGCTGATAAAGGGGGGATCAAGTGCTGTAAAGAGCCCCCCCCCCCCCGAGATTGGCAGTATATTTTTATTTTTATTTTATTTTTTTATTTTTATCAATGCTAAAAACAAGAACTGATAAAAGGGGTCTCTATCAGCGCTTTTTGGAGCGCTGATAAAGGGGACCCCCCTTTTATCTTCGCCGACATTAAGTGCGCTTTCTCTAGCGCTATTAATGGCCATTTTTAGCACTGATAAAAGCCATATTTGTACCTATAACCACTGGTTGTGTCTGCTCAGCCAAGAAACTTACAACTAAAAAATCATTCTCTTTAACCCAATAATAGGTAGGAATTAATAGAGGGATAACACTATTTCATATGTATCTATGCATCCCTCGCTTAAAATGTCCGAGCCTTAAATAACTGGTCATGAACCATATCCATCGAGTACCTGGAGAGGAAGAAAAACCTTGATGAATACTCATATATTGTCATGATGCTCTGTTAGAGCTATAAAAGCTTCTAGATATGTACATCCCTTAGCATAGTTTGAGAGGACTCTTCTCTAAAAAGGAACTAAAACTATGAGAACACTAAACTCACCTCATTGTAAGACTAGTTCAATATCCCCCACCATCATCCTTATGAGCTATGGAGAAGACTCGCCATTAGGACCACCATTTGATCTACTGGTGTCCTGAGCAGATGGAAAACTGGTGCCACTACCTCAATCTAGTTCTCAGCCGCCTATGGGTTTGGCTCAACTTTTAACCTGAGGGGTCTCTATTGCTTAAAATAATTAATTTCTCTTATCATATACACTTTATCTACTGGTATTGTGGGTGCCATGTGATTCTCTACAGATGGTGGTATTGCTGGCGCACCACCTAGAGATAACACCTCTGGAAATGGTCCCTGTATCGACACCTCATCACTAAGGGGATAATCCTCATCATCATGAGGCTGAATCCTAGCTAGCATACATTGTGAAGGAATCCTAAAAGTTAACAAGATATTCCATGTTCAATGAGTATATCTGGAGAGCTGACTCATGAAGTTCTTGAAATCCACAAGCCATTACTATATGATTAATGTTTTATTTTTACCCTACAACCAATTTTCCCCTATACCAAGTCTAAAATCAAGTGATCAGAGTCCTATTGTATGGATACATCGGCCGCCGCACTGACACTGGAGTCCCTGGCAGGAAATCCAAACTCAAAACACTTAACACTGTTTCCCAAAACTAATCTCACAGAATTCAGTCCAAAGGTAGAACCAACTTCTATGATACCACTTCTTCATGACCCATCCCAATAGGGCCCGTGATACGACTCCCCAAGACTGCCTCCAAAAGGACATGGGATAGTGACTAGCTCTAAGTATTCAGATCACTAACATGGGAGGCCTTATCCTAAGTAACTTTACTCACAAAAACACATCTCCAAGACCATATAATGCTGAAATGTACAAACAACTAAACAAATATTCATGAATACAACTAATTACCACGACTAGAGTATGAAAAGAAGTATAGGAATCTAAAAAGGTCCAAATACAAGCCCACCCCAAAGATTCTAAAAACAAGTCCAACCTAAAAGTAAAACTGGGACTGGTGTTAAGATACCATAGGAACACACCTTAGTCTACCTAGTTTCACTAAGCACAGTTTGGTCCTGGTCCATCCAGAACTCAATCAAAAGGTTTATCATCTTCACAATACAAGAAACATGTGGGAAAATTCTGTGCAGTTTTAAGTATAATAATACCTAGTAGGACACCCCAAAACCACAAAGCACATAACAAGTAATACAGTCACCCCAACATAGGTATATTTTTACAAAAAAATATAACAAGAGTACCCAAATATACTAAACAAAGATAGAGAGCCTCAAAGGTAAATTCATAACTGTTGTACCAGCCTAGGATTCCATCTTGAAGTTTCGACAAAGCACTCATATGGTAGAACACACACTTGAGTTAGATAACACTGATGAAGTCATTATGAGAGGTAATTATCTTCATGTATCACTATTAAAATTACATTAGGATAGTCTAAAGAGATAAAATACATAGATTAGGATCACTCCCAAGGCCATGGCGTATACCAAAAGATCAATATATATTAACCCACTAATTTTAGGATTAACACCCACATAATGTTGGTAGACCAAGAACTCTACCTAGGGAACAAAGATGAATACGGGATTTATATTTGGGCCTCATGGAGGGATTCAAACAACTATATCCAATAAGTATTGCGGAAGGGATCATTTTCCTAAGAGTAGGAGGTGATTCCATACTAACCCTCAGGGATTGGATAAGTGGAACTCAACCAAAAAAACATGTCCAATATATAGAGGAAAAGTGCTCTAGGCCAACATTATTGGAGTACATGATGTGTAGTAGGGATATATTCCATATCCCATCAACCCTGAGTCTTACCTGTATAAATGGCTTGTGTCCGTATCCATGTGGTAGTACATGGCGTGCTGCTTCCTGTTTACTTCTATCCATGTACCTATACATGGATTAGCCCATGTAATTTCTATATAGTTTGAATCAGTGTGGGAGTACATGGTGTTACCATGCCCATGTACTCTATCCTGTGTCTGTGTACCCTCTAAGGTACACACCACTTCACCTAGGAGATGTCACACACTGTGTGACAGGGTCACACATCATGTGATACTTATCTTCTTCCCGAAAACCTAGACCCCATTGAGAGGATCCCATATGGTATGTGGATTCACATTACATGCTTTGTAGTGTAGAAATGTCCTAAATCTAAAATATGGATTCTACGTTCATTACCATGCCTCCATCCATCAATCTGACCATTCGTCTCACTAGAAAATCAAGAATCCACTTCAGCTAAGCCTCACCCATTAGAAACAACACATTCTCGTCATCAATTCCAGTCAGAAACACCACCAAATTACATTATTAATTTTGTGATGAAGAACATGAAATTGGTTACCCAAAACCATCTGATCTGTCATCGCACCACCGTCACATTATACCGATCCTGAATCTACAATATTTGATCATTGTGCCATGAAATAAGTGTTAAACAATTGATTCATCAAAGTATGTTGAACCACGGTCTAAAGGAAGAGAATCTATAATGAAAGAATAATCAGAGGAGAAAAACACAAGAACAATCAAGAGGAACAGAGATCAGTCAATGTTTGTGTCGATATTGATTCATTTTCATTAAAATTTCAACTGAATAATCAATAATGACAAAGAAATTATCCCAATAAAATCCTCACAATAAATTACATCCCACAAATGACCAATTCACGGATCAATCTGTTAGTTGATTGATCTGTGTTCATCATATAAATTAAGAATGTGGAAATATTCCAATCAAAACAAATATCCTACCTCATGATGGATCGATCGCTAATGAAGAATGATCATGTTTTATGATCATTGGAGGGATCCTTTGATTCATTCTTACATTAGTCGTCGAACATTGATCCAATCATCATCCTTTAAAAAAATATCATTCTACACTCTCCAATTATTTATAGGTTTATATAGCTTACCCTTAAAAATTTTCATAAGTGTGCACTTAAGGATAACATTAGGTCATTTCATCAACGGTAAAATAAAATAATTTTATTTTTTATGTCTGTGATGAATTTTCCAACCACACCGTGTGACGACCAAGGTTATTTCACACCTAGGGTAAAACCCATATTCTGAACTCAAAAAGTCCCTCAAATTTATGATCTCGTATGATTTTTGGATGTTATTCCACTTTTTTAGTAAAAATGTGCATGCATTTTATTTAATATATTTTATATATTTCAAACATTTATTCCAAGAACATTGAGCCTCAGGATCAAAAGTCATCTCAGCACCTGGTCTCAAAAATAATGGATACAATATCCAAAAATAATTCATGGAAAATCTGATTCATTACATATTTAGTAAATAATACCATCCTTAGTGGTTTTAAGGTGTTAATAAATGAAGGTAATCTGAAGAAGAGGTATAGTTTTTTACAAATAATTTTTGATTTATTCATTCTTTTTCCTCCTTCAAATATTTCTTAACCATATTTATATAATAAAATAGATATCTTTTATATAATGAGATGTTATTATGTTATTTTATTAACCTATATCCATCTCCAACCTCCATAAAATGGTAAAGGAATTCATCAATCGTGTGTACAATGAACTACCACCTCACAAATTGATGTAATTCATTTTCCACTGCTACCTATCATGGATGGTTATAATGATATAATTAGTGTTTATATATGATATTAATGAAATATTAATCATTATAGATAAGTTATATATCATCTATTTTCTTAACTTTCCTTACATTGAAAAATGATAACGTTGTTCTTGTACGTGTAGACTACCACCTCTATGAAGCGATGTGATTCATTTTTCAAAACCACATAACATGGATGATATATATGAGTATAATAAAAGAAATAATATGGTATTTATTATATTATTATTATATGATGATAAAATAATATTTACCTTATTTTCATGATAATCATTGAAAAATGGAAACATTACTCATGCGTATGTATGACATACCATACCAATGATTGTAATGTAGTTCATTTTTCATAACCATATTTAAAGAATGGTTTTAAAATTATAATTGATGTATAAAAATGAGAATTATGTCATTATTATTATTCAATATATGATGGAAAATTGACACCTTTGACCATGGTCAACACACCAAATCTGTTTTAAAATTATGGACCGAATGTTCTCAAAATACACGATGTGGACTTAACTAATTAAGTAATTAAAAATTTAATTAAAATAAATTAAATTTTTTTATTAAGGATAATTTATTTAATGTATAAAATGGTATTAACAAATAAAAAAATTATATGAGTTTATTATACATGATTTAAAGAATATACATGGAATGCATGGACTTGAGGTAAGGGATTTGGTCTCAATTTTCCTTCATTGAGACATATTTTATTATTATGCACCAAATTTATGTTATATAGACTATATAACTTCCATTTAAATTATATATCATTAATTCATCATAATTCATGGTATTTTAGATTTTAATTTTATTTACTTCGTACAAGGGGGTTTTTATTGAAAGTTATCAAGTGGTAAAAGGATTTTTAACTCAAATTCTTTTCATTGGGTTATAAATATTTTTTATTAACATTGTTATGCAATAATTATATGTGAATTGATATCTAAATTGATTTAATTTTTATTTACACTTATTTTGTGAGGATTTATATTTTTTATTCATAATTTCTTCATTGATTAATTCTCAATTAAATGATATGATATTTGTAAGGGTAATTCATCTCAAATTCTCTTTCACTTGAACATAAGTTTATGATATGCACTTATATTATTTTGTGTGGTGTATATATTAACACTAGAAATATTATATCATTAATATTATTATTTTTATTATATTTAATGTCACATTTGATGTTATTATTTTATGAGTCTTATGATTTAAAATTTACCAAAGTGGCGAAGACATTATATTATAATCTCCTCTCTTTTAAGGATTGTTTATGTTCAAGGATACTTTGGGGGAAATAATATGATATTATTTTATTAAACCACATATATTTAATTATCCTTAAGTAATTAATATTTTATACATGTTTAATTTCCATTTTTCCCTTGAAAGATTAAGAAAACATCAAGAAAGTCATTTTTAAGTGATAACGATCTTCCTTTAGACCAAGAATTTTTCTCTTCGATATTCATGTTTTCTAAAATGTTTTCAAAAATGTTCTTTTCTAAAAATAAATGATTTCTTAAAGCTATTTTGAATGGTCTTTGAAATTATTCAAAAATATTTTAAAAAATAAATTTCATAGCATTTTCCAAATGGGTCACTTTAGACTCCCTTTACAAAATGTTTGAAAAGATTGTTTATTTTTAACATCTATAACATGAATGTATTTTACCACTGTCATGACCATTATTTTCTCTGAATATTACTTTATAGTTTTTCAAGTTTATTTTGAAGGAAATGTATTTTTCCCATTATTTTGTGAATTTTTAATTTTTAAAATTGATTTTTAAATTGAAATGATTATTTTCTTCAAGAATTATTTTAATGATCATTTAATGGTATTTCCATTCATCAACTTCATGAACACTTGATATTACTTATTCTTAACTAGGGAAATTTTGTATTTATACCATCCACATTCTTTCTGTGGATGGATTATTATTATTTCAAAGATATTTTCATGAAACTCATTTCTTTTTCAGGGGTTAATCATGTTATGAAAGTGATAATGGTTGTTTCTATGAGTTTTATGATAAGATGAAAGCTATATATAATTTATTCATGTTATGGTTGTGGGAAATTTTTTATGATAATGGGTGGTTCTATTATAAATTGTGGGTGGGTGAGCCCATTATATCTCTCCAGTGTATTGGGTAAAGGGACAGAGTTGACCGATTAGGTCCTAAGAGATTATGAGAATATAATATGATGGTTATTTCAAGTATAACTTTATGTTTATTCCAATTGTAACTCTGATTTTTTCTCCATGTGTGACCATGTAGTTCACTTTATATGTAAGACTGATATGAAAATGTTCAAAGATACCATCATGTTTTCATTATTCTTTCTATGTTGTTTTTGTAATGTCCCAGAATTTTTGTATTTTTTTTAATTATATGGAATTATTTCGAGAATGAAAAAATCTGACAGTGTGTGATTATGAGGCCCAGAGTTCCCAGAATGATCCGTCGAAGTTTGTTAAGATTTAATTAGCATGCATAAGTAGTTTTATTGAAAAAGTAGAATAACTCTTAAACAGTTTTCTGAATCTAAATTCTCATGGAACAGTTGTGTTTAGGATGGCAGACTTACCCTAGTAGTGAGTTAAGTTTATTCAAAATAGGCCTCCTATGAGAAAACCCAAAAATGGCATAACTGTATATAAAATAATTAAATAAAGTTATTTTATTTTTAAAAAGATTATAACTCACAAATGGTGACTCTAATTAAAAATTTGGGACCACTGGTGAACTTGTGAGTGTATGCCATATTTAGGAAAATACTAATATTGGTCGGCGTGGGCCACCAGTGAAAATTAGTTTTTGGTCATAAATAAAATAATTAAGTGATAATTATTTTATTGTAAAATCTATAACTTCTAAATGATAACTCGGATTGAAAATTCAAGAGTACCGTTGATTTTTTTGAGGCGTGTTCTCCTTAGGTGAAGCCTAACCTCGACCGGTGCTGGTCAAGGGTGAACGTTAATAATTTATTGAAATTTTTTTCAGGTACATTCAATGAACATGCGGGCGACGTTTTCTAAATTTTGAACCGGTGATCGGATTAAAAATTAGAGAGCACCGTTGAATCCACAGCGTTGGGATTCACATAAGAGAGACTTTACTTTGACCGCAGTAGGTTCCGAAAAAAAGTTAAGTTTTGTGACTTTTTAAAAGAAATGAAATAAATTAATTTTAATATTTTGTTTCACATCCTCCAACGGACAAGTAAAGGGGTGGGTCCAGCAATGTGTCAAGCCAAAAAATGGATTGACCTGTCAACCCTATGTAACGGCATTGTTGGGGAATTAGGAATCTTCCTAATTGATGAGGTCTAATAAATTCCAACGTCGTTACTTACCCTCCCCCTCTCTAATATATATGGAGCTTGGGGAGGGGTATCGGCACAGCTTCTCCAAGCAAAGAAGTGTTGTAGGAGAGCTGTGACGCTAGATCCTTAGTGAACGGAGCCGAACCCAACTGGAGGTGACAGGTGAAACTGAACCATGAACCAAAGATCAACATATGAGTGTCGCCATTGGAAGCCCATTGCGGAGGATGGCGAACACCAACCCGCTTCCACAAACATGCACTCACCATCGTTCATGAGGTAGGGGTTTATTATTTTATGCCTTTTAAATGATTTCCTCTTCCCTATTTTTAAATAATACGAAGAACGTGGACCAACTGACTAATGGGTTGATCCGCGATTCATTCGTTTTTGTGGGAGGTTTTTGTGGGGTATCCTTGTAGGGGGTTTATTCATTTATGCCTTTTAAATGATTTTCCTCTTCCCCATTCTTGAATAACACAAAGAACGCAGGTCAACCGACTAACCGGTTGACCCGCGATTCATCCGTCCTTCTGGGAGGTTGTTGCGGGGAATCTTGTGGGGTTTATCTTGTTGTTTAATTAAATTGTTTATTAAACCCTTAACCCCTATCATGTGACAAGCTAACGTGGAGGGCACTGGCCTAAGGAACCTAGCATGAACCCTCCGCTATATTTGCTACATCCTTATGCCTCAATGGAAGACTGAAAGTGAGATGACACTGACTGGATACATGGTGGATAGTTCATCGACGCACACCACAAGAGAAGGTTGTGGCACAAAGTCGTGAGGGTCATCAGAGTGGTCGGCCACAGAGGATGCACGGCACGCCGTCGCGCGCCGCCAATGAACAAGGAGGGTTGCGACTTGTCAGCCGCGGTGACTGGAGGTAGGCGGTCGGCACACCGGCCAACCACGATGGAACCGGAAGGGGTAAGTAACACCCCCAATGGCGCACCCATACGGCCTGCGTAGGCCAAGGAGGGAGCAGGGGGTTGCTGGATCGACCGACAGTCGGTGGATGGGGCACGTGCCAGCGGCACTCCCGGCAGAAAAGTCGCAGTATGTAGGAACCGTGGTGCCACATTGGGTCAACCCCCATAGTTTGACCCACTAACAGGTCTCAGCGCTGCGTCTGGGTATCCCTGGCGAACCGCACCACTAAGTGGGTGGCACCGCCGGGTTGGTTTAGCGGACCGACCCACCGCTCAGTGAGTCGACCCACAGCCCAACTGGGTCGGGCCGGGTGGAATCAAGTTGGGTTGGACCTCAGTTGGTTCGAGTTGATCCAGGTTGATCCAGGTTGACCCAGGTTGGCCAATTCCAAACCGGGTCGGGTCGGTCCGACCAAGGCGGACCGGACCCGAACCCACTACTGACCAGTTACACAAAAAGGGCCCTAACTTCAAAACTGGATGTTTGTTTGACAAACCGTCTGTGGCGTCAGGATCACTGGAGATAGATGCTTCTTTTGAATTACTCCATAAGAGTTTTGAAGAAACTTTGAGTACGGCTGGGTTGGATCGCACCCAAATCCAACCGGGCCCTTGGCACTGAAATGCCAATAACGTGCAGACCGGTCGTCTGATTGACGTGCCATCTATTCTGTTGGAAACCTTATGACATGGAGGATCATCAGGTTACTTAATTTTGAGAATTTTTGACAAATTTAATATGGCCAATGATTTAAAGAGCAGTTCTCCCAAGCTCACTACGTACGAAACCCTGCGACTGGCTGAGACTTGACGACTGCTGATCTTTTCAACTCAGAGTGACTCGACGACCCACAGTATACAATGGGGAGGATTAACTCAGAAGTACAATGTAGGGAGAGGCCATGGTATGTGATGGGGAAGAGTACCTCAATAGACCACGATGGGGAGGGGATCTCTGTGACCCAGCAGACCCACGGTACGCAATGGGGAGGAGTACCTCAGCAGTCCAAGGTTAGTGGGAAGTGCCTCTGTGTGACGCAGTAGGCCCATTGTACTCGTTAGAGGAGAAGTTCTCCAGTAGATGATGTGTTTGAAGTTGTGACTAATAATGTTACTTGTTCCTAGGCCTAGAGAATTTGTGGCTGGCTATCATCTTTCATACTGATCCTATGTAGGTCAGCATCATAATCTTGTTTCTCTGATTTGTATATCTAGTTTGATCTAAGACTCTAAATTAGTTGTGTTTATTTCTTTGTGCTTTGTTATTGAGATCATGATTTTTGGTTTTCCTTGTGGAATTTTGAGAGACCTTCGGGGGTCTCAGTGTCCCTACTGAGTATCGTTATATTCACCCCTGCACGGGCTATGCCCGCACCTTGTTGTGTCTTTTGTAGACGACGAGAAGCTATGTTGAGGCTTGAGGGAGCCAGGACTAGGTGGTATGTGGAGGAGACTAGTGGAAGCGGAGTGATGAGGAGGCGATATGTACCTACCCTTCAAGTAGGATCCTCGGAGGAAGACTCAGTAGTTTTTTTACCTTTTTTAGTCAGATTTTTTTTTTAGTTGTATTTTTACTTTTTAATTGTACCTGTGCTTTTAGTTGGGCTCGTATTTTAGCCCCTTTTACTTTAATCTCTCCTTTTACTACAGCATTTTACTTCATAGTTGCTTCTTCTTGTGTTCTCAGACTGTGTGTTTGCACAGGTTTAAAGGAAATGCCTTCCCATTATGGGGGATATGACTTTCGGTGCTAGTCACCAGCCCCTAGACTATGGAAGGTGTGTTTGGGGTAGTCACGACACGGGCCTCGGGGGATGGGTCGTGACAAATTGGTATCAGAGGAGTTGGTTCTATCGAAGAACTGGGACTCTAATCTTTTCAATTAGAAATAGTGTTATGTGTTATGAGTTTGGTTTTCTATTCAGGGAGTCCAATGTTGGTGGGGCGGTTGACGTATCCATACGCTAGGACCCTGAATTCTGATTTCTGACTCAACGCACAAAAACATTGATTGGGTGTGTTTTTGAAAAGATTTTCTTATGATTTCGTTGAGTCATCTCACCTGGTATAATTGACTGATCGTGGCACACTTGTTCCTTATCAAGATATTTCCACATAGATAGCCAGCTAGGATTCCCAAGAGAGTACACGATGATGGACCACCGAGCGACGATGCTCCGTTGTAGGGCCCTCTTACTATGGTGGCACCTTCGGGTGGTGTACGAGCAATACCACCACCCGTTGAGTAGCAGTTACCACCAGTCACACTGGCAGATGGTGCACACCTACTGAGTGTGTTTCATGAGTTCCAACAGTAGTGGCCTCTGAGGTTTCAAGGCAAGACAGATTCCCAGGCATCTGAGGTCTGGCTGGAGGTTGTGGCTAGAGTTTTCTACCTAGTTGAGACACCAGTAGAGTAGATGGTGATCTTAGATACTACTCTTTTCCAGTGCGTAACCATGAGGATGGTTCTCAAGTTGAAGAGGCTTTAGTACATGGATTTTTTCCAGAGATGGTACCTTCAAGTAGTGTGCTAGCTATATCAATGCTCGTTGGTCAGCAGTTACAACCGGCGACACCGGCAGAGGAAACATGTAGGCTTAGTGTCTTACACATGTTTCAACATCAGATACCCCTCAGTTTTCGAGACGATCTCAACTCACAGGCAACTAAGGACTGGCTTGAGGAGGTGGGAAAGTTTCCACCTAACCAGGGCACCATTCTATTATATGGTGGTCCTGGTAGAGATCCTTCTACATTGCTCAGTAGGACGATGACAGGGTTTACGTTACCGTGATCTTGCGAAGAGGTGACTTTTCTATGGAAAATCTTGAGAACCTTCCTCAGAGAAGGGGGTCTCTTTCCATAAAGAGCTAAGGGATGATAGTTCCCTAGATCTTTTATAGCTTCAGCAGGACAACATGTCAGTAGCTGATTATTCATCGAGGCGTACCGACCATTCCTAGTACTCGATGAATACAACACGATCAATGATTCAGGGATCAGACTTCCTAGTGAGGTGTGTTTAAGGACATCTGAGCCATAACTATTCCTCTATGCATTCCTACCTATGTTAGGGTGCTAGGGATAACCTTTGTGGTTGAATTTTCTTTAGATGAGCGGATACATCCAGTGAATGTTAGCAGTGGCGAAGTAGGAAATTGGTGCCAGTCTCAGAGACTTGGGAGTGTAAAATGTTTTGGGAAGAGGATTTGATAGAGACAGGCGAATATGTAGGGATTCAGACATGGAAGTAGATCTTGGAGAGTAGCATGAGGTGGTGTACACTTCGACATGTTACAAACCACCCCCCTATGTGGTCCGTACCAAGCTCAGGGAGCTAGAGGATAGGATAAGGTGGTAGCTGCATGCAGTCAAGGAGTGCGACCCAGAGGCTCTAGGAATGATTCAAGGTATGGTATGTGTCTACTACTAGTTTTCATATCAATAGACATAGGTACCAATCATTCCTTCCTTCCACGAATATTTTCCATGGCCAAGAGTTTCCGGTTAAATTGTTGACTTAACTCTCACGTCTAGAGATACCTTTGGGAGGAGACTCGATAATCACACTTATGATGATGGTGTGATCTAACCCTTGAGGTGAGATTTTCGGTTGGAACCTCTTGGTGGTAGTGTCAAGGCCTTACGACGTAAGTTTGGGTATTGACTGGACATCCACAGTTCATACTCAGATTGACAGTATTAGGAAAAAAGGTTGTGGTTTATCTACACTATGGGAATGGGGTATTTTTTGGTCGGTGAAAAAGGAAACCTAGGTATCATGGGATAAACTCATGCATAGAAGGGTGCAGCTGATCACTCTTGGGTCGGCCAGACTTACACTCATGGCAGTAGGATTTTTTGCTTTTTTCAGTTCCCGACAAGAGTGGCATAGTGTGGGGATATATTTTCAAAAGATGTTTCCAGGATTACCTCCATGAAGGGAGAGGGACTTTTGCTTTGGATGGGTATTACTAGAGATTCGTACTTTACTTCTCCAGGGTAGCAGAACCCTTTTCAGAATTGACAAAGAAGGGGGAGCCTTTCCTGTGGACAGAGAACTATCAGTAGAGCTCTCAGGAGCTGAGACAGAGACTGACGAGCATAACTACGCTACCCATGACCTGGAGTTAGCAGTAGTGGTCTTTCTGCTGAAGATGTAGCGATACTATTTGATGAGTGAATGGTTTATTGTTTACTCTGATTACAAGAGGCATTCGGGACTTAGCTATGTTTGAGCACCGCCTTTCATCCTCAGATGGATGGTCAGACAAAGCGAACCATTCAGATGCTGGAGGACATGCTTCGTGCATGCATACTAGATTTTTTCCGTAGTTGGGAGGATCACTTGCCCTTGGTGGAGTTCTCATAAAACAATAGTTATCACTCCACCATAAGTATGGCACCATTCGAAGCCCTATACGGTCGACCTTGTAGATCACCTCTATACTGGATAGACCCAGGGGAGTCAGCACTTATGGGTCCAGAGTTGGTATGAGCTACCACTGAGAAGGTGCAGACCATCTAGGAGCGGATGAAGACTTCACAGATCAGACAAAAGTCATATGCCGACAAGATATGGAGACATCTGGAGTTCCAGTAGGGGGACCACATTTTCTTGTGAGTCTCTCTTCGATGGGGACTATAGAGATTTGGTCGAGGCGGAAAGTTATCACCGAGGTTTATTGGGATATTTTTTATACTTCAGAGGATAGTTGAGGTGGAATACCACTTGGAACTTCCACCACAATTGAAGAGGGTGCACGACATCTTCCACGTATCCCAGTTGAGGAGATACGTGCATGACCCATCTAACGTTATCAACTAGGATGAGTTGAACTTTGATGATGGGGTGACTTTTACGAATTTCCCGCTGGAGATAGAGGATTGACTGGAGAGATTCCTTTTTGGACGTTCGACCCCTCTAGTGTGAGTTCGGTGGTATCACGGGGACCTTTATAAGAGCACATGGGAGCGGGAGGATCAGATTCGTTCTCAGTGCCCTCATTTGTTTGATTTTCATTTGATTTGGATTTCAGGGATGTAAATCCCTAAAGTGGGGAGACTGTAAAGTCTCAAAATTTCCATATATTTTTTTTAATTATATGGAATTTTTTTGAGACCATGAAATCTGACGGTGCATGATTTTGAGGCCCGGAGTGCCCAAAATGATCCGTTGAAGTTTGTTAAGTTTTAATTGGTGCGCATAAGCAGTTTTCCTGAAAAAGTGGAATAACACTTAAATGTTTGCCTAGATCAGAATTCTGAGGGAACTGTTGTGTTCAGGATGGTGGGCTTACCCTAGGTACGACTTAAGTTTAGTCGGTTCATGCCTCCTGTAAGAAAACACCAAAATGGCATAACCGTAAATAAAATAATTAAATAAAGTTATTTTATTTTTCAAATACTTATAACTCATGAACGGTGACTTGGATTAAAAATATAATACCACCATTGAACTCATGAGGTTATTCTCTCTTTAGGAAAATACTAACATTGGCCGGCATGGGCCACCAGTGAAAGTTAGTTTTTTTCGTAAATAAAATAATTAAGTGACAATTATTTTATTGTAAAATATATAACTTATAAATGATAACTCGGATTGAAAATCTGAGAGTACCATTGAGTTCGTTGGGGCATGTTATCCTTAGGAAGATCCTATCCTTGATCGCTGTGGGTCGAGGGAGAATGTTAATAATTTATTGAACTTCTTTTCAGGTACGTACAGTAAATGTGCGAGTTGCATTTTCTAACTTTTGAACCGGTGCTCGGATTAAAAATCCAAAAGCATCGTTAAATCCATAGAACTGGGATTCACTTAAGGGAGAATTTACTTTGACCATATTAGGTCCAGAGAAAAAGTTATATTTTGTGAATTTTTAAAAGAAATGAAATAAAATAATTTTATTATTTTATTTCATATCCTCCAACGGAAAAGTAAAGGGGTGGGGCCAGTGATGTGTCAAACCAATAAATGGTTTAACCTACCAACCATAAGTAACGATGTCGTTGGGGAATTAGGAAGATTCATAATTGATGATCCCCAATAAATTCCAACTTCGTTACTTACCATCCCCCTCTTCTATATATATGGAGCTTGGGAGGGGTATCAGCACAGCTTCGCCAAGAAACGAAGTGCTAAAGGAGTGCCGCGACACCTGACCCTTAGTGGACGGAGCTGAACCCAGTGGAAGGTGACGGGTGACACCGGACCACGAACCGAATATCGATGTATGAGAGGCATTTTTGGAAGCCCGTTGCAGAAGACGGCGAACACCGACCCGCTTCCACAAACGTGCGCTCACCATCATTCTTAAGGTAGGTGTTTTATTCATTTATGCCTTTTAAATGATTTCCTTTTCCCTATTTTTTGAATAATATGAAGAACACGAACCAACCAACTAATGGGTTGATCCGCAATTCATTTATTTTTGTGGGTGTTTGTTGCGAGGTATCTTTGTATTGGTTTTATTAGTTTATGCCTTATAAATGATTTTCCTTTTCCCCATTCTTGAATAACACGAAGAATGTGGGTTAACTGACTAATGGGTTGACCCGCGATTCATTTGTCCTTACAAGAGGTTGTTGCGAGGAATCTTGCGGGTTTTATCTTATTGTTTAATTCAATTGTTTATTAAACCCTTAAACCCCCTCATGTTATGAGCTAACGTGGAGAGCGCGGGCCTAACGAAACCAGCCCGAACCCTCCGTTATATTTTATACATCCTTGTGCCTCCATGGAAGATTTATAGAGCGATTACACCGATCGGCTATGTGGTGGATAGCGCGTCGACGCATGCCGCAAGAGGAGGTCGTGGAACAAAGTTTCGGTGGTCGTCGGAGTGGCTGTCACCGGCCGGATGTGGAGGAGGCACGGTGTGCCGTCGCACACCGCCAATGAACAGGGAGGGCTGCGACTCATCAGTCGCGGCGACCGGAGGAAGGCAGCCGACACACTGACTGGCCACAATAGAATCGGCAGAGGTGGGGTGTGCCCTCAGCAGCACGCCCACGTGGCAGCAGGGTCGCGGCCTGTGTAGGCCGTAGTGGGAGTAGAGGTCTGCCAGATCGACTAGCAACCAGGGGATGAGGCGCATGCCTTGTGGCAAAGTCATGGCACGGAGGACCTGTAGTGCCAAATGGTTCCATGTTGGTTCAACCCTTGTGGTTTGACCTATTGAAATGGCTCCGTACCACGTCATCCCTACTCGGATGCATCACGTCCGAGTATCCCTGGTGGCCCGCACCACTAGGCGGGTGGCACTGCCGGGTAAGTCCAACGGACCAACCTGCCGTTCAGCGAGCCAACCCACAGCCCAGTGGCCTGACCCTTGGCCTAGCCGGGTCAGGCTGGGTGGACCCGAGTCAGCCCATGCCAAACCGTGTATGGTCGGTCTGACCGAGGCAGACCAGACCCAGACCCAGTACCGACTAGTTACACAAAAAGGGCCCTAACTTCTAAACCAAACGTCCGTTTGAAAAATCGTCTCTGGCATCGGGATCCTTAGAGCGATATGGTCCTTTTTACATACTCCATAAGGGTTTTGGAAAACTTTGAGTACGGCCGGGTTGGATCGCACTCGAATCCAACTAGGCCCTCGGCACTAAAATGCCAATAACGCACTGACTGGACTTCCGATTGACGCATCGTCTGTTGCGTTGGAAACCTTATGACATATAGGATCATCGGGTTACTTATTTTTGAGACTTTATGCCAAATTTAATACAACCAATGGGTTGAGGAGAGGTTCTCCCAAGCGCACTACATACAGAACCCTACGACTGTATGAGACTTGACGAACGCTGATCTTTTCGACTTGGAGTGACTCGACGGCCCACGATACGTAATGAAGAGGAGTACCTCAGCAGGACACGGTGGGGAGGGTCTATCTATGATCCAGAAGACCCACAGTACGTGATGGGGAGGAGTACCTCAGTAGTCCAAGGTTAGTGGGAAGTGCCTCTGTGTGAAGCGGCAGGCCCACTGTACTCATTAGAGGATGAGTTCTCCATAAGCCAAGGTGTTCGACGTTGTGACTGGGAATGTTACGTGTTCCTAGGCCTACAGAATTTGTGGTTGGATATCAGCTTTCATAGCTATCATATGTGGTTCCGCATCATAATCCTATTTCTCTGATTTTTATATATGGTTTGAGCTGAGACTCTAATTGAGTTGTGTCTATTGCTTTGTGCTTTGTGATTGAGATCATGCTTTGTGGTTTTCCTGGTAGAATTATGAGAGACCTTCAGGGGTCTCAGAGTCCCTACTGATTATCGTTATACTCACCCCTGCACGGGCTATGCCTGCACCTTGTTGTGTCTTGTACAGATGACAAGAAGTTGTGATGTGGCTTGAGGGAGCCAGGACTAGGCGATATGTGGAGGAGATAGGCAGACGTAGAGTGCTGAGGAGGCGATATGTACCTACCCTTCAAGTAGAATCCTCAGAGGACGACTCAGTAGCTATTTTCCATTTTCAGTTGTATTGTTCCTTTAAGTTGTATTTTTACTTTTTAGTTGTACTCGTGCTTTCAGTTGGGCTTGTATTTCATCCCCTTTTACTTTCAACACTCCTTTTACTACAGCAGTTTACTTCATAGTTGCTTCTTGTTGTGTTCTCAGACTGTGTGTTTGTACAGCTTTAAAGGCAATGCCTTCCCATTTTAGGGGATATGCCTTTCGGTGCTAGTCACCAGCCCCTGGCCTATGGAAGGAAAGATTGGGGTAGTCACGTCACGGGACCCAGGGTCTGGTCGTGATAGTTTTGATGATTCCTTTGATCATGATTGATGTCACATGGATTATAGTTTTTGATTATTATGACTCTTTCCTTTGTTAAATATTTATTCAATGTCGCTTGTTTATTTATGTTCCATATATTGATGGTGTGAATTATCTTATTTTATGTTCATAAACTTTGATTATATCATCACACCCCTATTCTTATCTTAATCTCCCTGAAAAAATTCAAATGTTAATTATTATGTTTACAGTTACTGAGCATTTGTGATCACCCTTATTATGATTCTATTCCTCATGGTTAAATTTTCGACATTTGATTATTTATATCTATTTAAAATTGAGAGGAATAAATTTCTTTATGGGGGGATTTAATATCCCAAGATTTTAAAATGTAAGACAATTTTTGATAGCTTACAAGATACACAACACCAAGCTTAAATGAACAATGAAATATTATTATTCATATATGACCGTTGTAACATAGCTGTGAAATTGGAGAGAATGAATAGTATGAAAAAAATTATGATATATATATATATAATTATTTTAATCAATAAAAATTTACTGATTAATTATCAGGAAATAAACACACCATTTTTAGTAAAGCCATTATATTCTTCAAAGTTATGTTTTCATCAAAAATGAGTTTTATTGATTTTTTGAGAGAATAATATAATTATTTTTTGGAATATTTAGATATTTTAATTGATAAAATAAATATCATTTCTAAAATTAGAAAATAAAAATTATATTATGGTGAACTTTACAAATTTTTCTAAAAAGTTTGATTTTTCAATTAATAGTGAAAATACTCTTTTTTAATGAAAACTATATTTTCTTTTTTAGTATTTACAGGTAAAATTATAATTTTGATTAGATTTAAAATTAAAATATATTAATTAAATTAAAAATTATCTCATTATTATTTCTAAATGAATTTTATACTTTAATTTAGTATAAAATTATTTTATATTTAAAAATTCATTTTTTTAAAACTGTTTTTCATCACATTTTTTCAAATTGATTTTAAATTAAATTATTCCAATTTTTTGTTTTTAAGTTTAAAAAATGATGTCCATATTTGGAATCAGTGGTTCCAAATCTATTAAATATATGGTTTTTAAATTTGGACATTATGAATTGTAATATTAGTAATTTTTGTTACCACAGTAAGTGTAAATCGGGCAATTAAGGGTTAAAAATAATATTATTAAACTATAAAATGAGGCTAAAACTTCTATTAATTTTATTTTAAGATTAAATTTTATCCATATTCATCCAATATTCAGTTTTATGGATTTTTATATTTTTTGATATTATTATGACCTTTATAATATCTTATGTGGAGAAAAGTAAAAAATGGCATACTCTTGTTTTTAATAACTATAATATTTATAACATGGTTATAAACAAGGGATATGATTAGTTATAAATATTAATTTGAAATGTAAATTATTTAAATTAATAATAGAAATTTAATTTTAATTTTTAGCGAAGAAGTAATTATATTAAATTCTTACACAACATTGATGGAGTAATTATTCAATTAATGGAAAAATAAAATAAATGATATTAAAAATATAAAATGTAATATAATATGAGATAAATAATGTGATAAACAATTTTTTAGATGAATATCATATTTTTGGGATGTATTAGAATATATTTTTTTTATTTTTTTATGTTATTAATGTCAATGTAATGAATAGTTCTAATAATGGACATTAATGATATTTTAAAATAAATAATATGATATTAAATGATATAAAATTTAAAAATTTTATATATTATATAAATTTATTATTATATGGTTTAAAATATAAACCATGGTATGTTTATGAGATGTTTATATATTTATAGTAACTATGTTGACCCTAAAAGAGTAGAAAACCTTATTCTCATGGTAAGTTTGAAAAGGGTTAACGAGGGTTTAAACCCAAGTGATAAGGATACAAACATTGTCAAAAAAATTAAAAATTTAATTATATGAGATTATTTCGACCAATACTCGTCCCATATTCAAAATAAATCTTTTTTGGCCATTTTTAATTGAAAATTAATTTATATTAATTTAATATTTTAAGAAATTCCAAGAGTGCCCCTCCCCTCTCTTATAAAAGGGAACCTCTTCTTCTCTTTACTTAACACTATAATATCAATAAGGTTTTGAAAATATCTACCCAAATACCATCGTAAAATCCCTACAAAAATTTATAGGTCTTATTTTGGGCATAAAACTAAACATAGATGTATTAAAGTGTTATGAAATGGAGGTTATCTAGAGAGGAGGTATAGTTCTTAACCAATAATTTTTTTATTAATTATTCTTCCACCTCCATAAAACCTCCCTTAACCATGATTTTATATAAAAAAAGTATCTTACATATACTAGTATTTTATAATGTTAGTGGAATAACCCATATCTATCTATAAACATAATCAAATGGGAAATGAATTCATCGTTTGTGTGTACGACGGACTACCACCTCACATACCGATGTAATTCATTTTCCACCACCACCTCAAATGGCGTGTTATAATGATGGAATTAATGTTAATATATGATATTAATGACATATTAATCATTCTAGATAAGTAATATATCTTTTATTTTCTTAACTTTCCACACAATGAAAAATGATAACGTCATTCTTTCGTACGCGTGGATTACCACCTCCACGAAGCATTGTGATTTGTTTTTCATCACCATATAACATAGATGATATATGTAAGTTCAATAAAATAAATAATGTGGTATTTATGATATTATAATAATTATTTAAAGAATAATTAATACTTACCTTCTTTCCATAATGACTGTTGAAAAATGGAAATGTTACTCGTGCACACGTACAACCTAACGTCTCCATGATTATAAAATAGTTCATTTTTCATAACCATGTTTCATAAACGTTTTTTAAAGTATAATATATGTATAAAAATTATAATTATTTCATAATTATTATTCTATATATGGTAGAACAATAATCCCTTTGACCCCATTCAATACACGAAATCAATTTTGAAATTATGGATCAAACATTCTAAAAATAGAGGACGCAGACTTAACTAATTAAGTAATTAAAAATGTAATTAAAATAAATAGAATAAATGGATTAAGGATAAGGTATTTAACTTGGAAATGTTTCTTAATAAATAAAATAATTTATATGAGTTTATTATACATGAGTTAAAGGATATACACAGAAGGTTTGGACTCGAGGTAAGTGATTTTGTCTCAATTTTCTTTCACTAAGGAAAATTATATTTTTATGCATGTAATTTATTTTATATGGTGTATATACATCCCTTTTACATGTTATATCATGAATCCATTATAATTCTTGGTATTTTATGATTTAATTTTGTAATGGCCTGGACCTCTCTAGTTCATTCCTTTATTAAAATTAAGTGTATGAGGTGTTTCAAGAGGTCAATGTGACTTATCCCCAACACTTTTCCAAATTTCCATTTCTGTGAACAATTCTATTGGTGAACAGTTCCAATGGTAGACCATTGTGAACAGTGAATCGAACAGTGTCATCGGTGACCTTTAGTGAACAGTGTCATTAGTAACCTTATGTGAACGGTGCAACGGTGACCATATGTGAACAGTGACATCAGTGACCTTATGTGAACAGTGTCATTAGTAACCTTATGTGAACAGTGCAATGGTGACCTTATATGAATAGTGATATCGGTGACCTTATGTGAATAGTGTCATCGGTGACCTTCTATGAACAGTTTCATCGGCAACCTTATGTGAATAGTGCAATGGTGACCTTATGTGAGTAGTGACATTGGTGACCTTATGTGAATAGTGCCATCAGTGACCCTCTGTGAATAGTGTCATCTATAACCTTATGTGAATAGTGCAATGGTGAGGTTCCCATAGTGAGATTCCAATGGTGACCTTTTTCCTTTACCAAATTTTGAGTTCATGAACAGTGTTTCTAGAACGGTGAGGTTCTAACGGTAACCTTTTTCATTTTCCGAATTTTGAGTTCATGAATAATGTTTCCAGAATGGTGAGGTTACAATGGTGACCTTTTTCCTTTGAAAAATTTTGAGTTCATGAACAGTGTTTCCAAAATGGTAAGGTTCCAATGGTGACCTTTTTCCTTTGCCAAATATTGAGTTCATTAACAGTGTTTCTATAAAGGCGAGGTTCCAACGATGACCTTTTCCTTTTTCCAAATTTTGAGTTCATGAATAGTGTTTCCAGAACGGTGAGGTTCCAATAGTGAGGTTCATGAACAGTGTTTTTCCTTTTCCAAATTTCGAGTTCGTGAATAGTGTTTCCAGCTTCCTACAATTTCACCCCTTTAACATTTCCTTTGACGTAAAATGAATTTAAAGCCTGGTTTTAAGGACTCTAAGGATGATTCAAAGGCTGTAACTCCTATATTAATTTTCCCTAAGGCTCGGGATGTTTTTAGTTGGTCAAACCACATGGTTTAATGTGATCCTATTTTAATGGAAAACCCATCGTATCTTAAACCAATGCTTCGTTAAATCTTCTAAAGGAACGAGATATCTTCCTCCTGAGTTCTTCCTCCTTGTTATCAGGTGTGAGACGCTATAGCATCCCATTCCTTCTCATAGGAGTTGGGCAATATAACTTTCCTCCTAGGATTTGTTCTGCTCTGTTTTGATGCAACCAAGCTGTAAGAACCCGGATCTTTTTTTCAGGTGTGTTTTCCATTTTTGGTGTTTTTAAGAAAAAGAGAAATTTCGGGAAATTTCTTAAGTACATGTCGTGTACTTTATAAGTACACGCCATGTACTCAGTTACCGTGGATAGTTGTGTGCTAGCTGTGTAACGGCCATACACATGGACCTTTTTGGTGACCTGGAGGTCGCATAAAGAGGGGATCGGTAAGGGAAAGTACATGTCGTTTACTTCAAAAGTACACGCCATGTACGTTCTTTTTTTCATTAAACAGACCAGGGTCACGTCTGATGGACAGAATGATCTCCTTCTCCATAGGTTTCGTCCAGAAGCATCCATACAGCCGTGATCTTTCCCTGAGCCCCCAATTAAGCATACATTCTCTGAATCGACTGTCATCTATTGCGTTGGGATCGCCTCAGTAAGCTCTTCCTTCTTATAGATCTTCATTTCCCGATTCTTCCTCTTTCAAGAGTTATCCTTGGTTGAACATTTTATATTTTTTTGTATATCTACGGTGTTCTTGTGTGATTCAAGGCTTGAGGTTCACATATAAAAATCCCACAACACTAAGGTAGGTGGTTTGTGCCTTTCTGTAGATATTATTTGAGTTATATGTGCAAAATTGTCCAATACCCTTGAACGGGGTATTTCATGTTATAGTTTTAGCCCTGTTAGTTTCCTTATATGCTAGTATTCTTGAATAGTGGTTAATTGAATTTGAATAGGTTTAATTGAAATTCTTTGGAAGTTTTTTCCCATGCATGTTTTGTTTATAACTGTTTGGTTCTGCTTAGCTTGTTAAGGCTGCCTTGTTTTTTCCCATGCCTAGTACTGTAGGATGGAGTGATTATTTTTTATCTAACATGCTTGGTATGTTGTATATTGTTTATCCAAGTAGTTCTAAAGGTTTACTTTGGATTTTTTTCTTCTGTTGTGCACAATTTCTTTACATGGGGCTATGGAAACCTGGTGTAGTGAGACCATAGGGGAAATTAACGTTGAGGGAATTCCCAGAGTGTCTTTTATAATTATCATGCTGCAAGAACATAGGGGGGATTGACATTTAATGCTCCCTAAAAGTGTCTATAGTTACGTTACAAGACCATAAGAGGAATTTACGTTGATTTCTTCCTCAGATCACCTATATTTTTCCATTAAAAAACTATAGGGGAATTGACGATGAGTGCTTCCTCAGAGAGTCTTTAATCACTTTTTAACTATAAGGGGAATTGATGGTGAGTTATTCCTTAGAGGGTCTTTCTTATATCCTTGAAATTTTAACCAAAGGGGATAGGTTGTGTGTACTTCCCATAGGGTTACCTTTTGTGATTATATATCTACTTGATATGTGGAATTGAATGCTTGAATCGTAGGAATGTTTACTACTGGGTACTTCCTTGTTTAATTCTATTTGTACTTATTGTCTGCCATTTATATTCACTAACTATTAGGAACAGATATTTGGGTGGTTTCCTACTGGGATTACTCTCACACCCTGTTTGGGTCATGCTTTTGGGCCCAAACAAGTTATATTATTGCAGGTATAGATAAGGACAAGAGCCCTTCTAATTCAAGTACTTGAATGTTGGGGAGCTGGAGAGCATGGGACCAAGCTGAGGCTTGCAATGCTAAAGTGTTTATCTATTTTCTTTTGTACTTGGTTTTGTACAGTATTCCAGCATTGTGACTTGTTTGGATGATTTTCTAGAAATATGTATCATGCATCATTTATATATGTGCTCTATTTGTTTCTTATTTTCAGTCTTCTTCTATTTACCGTTGAATGTTATTATTTTCACTACTTCCGCAATTTCCATTTGTTTTACTTCCACTATGTTACTCTTCCAATGAGGTCATAGTTTCCCCACTATCACACCCAAGGCCCTCACTTCTAGTTGGAAGCCTCTGGCATTCGGGGAAATGCTCTTGAAGCCATGTGACCAACCAGGTACGGGGCACCTCTGGGTGGCCTCCAGAATCGTGATGTTACAAAGTGGTATCAAAGGAATTATTTTATTCTTAACTTACTATTTGGAGCCTATATCCAGGGATATGAAGGAATAATTACTTGGTAATAATTTGTGTTCAGGAGTAACTAACCCGTGTATAGGGTAAAAGACAATTTACCTCATTATTTCAATTTTTCTGGTTTTGCAGTTTTACAGTTGAGTCGATTTCACCATTGGGTGATTCACATGTTTTGTGTTGTTATTTTTGATGTTATTGAAGTTCTATTATCTCTTGAAACTCAATGAGATGAGGTTATTCCATCTCATGCATCATATAGGCACTTGTTAGATATCACATGTCATGCATTATTGCCATGCCATTTAGGGTGCATTAGTGATTTCATGTCACACCCGGACTGATGCTTTATTTTAATATAATTATTTTGAGTCTCACTTTAGAGCTTTAGTTTGAACTGGTTTTAATTTAGAAAAAAATTGGGTTCTTATATGGGTGTGCGATCATGTACACAACCGTGCGCAGTGTCTGGCCTCAATAAATAATGTCATTATTGTGGTTGATTTTATTATGTTATTTTTATTATTCTTATTAAATTTTTATGATTTATTAGGATTTTATTTAATTAATTTTTTTTATTTTTTTTTATTTTTATTTTATTTTATTCTATCATTTCATTGTTTTTTTTTCACTCCCTCTTCCTCTCCCCCTCAATCCCATCAGGCCGCACCATCTTCCACAAACCCTACCATCAAACCACCGGCCTTATTCCTCCTTATGCCTCCACCTTCACCAGAGCCTCCTCCTGCTCTTTCCTCCGGTTGCACCAATCGGATACCACCAAGCCACGACGTTGTCTTCCTCGCACTGAACCACGTCACCCCCCTTGCTGATTCACACCACTCAGAACCGTGCCTCCCTTTTCGGTCGGGGTTTCCAGCACGGCACACCTCTGGTGGCCCACTACCTTGCTCGGTTGTCCATCTACACCATTCCCACATGTTTGTTTTGCTTCAATTGTTTTTCTTCTTCCAATTCGTAGATTTTTTGTTTGGGTTTCATATTTTATTTTTTCCATTTTTTGCGTAATTGACTTGATACTTTGTTTTTAGGGTTCGCATTAGACCACTTGTGGTGCGATTTTCATGCGATGGTAGTTTCACACCTTTTTCTGTGAAGTTTTTTATACCGATTTTGGTGGTTCTGCATTAAAATATTATTGGAGGAATTACTTTACTTGTCTAATTAATTTATCATGTTCTTTAATTTATTTGTTTTGTGAAAATTTGGTTTTCATTGAATTTATTATGTGTTGGATTTGTTTAGTTGATTTTTCACATGGAATTGTGTGCGTTCATGATGAAAACCCATGTTTAGTCTTTTTTTAGTGTTTTATTTTGTTGTTCAAGCACTTTAAATTATGTTTTGTCATGTTATTGGTGTGTGTTTGGATTTAGAAGAAGTTTTTGAGTGGGTATTTGTGTTCAAATCCTTGCGATGCATATTGGAGTTGCTTCATAAAATTTTTATGTGGTTTATTAAATATTTTAATGGGAATTTTGTTTTAAATAGAGGTGCATCCTCAAATGATTTGAAATGGGGTCTTCGCTTTTATTTGAAATGGTGGATTTCTTTGAAAAATGGAACTTGGTTTTGAAATGGGGTTTTATCCATTCCTTATGTTTGATAAAAATGAAAATAAATGTTTTCATTGTGAAATGTGCTTGATTATTGGACTTTAGGCCAAATGGGTTTTAGCATGGGCTTTCTTTTTTTTGATGGGTTTCTTTAATTTAAAAAGGGTTTTTGGTTTTATAAAATGGAAATGGAGTTTTGTTGGATTTATGGGGGTACACTTGAACATGTTTATGCCTTCCTTTGGAACAGTGTATGAAATTTTAGATTTGTTTAGAAATGTATTTCCAAATGTTTATGAAATGAGTGAAGGCTCGGTTAGCCCTTGGGATGTGATATTGATTTCTCTTGTTGAGCTCTCCTGTTGCAGATGGAAATTACGGTTTATGTGATTGTATCTTATGTTATAATAAATGGGTGTGTTATTTTTCAATTCTTTATAGGTTTTTTAAGTGTTTAATTTTTTTATTAAATTATATGTGTAGTGAATTGGGCCTTTCTTAGATGGTTTTGGGCCACAGGTGTCAACGGACCTTACATATACATGCATAGGGTAAGGCATATATATATATGCCCTATTTTTACATATTCCTTCATGGATTGGAGAATATGTGCAATGAAACTATGGGTGTGTGTGTATATATATGTATAAATGCATGTGCGTGTATGTTCCAAGTGTCGGTTCGAGTGGTCATCGACAAATAGCGAAAAGTTCGAGGTAGGTCTCTTATGCCCTAATCTTTAATTAGAATCTCCATTTTTTCTTGATGTTTCTTTAAAATTATTTCCTTGTTTTTTATGTGAAATTGATATGCGCTATATTTATATGCTTGTGGTTCTTAAAAAGCGGTTTCATAGGGGTTTGAGCATGATATGAGTATTTCCAAAAGATGTGTGGCCTTTCGTTTGATTTTGTTATGAAGGTGTAATGGCATGCCTTATTTTTTTTAAAAAAAGGGGTTCCAAAGTGATTTTCAGAATGTTTTTTGGTGTGAAAATCATATTAAAGGAGGTTTTGATCTCCATAAAAGTATTACTTCATTTGAAGTGTGGTTTTAAGCTTGTTTTAAATAAATAGTACCTTTATGTGTTCTAAAATGACGAATACTCATTGTATAGTGATGAGGCCCATTTGTAACTTTGAGATTGGTTTGAAAAAATGGAAAACCCCACTTGAGACATTCCCCTTAATTTGAAAATTTTGATGCAAGTGTTAATGTGTGGTTTGTGATATGTGCCTAGTGTAAAGTCTTATGTGTGGTTGTGTGATGAAAAGTGGGGTAATGCGCTTAAGGAGGGAGATCGGTGGTGAGAGGTTGAATGAGTTTTAGATAAGGAAAGTGTTATGTACATATATGTTTTCTTGATAAATAAAAATCACCACCAATTGAAATAGAGCACATTGGGAAACCTGGGTATCTAGGTGGGTGAACAGAACTAGTATGCTATATGACACGGCAGGGGTTCGTCCCGGTTTGTCTATCAGGATTGACATAACAAAACTAACTAAACATATGAATTATTGAGGTTCGTGGTCTTCTAAGCCATGTTTTTTAGGTTCGTGGTCTTTTAAGCCACGTTTTTATGAGGTTCGTGTTTCTAAGAGACGTTTCACCAAGGTATGAGGTATCTAGGTTCCCACTTGTGCTAGTTACCTATAGGGATTACCCATGGTTCTCATTTTCAACATGCGTCTTGTGATGTAATTTTCTTTTTAGTTATTTCATACTTGATGTCTTATTTTTGAAAATCATATTTTAATCCAAACTGGTTTCTTTTCATTTTGAAACATTAATGCATTATTGAAACATATTTTGAAAATGTAGTGGGAGATAAATGGTTTACTTTAAAATTCATGCTCTCTACATTAATTTGAAAAGAAAGAAAAACATTATTTTATTATATCGCATTTTCAAACTGGCATGATTAGATTTCTTACTAAAGGCAGGGGAATAGGATGTGGTTATATTTTGGCATTCCTACTGAGCATCTCGGTGCTCATGCCTACTTTACTTTTTAGTTGCAAGTTTTAGTCTTGGATCTCTTTTGGGAGCGAGTTTGGTTTACATACTGTGGTGACCCACGGGGTCACCTGAGGTATGTCACATTGCTTTGTTTATTCCTTTTTTTGCTGCCATGTTGTTTAGTTTATTTTACTTTTTTTATATGCTTGTTCAGTTTATGTTTATTTATCTTTTTTATGGGACAAATCATTCCTAAATAGTTTATTTTGATGCCCGGCAATAGTTCCAACCCGTGGGGATTGGGAACATCCTTTGGGCCATGTCGCAGACCGGCTCGGGTGACCAGTTCAGGGTTGACCTGGTTTGGTTTGTGACAAAATGGTATCAGAGGGGACCTTGTTATTTTAGGTGTTATGTATCTTGGTGATTAGGTGTGTCGGTACTCGAGAGGTAGGTGTGAGAAGGACTTCATGACCCCTTTCCCGTCCCGAGACTCAAGTTTCCAGGGGTAGTCCCGGATTTGAATTTTCTTCTTTGGCTTGGTCTGTATGGATGTGGGATGATAAAGGAAGTGATCCAATGTCACGTGGCGAGATTTCATGGAGTAGCGACCGATGTACATCCCAAGTGCATGGTTCAAGGTGCTTCCTGTGGTTGATTCTCACTTGGAGCATGGCCTGCTAAGCCATGTTGTCGGATTGGCATAGCCACAAGTTCCTTATTTTGGAAATTTTGATGTGAGTTATGCTTGACCTTCGTTTTGGTTGGTGTGAGTAGATCTCAAAATTGAAAAAGTATTTTTTTGAAGGTGCTTCCAAAAGTAAATATGGTTGGAGTGGAAAATGGTTTTTAAAATGGAAAACGTTTTGGAATTTGGAAACATTTTTCTTTAATGATAAGTGACTTTATAAAATTGGTTGAGAATTTGTTATTTATGTTGAATGATTCATTTTGAAAAGGATACGTGTTTTGAATTAACCCTTGGTATTCATAATAGGGGCCACATATATAGAGGTATTCATGTGGCACAAGGATAATTGGTGGTATGTGTGGATGGGTGCACGAGCTAGCACAAGAGTATACTTATGTGTGAGACTTCATGGAATACTAATGGTGGATATTTATGTTCTTCTGTTTTCTGAAAATGGTTTTCAAAAAAGGGAAATTTAAATGTTTTTAAAAGTGAGTGAGAAATTGTTTAGTGTTCACTTTTCGTGTTTGGTATCCTTTTTCGTGGGATCTTGGTTTTGACATACTGAATTGTGGTTGGAATATTGATTTGAGTTGGAGCTTTAGTTTGTGATTAAAGTGTGAAATTTTGATTTATGATAAGTTTTGATTCAGATTTTTGCCTCTTGTTTTTTAGTATACTGCCAAGAAAAGTCCCAGAGGTTTCTAGGGAGTCTTTCTTAGTTGTTGGTTCTACCCAGACTCTTAGCAGAGTGGAAGAATTGAATCATTTTTTTTTGTTGTTTGTATTCCGTGGTGATCGTGATTTATTGAAGGTAGTGGACTATTTTGGTGAAACCGTTGATGTTTTCATGTTATTAGGAACTCCCAATGTTATGAGAACTCATGTTGGTTAGAGTTCGTTTGAAATTTAAACTTTGGATTGATGGAAGAATATGGTCCCAGCATTGTTTCATGATGTGATGTCTTGGAGGGTGTTTAATACCACTTCTGTCTGATGGTTTAAACCTAAGGAGGTGAAGGTGAGTGAAGTGGCAGAGCTCGTGAGTGTCCATCAAGGCCAATATATAGTGAAGGCTTATGTCAGGCATTTCGAGGGGTTTATTCCCTTTTCTCCGGAGGTAGTGTCATGGAATCAGTTAATGTTTATCTTGTGTGGGGTCTTCATCCAGGGTTTAAGGACCGATTATTTTTGGTGTTTGGGATGGTTCCCCATTTGGTGAGAGAAAACTGGAGGAACCTATCTCATACAAGTCTTCTTGTCAATTTCATCTTCTACTAATTAGGCCCTTCTCTTGTTTTCCTTTGGTGTGGCTGGTTTGGGTACTTTAAGTCTCCTTGTTATCATCCTTCAAAGACTTGTCGTCATTGTGGAAGTTTGGGAAACTTAGAGAGGTTCCTCTAGCGGCATCGTCAGAAGGAGTCTTGACCAGAGTATGTCATCTCCTAACTTCGGGGCAATAGATGCTTCAAGACATCAGAGCTCCAACCATAGGTCTCATAGTTAATCTTTTCACGCAGCCAGTAATCAGGGGGTGTGGTGCACCTTGGTCTAACTTTTGTCTCCAGTGTTGAAATAGGGATGGTTTAAATTTCTCTATTCAATCTCCCTTTTCTTTGAAGGTTTTGTCCTTCTGTAAGTGTCATAGAGGTATCTTTTTCTGGTTGTGGTCTTTGTTCTTTGAATACCCCACTTTGGTTGTAAGAAGGCGTGGTGATCTCATTTTCTTGTAATTCCAGTAGTGTGACTCCTCAAATATGAGTTTTCAAGTTTGTCTCTTTATGGTTGTGAGTCTCAAGGTTATTGTCTCTCTTGTGTGGCTATCTCCTTTGGTCACCCGCTCTTATTTTAGGACGTGATCTTTTTGGGAGACACATTCATTTTGGGAAATAATGAATATGGGTTTTGTTCTCCTTTCGGTTTGGGGTCTTTCGTCAGGGACCCCATTTGGTGGGGGTCTGGTTTGTATGAAGAGTTAGTGGGTCAGTTTGTGTAGGCCCGTATCAGTCTGTGCTAATTGGATTATACTGGCAAGTTCTTAAATGGTGGGGAGACCCGCCATGAATCTTGTCACGCCTTCTTCGAGGTTTGGTCTGTGTGGCGGTTTCCTCTTGGATCAAGTTAGCAGTTCCAAAGTTAGCCCATGTTGAGAGTCTCAATGTTGGTTGTTCTAGTCAGGTTCTAATGCTGGGGAGAACCCTTCTCATTTCCGAATGGATCTTCTCTTTTCAGTTTCCCTTAGAGTTGGTTGGGTGTGACTGATGGAGTGAAAAGTCACATTGAGTTCATGATTTCATTGTCCTCATTCATTTTCGATCTCGAGTCTGTTTCCTTGGTTGGATGGGTGAATTTATAGGGGCAGAAAGTTTTTGTGGTGGGGATAATTGTCACACCCGCACCAAGGCTTTATTTTAATATAATTATTTTGAGACTCGCTTTAGAGATTTAGTTTTAAAATGTTTTAATTTAGAAAAAATTGGGTTCTTATACGGGTGTGCGACTGTGCACATGACCGTGCGTGGTCTCTGGCCTCAATAAATAATGTCATTATTGTGGTTGATTTTATTATGTTAGTTTTATTGTTATTATTAAATTTTTTTATCATTTATTAGGATTTTATTTAATTTATTATTTATTTTTATTTTATTTTATTTTATTTTATTTTATTCTCTAATTTAATTGTTTTTTTTCACTCCCTCTTCCTCCCCCCCTCAATCCTATAGGGCCACACCTTCTTCCACAAACCCTACCATCAAATTGTCAGCCTTATTCCTCCTTGCGCCTCCACCATGACTGGAGCCTCATCCCACTCTTCCCTCTGGCTACATCGATCATCTACCACTAAGCCATGCCACTATCTGTCTCGCACCGAACCACGCCCCCCCCCCCCCTTGCTGCTTCGCACCACTCAAAACCGCGCCTCCCTTTCCGACCAGGATTTCCGGCACAGTACACCTCTGGTGGCCCACTCCCTTACTCGGTTGGCCATATACACCATTCCCGTAGGTTTTTTTTACTTCAATTGTTTTTTTCTTCCAATTGGTAGATTTTCGGTTTGAGTTTCATATTTTATTTGGTCCATTTTTGGCGTAATTGACTCAATACTTTGTTTTTAGGGTTCACATTAGACCACTTGTGGTGCGATTTTCATGCGACGAGAGTTTCGCACCTTTTTCTACGAAGTTTTCTATACCGAGGTTGGTGGTTCCACATTCAAATATTATTTGAGGAATTACTTTACTTGTCTAATTAATTTATCATGTTCTTTACTTTATTTGTTTTTTGAAAATTTGGTTTTCCTTGAAGTTATTATGTGTTGGATTTGTTTAGTTTCCTGTTCACATGGAATGGTGTGTGTTCATGATGAAAACCCACGTTTAGTCTTTTATTAGTGTTTTATTATGTTGTGCAAACGCTGTAAATTCTGTTTTTTCATGTTATTGGTGTGTGTTTGGATTTAGAAGAAGTTTTTGGGTGAGCGTTTGTGTTCAAAGCCTTGCGATGCATATTGGAGTTGCTCCATAAAATTTTTATATGGTTTATTAAATCTTTTAATGTGAATTTTGTTTTAAATTGAGGTGTGACCTCAAATGATTTGAAATGGGGTTTTCACTTTTATTTGAAATGGTGGATTGCTTTTTAAAATGGAACTTGGTTTTGAAATGGGGTTTTATCCATTCCTTATGTTTGATAAAAATGAAAATAAATGTTTTTATTGTGAAATTATCTTAATTATTGAACTTTAGGCCAAATGGGTTTTAGTATGGGTTGCCTTTGTGTTTGATGGGTTTCTTTAATTTAAAAAGGGTGTTCGGTTTTATAAAATGGAAATGGAGTTTCCTTGGATTTATGTGGGTACACTTGAACATGCTTATGCCTTCCTTTGTAATGGTGTATGAAATTTCATATTTGTTTAGAAATGTATTTCCAAATGTTTATAAAATGAGTGAAGGCCTGGTTGGCCCTTGGGATGTGATATTGTTTTCCCTTGTTGAGTTCCCTGTTGCAGATGGCAGTTACGGTTTATGTGATTGAATCTTATGTTATAATAAATGGGTGTGTTATTTGTGGAGACCTTTTTTGTGTTATTTTGCAATGTTTTATAGGTTGTTTAAGTGTTTAATTGTTTTATTAAATTATATGTGTTGTGCGTTGGGCCTTGCTTAGATGGTTTTGGGCCGCGGGTGTCGAGGGACCCTATATATACATGCATATAGTAAGGCATATATATATATGCCCTATTTGTATATATTCTCTCATGGCGCAGGGAATATGTGCAATGCAGCTAGGGGTGTGTATATATATATATGTATAAATGCTTGTGTTTTTATGCGCCAAGTGTCGATTCGAGTGGTCGTTGACAAATAGCGACATGTTTGAGGTAGGTCCCTATGCCCTAATCTTTAATTAGAATCTCCATTTTTGCTTGAAGTTTATTTAAAAGTATTTCCTTGTTTTTTTATGTGAAGTTTATATGCACTATATATATATGCTTGGGGTTCTTAAAAAGTGGTTTCATAGGGGTTTGAACATGAAATAAGTATTTCCAAGAGATGTGTGGCCTTTCGTTCGATTTTGTTATGAAGGTGTAACGACATGAATTATTTTTTTTAAAAAAATGGGTTCCAAGGTGATTTTCAGAATGGGTTTTGGTGTGAACATGAGATTAAATGATGGTTTGATCTCAATAAAAGTATTACTTCATTTGAAGTGTGGTTTTAAGATTGTTTTAAATATATAGTACCTTTATGTGTTCTAAAATGAAGAATACTCATTGTAATGTGATGAGGCCCATTTGGCACTTTGAGATTGGTTTACGAAAATGGAAAACTCCACATTCCCCTTAATTTGAAAAATGTGATGCAAGTGTTAATGTGTGGTTTGTGATATGTGCCTAGTGTAAAGGATTCTGTGTGGTTGTGTGATGAAAAGAGGGGAATGCGCTTAAGAAGGGAGATCGGTGGTGAGATATTGAATGATTTTTAGATAAGGAAAGTATTATGTACATATATGTTTGCTTGATAAAGAAAACTCACCACTAATTAAAATAGAGCACAATGGGAAACCTGGGTATCTAGGTGGGTGACCAGAACTAGTATGCTAGATGACATGGCAGGGGTTTGTCCTGGTTTGTCTAGCAGGATTGATGCAAAAAGACTGACTAAACATATGAATTGCCTAGGGTCGTGGTATTCTAATCCACTTTTTTTGAGGGTTGTGGTCTTCTATGCCACGTTTTTCTGTGGTTCGTGGTTTCTAAGCGGTGTTTCGCCAAGGTACGAGGTCTCTAGGTTCCCACTTGTGCTAGTTACCTATAAGGATTACCCATGGTTCTCATTTGCGACATGTGTCTTGTGATGTAATTTTCTTTTTAGTTATTTCATACTTGATGTCTTATTTTTGAAAATCATATTTTAATCCAAACTGGTTTCTTTTCATTTTGAAACATTAATGCATTATTGACACCTATTTTGAAAATGTAGTGGGAGAGAAATGTTTTACTTGAAAATGAATACTCGCTACTTGAATTTGAAAAGAAAGAATAACACTATTTTATTATATCACATTTTCAAACTAGCGTGATTCGATTTTTTATTAAGGCATGGGAATAGGATGTGGTTATATTTTGGCATTCCTGCTGAGCATCTCGGTGCTCATGCCTACTTTACTTTTCAGTTGTAGGTTTCATTCTTGGATCGATTTTGGGAGCGAGTGTAGTTTACGTATCGTGGTGATCGATGGGGTCACTTGAGGTATGTCACATTGCTTTGTTTATTCCTTTTTCCACTGCCATGTTGTTTAGTTTATTTTCCTTTATTTATATTCTTGTTCAAGTTATGTTTATTTATATTTTTTTATGGTCCAAATCATTCCCAACTGGTTTATTTTGATTCCCGACACTAGTTCTAGCCCGTGGGGATCGGGAACGCCCTTCGGGCCATGTCGCAGACTGGCTCGGGTGACCAATTCAGGGTCGACCCGGGTTGGTTCATGACCAAATGGTATTAGAGGGGACCTTATTATTTGAGGTGTTATGTAGCTTGGTGATTAGGTGTGTCGAGACTCGAGAGGTTGGTGCGGGAAGGTCTTCATGAACCCCTGCCCGTCCCGAAACTTGAGATTCCATGGGTAGTCCCGGATTTGAATTTTCTTCTTTGGCTTGGTCTGTGTGGATGTGGGATGATAAAGAAAGTGATCCAGTGTCACGTGGCGGGATTTCATGGAGTAGCGACCCATGTACAGCCCATGTTCAGGGTTCAAGGTGCTTCCTGTGGTTGATGCTCGCTTAGAGCATGGCCTGCTAAGCCATGTTGTTGGGTTGGCATGGCCACTAGTTCCTTATTTTGGAAATTTTGATGTGAGTTATGTTTGACCTTCGTTTTGGTTGGTGGTAGTAGATCTCAAAATTGAAAAAGGATTTTTGTGAAGGTGTTTTCAAAAGGGAATATGGTTGGATTGGGAAATGGTTTTTAAAATGGAAAATGTTTTGGAATTTGGAAACATGTTTCTTTAATGATAAGTGACATTCTAAAATTGGTTGAGAATTTGTTCTTTATGTGGAATGATTCATTTTGAAAAGGATATTTGTTTTGAATTAACCCTTGGTATTCATATGAGGGGCCACATATATAGAGGTATGCATGTGGAACAAGGATAATTGGTGGTATGTGTGGATGGTTGCATGAGATAGCACAAGAGTATATCTATGTGTGAGACTTCATGGAATACCAATGGTGGATATTTATGTTCTTCTGTGTTCTGAAAATGGTTTTCAAAAAAGGGAAATTTAAATCTTTTGAAAAGTGAGTGAGAAATTGTTTAGTGTTCACTTTTCGTGTTTGGTAACCTTTTTCATGGGTTTTTGGTTTTGACATACTGAATTGTGGTTGGAAAATTGATTTGAGTTTGAGCTTTAGTTTGTGATTGAAGTGTGAAATTTTGATTTATGATGAGTATGGATTCAGATTTGTGCCTCTTGATTTTCATTTTTCTGCCCAGAAAAGTCCCAGAGGTTTCTAGTGAGTCTTTCCTAGTTGTTGGTTTTACCCAGACTCTTAGTAGAGTGGCAGAATTGAATTATTTTTCGTTGTTGTTTGTCCTCCATGGTGATCGTGATCTATTGAAGGTAGCGGACTAGTTTGGTGAAACTATTGATGTTTCCAGGTTATTCGGAACTCCCAATGTTATGAGAACTCATGCTGGTAAGAGTTAGTTTTAAAGTTAATATTTGGATTGATGGAAGAAGATGGTCCCAACGTCGTTGCATGATGTAATGTCTTGGAGGGTGTTTAAGACCACTTCTGTCTGATGGTTTAAACCTAAGGAGTTGAAGGTGAGGGAAGTGTCAGAGATCGTGAGTGTCCAGCAAGGCCAATAGATAGTGAAGGCTTATGTTAGGCATTTCGAGGGGTTGATTCCCTTTTCTCCGAAAATAGAGTCGTGGAATCAGTTAATGCTCTCTTGTGTGGGGTCTTCATCCAGGGTTTAAGGACCGATTATTTTTGGTGTTTGGGATGGTTCCCCATTCGGTGAGAGAAAATTGGAGGAACCTATCTCATACAAGTCATCTTGTCAATTTCATCTTATACTAGTCGGGCCCTTCTCTTGCTTGCCTTTGGTGTGGCTAGTTTGGGTACTTTAAGTATCCTTATTGTCATCCTTCGAAGACTTATCGTCAGTGTGGATGTTTGGGAAACTTAAAGAGGTTCCTCTAGCGGCATCATGAGAAGGAGTCTAGACCGGAGGATGTCAGCTCCTGACTGCGGGGCAACAGATGCTTCAAGACATCAGAGATCCAACCACAGGTCTCAGAGTTAAACTTCTCACGCAGTCAGGAATCATGGGGTGTGGTGCACCTTGGTCTAACTTTTGTCTCCAGTGTTGAAATAGGGATGGTTTAAATTTCTCTATTCAATATCCCTTGTCTTTGAAGGTTCTGTCCTACTGTAAGTGGCATAGAGGTCTCTTTTTCTCTTTGTGGTCTTTGTTCTTTAAAAACCCCACTTTGGTTGTAAAAAGGAATGGTGATATTGTTTTCTTGTAATTCTAGTAGTTTGCCTCCTCAAATATGAGTTTTAAAGTTTATCTCTTTATGGATGTCAGTCTCAAGGTTATTGTCTCTCTTGTGTGGCTAGCTCCTTTGGTCACCCGCTCTTATTTTAGGACATGCTATTTTTGGGATACACATGAATTTTGGGTAATAATGAATATGGGTTTTGTTCTCCTTTCAGTTTGGGGTCTTTCGTCGGGGACCCCATGTGGTGGGGGTCTGGTTTGCATGAAGAGTTTGTGGGTCGGTTTGTGTGGGCCCGTATCGGTCTGTGCTAATTGGCTTAAGTTGGTCAGTTCTTAAATGGTGGGGAGACCCACTATGAATCTTTTCACGCCTTCTTCGAGGTTTGGTCTATGTGGCAGTTTCCTCTTGGATCATGTTAGCAGTTTCAGAGTTAGCCCATGCTGAGAGTGTCAAGGTTGGTTGTGCTAGTCGGGTTCTAATGGTGGGGAGAACCCTTATCGTTTATGGATGGCTCTTCTCTTTGTAGTTTCCCTTAGAGTTGGTCAGGAGTGACCGATGGAGTGAAAAGACACATTGAATTTTTGATTTCGTTATCCTCATTCAGTTTTTATATCGAGTATGTTTCCTTGGTTGTCCAGGTGAATTTCTGGGGGCAGAAAGTTTTTGTGGTGGGGAGAACTGTCACACCTGGACCGATGCTTTATTTTAATATAATTATTTTGAGTCTCTCTTTAGAGATTTAGTTTGAACTGGTTTTAATTTAGAAAAAATTGGGTTCTTATACGAGCGTGCGACCGTACGCACGACCGTGCGCAGTGTCTGGCCTAAATAAATAATGTCATTATTGTGTTTGATTTTATTATGTTAGTTTTATTGTTATTATTAAATTGTTTATGATTTATTAGGCTTTCCTTTAATTTATTTTTTATTATTATTTTATTTTCATTTTATTTTATTCTCTCATTTCATTGTTTTTTTTCACTCCCTCTTCCTCCCCCCCTCAATCCCGTCGGTCCGAACCTTCTTCCACAAACCCTACTATCAAACTGTTAGCCTTCTTCCTCATTGCGCCTCCACCTTGACCGGAGCCTCCTCCCAATCTTCCCTCCAGCTGCATCGACCGGCTACCACCAAGTCGCGCCGTTATCTGCCTCACACCGAACCATATCGCCCCCCCCTGCTGCTTCGCACCACTCGGAACCGCGCCTCCCTTTCCGGCCAAGATTTCTTGCACAGTGCACTATAAAGACCTGGAAATTTCAAGGAAACCTTTTTCTTAATTACTTTGGAATTTAAAGAGTTTGTGGCTTCTGAAGACACTTGATTTCGAGGCCCGGTGTGCCCGGAATCAATTTCTGAAGTTTAGCTCGGGTACGTTCAGTAAACGAACGAGCGGTTTTTTCTATCTTTTGAATCGGTGCTCGTAATTGAAATCTGAGGACACTGATGAACTCTCAACACCGATTATTTCTTAAGGGGACTTTTACCGCAGATGCGTTTTCATGGGAGGATAAGTTTAAAATTTGTAGATTAAATAAGAAGTGAATAAACTTGTGGAACAATTTTATTTTATTTCTAATGTGGTTATATCCTACATGGGGGAGTTGGGGTGGGACCCATAAGCATATAACTACCCATGTGAGGATATTTGTGATGTAGGGCCCATACGAGCCCCAACCTTTCACATTCCCTAAACTCCTTTTTAAACCCTCTTCTTAATTGTTAACTCCTTTTTATTTGAGTAACTCTTCCTCTCCCCTCTCTCCCTCTTTAATTCTTGCCAACACACACCTTAATTAATTGATTGAACCTCTTCAATTAAATTAATTAAGTGTTTGATTTTTAAATTTTGAATGCATGGCGAGATTAAATAAAATAAGGAGAAGCCTTATTTTATTTGGTTTGGCAATTATTGTTTGAAGAGGAATTGGGAGAACTCTAGAGTTTTTGAATAACTTTATCCTCAACGAAGGATGGTTCTCCTCCGACGAAGAACGTCGACCCTTCAATGTAGAATGACTCGGCAACCATGGTTCTCCATCCTCTTCTTTCTTCGCGATAAGGAAGGAGACACCGACGTGGGGAATTCGCCAATGACGACATCCACAAATCCTCACCTTGCGATGCCATCTTCCGCGACGCCCGACGTACGACGTCAATTATTGAGGTAGGGGTTTAATTTGAGTATGTTTATATTCCCATGATTCTTCCCTTCTAAAACAAAGAACGTGGATTAACTAATTATCAAGTTGATCCGCGAATAATTTTATTTGTGGGTTGGGAGTAATTGTTTGCAGGGGAATTGTTGGGAATTAAGTTCAATTTTATTTGATTAAAATTGTACCTCATTTGTCGTTGAACATCATTGTTTTCCAACCTATTTCTATCGACTAACGCGGAGGGCGAGGGCTGAACAAACACGGCCCGACGACCCTATGCAGATTGTTTGTCTATGCACAGATTGACGGACGATGATGAAATGGGACCGCAACGGCGTTTGGAAGCCGTCACAGGGAAGAACGGGTCTCGGTAGAGCCATACGTGCAAGTGGTGGGTGAATCAGACCACCGGGGCGCGTTTGGTGGTCCATGGAAGCCGCTGCCGGCATGCCACACCGGCACGGCGGCGTCGGCGTCCGGCACGGCGGCATTGGCGTCCAGCAGCGGCGGTTCGCCGCCGGGGGAAACTCGCCACGGCAATAGCCTCGGCGGCGGTGCGATGGATCCCGCGGCCGCGCGGGATCTGGGAGGTTGGGCGGCGCCAGCGGGCGCCGCCGGTATCATTTAGCGGGGGGCTGCCCCCCCCCCCCCCCCGCTCAGCGCAACACACTCGGCCGACTGGCCGAGCCAACCTCCCCCAGCCGGGCCGGGGTGGGCCATGCGGACCGGGCCGCACCGTTTGGGCCGGACCGTGCCAATAGGGCCGGGCTGGGCCCTACCGGGCCAACCCAGGGGGTGTTGGGCCGGGTCGAACCGGGCCAGACCCCCTATTTTTGGACTGTTTTCGATTAAACAAAAATATCTTGAGCTACGGACCTCCGATCGATGCACCGTCAGTTGCGTAGGATTACTTGGATCGAGAAGGTTGTTTTTTTATATTACACTAAAGGTTTTTTTTAATTTTGTGTATGATTGGTTTGGTTCTAACTCAAAACCAACCGAGCCCTCGAAGCAGAAACGCATATAACTTGAGGACCGGACGTCCGATTGACGTGTCGTCGACTACGTTGGATTCCTATTGGTGATATGGTTTTTTTGGTATACTCAAATTGAGGTTTGTATGTAGTTGGAGTACGGTTGGGTTGGTTTATCTTATAAACCAACCGGGCCCCTGGAACAGAAAAGCCGATAACATTCAGACCGAACGTCCGTTTGACGAACCGTCAACGGCGTTGGTAATATCGTTGAGAGACAGTTCCTTTGAGTATACCCCATGGGATTTCGAGGAATAGTTGAGATACAGTTGGGTTGGTTCGTACACGAAACCAACTGGGCCCCCGGGATGAAAAGGCTAATAACTCACAGACCGGGCATCCGATTGATGCGCCGTCTGTTGTGTTGAGATCCCTATGACATTGCAGACTTTTGGGATACTTCTTCGTGGGACTTTGAGATACTTGGAGTATCGACCAGTAGCTCGTGGAGAAGATCCTCCTGGAGACGAGCGTACAGAGTGTGGAGACTGAGTAGTTGTAGACCTGATGACTGCTTGACCGATTCGACTCGTAGTGATTCAGTTATCCCAGTGGACGGAGCGCCCGGTATTTGGCAGCAGACCCACGGTGAACGGAGCACCTGGTAGTCGGCAGCAAACCCGCGGTACTCGACAGGAGGAGTACCTCTGTATGCTATTAGGGAGAGCGCCCGGTATTTGGCGGCAAACCCTTAGCGGACGGAGCACCCGGTATTTGGAAGCAGACCTGTGGTACTCGACAGGAGGAGTACCTCAGCAGTCTAAGGTTAGTGAGTAGTGCCTCAAAGTAGTGACAGGGCCACTGTACTCGACAAAGGAGGAGTTTCTCCAGTAGTTGTGGTTTCGATAATGAAAATCCTGGTTTGAGTTGAGTCAATGACCTTTGTGTTTTTCCTCATGATTGATATGGGTTACTTGATAACTTAGGTATATGTATGGGCTATACCTAAGTAGTGGTTATTCGTTGATTTCTTACCTTTTGAGTTTTCCTCATGATTGAGATGGGTTACTCGATAACTTAGGTATATGTATGGGCATATACCTAAGTAAGGGTCATCTATTGAGATTCTTCTTTATGGTTATCCTTGTTGGATTTTATGAGACCTTGAGGGTCTCGGGGTCCCTACTGAGTATCATTATACTCACCCCTGTATGGTCTATGCCCGAACCTCATTGTATTGGATGCAGACGATAGACAACGCTGACGGAGGCTGAGTGTTCGAGGACTGGACGGCACCTGGAGGTGGACCTCACGACGAGTCGGTACCCGGAGGTGGACTTCACGACTAGACGGTACTCGGAGGAGGTTGACGGATGAAAGCATTGAGGAGGCTATATGTACCTACCCTTTAGGTAGGATTCGTGGTGAACGACCCAGGAGCTGCTACCATTTTTCCGGTTGTTTGTCTTTTATGTTTTACTTTCATTCATTTGTAGCTGTACTTTTCAGTTGGGTTTGTATTCTGGCCCATTTACTTTTCAACACTTTCTTTTGTACTTAGCTTTTGCTTTCGCTTGTACTCTGTGGTGTTTGTTTACTTTAATAAATTCAATACCTTCTCTTTTTATCGGGATTTACACCTTTGGTGCTAGTCGCCAGCCCCTGGCCTATGGAAGGCAGGCTTGGGGTAGTCACGGCACGGGCCCCGAGGATGGGTCGTGAAAAATTGGTATCAAAGGAATCAGTTCTACCGCAGAACTTAGAACTCTAATATTCCCTTTATGTGAAGCAATAGTGTTAAGGGTACCGAGTGTGGTTTTCAGTTCAGGGAGTCCAGTGTTGGTGCGGCGGATGACGTATCCATACATCAAGACTCTGACTTCTGATTTCCGACTCAGTGCACGAAATCACTGATTGCATGTGTGTTTTCAAAAGTTTTCTTTAAGTCAGCTAAAACCAAGTCATCTCACCAGGTATAATTGTTTGATCGTGTTGCATATGTTCAGGATGTCTCCACACAGACAGTCAGCGGGAGTTCCAATAGAGTACCCGATGACGACCCACTGAGCGACGAGGCTCCCGTGCAGGGCCCTCTTGCTATATTGACACCTGCGGGTGGTGTACCAGCAGCACCACCACCTGTTGGGAAATAGATGCCACCAACCGTACTAGCAGATGGTGCATGATAACAGATCATGTTGCACTAGTTCTAGTAGTAGAGGCCTCTGAGGTTACGAGGCGAGACAGATTCCCAGACAGCAGAGGACTGGCTGGAGGCGATTGCTAGAGTTTTCTGCCTAATTGAGACACCAGTAGAGTGGATGGTGGACTTAGATAATAGTGTTTTCCAGTGAGTGACCATGAGGTTGGTCCATATAGTGATGATGATTCGGTACGTGGACTGATGCCTCAGATAGTATCTTCGGGTAGTGTTCCAGCTATATCACTACCTGTTGGTCAGCAGTTACAACTGGCGGTACCGGTAGATGACACTTATAGGCTTAGTTCCTTACATGTGTTTTTTCGCACCAGATATCCCTCAAGTTCTGAGGAGAGCCTGACTCATAGGCGGCGGAGTGCTGGCTTGAGGAGGTGGCTAAGAGCTTTTTATAGCTTATACAGCTTCAGTAGGATGACATGTTGGTAGCTGAGTATTCATCAAGGCATACCGATCGTTACTGGTACTTGATGACTACGATTCGATCAGTTCTTTAGAGCTCGGACCTCTAAGAGAGGTCTGTTTAAAGGATATCTGAGCCAGCACTTTTCTTCTATGCATTCCTACTTATGTTAGGGTGCTAGAGAGAACCTTTTTGGTTGAGAATTCTTTGGCTGAGTGGATACAACCAGTGAAGGTTAGCAGTGGTAAAGCAGGAAACTGGTGCCAGTCTCAGAGACTTGGGCATGTAAAATGTTTTAAGAAGATAAAGTGTTAAGGACAGATGAATCTGTAGAGCAGCATATGTGGAAGTAGATCTAGGAGAGCAGCATGAGGTGATGTACTTTTCAACATGTTACAACCACCCGCCTTTGTAGTCCCCACTAGGCTCTGGGAGCAGGAGGGCAGGGGAAGAGAGTAGCTGCATGCAGTCAAGGAGTGTGACCCAAGGGCTCTATGAATGATTCAAAGTATGGTCTGTGTCTACTACTAGCTGTCGTAACAACATAAATTGATACAAATCATCCCTTCCTTCCATGAATTTTATCCCAGACCTAGAGTTTTTGGTTAAGTCATTGACTTGACCCTCGCATCTGGAGATACCTTTGGGAGGAGACTCGATAATCACACTTACGTCGACAGTGTGATCTGACCCTTGAGGCGATAGTTTCAGTTGAAACCTCTTAGTGGTAGCGTCGAGGCCTTATGACGTTAGTTTGGGTATGGACTGGGAAACCACATTTCATACACATATTGACTGTATTAGGCAAAAAGGTTGTGGTTTATCTACAACGTTGGGATAGGGTTTTCCCTTGGTCAGTGAAAAGGGAAACCCAGGCATCACAGGATAAACTCATGCATAGGAGGGTGCAGCCGATCATTCTTGATTCAGCCAACCTTACCCTCGTGGCAGCAGGAGTTTTGAGTTTTCAATTCCAAATAGGGAACGGAGGCCTCTAGAGTTCGAGTATGGCGACCATATCTTTATACGGTTCTCACCTCGACGAGGTCTACGGAGATGTGGCCGAAGCGGAAAGTTATCTCTGAGGTTCATCGGACCCTAATTGGTCCTCATCAGGGTAGGCGAGGTGGTTTACCGCCTGGCCTTTCCACCTCAGATGCACTGGGTGCACGACGTCATGAACATATCTTAGCTGAGGAGATGTGTGCACGACCTAACCATCATCATCGACCACGGAGAGCTAGACATCGATGATGGGGAAACTTTCATGAGGTTCCACTAGAGGTTGAGCATCAACAGGAGCGGGTCCTACGAAGACGGTTGATTCCTCTTGTGCACTTTCGCTGGCAGCACGGGAACCTCCAGGATAACACAAGGGATAGGGAGGCTCAGATGCGTGCTCAGTATCTCTTTTAGTTTCCCTAGTTTGTGTTGTAGCTTTATAAGGATGTAAAGACCTGAGGTGGGAGTAATGTAAAGACCCAGAAATTTTAAGGAAATTTTTTTCTTAATTACTTTGGAATTTTACAAGTCTGTGGCTTCTGACGGAACTTGATTCTGAGGCCCCGTGTGCCAGGAATCAATTTCCGAAGTTTAGCTCAGGTACGTTCAGTAAACGAACGATCGGGTTTTTCTATCTTTCGAACCGGTGCTCGGAATTGAAATCCAAGGGCATCGATGAACTCAAAACACCGGTAATTGCTTAAGGGGACCTTTACCACAGATTTATATGCATGGGAGGAGAAGTTTAAAATTTGTGTATTAAATAAGAAGTGAATAAAATTGTGGAACAATTTTATTTTATTTCTAATGTGGTTATATCCTACATGGGGGAGTTGGGGTGGGACCCATAAGCACCTAACTACCCATGTGAGGATATTTGAGAGGTGGGTCCCACACGATCCCCAACCTTTCACATTCCCTAAACTCCTTTTTAATCCCCCTTAGTAATTGTTAACTCCACTTTATTTGAGTAACTCTTCCTCTCCCCTCTCTCCCTCTTTAATTCTTACCAACACACACCTTAATTAATTGATTTAACCTGTTCAATTAAATTAATTAAGTGTTTGATTTTTAAATTTTGAATGCATGGAAAGATTAAATAAAATAAGGAGAAGCCTTATTTTATTTGGGTTGGTAATTGTTGTGTGAAGAGGAATTGGGAGAACTCTGGAGTTTTTGAAGATCTTCATCCTCAATGAAGTATGGTTCTTCTCTGATGAAGAACGTCGACCCTTCAATGTAGAACGACTCAGCAACCACAGTTCTCCATCCTCTTCTTTCTTCGCGACAAGAAAGGAGACACCGACGTAGGGAATTTTCCAACGACGATGTCCATGAACCCTCACCTCGCGACGCCGTCTTCCGCGACGCCCGACGTATAATGTAAATTATTGAGGTAGGGGTTTAATTTAAGTATGTTTATATTACCATGATTCTTCCCTTCTAAAACAAAGAAGTATATCAACTCATTATCAAGTTGATCCGTGAATGATTTTATTTGAGGGTTGGGAGTAATTGTTTGTGGGGAAAATTTTGAGAATTAAGTTCAATTTTATTTGATTAAAATTGTACCTCATTTGTCATTGAACATCATTTTTGTCAGACCTATTGCTATCGACTAACGCGGAGGGCGCGGGCCGAACAAACACGGCCCAACGACCCTCCACAGATTGTTTTTCTATTCGCGAATTGACGGGTGATGATGAAATGGGACCTCAATGGTGTTTGGAAGGCGTCACAGTGAAGAACGGGTCCCAGGAGAGCCATAGGCGCAAACGGTGGACGAATCGGACCACCGGGGTGCGTCCGGTGGTCCGCAGAAGCCGCTGTCGGCGCGCCTAGTGGGCACGGCGGCGCCGGCGTCCGGCGGCGGCAACGCGCCACCAGAGGAAACCCTCCACGGAGAAAGATGTGGCGACGGTACGATGGATCCCACGGCCACGCGGGATCTAAGAGGCGGGGCGGTGCCAGCGGGCGCCACCGGTATCAATCGACGGGGGGTTGCGCCCCCCCCTGCTCGGCGCAACACGCTTGGCCGACTGGCCGAGCCAGCCTCCCCCGGCCAGGCCGGGGCAGGCCATGCGGACCGGGCTGCGCCGGTCTTGCCAGACCGCGCCAGTCGCGCCGGACCGCACCGGCCGAGCCGCACCCTACCGGGCCGACCCAGGGGGTGTTGGGCCGGGTCGGATCGGGCCAGACCCCCTATTTTCAGACCATTTTTGGTTAAACGGACATATCATGAGCTACGGACCTACGATCAACACACCATCAGTTTTGTAGGATTCTTTGGATCGATACGGTCGTTTTGGTATATTAAACCCAAGGTTTTGATGAAGTTTGGGTATGACCGGGTTGGTTCGAACTCGAAACCAACAGGGCCCTCAGAGGAGAAACAGTTATAACTTGAGGACTGGATGTCCGATTGACATGCTGTCGACTACGTTGGATTCTTCTTGGTGAGAAGATTCTTTTGGAATACTCCACTTGAGTTTTGGATGCATTTGGATTACGTTCGGGTTGGTTTATCTTATAAACCAACCGGGCCCCTATAACGGAAAAGCCGATAACTTTCAGACCGGACGTCAGTTTGACGAACCGTCAGCGGCGTTGGTAATCTCGTTGAGAAACAGTTCCTTTTAGTATACCCCATGGGAGTTCGGGGCACATTTGAGATACAGTCAGGTTGGTTCGTACATGAAACAAACTGGGCTCCCAGGACGAAAAGTCTAATAACACAGAGACCGAGCATCCGATTGACGCGTCGTCTGTTGGGTTGAGATCCCTATGACGTGGAAGGATTTTGCGATACTTCTTCATGGGAATTTTTGATACTTGGAGTATAGACCAGTAGCTCATGGAGCGGATCCTCCCAGAGACGAGTATACGGAGTGTGGAGACTTAGTAGCTGTAGACCTAACTACTGCTTGACCGATTCGACTCATAGTGATTTGGTTAGCCCAGTGGACGGAGCGCCCAGTATTTGGCTACAGACCCATGGTGGATGTAGTTCCTGGTAGTTGAAAGTAGACTCTTAGTACTTGACAGGAGGAGTACCTCTGTAGGATATTTGGGAGATCGCCTGGTATTTGTTGGTAGGCCCTCAATGGACGGAGTGATCGGTATTTGGAAGTAGACCCACGATGCTCGATAGGAGGAGTACCTCAGTAGTCTAAGGTTAGTGAGTAGCACCTCGGAGTCTTGATAGGGCCACTGTACTTGACAGGGCAGGATTTTCTCCAGCAGTTGTGGTTTCAATAATGAAAATCCTAGTTTGAGCTGATTCAATGACCTTTGTGTTTTTCCTCATGATTGAGATGAGTTACCTGATAACTTAGGTATATGCATGGGCGTATACCTAAGTAGTGGTTATCTGTTGATTTCTTACCTTTTGATTTATCCTCATGATTGAGATGGGTTACTCGATAACTTAGGTATATGTATGGGCATATACCTATGTAAGGGTCATCTGTTGAGATTATTCTTTGTGGTTATCCTTGTTGGATTTAGTGAGACCTTGAGGGTCACGGGGTCCCTACTGAGTATTGTTATACTCACCCCTGTACAGGATATGTTGTCACCTCGTTGTGTTGGATGCAGACGACGGACAGTGCTTACGGAGGCCGAGTATTTTAGGAATGGACAGCACCTGGAGGTGGACCTCACAACGAGTCGGTACATGGATGTGTAATTCACGACAAGATGGTACTCAGAGGAGGTTGACGGACGAGAGCGTTGAGGAGGCTATCTGTACCTACCCTTCAAGTAGGATTCGTGGTGGATGACCCAGGAGCTGCTACCATTTTTCCGGCTATTTGTATTTTCTGTTTTACTTTCATTCAGTTGTAGCTGTACTTTTCAGTTGGGTTTGTATTCTGGCCCATTTAATTTTCAGCACTTTCTTTTGTACTTAGTTTTTGCTTCCTCTTGTACTTTGTGGTGTTTGTTTACTTTTATAAAGGCAATGTCTTTCCTTTTTATCAGGATTTATGCCTTTGGTGCTAGTTTCCAGCCTCTGGCCTATGGAAGGTGGTCTTGGGGTAGTCACGGCACGAGCCTCGAGGATGGGTCATGACATGCACCTCCGGTGGCCCACTCCCTTACTCAGTTGGCCATCTACACCATTCTCGTAGGTTTGTTTTTCTTCAATTGTTTTTTTTCTTCCAATTGTTAGATTTTCGGTTTGGGTTTCATATTTTATTTGGTCCATTTTTGGCATAATTGACTCGATACTTTGTTTTTAGGGTTCGCATTAGACCACTTGTGGTGCAATTGTCATGCGACGGGATTTTTGCACATTTTTCTGCGAAGTTTTCTATACCGAGGTTAGTGGTTCCACATTCAAATATTATTTGAGTAATTACTTTACTTGTATAATTTATTTATCAAGTTATTTAATTTATTTGTTTTGTGTGAATTTATATTTCCTTGAAGTTATTATGTGTTGGATTTGTTTAGTTTCTTGTTCACATGGAATGGTGTGTGTTCGTGATGAAAACCCATGTTTAGTCTTTTATTAGTGTTTTATTATGTTGCGCAAGCTCTGTAAATTCTGTTTTGTCATGTTATTGGTGTGCTTTTTGATTTAGAAGAATTTTTTGGGTGGGTGTTTGTGTTTAAAGCCTTGTGATGCATATTGGAGTTGCTTCATAAAATTTTTATGTGGTTTATTAAATATTTTAATGGGAATTTTGTTTTAAATTGAGGTGCGACCTCAAATGATTTGAAATGGGGTTTTCACTTTTATTTGAAATGGTGGATTTCTTTGCAAAATGGAACTTGGTTTTGAAATGGGGTTTTATCCATTCCTTATATTTGATAAAAATGATAATAAACATTTTCATTGTGAAATGCACTTGATTATTGGACTTTAAGCCAAATGGGTTTTAGCTTGGGTTGTCTTTGTGTTTGATGGGTTTCTTTAATTTACAAAGGGTGTTTGGTTTTATAAAATGTAAATGGAGTTTCCTTGGATTTATGTGGGTACGCTTGAACATGCTTATACCTTCCTTTTGAATGGTGTATGAAATTTCATATTTGTTTAGAAATGGATTTACAAATGTTTATGAAATGAGTGAAGTCCTGGTTAGCCCTTGGGATGTGATATTGATTTCTCTTGTTGAGATCTCCTATTGCAGATGGCGATTACGGTTTATGTGATTGAATCTTATGTTATAATAAATGGGTGTGTTGTTTGTGGAAACCTTTTGTGTGTTATTTTGCAATGTTTTATAGGTTGTTTAAGTGTTTAATTGTTTTATTAAATTATATGTGTAGTGCGTTGGTCCTTGCTTTGATGGTTTTGGGTCGCGGGAGTCGAGGGACCCTATATGTACATGCATAGAGTAAGGCATATATATATATATGCCCTATTTGTACATATTCCCTCATGGTGCAGGGAATATGTGCAATGCAGCTAGGGGTGTGTATATATATATATGTATAAATGCATGTGCGTGTATGCGCCAAGTGTTGATTCAAGTGGTCGTTGACAAATAGTGACATGTTGAGCTAGGTCCCCTATGTCCTAATCTTTAATTAGAATCTCCATTTTTTCTTGATGTTTATTTAAAAGTATTTCCTTGTCTTTTTATGTGAAATTGATATGCACTATATATATATATATGCTTGGGGTTCTTAAAAAGTGGTTTCATAGGGGTTTGAACATGAAATGAGTATTTCCAAAAGATGTGTGGCCTTTCGTTCGATTTTGTTATGAAGGTGTAACGGCATGAATTATTTTCAAAAAAAATGGGTTCCAAGGTGATTTTCAGAATGGTTTTTGGTGTGAACATGAGATTAAAGGATGGTTTAATCGCCATAAAAGTATTACTCCATTTTTTGTGTGGTTTTAATCTTGTTTTAAATATATAGTACCTTTATGTGTTCTAAAATTACGAATACTCATTGTAAAGTGATGAGGCCCATTTGGAACTTTGAGATTGGTTTGTGAAAATGGAAAACCCCACTTGAGACATTCCCCTTAATTTGAAAAATTTGATGCAAGTGTTAATGTATGGTTTGTGATATGTGCCTAGTGTAAAGGCTTGTGTCTGGTTGTGTGATGAAAAGAGGGGGAATGTGCTTATGGAGGGAGATCGGTGGTGAGAGATTGAATGAGTTTTAGATAAGAAAAGTGTTATGTACATATATGTTTGCTTGATAAAGAAAACTCACCACCAATTGAAATAGAGCACAATGGGAAACCTGGGTATCTAGGTGGGTGACCAGGACCCGTACGCTAGATGACATGGAAGGGGTTCATCCCGGTTCATATAGCAGGATTGATGCAACAACACTAACTAAACATATGAATTACTGAGGGTCGTGGTCTTCTAATCCACGTTTTCTAAGGGTTGTGGTCTTCTAAGCCACATTTTTCTGATGGTCGTGGTTTCTAAGCCACGTTTCACCGAGGTACGAGGTGTCTAGATTCCCACTTGTTCTAGTTACCTATAGGAATTACCCATGGTGCTCATTTGCAACATGCGTCTTATGATGTAATTTTATTTTTAGTTGTTTCATACTTGATGTCTTATTTGTGAAAACCATATTTTAATCCAAACTGGTTTCTTTTCATTTTGAAAATTTAATGCATGCTTGAAACATATTTTGAAAATGTAGTGGGAGAGAAATGCTTTACTTGAAAATGAAAACTCGCTACTTGAATTTGAAAAGAAGGAAAAATATTATTTTATTATATTGTATTTTCAAACTTGCATGATAGGATTTATTACTAAAGGCAGGGGAATAGGATGTGGTTATATTTTGGAATTCCTACTGGGAATCTCGGTGCTCATGCCTAATTTACTTTTCAGTTGTAGGTTTCATTCTTGGATCGCTTTTGGGAGCGAGTGTAGTTTACGTACCGTGGTGACCTACGGGGTCACCTGAGGTATGTCACATTTCTTTGTTTATTCCTTTTTTTTGCTTCCATATTGTTCATTTTATTTTCCTTTATTTATATTCTTGTTCAGTTTATGTTTATTTATCTTTTTTATGGGCCAAATCATTCCCAACTAGTTTATTTTGATGCCCGGAACTAGTTTCCAGCCCGTGGGGAATGGGAACGCCCTTCGGGCCATGTCGCAGACCGGCTCGGGTGACCTGTTCAGGGTCGACCCAGGTTGGTTCGTGACATTGCATGTTGTTGTCCTAGGTGTTGTGCAAGTTATGCATGCTATTCTGATAGATGCTTTGATAAGAATATATTCTATTTTATAGGGTATTAAATTGTGTAAGGATTGTTTGAATGAAAGCCAAAATTTGTTTCTTGATGTGTTATGGGCCCTCATGGATCTGAATTTGGTGGACCATTGCCTTTTTCCCTTGTATATGACATGTATAAGATGCCAAGATTTGATTGGCAGGGAGTATGGGCCTTTACAGATCGAAATTTTGAACTTTAATGATTGATTTAGTGTTTTTCTGGGTTCAGGTGTAGTTTCTGAGGCATACTGTCTGGAAAAACCCTGAATACATGGTGTGTAATGATGAATACACACCATGTGTTCTTCTATTTGGGATGAAAGTATTTTTCTTAAGTACATGTCGTGTATTGTATATACACGCCGTGTAGTCTCTAACTGTGTTACTGACTGTGTGGGCAGAAACATGGGGTTGAGAAATACTTGGTAGGACACGTCGTGTACTGGATGTACACACCGTGTTGTAGAACCATGTAACCGGACGTGTCACTAACAACACAAGTCATTTTAATCTCTTCCTATTACACGTTGTGTCCATCTGGAACACATCGTGTAGTGTGAGGCGTGTATCTGGTCGTGCCACCAACAACACAGGTCGGTGAAGCTTGTCTAGTATACACCATGTTTGGCACGAACACACCGTGTAGTCTTGTTCTAGGAGAACCGTGTGGCTTAGTCATGTAGAATAACTCGGGCAGGGAAAAGAAATTCAAGTACATGTTGTGTGTTAGGACAACACGCCGTGTGTTTGGGGTGTTACACAAGCAGTTTTGGAAGAATTACATGCCCATGTGAAAGGCCTTAGGGAACATGTCGTGTATACATTATACACGTTGTGTACCCTTGTCTTGAAACACTTTAATGCTTTCTTTCTCCTGTTTCCATCTTGTACTCCAAGTTTTCAGTCCTTGATAATCTTGATCTAAGGTGTGCACTTGACCTTGCATAGTCATTCCATCAAGACTTCCTCCGGTTGTCCGCTAGTTGCTGAGCAATGATCAGACACTGAACATGGCTAATCAGGGACTACCAGCAGATCCTTCAGTGGTTCCAGTCTTTCCACCAACCGTCATTCCGGACACAGGTTCTGGTGCACAGTTCCGAGAGGGCTTCATGAGGATGATCCATACCTTTCAGGGAGTACCGCCTCCTACCCCGTCGATGGAAGAATTGACGCGGGTCTTTTAGCATTAGCATCCTCCCACCTTCTCAGGGGGTGGAGGACCTCAGGCTATAGAGTCATGTCTAGAATCCATGCTGACAATCTTTGAGCGTCTGGAGACACCTCCATAGAGTAGGGTCAAGATATCTACATATATGCTTTGGGATTCCTCCAAGAGATGGTGGGATGTGATCTCACAGGCAGGATTCTAGTAAGTTATGGTGTGGGATGAGTTTTAGCACACCTTCTATGATTACTTCTACCTGGAGACCTTGAGGGTCGATCAAGCCCGAGAGTTCATGATTTTGAAGAAGGGTACTCTTTCTGTTATGAAGTATTCTTCCTGCTTCACATATCTTCAGCGCTTTACACCCTTTTTAGGGGGAGATGAGTTGTTCCTGGCAAGGAAGTTTGAGGATGGTCTCAGGCAGGAAATTTAGGCCCAGGTGAACATCTTCAGGTTGACTTAGATATCTTCTATAGTCAATAAGGCACTGATCATAGAATGTAATCTGAGGTATTCTGGAGCTATAGGCCAGGGAGGTTCAGCATCCAGAGTTAGTGATTCTCCAGCTGACAGCAGAAAGCGTCATAGGGAGACTACATGTGGAGATCCAAGTTGGGGGGATGCACCTTCAGGTAGCCAGGTGGTATACTACCAGTGTAGAAAGGTTGGGCATGCGAGGCCACATTGCCTGGGGGACCTGGTGGAGTGTCGATCTTGCGGAAAGATGGTCCATCTTCAGTGATTCTGTCATATTTTCTCGCCATCATCTAGTGACAGGGGTTCTTCTATGACTTTGTATTCAGGAGCGGCACCACCAGTTACTCCTCAGTCAGGGAACTAGATTTATTTTGTCCATTCAGGCCGAGGTGTAGGTCGTGGACGTGGTAATCAGCCGCCATGACTTCAGTGACAATAGGTTGGATCATCTTAGAGTGGTCAGGCAGAGTCACAAGGCCGCGGTGTAGGTCAGACTTTTTTATTGGAGCAAACCCAGTAGGATCAGGATCCCAGAACCTCTATAGTTAGAGTTACGATTCTAGTTTCCTCAGTTTTAGCTTCTACTCTTTTTGACACAGGGGCTTCCCATAGCATTATATATGTTGCTATTGTGAAGAGCCATGGGCTCTGTATTTTTTCTTCTTCTAATATCTTGATGCTAGACACTCCATTGGGGACTATAACAGCTAGTGTACATTAGTTCAAGGAGTAACCTCTTGAGATTGGTTGGCATCACATCTTATGGGACCTTTATGTCTTGTAGATATTGGGCTATGATTTCATTCACAGAATGGACTGGTTGGTTCCCTTCCAGGTTTTTGTCGATTTCTATCACTATTGGGTGGGTTTCACATCACCAGAGGGCATATCATTTCTTTATAAGGGCGAATGGGATGTCCAGGCGAGCAGAGTGGGACCCAAACATCATGGGTTGGGAGGAGTTACAAATCCTATTTCTAGTCTATATCTGGATGACCAGGGGACTTTATAGTTGTACTTTCCTTCATTAGGGGATCTTTTCAGGGATGTCTTTCCAGTGGACATTTTAGGTTTTCCTCTAGAGAGAGATGTGGACTTTTCTATTAAGCTTGTACCAAGAGTAGCACCAGTGTCCATTCCTCCTTATAGGATGGATACACCAGAGTTACATGAGCTCAAGAAGTAGTTTGAGAAGTTGTAGGCAAATTCTTTCATCCAACCCAGTACTTCTCCTTGGGGTTCGCCTGTCCTATTTGCGAAGAAGGTAGACGATACCCTCAAAATTTGTGTGGAATATCAGAAGTTGAACCATTTGACAATCAAGAACCGATATCCCTTATCGAGGATTGATGATATCTTTGATCAGCTTCAAGGATCCTGGGTGTTCTCAAAGATTTACTTGAGGTCTGGTTATCATCAGTTGCATGTTAGACCATCATATGTACCTCTTACAACATTTCAGAGCAGGTACGGTCTATATGAGTATGTGTTTATGCCGTTCGGTCTCACAAACGCACTTGAAGTCTTCATAGAACTAATGAACCGAGTTTTCCATCCATACTTGGATTCTTTCGTGGTGGTCTTCATGGATGATATCTTGGTGTACTCTCACACTCAACATGACCATGATACCCATCTTGAGATCATTTTGAGTACACTGAGAGAGCATCAGTTATATGCTAAGCTCTCAAAATGACACTTTTAGATGGACCAAATTCACTTATTGGGTCATGTCATCTCATAGATAGGAGTATCAGTAGACCCAAGGAAAGTGAGTGTAGTAGTTTCCTGGGATCATCCAAAGAATGTATTTGAAGTGTGGAGTTTTCTAGGGATGGATGGATTCTACAGATGTTTCATACAGGAATTTTCACACTTAGCAGCACCACTGAAGGGTCTAACTAAGAAGGGTGTGAAGTTTTTATGGTCAGATTTGTGTGAGTTAGCCTTTTAGGAGCTAAAATAGAGGTTGACTTCAGCATCGATACTAGTATTTCTAGAGTCGGGCAAGATCTATACTATTTACTGTGATGCTTTATTTATCAGGATGGGAGTAGTTCTTATGCAAGGGGAATGAGTCGTTGCGTATGTGTCTCAATAGTTGAGGCCACATGAGAGGAATTACCCGACGTATGATCGGGAGTTAGCTTCTATTGTCCATCCCTTATGCTGTTGGAGACACTATCTTTTAGGAGATCATTTTTTTGTTTTTACCAACCACAAAAGTCTCAAGTACATATCCACTCAGCGTGATTTTAATTTGAGATAGCGAAGGTGGGTTGAGTACCTTCAGTCTTTTGACTTTTAACTTGCTTATATGCCTGGGAAAGGCAATGTTGTGGCTGATTCGATGAGCAGGAGAACTCAGATAAAAGAAATTTAGAAGTCTATTAGTGAGTAGAAGCTTATGAATCTGTTATCTAAGATGCATTTGGAGGTGCACAATAGATAGGGGCAGACTTCTCTTTCTTCTGTAGCTATTACCTCTACTCTTCTTGATCGAGTGTGGATGAGGTATCTATTAGATTCTTAAGGCCTAGTCCTACAGGGAAGTGTGTCATGAGAGGACCCTATTCCTGGATGAACCATAGTTAAGGATGAGATCTTGCATTTTCATGGGCACGTATGGGTGTCAGAAGACATACTCGAGGAGCTGGTGTGGGAATTTCATTCCTCAATTTGGGCAGTTCATCTTGGTGTCACCAAGATGTATCATGATCTACACCGTCAGTATTAGTGGCCAGGTATGAAGAGAGATGTTACTGGTTTTTTCATGAGGTGTTCCACCTATCAGCAAGTGAAGGTGGAGCATCAACGACCAGCAGAGCTTTTTTAGTAGTTACCCATTCTTGAGTGGAAGTGGAATGATGTCACGATGGATTTCGTGATAGGTTTTCCAAGGTCACCATGAGGGAATGATGTGTTATGGGTTTTCATTGATAGACTCACAAATTTTACTCACTTATTGGCGATCAATTATACCTTCAGTGTTGATGAGCTAGAAAGGTTGTACATCCGGGAGATTGTATGTTTATGTGGAGTTCCAAACTACATTGTTTTAGACAGGGATGCCCATTTTACTTCTCGAGTCTGGAAGGGGCTACAGAAGGATTTGGGAACACAAGTTCTTTTGAGTACAGTGTACCACCCCCAGATAGATGGAAATCCCTAGCATACGATTCAGGTGCTTGCGGACATGATTCAAGCATGCATCCTTGATTTTGGAGGTTCGTGGGAGAAACACATACCTTTGGTAGAGTTTTCCAACAATAATAGTTTTCAAGAAACTATTCAGATGGCACCTTATGAGTTTATATACGGTAGGCCATGCCGATCACCCTTAAGTTGGATGGAGGTAGGAGAGGCAGCTATGCTAGGACCTCGTCTTGTCCAGGAGACCATAGAGCATTTAGAGTCAATTCGGAAGAGGATGGCTACTACACAGTCTCGACAGAAGTCTTATGTTGATCAACGAAGACGACCTCTCAGGTTCGAGGTCAAAGATCAGGTTTTTATGTGTGTCACACCAATGTTGGGACATAGGAGGATTAAGAGATAGGTTAATCTTTCACCGAGATACGTTGGGTCGTTTGAGGTGTTGGAGAGAGTTGGTCCAGTTGCCTACCGGTTGCAGTTACCTCAGAGGTACCAGGATATGCATGATGTCTTCCACATTGATCAGCTTCGACATTACTTCTTAGACCCATCCCGTGTTTTTTAACCTGAGGAGGTTGAGTTAGAGGTGGAAGACTCATTCGAGGATTTGAAGTGCGAAGGTTCTTTGTGTTCTGTCTATTCCTCTAGTACGAGTGATGTGGCAGCACGTGCGAGTATAGGATGAGACTTGGGAAATGGAGGCCGATGTACAATTGTAGTGGGCAGAGTTGTTCAGAGGTTTCTTCTTCTACACTGCCTTATAAAGTGAATTCGGGGAAGAATTTCTTTAAGGGGGGAATTTTGTAAGAACTCATATATTTTTTTAGGTGTGTTTTCCTTTTTCTAGTGTTTTTTAGAAAAAGATAAATTTCTGGAAATTTACTAAGTACACATCATGTACTTTATCAGTACATGATGTGTACTCAGTTACCGCAGATAGTCATGTGATGGAAGTGTAATAGCTATATACACGTCCATGTTTGGTGACCTAGAGGCCACATAAAGTGGGGCTCAGTAAGGGCAATTTATCACCGTGTACTTTCTTTCTTTTTCATTAAACGGACCTGGGTCACATCTGATGGAAAGAACACTCTCCTTCTCGACCTGTTTTGTCCAAGAGTATCTTTATGGCCACGATTTTTTCTCGATCCCCCAATCGATCATCCATCATCCGAATTGACCTCCATCGATTGTGTTGGGATCGCCTCGGTAAGCTCTTCCTTCTTCTAGAGCTTTGTTTCCTGATTCCTCCTCTTTCAAGAGTTATCCTTGGTTGAATGTTTTAGATGTTTTTCTAGATCTACTATGTTCTTGGGAGATTAAAGGATTGTGGTTCATGTATAACGATCCCACAACATCGAGGTAGGTGGTTTGTGCCTTTCCGTAGACAGTCTTTGAGTTATATGTGAAAAAGTGCCCAATACCTTTGAACGGGGTATTGCGTGTTACAGTTTTAGCCCGGTTAATTGCCTATTATGCTATTATGCTTGAATAGAGGTTAATTGAATGTGAATAGGGTTAATTTAAATTCTTTTGAAGTGTTTTCCCATGCATGTTTTGTTTATGACCATTTGACACTGCTTAGCCTATAAAGGTTGCCTTGTTTTTCCTCATTCCTAGTACTGTAGGATGAAGTGATTATTTTTTATCTAACATGCTTGATATGATAAATATTGTTTATCCAAGTATTTATAGAGGTTTACTTTGGTTTTTTTCATTCTTTGTGCACGATTGCTTTACACGGGGCTGCGGAAACCTGGTGTAGTGAGACCATAAGGGAAATTTATGTTGAGGGCTTTCCCAGAGTGTCTTTTATAATTATCAAGATGTGAGACCATAGGGGGGATTGACATTGAGTGCTCCCTCAGAGTGTCTATAGTTACGTTATGAGGCCATAGGAGGAATTGATGTTGAGTGCTTCCTCAGAGCGTCTGTAGTTTTCCATTAAAATACTATAGGGGGAATTGACGGTGAGTGCTTCCTCAGAGAGACTTTAATCACTTTTTGACTATAAGGGGAATTGATAGTGAGTGATTCCTCAAAGAGTATTTGTTATATCATTGTAATTTAAACTAGATAAGATAGGTTGTGTGTACTTATTAGAGGGTTACCTGTTGTGATTATCTGTCTACTTGATATGTGGAATTGAATGATTGAATTGTTGGGATGTTTACTATTGGGTACTTCCTTGTTTACTGCTCTTTTTACTTATTGCCTACCATATATATTCACTGACTATTTGGAATAGATCTTTGGGTGGTTGGCTATTGGGATTAGTCTGAAACCATATTTTGGTCATGATTTTAGGCCCAAACAGATTATATTATTGCAGGTATAGATAATGGCAAGCGCCCTTCTACTTCAGGTACTTGATTGTTGAGGAGCTGGAGAGCATGGGACCAAGATGAGGCTTGCGATGCTGAGGAGATAATCTATTTTATTTTGTACTTGGTTTTGTATAGTATTCTGGAATTGTGACTTTTTTGGATTCTTTCCTAGACATATGTATCATGAATCATTTATATATGTACACCAGTTGTTTCTTATTTTTAGTCTTCAACTATTTACCATTGAATGTAATTATTATCACAGCTTCTGCAATTGCCATTTGTTTTACTTCCGCTGTGTTACTCTGTCAATGATGGAATAGTTTCCCCACAATCACACCTAAATCCCTCGCTGCTAGTCGGAAGCCTCTGGCATTTGAGAAAATGTTCTTGAGGCCATGTGACCAACCGAGTATGGGGCACCTCTAGGTAGCCTTCGTAACCGAGATGTTAAACTAGAAATATCGATCAGTATTTGATATAAGGTATAATATATCTTCATTATTTCGGGTCCATCTCCTTCTTTCTTCTTGATATTTTTATGGAATTTTACCCCCATGTTCCTAATGGTATTTTCATAGGTGTTGGATGATGTGATGGTGTCTCTGCATCCTCAGGTGGATACAGTTGTCACAGGGGAGGAGATCATAACCCATCATGTGGCTCATTCTCATATAAACGTCAAGAACTGTTTGAGGTAGGGGATTTGTTGCTTCTATTTTCTTTTACGTGAAACTGTATAGCTATCATGTTTTATCCCACTAGATAACAATAGAATTGACATAATAAATATTTGAACTGGATAAATAAATTGTTATCGATCATATGTTATTACCTCTTGTTTTTCTAGATAGGGTGATATCTATTCTTGATTTGTTTATATTTTTGTTCTTGATGGAAATTGGTAAAGAATGTAAAGCCATAATTAATCAGTAATTGTTTAGTTAAAGATAAAAGAGGCATGTAAATGAATCTGGTTCTTCTTGTTTTAATTTGATGTTAATAAAATTTGTGTAGTAAGCATGTTTAATTATTTTTTATAGCTTATTGGTTAGGTTTCCTGAATTTGGAACCTATGAATAATAAATTGGTTAATCCAAGATGGATTAATGAACTGGTTGTTTGATAAAAGATAATTCCTTGTAGGGTTCTGAGTTACCCTCTTGTTTGTTTAAGGGCCAAGAGCCCATTTGATATGATTTTTGTTTTCCTGCTTCTTATGTTGTGGTGTGAGCCTGGATGGATATTGTGATATGTTGGGGGCATGGAGGCCTATTGATTATGGAATCAGTTGATGCCTAGAGTGGTGAGATGCATCGATTTATGCATGTGGGTGTTAGGGAGGACACTAGGGATGATGGAACGGGTTGGATGTGAATGTTTGGATGATTTCTGATTCATTGATTGGTTATCTTCTTTACTTTCCCCACTTATCAAGGCAGGTGGTCTTTCTTACCCTTCTTCTGGAAGGGGAAAATACGCATGGGGTATTCCACATGCTTTCTATGTCTAGCTTCTCAAGGGAGAATGGGTATACGCTCTTGCTATAGGCGGAAAAGACTCAACGGACAGTTCATCTACTCACAGTGTTGATCCCCCTTATGTTTAGTAGCATAGAATGTTTTTCTAGAATGCTTGGGAATATGGGAATGTAATTTTGTAAATAAATAATTGAATAAATGATGTTAACCCATGTGGTGGGAGATTTCTATGACACAATACTGAGGTTACAATTTTAAAAAGGGGCAATGGACTTTGGGTGTGATGCTAATGAAATTTAATGTAGAATTGTTAATGGTTAATTAATGTTTAAAGAATTAGTTAACGTAAAGTTGAATAGATAAAAATGGAATGAATTAAGGCAATAATTATCTTTAAATGGTTGTGTACTTATAGGATACCTATTCTTATAAGTGGCAGTCGGGGGTCCGAGAGAAGTTCACTACAGTTGAGTCTAATACTAGGTTACGACCATAGTGTGGTTGTGAGCTATAGTATATTCTGTACTTTTTGTGTTTCTATATGCTACTCTACCCTGTTAGTAAGGGAAACTGACACCCCAAGGATTCTGAGCCCTGGGGGAGTGTTTTCTCCAACATTCTTATGGGAGGATGGATGGCTGACTACCCCCTTTGGCCCCGCTCTTTTCTCTTGGTAGTTACTTGTGTTGGTAGGCACATCAGTTAGTTTCCCCAATATATGTGTGTATAGGGATGTAATGGCTTGTGGTTATTCATGTACATATATTCTGGATATAGTTTCTTATGGACTATTATAGGTGTGATGTGTATAGGATGTGATGGCTTGAGGATCCTTACTCTATGTATGGGTTGTAATGGATTGAGGTATAATACCTGATGTATGATACACATTATGCAAGCTATGGTGGATCCTAGAAACTACCTAGTTACTTTGATTATGTGGACGTGGTGGTTTTATTGCACAAGGTTCATATTGTGGTGCTTTTCCTAGGTGTTTGTGGGAGATAATTTTTGGAGAGAGATTCTTAGGACGTGCGACGTTGGGGAAAAGCAGCAAACTAGTGGGAAATTAGTAGCAGGTTACCCTTGATATTTTTTATTATATTATATACTCTTGTATGTGTTACTTGGTGAGAGTATCCATGGTGAGGATAGGAACTTATTATGCCTATTTATTTGATGAGTTGGTTTCACTTGTTGTTCACTGTGCTTTAGTATGCTTTACTTTTGCATGAGAGGCTCTGGGGAGGATCCTACTGAGTAAACTATTATACTCACCCTATGTATATATAAACTGTTTTTTTAGGTCACTTAGAGAAAGTTGGAGAGCAGCCTGGTTTCTACTAGTTTGGGGTTGCAGGATCTGTTTGGGCTTCATGGTTGATGTTGTTTTTACTTTCTTTTGGGTACTTGCAGCTTTCCCCTTTTAGTTGTAGTAGTTTTTCATGACATTACATATGTGTACTTGGGTTTTCTTAAATATTTTAGTCTAAGATGGAGTTGGTTGGTGTCTATCTTATCTCTCTCTTCTTCATATATTCTCTTAGAGGGTAATACCTCCCATATGTGTGTTTACTACACCCTCGGTGCTAGTCACAAACTTGGGGCCTACTGGAGGCGCGACTCAGGGGTCATTATCTCCCTTCTCACTTTATCGGCCCAGGAGGGATACACTTTATGGGGATGGGGTCATGACAGAGTGGTATCAGAGGTCTGGTTGAGGGATAGGATGGAGTTTGGAGTTAGGAAAAAGTGAGGTTTCATGGGTTGGTAGGGAAATAGTGTCATTCTTGTTTAGCAAGTGATGTAGACACTGGAGACCGACTGACACATAGAAGTTTAGGCCCCCCTATAATCTGATGCATGGACCATTAAGTTTACAGTGGCTAATAAACAAGATGATTCTAGTTACAGGGTAGAGACCTAGGAAAGGATCATGAATCATTCTTCTTTGTTCCTGTGTTTGAATGGGTAGACCATGGGATAGGTTAACCTAAAAAAGAATGAAATAAAACAACTAATTAATTAATGCCAAGTATTCCATATTTCTGGTTTAGGAGATCGGACTGTTTGTTATTTTATAGGTATGGATCCAGGTTGACGTCCTCATCAGGATCACATAGAAGATGTCTGGTAGGCTGTTCTAGAAGATCGTCTCCAGGTAGAGGTTGACGATGACGACACTTGGAGGAGGTCACTCTGAGAGTTTCAGCGCCAGAGTCTGAAGAAGTATTAGGGCTCTATTTCAGATGCAATCACATAATACTGGTTGGAGGAGGTCGATATAGTCTTCAATTTGATCCATGATCGGAAATAGAACTGGGTGTCCTTGGTTGTGACGATGCTGCGTGAAGCTATGAGGTAGTGGTGGTTCTTGTTCCTTGAGGATCGCGTGGAGTTAGCGATATTATGGGAGGAGTTCTGAGACAAGTTTATAGTCGAGTTTCTTTCTTCGACCGTGAAGGCGTCCAGTCACCAGGAGCTTCTTACCCTTTGACAGGGGAGATCCAATGTGTGAGAGTTTGGAATCCATTTTAGGAACATTCTACAATATTCTTCGGACATGTTGCCAGATGAGGAGGCCAGGGCAAGGCATTTCGAGGATGCTTTTCATCTAGAGATCCAGCGCCAGGTCACCCCATTTATGCTAAAGACATGTATTGAGGTGCTGGAAAGGGTAGAGTTCGTCGAGAGGACATTTTCCATAACCGAATCATTATGAGAGGGGAGTCTTCATGATTCCTCACGAAGCTGTGTTGTGGTTCGGGGTACCCAATTTTCAGGGAAGAAGAGTTTTTGTTCGACTGGGGGTAGGTCCCAACCCTCAACATCTCATTTCTCTGGTGGAAGCATATCTCATGACTATGCCAAGGGATCAAGTGCTTGTTTTTCTTGTGGTGGTTGAGGTCATCAGTAGTGAGAGTGCCTGACCTTTCAGAGTAGTCATCTTGCACTAGGTGTTCCTCTCCAGGTTCCTTCATTGAGGTAGTTCTAGCCGAGGAAGCTGCAGCAGGTTGCACTAGATTTAGATCAACAAAGGGTAGATGGGGTAAGCATAGGAAAGACCCATGACACTCCCTATCCTCAAAGAGAAAAGTGTTTCCATGGTGGTGGTTTTCATCGGGGTCAGAGGGGCCGTGGAGGTGGTCGTGTTCATCTTCATGCTTTAGTGTTGCCAGCTCCAGGTGAGCCAGACATCATTTGAGGTACCTTTTTCTTGTTTTCTACCTTGGTGTATGCCTTGTTTGATTCAGGAGCGACACACTCCTTCATATCACCTACCCTTGTCTATGATTTGGGACTTGAGGTAGATAGGCTTCCAGTTCCCTTGGCATTAACTCTGCCAGTTGGAGGCCGAGCTGACCTGTTTGAAGTATGTAGAGACTATGGTCTAGTGTTGGGGCATCACCTCTCTTGGGGATATTTCCTATTTTTAATAATACAACCATATGATGTCATAATCAGCATGGATTGGTTTTATTTGGTCCCAGATATCATGGATTGCTTCAAGAGGCAGGTTGTGTTCTTTGATGCGGGTGGAGACCCAGTGGTGTTCGTTGGTGAGAGAGACCCTCAGATGGGTTAGAGCCATGTTCCATCCATATCATCCATGATGGCTGAGCTGATGTTGAGTTCTTCAGAGGTTCATCAGTTGGAATTTCCTAGGGTTTTAGAAGAGTACCCTGATTTCTTTCCAGAAGAGGTTGTAGCATTACCCCCTCGACGAGATATCGATTTTGGGATCGAGCTATAACCAGGAGAATCTATTATCTCTATGTCTCTATATAGGATGGCCCCTTCTGAGATACGAGAGTTTCATATATAGCTTGATGGTATTTTATAGTGCAGTTTTGTTCTTCCGAGTGTGTCACCATGGGGTGCACTAGTTTTTTTTGTGAAGAAGGTTGATGTCAGTTTGCAGTTTTGTGTCGATTGTCTCCAATTGAACAAAGTGACAATAAAGAATCACTTTCCTCTTCCATGGATTGATTATTTATTTGATCAACTGGAGGGTGAAAGTTATTTCTCAAAGATTGACTTGCGGTCAGGATATCATCAGATGTGTGTGAAGGATGTGGATATCACTAAGACTGCTTTCTGTTGTCGTCATGTGCATTATGAGTTCATTGTAATACCGTTCGGCATGACAAATGCTCCAGATATGTTCATGGGATTGATGAACGATGTGTTTCATGAGTTCTTAGACATGTTCATTATAGTTTTCATCGATTACATCCTTGTGTACTTCACGTATGAATAAGATCATGAAGAGCATCTATACGTCATTTTGGGAGTTCTTCGTCAACATCAGATGTTTGGGAAGTTGTTGAAGTGTGAGTTTTGGGCTTTAGAATTCCGTTTCTTAGGGAATGTTGTGTCCCAGAAGGGATTATCTATGGATCTATCTAAGATAGAAGCAGTTGTGTCTTGTGCATCCCCAAGACAGTGTCAGAGGTGCAAAGTTTCCTTGGTCTCGTAAGCTACTACAGGAGGTTCGTAGCTGATTTCTCATGAGTTGTGACTCCTCTTAAAGCTTGTACTAGGAAGGATCATGTGTTCATATGGACAGATCAGTGTCAGGAAGCTTTCAAGTTTCTAAAGAAGAAGTTAGTAAGTGCTCCAATTCTTGGTCTTCTAGTTGAGGGAGTTCAGTTTGATGATTTCTATGATTCTTTACATCTAGGGTTGGGTTGTGTTCTGATGCAGCAAATATCAGTTGTTTCTTATGGGTCTCGGCAGTTTCATCCTCATTAACGTAACTATGCCACCCATGATCTTGAGTTAACAGACGTGGTGTTTGCTTTGAATTTTTGGAGAAACTACCTCATTGGTGAGTGATTTGTGGTTTTCACCGATCATAAGATCTTGAGGTATGTTTTCTCTCAGTGTGACTTAAACTTGTGACAACATCGATGCATGGAGTTATTATAGGAATACAACTTAGAAATATCATATACATCTGGAAAGGGGAATATTGTAGCTGATGTGCTGAGTAGGAAGTCACGTGGTGATGCAGTGCATGAATATGGTGATTCCTGGAGAGTAATGGAAGAACATTCATCATTACATCTCGATATGGGAAAAGTTAGGGGTAGAGGTTGACTTTTTCAGATGACGTTGTAGTCATCTCTGGTGCAGAAGGTGTAAGATTCCCAGTTGGGGATCTAGAGGTGGAGGTTTGGAGATACCTAGTTGTTTGTGGCGAGGCCCCTGATGGTTGGTCTAAGGATTAACAACACCGAGTGTTGTATCATGGAAGGATTTTTTTTCCTTTGACGATGCACAAGATGGTTCTTAGAGATTTCCATAGTTCTCCTTTAGTAGTGCATCCAGGCGTGACAAAGATGTACCGAGCCTTGAGGATCCAGTTTTGGTGGCATGGGCTGAAGTGTGCTGTTGCGGAGTTTGTATCTCAATGTTTGGTCTTCCAGAAGGTGAAGGTTGAACACCATGTTCCCGGTGGTCTTATCTAATAATTATATGTTCATCAGTGGAAGTGGGAGGACATCTCAATGGACTTTGTTTCTGGTTTACCTCGATCTCACGGAGGACATGATACTATTCGGGTGGTATTGGACTGTTTAACGAAATCATCCCACTTTATAGAAATAAAGGAGTTGAGATCAGTGGAAGTTTTGTAGAGGAAGTATCTAGAGAAGGTGGTGAGACTTTATAGAGTCCTAAGGATGATCATTTCTGATTGAGAACCTTTCTTTACTTCTAGGGCATGGAGAGGTCTCCAGCATGCTTTCAGTTCTCAGTTATGCCTTAGCACTGCATTTCATCCTTAAACGGATGTTCAGAAAGAGTGAACCATCTAGAATATTAAATACATGTTACACTCTTGTGTTATTGATTTTGGAGGTTCATGGATGAGGCACTTACCCTTGGTGGAGTTTGCTTACAATAATAGTTTTCACTCCACCATTAGTATGGCTCCATTTGAAGCCTTGTATGTCCGGCCTTTCTGTTCTCCGTTTTGTTGGACTGGGGTCAGAGAGTCAGCAATTCTCATACCAAAACTAGTGAATAATACAACAAAGATGGTTTAGGGGATTTGTGAGAGGATGAAGATAGTGAAATATCGTCATAAATCATATGCCGATCAAAGGAGGAGACCCTTAGAGTTTGTTGTTGGGGATCACATGTTTCTGAAGGTGACTCCCCGTCGTAGGCAGTGAAGGTTTGGTCGTGGGAGTAAGCTTTCTCTCCGGTTTTTTGGTACTTTCGAGGCATTAGATAATGTTGGATTTGTGTCATATCGAGTAGCACTTCCCCCACATATGAGTCAGATACATGATGTTTTCCATGTATCACAGCTCCATCATTATCTTCATGATGACTCTCACATCATCGATTGGGGAGAGATCGATGTTGATGATGATGTGACCTTTGAGGAGTGACCCGTAGAGATCCAATACCACAAAGAGAAGGTGTTGTGTGAGCGTTTTATCCCCTTGGTTTGTGTCTTATGGTGTAACAATGGTATGGAGAAGAGTACATGGGAACGTGAGTCACAAATACGTGCTCAGTGCCCATAGTTTTTTTATGTTTAACTCTTTTCATGTATCGATTTAGCCTTTTTGGTTATAGACCTTTCATGTTTATAATATGGATTTCTTTTTTTGCTTCTTGTGGATTGCTCTCTTTTTAGAGGTATCTTGATAGGTGGTTGTTCGGACCCCGTTTCGATTTCCCTTTAGGTGGGTTTTGAATTCTCAAGGATGAGAATGTTTTGATAGGTATATGATGTAATGGATCGAACCTCTCTGGTCCATTCCTTTGTAAAAATCAGGTGTATGAGGTGTTTCGGGAGGTCAAGGTGACTTATCCCCAACACTTTTCCAAATTTCTATTTCAGTGAACAGTTCCATTGTTGAATAGTTCCAACGGTAGACTATTGTGAACAGTGCATTGGTAATCTTCTGTGAACAGTGTCATCGGTGACCTTCTGTGAACAGTGCCATCAGTAACCTCATGTGAACAGTGCAATGGTGACCTTATGTGAATAGTGACATCAGTGACCTTATGTGAACATTGTCATTGGTAACCTTATGTGAACAGTGCAACGGTGACCTTATGTGAACAGTGACATCAGTGACCTTTTGTGAATAGTGACATCGATGACCTTCTGTGAACAGTTTCATCGGTAACCTTATGTGAACAGTGCAACGGTGACCTTATGTGAACAGTGACCTTATGTGAACAGTGTCATCAGTGACCTTCTATGAATAGTGTCATCGGTAACCTTATTTGAACAGTGCAACAGTGAGGTTCCAACAGTGACCTTTTTCCTTTTCCAAATTTTGAGATCATGAACAGTGTCATCGGTAACCTTATGTGAATAGTACAACGGTGAGGTTCCAATGGTGAGGTTCCAACAGTGACCTTTTTCCATTTCCAAATTTTGAGTTCATGAACAGTGTTTCCAGAACGGTGAGGTTCCAATGGTGACCTTTTTCCTTTTCCAAATTTTGAGTTCATGAACAGTGTTTCCAGAACAGTGAGGTTATAAAGGTGGCCTTTTTCCTTTGCCAAATTTTGAGTTCATGAACAGTGTTTCCAGAACGGTGAAGTTCCAACGGTGGCCTTTTTCCTTTACCAAATTTTGAGTTCATGAACAGTGTTTCCAAAATGGTGAGGTTCTAACAGTGACCTTTTTCCTTTTCCAAATTTTGAGTTCATAAATAGTGTTTCTAGAACGTTGAGGTTCCAATGGTGAGGTTCATGAACAATGTTTTTCCTTTGCCAAATTTCGAGTTCGTAAATAGTGTTTCCAGCTTCCTATAGTTTCACCCCTTTAATGTTTCCTTTGACGTAAAATACATTTAAAGCCTTGTTTTAAGGACTCTAAGGATGATTCAAAGGTCGTAACTCCTATATTAATTTCTCCTAAAGCTCGAGATGTTTTTACTTGGTCAAACTGTGTGGTTTAATAAGGTTCTCTTTTAATGGAAAACCCAGCGTATCTTAAACCACTGCTCCATTAAATCTTTTAAAGGGATGAGATATATTCCTCCCTAGTTCTTCCTCCTTATTATTAGGTGTGAGATGCTCTAACATCCAATTCCTTCCCATAGTATTTGTTCAATAAAACTTTCCTCCAAGGATTTCTTCCGCTCTGTTTTGATGCAACTAAGAAATATGGACCAATCATCAATATAAGGTATGATCTATCTTCATTATTTCGGGTTCATCTCCTTCGTTCTCCTTTCCATTTTTATGGAATTTTACCCCCATGTTCCTAATGGTATTTTCTTGGGTGTTGGCCGATGTGGTGCTGTCTCTGCATCTTCAGGTGGATAAAGTTGTCATAGGGGAGGAGATCGTAACGCATTGTGTTGCTCATTCTTGTATAAATAATGTCAAGAACTGTTTGAGGTAGGGGATTTGTTGCTTCTCTTTTCTTTTACATGCAACTGTATAGTTAGCATGTTTTATCCCATGGGATCATAATGGAATTGATATAATAAATATTTGAACTGGATAACTAAATTGATATCAATCGTATATTATTGTCTCTTGTTTTTCTAGATAGTGTGATATCTATTCTTTCTTTGTTTAGAATTTTGTTCTTGATGGAAATTGGTAAAGAACTTAAAGTCGGAATTAATCGGTAATTGTTTGTCTAAAGATAAAGAGGCATGTAAATGAATCTAGTTCTTCTTGTTGTAATTTGATGTTAATCAAATTTCTGCAGTAATCATGTTTAATTATTTTTTATAGCTTACTGGTTAGGTTTTCCAAATTTGGAACCTACGAATAATAAATCGGTTAATCCAAGATGGACTAAAGAACTAACTGTTTGATAAAAGATAATTCCTTGTAGGGTCTTGAGTTACCCTCTTGTTTGTTTTAGGTCCAAGAGCCCATTTGATATGATGTTTTTTTTCCAGCTGCTTGTGTTGTGGTGTGATCCTAGATGGCTATTGTGATATGTGGGGGAAGGGAGGCCTATTGTTTGTGGTAGTAGTTGACACCTAGAGTGGCGAGATGCATTAGTTTATGCATATGGGTGTTGGGGAGGACACTAGGGATGATGGAACGGGTTTTATGTGAATGTTTGGATGCTTTCTAATTTATTAATTAGTTATCTACTTTACTTTACCCACTGCTCAAGGCAGCTAGTCTTTCTTACCCTTCTTCTGAAATGGGTGAAGACGCACAGGGTATGCCACGTTCTTTACGTGTCTAGCTTCTCAAGGGAGGATGGGTCTACACTCTTGCTATAGGCGATAAAGACTTAATGGGTAGTTCATCTACTCACTGTATTGATCCCCCTTGAGTTTAGTAGCATATAATATTTTTCTAGAATGCCTAGGAATATGGGAAAGTAATGTTGTAAATAAATAATTGAATAAATGATGTTAACCCATGGGGTGGGAGCTTACTGGGACACAATGCTGAGGTTACAATTTTAAAAAGGGGCAGTGGACTTTAGGTGTGATGCTAATTAAATTTAATGTGTAATTTTTAATGGTTAATTAATGTTTAAATAATTAATTAATATAAAGTAGAGATGATAAAAAGGGAATGAAGTACGACAATAAAGTTCTTTAAATGGTTGTGTGCTTATAGGATACCTAGTCTTAGAAGTGGAAGTCGGGAGTCCGAGAGACGTTAGCTACATTTGAGCCTAGACTAGGTTATGCCCATAGTGTGGTTGTGAGCTATAGTATATTCTGTACTTTTTGTGTTTTTATATGCTACTCCACCCCATCAATAAGGGAAACTGACACCCTGGGGATTTTGAGCCCTAGGGGGGTGTTTTCCCCAAAATTTCAGTGGGAGGATAGATGGATGACTACCCCCTTTGGCCTCGCTCCCTTCTCTTGGTAGTTACTTGTACTGGTAGACACAATAGTTAATTTTCTACATATATGTGTGTAGTGGGTTTTAATGGCTTGTGGTTATTCACACACATATATTATGGATATAGTTTCCTATGGACTACTATAGGTGTGACGTTTATAGGTTGTGATGGCTTGAGGATCCTTAGTCGATGTATGGGATATAATGGCTTGAGGTATAATACCCGATGTATGATACTCGTTATGCGAGATTTGGTGGATCCCAGAAACTACCTGGTTACATTTATAATGTTTACATTGTGGTTTTATTGCATGAGGTTCATATTGTGGTGCTTCTCCCAGGTGTCTGCGGGGAAGCCTTTTTGGAGAGAGATGCTTAGGACGTGCGATGTTGGAGAAAAGTGGAAAAATAGTGGGGAATTAGTAGTAGGGTACCCTTTATATTCTTTATTATATTATATACTCTTGTATGTGTTACTTGGTGAGAGTATCCATGGTGAGGCTAAGAACTTAGTATACCTATTTAGGTGACAAGTTAGTTTCACTTGTTGTTCAATGTTCTTTAGCATGCTTTATTTACTTTTTCATGATAGGATCCTACTAAGTATACTGTTATACTCATCCTAGGTATATATAAATTGTTTTTTCAGGTCACTTGGAGTAGGTTGGAGAGTAGGCTAGTTTCTACTAGCTTGGGGTTGTAGGAGATTTTTGGGATTCGTGGTAGCTATTGTTTTTACTTTATTTTGGGTACTTGCAGTTTTCCTCTTTCAGTTGAAATAGTTTTTCATGACATTACATATGTTTACTTGGGTTTTATTTTATATTTCAGTATGAGAGGGAGTTGGTTGGTGTCTATCTTATCTCTTTCTTCCACATGTGTTCTCATAGAGGGTAATGCCTCCCATTTTTGTATTTACTATACCCTCGGTACTAGTCGCCAACCCAGGGCCTACAGGAGGCGAGAATCAGTGGTCATTATCTCTCTTCTCACATTGTCATCCTAGGAGGGGTACACTTTGTGGGGAGGGGGTCGTGAAAAATTTTAATTAATTTATACAAAGGGATTTGACTTGAATGTTACAAAGTGATAAAGGATTCATAACTCAGTTTCCTTTTTTTTGGGTTATAACTCTTCTTCATTGACATTGTTATTCCATTATTACCTATGAATTGATCTATAAATTAATTTATTCTAATTTTTATTTTTATTTTTAGTGAATTTATATTTTTTACTTATAATATACCCATTGAATAATTCTAAATTCAATGATATAATCTTTGTACGGGTAATTCATATCAAATTCTCTTTCTTTGGGGCATAAGTTTAATATATACACCTATCTTTTTTTATGATGTGTATACAATACCCTATAACATATTATATCATGACTCTACTTATTTTAATGAAATTTAAAGTTTTATTTGATGTTATTCATACATGGGTCTTATGAATGGAAAGTTACCAAAGTGGAAAATGCTTTATGTTATAATCTTCATTTTTTTGAAGATTGTTTGTAACACCCCAAAAAGATAAAGAGTTAAATGGATAAATGATATGAATCATGTCAACAAGGTGCACCTTCCTTTTCGGGATCCTATCTGATTAGAACTCCACAGTAAAGTGTGCTTGTCCTGGAGTAGTGATCAGTATGGGTGAACTTTTGGGAAGTTTTCTAGGGTGTGTGTGAGTGAGGACAAAGCACACTAAAAAGGAAATGTGTTGGTCTGTGTGGACTGTCATTAGTCAGATGACCCATTCAGGCATATGGGTGGACCCTTGGGTGGGGACCACATGTATGTGGGGAAACTGGTGGTACCTGGCAGGCCAGGACCCGACGGCCATGTTAAGGCGGGGTGTATGTGTTGTCACTGGGACCCAGTTGTTACATTTGGTATCAGAGGAGAAACCCAGCCTTAAGTGCAGTGCACTTCCTAGGTTGAGATGTAGGGCCCACAAAGAGGACGTTGTCCTCTAAAGGGGGGTGATTGTAACACCCCAAAATGATAAAGGGTTAAATGACAAAATGATATGACTCATGTCAATAAGCTGCACCTTCATTTTTGAAATCTTGTCTAATTAGAACTCCACAGTTAAGCGTGCTTGGCCTAGAGTAGTGATAAGGATGGGTGACCTTTTGGGAAGTTTACCAGGGTGTGTGTGAGTGAGGAAAAAGAACACTGGAAAGGACATGTTTTGGTATGTGGGGACTGTCATTAGTCAGATGACCCATTTAGGCATGTGGGTGGACCCTTGGGGGGGGACCACGTGTCTGCGGAGCAACTGGTGGTACCTGACATGTAACACCCCAGAATGATAAAGGGCTAAATGACTAAATTATATGAATCATGTCAACAAGGTGCACCTTCCTTTTCTGGAGCCTACCGGATTAGAACTCCACCGTCAAGTGTGCTTGGCCTGGAGTAGTGATTAGCATGTGTGACCTTCTGGGAAGTTTCCTAGGGTGTGTGTGAGTGAGGAAAAAACACACTGGAAAGGACATATATTGGCCTGTGGGGACTGTCATTAGTCAGATGAATCGTGCAGGCATGTGGGTGGGACCCAGGGTGGGGACCACGTGTCTGCGGGGCAACTGGGGTACCTGGCGGGTCGGGACCCGATGGCTATGTTAAGGCACCAGCCTTAAGTGCGATGCACTGCCTGGGTTGAGATGTAGGGCCCACAATGAGGACGTTGTGCTCTAAAGGGGGGGGGGATTGTAACACCCCATAATGATAAAGGGTTAAATGACTAAATGATATGACTCATGTCAACAAGCTGCACCTCCCTTTTCAGGAGCCTACCTGATTAGAACTCCATAGTTAAGTGTGCTTGACCTGGAGCAGTGATTAACATGGGTGACCTTCTGGGAAGTTTCTCAGGGTGTGTGTGAGTGAGGACAAAACACACTAGAAAGGACATATGTTGGCCTGTGGGAACTGTCATTAATCAGATGACCTGTGCAAGAATGTGGGTGGGACCCAGGGTGGGGACCACGTGTCTGTGGAGAAACTGGGGTACCTAGCGTGCCGGGACCCGATGGCCATGTTAAGGCAGGGTGTCTATGCTGTCACCGGGACCCAGTTGTTACATTTGGTATCAGAGGTGGTACCCAGCCTTAAGTGTGATGCACTGCCTGGGTTGAGATGTAGGGCCCACAATGAGGACGTTGTGCTCTAAAGGGGGGGTGATTGTAACACCCCAGAATGATAAAGGGTTAAATGAGTGAGGACAAAACACACTAGAAAGGACATATATTGGCCTGTGGGAACTGTCATTAGTCAGATGACCCGTGCAGGAATGTGGGTGGGACCCAGGGTGGGGACCACGTGTCTGCGGGGAAACTGGGGTACCTGGCGGGCCGGGACCTGATGGCCATGTTAAGGCAGGGTGTCTGTGCTGTCATCGGGACCCAGTTGTTATATTTGGTATCAGAGGTGGTACCCAGCCTTAAGTGTGATGCACTGCCTAGGTTGAGATGTAGGTCCCACAATGAGGACGTTGTGCTCTAAAGGGGGGGTGATTGTAACAACCCAGAATGATAAAGGGTTAAATGACTAAATGATATGTCTCATGTCAACAAGTTGTGACTCCATTTTCATGAGCCTACCTAATTAGAACTTAACAGGTAAGCATACTTGACCTGGAGTAGTGATTAGCATGGGTGACCTTCTGGGAAGTTTCTCAGGGTGTGTGTGAGTGAGGACAAATCACACTGGAATGGACATGTGTTGGCCTGTGGGGGCTGTCATTAGTCAGATGACCTGTGCAAGCATGTGGGTGGGACCCAAGGTGGGGACCACGTGTCTGTAGGGAAACTGGGGTACCTGGCGGGCCAGGACCCGATGACCATGTTAAGGTAGGGTGTCTATGCTGTCACTGGGACCTAGTTGTTACATGACGATCCAGGACCTGACGGCCATGTTAAGGAGGGGTGTATGTGCTATCATCTATACCCAGTTGTTACATTGTTTATGTTCAAGTTTCCTTTGGGGTAAATAATATTCTCTTTTTTTATTTATCCAAATATCTTTTTTTATAATCTGGTTATGAATTTGGTTTACTTGTTTAATTTCTATTTCCTTTCTTATTAATTAATGAAAAATCCATAAATTCATTTGTAAGTGATAACGATATTCGTTTAGATCGGGAATCTTTCTATTCTATATCCATGTTTTATAAAATATTTTCATAAATGATCTTTTATAAAAATAAATTATTTTCTATAGTTATTTCACATGGTCTTTGAACTTATTTTAAAATATTTTTAAATTTTACATTTATTAACATTTTCTAAATGGGTCACATTAGACCCTGTTTACAAAATGTTTGAAAAGAATGTTTATTTTTAACATATATATCATGAATGGATTGTCCCTATGTTGTGACCATTATTTGATTTGAATATTCCTTTATAACATTCATAGTTTATTTTCAAATAAAAGAATTTTCCCAATATTTTTTTAATTTTAGTTTCTAAAAGTGATTTTCAAAGTGATTTTCAAAGTGAAATGGTTATTCTCCTCAAGAATGATTTTAATGATATTGTAATGGTATTTATAATCATCAACATAAATAACTCTTGATGTTATTTATGCTCCATTGGAGATATTTTATATTGATACCATCCTCATTCTTTCTCTGGATGGATTATGATTGTTTCAAATATATTTTCATGGAACCCATTTCTTTTTCATGGGTTAATCAATTTATGAAAGGAATAATGGATGTTTTCATGAGTTTTATAATGAGGTGAAAGATATATATACGTTATTCATGTTATGGTTCTTGTAAATTTATTATGATTATGGGTGGTTCCATTATAAATCGTGGGTGGGTGAGCTCGTTATAGGTCTCCAATGCATTAGGTAAAGGGATGGAGTTAACCAATTAGGTTTCTCCTAAGTGACTATGGGAATATACTACAATGGAAATTCCAAGTATCGTGATGGTTATTTCAAGTGTTACTATGATAGTTACTCCATGTGTGTCTCTGAAGGTTACTCTATTTTTAAGAGTGATATGAAAATGTTCCTAGATTCCATCATGTTTTATTTATTCTTGTTTTGGGGTTTTAATGATTCCTTTGATCAAGATTGAAGTCACACGGCTTCTGATTATTGATTATTATGAATCCTTCATTTGTTAATGATTTATTACATGGAACATGTTTTTTATTTCCCATGTATTTATGGGTGCAAATTCTCTTATTTTATGCTCATGCACTTTGATTTTTTCATCATACCCTTATGGTCATCTTACTATCATCGATGAAATTAAATTATTAATTATTATTTTCACCCTTACTGATGATTTGAGATCATCCTTATTATGTTTAAATTCCACCAGTTTATGAAGAATGATAATAAATATTTTGAGTATATAATGGTTTCATATGTAAAAATATTTATGGGAGATTTTTAAGACTTAAGATAGAAAATGAAAAGATGGTATAGTGGGAAAGTACTCTCTTGGATCCATGAGTATTGTTTATGCAAGATATTTTCCTAATTATATAAAACTCTAAACCTAAAAGGTCCTAGGGAATGTAAGTGATCCAATATATCATTTTAGCATTGTAAGATTTGGTTGGAAAAAATTGGGTCACATTTATTGGTATTAAAGCAAAAAATTTAAGGTTTATAATTTTAGAACTGGATCTAGGAGTGTGGGTTTGGGACTGTTACATAGACCTTATGACCATTTCACCTCATGTAACAAAATATATATTAACATGTGAAAAAAATATCCATAACAATTTTGTATACTCTATAAAACTTCTTTTGGAGAAGCTATCATAAAATATTTCAATATTCTATAAAAAAATTGTAACATAAAATAATCCTTAGTCATATAAAAACTTCATGTGATCACATGGTCCTTTATAAAATTAATTTTTTTAATTATTTAATCCTTATTTTAAATCAATGAGATACCTACAGAAAAAAATCAAACTCACTCAAGATATAAATGGTCTTGACATGATCTATATCAGACAATTGTATCTTCATACCAAATATAAACAAATACATCTTATACATTATAAATAATCATAAAACCCCTTTTTATTTTATATTGAATAACCATGATACATAGAACAAATCAATATCATATAGTCTTAATCACACATTCTCAATTATCTAAGTAAATAATAAATAATATATATTATCATATCTAATCTCATTCATCCATGTAGTTGAGTACATCATATGAAATTCATCTAAACTGATAAGCACATCACATGTAACTTATGTAGGGATGGGCATACACCTCCATTATCATTCTCAACCAAGGGTGAAAATTTCATACTCTTCATAGATGAGGAAGAATCTAATCCTAATTAATAAAAATATAACACAAGATTATCAATATAGCTAAACACTCCTTGATTAAATTAACATCAAGGATAGTGTAAGTATGAATATAAAGGTTCACATGAATGATTAATTACTAAATGTAGGTAACAAAGATTATTATGAAATATTCACCCCAAGAATACCAATGATACAATGAATAACAGTCCATGTGGTATAACTAAGTAAGTTATTTAGAATATAAAAACTTTTTTGTGCCTCATGAGTAAACCAAATATATCTATACGACCCACCACTCATGTTGATCGAAACATTTAATCATATTGAATTCCTTTCCATGATGATCAAGGACTGGGAAAACTTAAATTCATAGTTTTAGGGGTTAATTGTAATTTTACTTAGATGATATTTACAGTATACATAAAAGAATGATAAAATAGAAATTCTATTTTATAAAAAATTACATTTGTATAATCATAATTTTTTTAAGAAAATAGAAACCGAACTAAATACATAAGCACCAGCCCCAACATATAAAATTGGTAAAAATTCAATGAACTCGTATTTATTGTATTTCATGGTTTTTATGAACATGTTACATTATATATAACACTTCCTGCATCAATTATGTGACACCAGTTATATTTCCATAAATTTATATGATAAAATCCTTCTAATAAACTCTTTTCATGATAATACATCATAAAATAAATGATATTTATATAATTTTGATATTAGAATTGATAATACTTATATTCAAAACATAAAAAAAAATTCTATACGAATATATTTTACTTTATAATAGCTCATATTTTTATGTATATAACTTATTTTTGTTAAAGTGATAGATACTTAGAACCCATTCAAAGAATAAAAACATTCATTGGGATCACTAATAATAAAAAAAATTAATTATTACTTTAAAATCTCATTTGACCAATATATCTTAAACTTTTTTAGTATGTAATTTGAATTAAACTAGTATCAATATTTATTTTATATATTTTGAACATTATGTTAAAATATAATCCCACTAGATTCTTAGAAATTATATTTTTCAAAAATATATTTCTAGGACACAAACTAATTTTTTTAAAAAATTAACTCTTATTTCCATTATGGTAATACTAAAAAAATTAATAACATTATCTCATATGGAATTATATATATTTAGAGTAATATCTAGAAAATAAAATTTGCATTTATTAAAATATACCATTGATGATTAGTGGGAACTCTTTCTAAGATATTTTAATTTAAAAAATTGGATAAAAATTATTTATCTTAAATAAAAATAATTTTATCCTTTAATTTAAAACCATTTAATATAATGGATTGAATCATGAACCATGTATATAAAAATATAATTTTATTTTAAAAAACCTTCCTTGAATATAAATTTTCTTATTAGATAAAATAAAAACAAGATAATAAATATAAATATTTTTTATAATTAAAAAATACATAAAGGTTGAAGTAATAATTTTAAATTTGTTTCTTCATCTCAACCATGAAATTTACCTTATTTATGAAAACTTCAAGCTTCACCAATACTTTCGAAACTGTTAACACCAATACATATTTATAATAATAATTTAGTTTATAATTGGAATCATATACCCTTAAGAATATAATAATTATTTTTTATAACCATAATACCATAAGTGGAATATCTAAAGAGTTTGTTACACCCCTTTAAGTATTATTGCAAATTAAAACTCTAATTTATTGTCTTTCCATAATGGAAACATTATCTTTCTTTCCCAAAAAAATAATTTAATTTTCAATAACCTAAGTTAGCTATTAGGCCCTCTAGTGGGTATCTATTTTTTAAAGAATTAAATCATTATATATTATCATCACAACACCATAGTTTAGACCTCTATTTTCACACTCATGTATTTTAAATATATTTAGTATATTAGACAAAATTTTATTAAACTCATTCATACTATAGTTTACAATAAATTATTAGAACCCTTATTTTAATTATTATAGAATAAAATCCTTATATATATCTATCATTAATAGATATATAAACATATATAAGTCATTAAAATTCATAATAATATTTAGAAAATGGGAGAAAAATAATGTTTCTTCAGTAAATTTTCATCTAAAACAATTCATTTGAAATAGTTTCACAGATTCTTTCTGAGAATGATATAGATTATTTTCAAAAAAATTATTCTATTTAATTTTTTTTACATTTTTTGATAATTATATCTACCAAATTATTAATTTTTATAATTTATTTCAGAACCATATTAATTTCGAAAAAGAATAATGTTAATGGGATATAATCCCATTAAGAGTGCAATTACCCACACATAAATTTGTGAATAACTTATGTTCTAATTATTATTTATCATTTATTTTTATTTCATTAGACCCATTTATTCTTTTATTTATTTAATTAGGTTTCTTATTTGTTTCATTAAATACCATGAAAATTTTAAAAAGAAAAATATAAATATTGGGCTTTCAAGCCCACTAAGGGGTTAAAATGTAAAAAATTTCTCAAAAGTATCATCGAATTGGGGAAAAATCAATGTTGAGCCCAACATAGGGTGTTTAATTTGGTTAAGAAATTATCATAAATTTGAATTTATAATAATTTTAGACTAAATTAAAAAACAAAATTATATTTATAAATTTTTAGTATTATTTTCATAACACTCTCTTCCACTCGCATTCTCTCTCTGAAGGGGGAGGTAGTGTTTATTTAGAGGAGGGGAATGTTAGAGTATGATAGTGATATTTTCAAGGATATCATACGGTGTATGATTTTATGATATGAGTGGATATTATGCACTTAATATATATGGAATAAAATTCTATGATAAGATAAATCCATAAACACAAAATTTTTGTTGATCTATATTACAAATTTAGGTTATTATTAGAGGAAGTATTTCAATATTTTTATCTTCTCTATATGATTTGGAGGATTTTATGAATTAATAAAGGAATATAGACACTCCAATAAGAATATTAGATTTAAGATGAAGCTATTAATAACATTTTGTGGTGATTGGAGTTGTTTTACTGGCCACAGGAAACAAAAAGTGATAGTTGTGAGAAAAAAATTTTAGAAAAAACTTTGAGCATCTATAAAAAATAATAAAATAAATATTAAATAAATGAATAAAAATTAAAAAATAGAGGCTACCATTAGTGGATGTAAATTTTTGTGTGAGGGACCCACAAATGTTAGTTGGGTGGTTTGGTGTGGAAACTGGGGGTGTGACCCCAGTTTTATTTATAATTAAAAAAATATTTTCTAAATAAACCATGTGTAGTGGTATGGGTATGGGAATTTTCAATATGATTAAGAAAAAAAGGTTTTTGTTGTGGCTAACTGGATTGAAAAATTATTTAAAATTAAGCGTAGATCAACACCCCCAATTTTTAAAATATATAAGTTCTTTTTTATACATACATATATAAACATTTTTATAATTAATTAATTAACTAATTACATTGTTATAATATTTTTATTTCAAAAATATTTGTAAGTAATTTTAAAAAAATTTATTCTCCATACAGTATTGGAATTTTAATCCATCTTTTATAGTGATGTTGTGACATCTAGATGATCATTTTCTAACAAAAATGTGGTAGGTAATTCTTTTTAGTATGAAACTAGATTCTATGGGATAACTATTTACTAAATTTAGTTTTTTGGTAGGGAAGTGGTGAAGTCGTTATGGATGGTAAACTATTACAACTTAATGATAAATGGTGTATATTGTAGCAAAGTAAAGGAAGTTCCATTCAATAATTAGATGTATTTTGGTGGTAGAGTTCACTTTTATACTATTTTGAAATTCATGTTGGTATAATTAGACTAAAAAATAATTTGGTGATGAATAGATATTTTGAAAATATTTAATCCATTTTTTGTATAGTTATTTCTAGGATGATTCATGTTTTTCCTGGGAATTGGTGGTCGTAACATGGGATTCCATATCTTATAATGTTTTGAATTATCATTCTTCTTCGATATGGGATTAGTGGGATCAATTTTAATTAAATATTTTCACTCTCCTATGTATTAGTGGACCATGGTGCTCTATAGATGAAGGATATATATTAAAATTTGTTAATTACTCATGTTCGAGTATGTATGGGTAGTTCTTTTCTTTATTATCATGATGTTCACTTATTTCATAGCAATGGTCTTGTTTGGTAGATATAGAGAATGGTAGTGGGTTCTTTCTCCGAAACTCTACTATATAGTTCCTTTGGATATTTAATCACTGTTCTATATTTTAAATCTATATAGTGGATCTTTGTTGCTGAAATAACAATTGGTATAAAAAACTCCATTCCTGACATTAGAGGCATTATATTTCTAGTAAGTAGTTCTCTACATCATTTGAAGACCAATTAAGTGGATATATAATTAAAAGAATTAATGTTATGGATTGAAATGTTTGATAGGTAAAATATTTTTTATTATAAGATGTAAATAATATAATTTTTATATTAGTATGATTTGAATATTCTATTATCAATGTTAAGAAAGTGACCAAAGAGAAAGGTAATTGGGAGAAGCATGATTAAAATATAATTGGAGTTGTTCGGATAGAGTTATAAAAAATGTTTCTTTAAATACATAAGATATGAATACAACTATTGAACTTATGTTGATACTGATGAACATGTATAAGTCACTAACTATAATAGACAAGGTTTTTTTGAGAAAGAGACGCTTATTTTGAAAATGATGGAAGGAGAACTAATGAATGGTAATGAAAATTAAATCAACATGATCAAAATAAACTAAGACTCTATAAACATGATGTTTGAGAGTGTCTTCTTAGAATTAATATAGTTATCATCATTTCTAGATTCTTTGGATATGTTGGTTACTTCTACATGTAACTCTAGTTTTAAGGATGGCTTAGCATTTGAGGATATTAACAAAAAAAATGAATAAATTAGAAAGAAGGTAGTATATAAGTATAATATAAAACCATATATCATAGAGGGTGGAGGAAAAATAACTCTTTAGAGAATTAAAAAATGGAGAAGTGGATTTAGAGAATAGAACCATGGTAAATCGACAAGTCTAGTCCTGCATTCTTGAATTTTTTAAAGAAAATATATTAGAAAAAATATTGCAAGGACTAAAAGTTAAATTATAGAGGATCATCAATAAATACTACAACTGAGAAAGTGGATAGTATTTTACCGTGGAGTGTCAATAGTTTATTATAGTCAAGTATCATTGACTCAAAGGTGTGAATGATAAATACTTTATGATAATGGGATTTCATTAGGAAAATAGTTTCTAGTTCTACTAGAAATGATTAGTTTTGGAATTATCATATTGGTCACATGAGTGAAAATGGAAATAGAGTCCTGGATTATAAAGGTATATTGAAACAAAATTAGATAGATTAAAAAAATATATAAAGATTATATCATTGGAAATTTAGTTCCCCCAAATTTACCCTATGGGTTGAAGTGATCTCTTGTAGTACAACTATAGCGTCGATTCCACAATCTCTGAAGAATTGAACCTTTGGATAGACATATTTTTTTGAGATACATGGATATAAAGTGGATAAAGTTTAAGATATGAAGATTTATGGGGATGAAACACAATATGATTTAAATCAAAACAATCATTTAATATTGGTTGATCCCAGGTTGTTTATAGGTATAGATTATATAAAACATTTTTAGAAGATTTTAGCTCTACTAATTCAAGAAGTATCCAATAAATAAGATTATCCACCTAACCATTCAATGAATTAATTCCATGTCCCGACCCAATGAGGCCTATATGGATGATGATAAGTCGATGGTGACACCTGAAGCCTGCCTTCAACAGTACATGGGATAGAAACAAGCATTGAGAAGACATATGGTAAAATAAGAGGCCTTATCCTTAACTACTTGTACACACATACAAGCATCTCCATGAAATAGGACAGAGGTAAAGTAAAGGACTACAACATAAAGAGTATAAATATGCATGCAATGACCTCTAGGGAATAAATTAGAGTAAGAAAAAATAAAACCAAAGCATAAATGGAAAAAATATATGCCCAATCAAAAATAAGGTCCCAAACTGAAAATAATTGGAAAAAGGAAAATTGAGGACATCCTGGCTCCTAATATCCAAGTCCAACCATCCAACGTGACCAATCCACCCAAGTACCACTATGCTCCACCAAAGTCACCATAAACCTTCCTATTATATTCATAAGACACGACATGTGTGAGTGAATCCCACACTAGGGTGAGTATATACATACCTAGTAGTACTCCCCAAAAACCGAAAAGGGAGTGATAGAGAGATACAACCATAGTTAGCTCAATCTATTAGCTAAAGGGAAACCAAAACCTTATATATATTCTCATAAAGAAACCCAAGAAATAGAGAAAGGGGATATCCATCTGCACAACCTAACTAAGAATAATGAGTCTTCTTACAACTCCAAAAGTCCATCTTGGATGCCCGACATCCTACACAACCACACAAGAATCCATGTAGAGGACCTTCACCTCATCACTAAGCTCAACAGTTGAGGGGGAACAATCTCTAATGGAGGACCCACTCCCTGTCAAAGCTTATATACATGGGGGGGGTGCCACCCCACCCATGCCCTGTATTATAAGGGGGGTTGCCAAACCTACCTATGTAAACATTATTGGGGACTTGCTTGCTGGTGCAACAATGGAGTTTCCAAAACTAATGTATTTCTAATAAACCATCCCATTCACCATCATCGTACAAGCATTGCTGAAATAAGCATCACACTCATGAAACCTCATGTCGTGTATTTGATTAAAAAATGAAGGAATCCATCAAGTTCTATATGGAAAATTTCTCCGGATTGGTTACTTGCAAGCCCAAATTTGATCCATAAAGTAAGAGATACACATTAAGGAATATCACGAGAGAGGTATATGATGTGTACCTAGGGTCATGTGGTGTGTGACCTTGCCTAGACACCTGGCCATGTCCTTGTCTGCACATGGCTTGGATGGCCATGTGAGACTACACAACGTGTATTAGTTTCCCAGGGCTTGCCCATGTCTATCTAGCTCATGACCGTTTATACTTTATATTCCTGTGTACATTGGTCTTGTATGGGTACATTGACCATGTCCATGTAAACAATGGTTCCCATGTACTATTGACATTCCCATGGTACTGGCTATTTCCATACCCATGTATCACTGGGGTACATGTTGATCTACTAAGACCAGGTCACGTGGCTTGTATGTGTCATACAAGGTGTGTGATACTTATCTTCACAAAAAACTCTATATCTGTCACAACCAAGGGACTACACAACATTTGTTCCTAGACTATATGTTGTGTAAGTTGGGATTTTCTAGAAACTGAAGAAGGTTTCATGTGTCTCACCCGAACTACCTCCACCACCATTTCCACCTCAATTCATGTCAGGGAACATGGATCTAGGGCTGACTAACCTACTCGTCATTGAAAAGGAGTCAAAGTTTTCAATAATTATTTTCCTACTCACTACAATGTATCATGGTTTGTAGGGTCGAGCCCACATGGAATGAAAGTGACCAAATTTCTTGTCTTTTCAAAACAACTCCACCATTGTCGATTGTGGGGAGACTTTCTTTTTAATTTTTTTTCTTTTTATATTCTTTTTTTATATTTTTAAGAAGTAATGAAACACTAGAAGAATCATTTTACAAAAGAGAACTATGTCTAAAACTAAGTTGTGATGAAGTAACAGTAAAGTAGTGAACTAAGAAATAGAAACAAACACAGAGAAAATTTATCAAGAAAACACTCAAGAATTCAAAATTCCACTGGTTGAAAATTTGAAATCTTCACTAAATTTTATCACAACACACCTTACAAAAAGATTGAAAAATATTACTCACCGGAAGATAGTTCAGACATGAGGTTGAATCCTAGAGTTTGCCACTTCAGGTTTCATTAATTGCTAAATTTTAATGAAAAGGCTATTGGAACTTAACTCACCATTAAATTATAATATTGATGAGATTAATGCATGAAAAAAGATGATTTCAAGATCAATTTGGGTGATTAATCTTGAAGCTTTGAATTTTGAAAAATAAGTAAGGGTGTGAACGAATTGAATGAAAATCAAAATCGATTTTTCCGATCAATTCTGATTTCATGAAAGAGTAAAGTATAAAATTGAGATATAAACCAGTGAAATTTCACAATTCTCGAGCTAAAAGTTTTAGCCTAAGATCATATTGATCGAAAAATAGTAATATGATTTGATTACATAGTACATAAATTAAGAACAAAGAGGGAGGAAGAACTCCCCTAGTGTTTCTGCTCTTTAGGACTCTGTCTCCGAAAGATGATGAAAGAATGATCTTTGTTGGTCTCTTGCTGCTCCACTCTCCTCGTCTTGTGGAAAGTGTCGAATGTAATGAATGAATGGTCCATTCCGTCTCCCACCTCGTGTTCTGCTGCTACTTCAAATTTTAAATCTTCTGTCATGCTCTACTTAATCACCAACAATCCTCACCAACTTATCTTGTCTCTCACAAAGACATCGTAAGCGTGCACTTTTCACTGGACAGACTGTCACATTATCATAACCCTTGTAACTGATTTCCCGGTGGAATTTGGGATGTACTTGGATGTTAATCGAATTCCTCTTTGAATCCGCATACAAAAACAAAGACTAAGAATAAAACAGTTTATGTTAAATAAAATTTATTATTATAATTATTAATATAATAATTGATAAGTATAATTTATTAAATTTTTTAATTAAAATCAATTAAATTAAATTATTTTCTTTAGAACTTTTATTACTTACTAAATATTTAATTAACATTATTTTAAGTTAATATTTTATTAACTTAAAAAGAGGTTATTATTTTATAAAGTTAATTAATTATTTTATTTTAATATCGTTATTAATTTTTCTTTTAACTAATAAATTTAACAAGTTTATTATTATAATAATTATTAAAGTATTTAGTATTATAAATTTATTTGGTTTAATTAGTTATTTTAATTTTATTTCTAAATTATTATTAATATTTTAGTTTTAAAATACTTTATTTAATTATTTAGTTTTATATTTTTATTTTATTATTAATTAATTAATTAATTTATAATAATAATTATTATTTCATTTTTTAAAATTTATTTTTCCATCCCCCATTTCCTCCTTATTCACTACGCAACTGGGGGTAAGCTTCCTCCTGAACAGCAGCGGATGACTTACTCCTCATCATGCGACGGCGGTGGGTTGTGACCAGCGGACGACGGGTTCCGGTTTCTCTCGGCATACAGCGGCGTGGCCTCAGCGACAGGCAACGAGCTTGTCCTCCAGTAGATCTACTCCACCCATCTCTAGTTCCGGTCAGCGACACCGGCGACTCAGGCTTCTTAAAGCAGGCGGTGCAGCTAATCTTTGACACCCTAACAGGGGAATGATGGTGACTCCAAGCTTGACCAGTCGCCGCCAAAACAAAGAAAAGGGTGGAGTGGTAGGACACGTTGAGTGGAAATATTTAATAAAAAGTGCAAAATTAATTAATTAAATGAATAAAAATTTAAATAAATGATGTGGAAAACTACGTAAATTTATGACCACATCAAATTCCGCCACAATTAAGCATTGATTGCCCTCAATCAATTAACATGCTTATTAACTTTGAATAACAGAAGTGTTTCTATTAATCAACTCAAAATGTAACATGTTAATCAATTTAAAAATAGAGGATAAGGAACTATCAATAGGATTTTTGAAATATAATGTTCAAATGAATCTTTCCCAATTTAAGATACTTACTGGGTAATTAAATGAGCAAAGAATCATCCACTTTTGAGGATGTCTTGCCTCGTATATGAATCTACCTAATAACTTACTACAATTCAAATCCAAGTACTAAGTTCATGAATGATAAAAGGTTAAAAGTAAATGGAATCAAGAACTTAACAAAAAGGACCTTAAACATTGACTTTCACCTAGGTTCCAAAAGAAAAAATTGAGTTAATTTTTTTGAATCACCTTAGTGATACAACATAAATGATTCTATACAAACCAATTGTCCCCTTCTTCATCTGGTGTTGATTATTCCCCTTATCTTAGGCACTTTATTTTATTATTATTTTCTCAATCCATGTATCTTGTGTTGAGCACTATGCATATGCACTTATTCAAATTTGTTGAAAGTGATTTTGTTTAACAGAAACATACCCAGTGCCTAGTGTCTAAGAGGTTCACCTTGGGTTCCTGAATACTCATTTTACTCCAGTTTCAACAGATTCATATGAAACACATCTAAATTGTCCCACTAAGGTGATTATTATTTTTTAAAATAATTAAAAAAAGTGAGTCCCCTAGGTAAAGGTTCCAACTTACAGTGCTTAAAGTTATGAACTAAATTCCAAAACAGTTATCCAATATCACTCTCAAACATAGTTCCTAAAAAGAGAATTCATAAATTCACTAAGAAAAATCACTCAGTAATCATTCACCTTCGTAAGTTCCAGATTCAAAGCAACTCTTAAAAACCAGTAAAGTAATTGTTCTTAAGAAAGACTCATTTGGATTAATGTGAAGCCTAAAAAATCTGAAATTTTGAAAGAATTTTGAAAAAAATAACCATTTTTTAAACAAAAAGTTTAAAGAGCAGTGGGAACTAATGGGCTTCCATTAAGCACAATTTAGATCAATCATGAATTGACTCTCTCCCCCACCTTTAAAACCCAATCTTTTCCCCAAATTTGAATTCAAATAGATAGAAGACACATTTTGACAATTTAATTTCAAAGAAGATTTGTATTTCAGTAGATTTATGACATGTTAAAGGTCTCATTGAAAACCAAAAATATTGTTTGACATAATAAACAAATTTTAATACTACAGGTTCACATACATTTTCAATTTAATTGAGTGGTAAAATTTGGCAATTTAAGTTCCAAATAGTAGTATGTGAAAAAAATAGGTGCACAATGAATAGGGTGTAACATCTTAACAGATTGGATTTAATATGATGTTCAATAAAGCATAAAAAAAGATAGCTAACACCCTTAACAGAAACAAGTAGAATACTACTAAAGCCATGCAACAAAAAATGTGGGTATGATCCCCCACACTTAATTTAACATATTGAATGAATCTAAACACATTGTAGCACTTGTAGTAAAATTTTCTAGAAACAGGGAATATGTAGCAATAACTTCCAATACAGCAAAACATGCAATAATTTTTTTTTCTAGTAGCACTCTCTAACTCACCGTTAGCATTTTATCAGTGAGTCATCAATGACTCAAAGAAAACACTGACTGATCAGAGAATTTTTACAAGTAATAAGGAGCATAAAATAAATAAATAAATTAAATGAAGGTACTTCCCTGACTTAATGTAGTTTTCACAGTAGCTTGTGATTTGATAACACGAGGGAATTATGCTCTTTTAATAACACAACAACAACATCCTTCTTTACAGAACAAGAAGACCAAGAACAAAGGAACATCAGGAAATACACAGAAACAGAGCAAAAAAACTTTATTCAAAAAACAAAATTGGCACAAAAGTAAAGATAAAGAATAAACCATGGGTTAAATCCCATGAAGCATTAAGTTTTAAGTCTTTATTTAGACTTTATTCAAATTCATTTTTCCAGTATAGTGAAGGTAGCCAAGCTCGTTGGCTATCCTTCAAAATAAAGTTTGACTCTCTTCCTATTAACCAGCATGAGTGTGTTTTCCTCACCTAAAATCTCAACAACACCATTCCTTAAAACTCTAACAACTGCAAATGGACCAAACCACTTGGATTTTAGTTTTCCAGGAAAGAGTTTAAGTCTTAAATTAAATAAGCGAACCTTCTGTCCAGGTTTAAATTCTTTGTTGTTAATGAAAAATCATGAAAGACTTTGGAACTTTCTTTGTATATCCTATAATTATCATAAGACTCTCTCCTTATCCCATCTAACTCACTCAACTCAAGTAGTATCCTCTATCCAGCACTCTTAAAATCAAAATTTAAGGCCTTAACTAGCCAATATGACTTGTGCTGCAACTCCACAGGCAAATGGAAACATTTCCCAAACAATAGCCTATATAGAGACATTCCTTTTGGGGTCTTAAAAGCTATTCTATATACCCACAAAGCTTCATCTAACTTAAGTGGACAATCTTTTCTAGAGTGAGAGATAGTTTTCACTAGGATCTATTTCAGCTCCCTATTAGAAATCTCTACCTGTCTACTAAATTATGGATGGTAGGCAGTACCAATCTTATGGGTGCATCTATTTTTTTATTAAAGCCTTAAACTTATAGTTTTTAAAGTGTTTTCCATTATCATTTATGAATGCTTTTGGTAATCTAAATCTTGAAAAGATATTCTTTTTAACAATCTTAATGACACTGTTGCCTTGATTGTTGGGTAGTGCTACTACGTCAACACACTTAGAAACATAATCTACAACTAGAATATACTCACTCCCATGGGATGATGGAAATGGATCCCTGAAATATAAACCCCAGACATCAGAAATCTCAAATTCTAAAACACCCTTTTGGGTTAAATCTTACTTCCTACCAACATTACCTTACCTATGACACCTATCACAAAAAACGACAAAGATCCTAGCATCCTTGAATAAGGTGGGATAATAAAAACCATATTGAAGGACCTTTTGAGCTGTCCTCTCACCTCTATGGTGTCCTCTCCAAGGTGAGGAGTTACAAATTTCTAAAATAGGTAGAATCTCTTCCTCACGCACACACCTTCTAAGTATCCCATCAGCACACCTCATAAATAGTAAAGGATAATTCTCAATGAAGTACTTTAGTTTTGAAATAATTTTTTTTCTTTGGTTATTAGACAAGTCTTTTGGAATGACACCTGCTGCCAGGAAATTGGTAGAGTCTGCAAACCAGGCAGACTGCCTTATTGAGATAATGAGTAATTTTTCATCAAGAAATAAAGAATTAATATCCCTTGGATTATCATAGTGAGTATGAGGAAGCCTAGAAATATGGTATGCAATTATGTTTTCATCTATCTTCTTATCCCAAATATCTAAGTCAAATTCTTGTAACAAAAAAATCCACCTAATCAACCTAGGTTTAGACTCTTTCTTAGATAGAAAGTATTTAAAAGTAGAATGGTCAGTGAATGTGATGAATTTAGAACCTAGTAGATACTTCCTAAACTTATTAATAGAAAAAAATATCTAACAAATCCTTTTTAGTAGTGGTATAGTTCTTTTGAGCCTCATCTAGAAGTCTACTAGCATAATAATCCACACGAAGATTCTTATCCTTCCTCTATCCTAGGATATCTTCAATAACTATATCACTAGCATCAAACATTAATTCAAAAGTGAGTTTTCAATCTGGGGATGTGATGATAGGTGATGTAGTGAGTTTTTCCTTAAGCATATTAAGTGATTTTAAATAGTTTTCATAAAAAACCAAGGGTACATCCTTAATAAAAATTGAACACAATGCATTATTGATTTTTGAAAAGTCTATTATAAACCTCTGGTAGAAACCAACATGCCCTAAGAAACTTCTAACACCTTTTACATTTTTAGGTGGTGGTAATTTTTGAATTACTTTAACTTTGGTAGTGTCTACCTCCAAACCTCTCTTGGACACTTTATGCCCTAACACAATCCCCTCAATGACCATGAATTTAAACTTTTCCCAATTAAGAACTAGGTTAGTCTCTAAACGCCTCTCTAAAACTAACTCCAAATTTCCAAGACAAGTATCAAAAGTACTACCCACAATAGAGAATGCATCCATGAAAACATCTAAAATCTACTGAATCATGTTAGAAAAGATATTCATTGTGAACCTTTGAAATGTAGAAGGGGATCCACACAATCTAAAGGTAATATGCTGGTAAGAAAATGTCTCAAAGGGGCATGTGAAGGTAGTTTTTTTCCTAATCCTCTCAAGACACTAGAATCTAATTTTAACCATAATACCCATCCAAGAAATAGAAAAATTCATTCTCAGTAATCCTCTCAAGAACTTGATCAAGGAATGGCATTGGAAAATGGTCCTTCTTAGTGGATTAATTATGCTTCCTATAGTCTATATAGACTCTCCATTTTTTGGCATTTATAACATGAATTTCTTCATTCTTCTAATTGGTAACAATAGTGAAACGTCATTTTTTAGGGATTACTCGGACCAGACTGACCCATGTTCTATCAGATATATGGTATATGATTCCATTGTACAGTAGTAGGATTACATCTTCTCTAACAAATTCTTTCATTTTAGGATTCAATCTCCTTTGACATTCTACCCTAGGCTTGTGGTATGGCTCCATAGGGATCTTATACATACATAATGAATGGATAATTCCGTTAATATCTGCTATGGTCCAGCCTATGAAAGATTTGAATTTCTTCAAGACATTTAACAATCTTTCTTCTTGATCTATATTCAGCTCTATAGAAATGATTATAGGAAGTGTGGAGTTCTCACCCAAGAATGAATATTTAATATGTGCAAGAAGTAATTTAAGTTCAAGTATGGGTTGTTTTTCACTTGATGGAAGAATCTTGGGGCTAGGAGGTCCAAGATCTTCACCATATTTCTTATAAGGTGTTTTAAAAGCTGAAAGATTTTCAATTTCATGACCAGTTTCAGAATTGAGTACACTGCTATCCAAGATAGACATCTCAATATCTAGAGTTTCTAAATTTGAAATTAACAGATTTATCAAATAAAAGTTATCAAGTTTTATCAACATATCTCCCTATACTTCATCAAAATATTAATTTTTTTTGTGATAATAGAATCACCTTCACGTTCCCTCAGAAATTTTCTAAGTTTAAAAACATATGACACATATTCAGCTGAAGAAAAAACTGGATAGTTGTCCAGTTCTAATTTTTTTCAAGATTCTCATTTTGAATAGATTGTATAGTATGTGAAATAGGAAAATCAAGACTTTTAGTTTAAAAATTTATTTCATTATATGTGTATTTTTATTCAGATTCTCTAGGATTGTCAAATTGATTATCAACCTCTAAGGACTCTTTCTTTGAACAATTTTCATGGAATGTTGGTCCTTTAACATTTTTAAAAACATTAAATTCTTCCTATTGCTCTCTAATTTTAAAAATTATCTGACCCTTAGATATATCAATGAAAACTCCACTAGTGGCCAAGAAGGGACTACCCGGAATGATGGGAACCTCTTGGTCACACTTAATATCTAAAACTAAGAAGTCATATGGTATAAAAAGTTTCCCAACTCTAACTAAAAATTCATATACCCTTCCCATAGGATGAGTGAAAGAATGGTCTACCAATTGTAGGATGATTGTGGTGGGTTGAAGATCACCCAATATAAGTTACTGGAATAGTGAGTATGGGATCATATTGAGGCTATCACTTAAGTCACACATGTATTTGAGTTGACTAGAATTTACTAAGGTGTAGGGTATGATAAAGCTACCTCGGTCTTTGAGTTTGGGTGGGATCTTCTTTTGGAGTACAACACTACACTCTTCAGTGATGCTATAGGTGGAAAATTCTTCAAGAGTATTTTTGTTTGAAATTTTTTTTAAGTGATTTCAAGTAATATGGAATTTGGATTATGGCTTGGATGAAAAAAATGTTCACTTGGATCTTAGTCAAAAACCAAAGGAACTAAAGAAGTTACACTTTGGCATCACTTTTGGGTTTCAATTTTTTAGGGAAAGAGATGGGTGGGGAAAAGTTACTTAGGATAGTAGGAATATCCCTCATTTCTTCAACATATTTTTCCTTAACATTGTTCTATTTATATTTAGAAAAAATTTCATCTTGAATTTCAGGTGAAAAATTCATATTTTCTTCATTTTAATGAATTTTATGTTGATTTCCATATTCTGTACCAAGAAGATTTTTGTTTCCGGATTCTTTCAATTTTTTATTTTGGTTATTTTCAAAGTTTTTTTCAGATTCAGTTTGATTATTTAACCCAACTGTAGTCACAACATCTATAGAGTTCTCCCTAGGTTTCAGTTCAGTTGTACTTGGTAGTCTATCTCTATCCTTAGATGTTAAGTCTCTAGCAAGTTGGCCTAGTTGTGTTTCCATGTTCTTCATTCTAACATCATTTTTAATTTTATCACATTCATATTGGACTTGATGTTTATTCTGTTTATTTTTGAATATTTCCTCTTGAGAGACCATTCTATTTAAGGTCAGATCCAGTTTTGAAGACACTTGTCCATCATAATTACCTTTAGAATTAGAAGATTCACCAACTTATTTATTTTGATAGGTTTTTCTAGGTTGGTTTTGGTAACAAGGGGCAGTAGGTTGTTTAATTAGGCCTTTTTATTTTCAGTACATATTCGGATGGTTCCTATAGCCTTAGTTGTAATTATTTGAAAATGGGTCTTCCTTAGCAAGAATTCTAGGACTGTGGTTTAAAAAGTTAGAATTTTCTTATTGGGTTGTCATGTCAAAGTTAGGATATAAGTTTTCAGTGTGACCGAACATCCCACAATGAGAACATTGTTCTCTAAGTGATTGATTTGTGTTTTGATAGCTAACTTGGTTTACAAATTGTTTAGAATTATGGTTCATTAAATATTGATGTTGTTTGGTGATTTCAGAAAGTTGAGCTTGTGTTTTCATTTCCCTTAGAGAACTAATATTAGAATTTCTATTCACTCTTTTTCTTCTTGAATTTTAATGTTGAGAGTTCAAAGCAAGGTTATTGAAAATTTGTGTTAACTTTTCATCAGTCTTATCATTATAATTACCCCCAACAGCTTGATCAACTATGTTCTATCCAGAGGAGGATAACCCTTTATAGAAGGTGTCCATGAGAATGTGGGATGGGAGTTGATAATGGGGAAACTGCCTAAGAAGGTCCCTAAATCTATCCCAAGCCTCATGAAAGGAAAAAGGTAAACACTCGCATTCTAAGTTAATTCTCAATGAGTACTAAAAGAGTCAATTTCTTCATAATATTGTAGAAATATCCAATTAAGGCAAGAGAGTCCACATTAGAGAGTCCATTGAATGCAGGAATTAGAGAAATGTGGGACTATTTCAATTCATAGTTTTTGGATCAAGGTGTTAACCTAATGGATGATGGATTACTTGAAACTTTAAGGAGTTGGAACTCCCTCATATTAGGTCTCCCATTCTCTTCTAAGAGTTCATAGTGATGGTTTTGGAAGTTTTTGGGTGTAGGGACTCTTTCATCTAAATTTTCAATTTCAATTTTGTGTTTTATTCTTAGTGAAGCTAAGTGTTTATTCAGTTCAGGGTTCAAGGTCTATAACCTAGAAGTAGAAGACCATGTGCACATACAATTGGTGATAATAGGTGAATTTCAACACAAGAAGTAGTAACAGAAATAATGTAGTAGAACAGTGGGATAATATGGTGGGAAGAAACAGAATATGAATCAAAGAATAAATTTTTTTAACACAATTTTCAATTTTTCAATTTTTTTACTATTTTTTATATAATATTTTTTAATATTTTTTAGAAAAGAATAGTCACTCAAATCCCTCCCCAGTAATGTATCCAAAAACTTAACATGCTCATCATTGATAATGAGTCAAAGTTTAAATTTTTTATTTTCCTACTCACTATAATGTATAATGGTTTGTAGGTTCGAACCCACAAGGAAGGAAAGTGACCAAATTTCTTTTCTTTTAAAAATAACCCTATTGTCTTCAGTAGTGGGGAGACTTTCATTTTAACTTATTCTTTTTTATATTATTTTTTTATATTTTTTAAGAAGTAATGAAACACTAGAAGAATATTTTTACTAAAAATAACTAAGTCTAAAACTAAGTTGTGATGAACTAATAGTAAAGAAGTGAACCATAAAACATAAACAAACACTATGAAAAATCATCTAGAAAACACTCGGGAATTCTAAATTCCACTGGTTTAAAATTTGAATTATTCACTAAATTTTATCCCAACACACCCTACAAAAATATTGAAAAATCTTCATCACCATAAGATAGTTCAAAAAGGATGTTGAATCCTAGGGTTCTCCACTACAGGTTTCATCAATTGCTAAATTTTAATGAAAAGGCAATTGGAACTTAACTCGCCATTAAATTCTAATATTGATGAGATTAATGATTGAAAAATATGAGTTCAATATCAATATCTCTGATTGATCTTGAAGCATTGTATCTTGAAAAATAATTAATGGTGTGAACAAATTGAATGAAATCAGAATCGATATTGACGGTCAATTCCGATTTCATGAAAGAGTAAAGTGTATAATTGAGATATAAACCAGTGAAATTTTACAACTCCAAAGATAAAAGTTTCAGCCTAAGTTCATATTGATTAGAAACAGTAATATTATTAAATTATAGAGTACAAAAATTATGAACAAAGAGAGAGGATCAACTCGCCTAGTGTTCCTGATCTCTAGGAATTTGTCTTCGAAAGACGATGAATGGATGATCTTTGTTGGTCTCCTACTGCTTTGCTCTCATCATCTTGTGGAAAGTGTCAAATGTAAGTGAATGAATGGTCGAATTTGTCTCTTACCTCATGTTCTGCTGTGGCTACAAATTTTAAATCTGTTTTCATGTTCTACTTAGTAATCAGCAATCCTCACTGACTTATCTTGTCTCTCAAAAAGACACCGCACATGTGCACTTTTTACTGAAACACTTTCATATGATCATAACCCTTGTAACTAATTTCCTGATGGAAGTTGGGATATACCTGAATGTTAATCGAACTCCTCTTTGAATCTGCATAAAAAAACAGAGACTACGGTTAAAATATTTTAACTTAAATAAAATTTATTATTATAATTATTAATATAATAATTGGTTTAATTTTATATTACTCTTTAGTTTATATTAATAATTAATAATTAATAATTATAATTTATTAATTATTTTTATTTAAATAAAATAAAATATTTTATTTTATTTAGAACTTTTATTAATTAATAAATATTTAATTAATATTATTTTAAGTTAATATTTTATTAACTTAACAAAAGATTATTATTTTACAAAGTTAATTATTTATTTTATTTTAATATCATTATTAGTATTTTAGTTTTAAAATATATTATTCAATTACTTAGTTTTACATTTTTATTTTATTATTAAACAAATAATTAATTAGTTTATAATAATAATCATTTATATTTTTTTAAATTTATTTTTCTATCCACCCTCCCCCCCTGTTCACTACACAACAGGTGTGGGGGTTAGGTGGTTAGCTTCTCAAAGCATATGTGATGATTCCTCCTGAATACCAGCTGACTGACACTCCTCGTCATGCGATGATGGTGGTTTATGACTGACAGATGGCTGGGTCCGGTTTCTCTTGGCACATAACAGTGTGGCCTTGGCTATCCACAATGACAGGCAACAAGCTCATTATCTAGTAGATCTACTATACCCATCTTCACTTTAGGTCAGTGGTGACGATGACCCTGGCTTCTTCAAGCAGGTGGTGCGGCTCTTCTTCGACACCCTAACACAATAACAATGATGATCCCTCATTCCTTAGCATCAGCTTCAACTCAGATATGGAAATGGTTGTCAATTTTGGATCTGATAGAATCTAAATTTTAGGTTTTAGATTTTTATTGAATTTGTGGTTGGTGGCGAGTTTGGTTTGGGATTTGATGCTAGTAGAGGGCTGTTTGACGGTGGCTAGTGGAAGTTCAAAGGAAGAAGAGGCAACAATGTGAAAATAGGGGAACAATAGTGACTCCAAGATTGAGGTTGACATTGAGTGGACGTCACCGGTGGTGGTGCCAGTATGAAGATGGAGAAATAGTGACACTGAGTCACCGTTCCAAGAAGAAAAATAGTGGTATCAAATTCCTAGTGGTAGTAGTGACTCAATGAGTCATCAACAAAATAGAGAAAAAGTTGGAGTGTTAGGACTGGAGAAGACGAATCACAGCTAATGGGAACGGTGACTGGGTGAAAGAAAACAACGACAAAGTAGAAGGGGTGGAAGTGATAGAAACAATGTTGAGTGGGACTCACCATTGATATTGGGGGTGACCATGATACATATCACCATTGGAAAATGAAAATTTGACAATGGATGGAAATATTCCACCATTGATATGAAATTTGAAAATGATGGAATGAGTCACCGTTAGGAAACAATAACTTAAATCTAGCAGTGACTCACCTGATATCAGAAAATAAAAATCTGAATGTTAAAAAAAAGTTAAATAAATCATTAATAAAATTAAAACAATATAAAATATAAATATTGATAATAAGTAATTCATTTATTAATTTAAAACTTAATCTTAATTAAGATTTGAATTAAATAAAACACAATTTAGTTGGAAAATTAATAAATTTCACAAACTGAGGTCTAAAAAGTGAAAATAAAACAAGCATTAAAAATTAATTGAAATTTTAGTATGCAGATAGATTAAAACAAAAGAACAAGAAACATTAAATCAAATTAAAACAATAAATTTAAAAGAGTAAAATTAGTTATTGGAATTTCATAGGAATTTTAAATTAAATTAATAAAGTTTAATTATCTTAAAAAACAAAACAGTTTAACAATAAAGTAAATATTTAAGTTAATTAAATATAAAAAAATTAATTAATGAATTAATTATTAAAAATAACTACATATAATTATAATGATAAGTAGAATTTTTTTTAATAAGTGTAAAAAAAATAAATAAAAAATATAACAAAGAAAATTAATAATTCTAAGACTCAAAATATAAAATTAATTATAAAATATGATTAAATAATAAAATTAAAAAATTGAAAATATTTAAAAAAATTGAAAAAATTAATTAATTAATGATGTGGAAAACTATGTAAATTTAGGGCCATATCACTGACCATGCCCAATATTTCATCGGTTTCCAGATTCCAGCCACCCAAAATCTGTGTAGCTCTTCCTGCACACCACACCTATCCTGTGGACGAATAATAAAGAATTGGCCTCTGATCCATGTCTCAATCATCCACAACCTACATCACACCATGATCCATCCATAGAACAATTATCCACACAGATTTCATGCATCCACCATGAACTTGGGGGTTCTATCACGCTTGAATCCAACCCATGAATGTTGAACTATGACCTCATATTCCAATATAGAGGAGAAAAATGGTGGCATAAATGAACAAGAATGAACTAAATACACCATTAGATGATGCGATCTAGACTAATGATCATAAATTGTGGAACCCTGGGTGGAATCAAGTCCTAAAAAATATAAACCGGGTTCAAAACTCAATTAATATGAGGGTTCAGGTGAAGAATGGGTAATATGAAATCAATAAAAGTAGATAATAAATTCCATGATTATAAATTAACTCAAAGGAAAAATCTTAAAGTAAATATCCCTAACTTGAGATTGGATCAATCATTGGATGAGAATACATCTTCTAGCGATGGAGAACTATATCTGCTATATTCATCATTTGTGTCAGGGTTCACCATGATCCAACTTTCATCGTTCTTTGATCCTGATCCACCGATGAAGAGTGATTCTTCCTCCTATATAATATCCCAAGGTTTTGTGGCTAAATATGGATATTTTATATTAGTTCATATTTACATAGGAGGCCTTAGGCTGGGTCATAAAAATAAATAAATAAAATTAATTAATTAATTTACTTAATGTGGAATGATTAATGAAAAACAACTTTATAACATGATTAGGGTAAATCCCACATTCCAGAAAAAAATGAGGTACCTTATTTCCCATCCAAGGTCCCAAATAATGGTAAATCCAATTATTAAAAAAATATGTTCATGAATGAGAAAATATATTTAATATTTTTAACATATCAATACTCATTTCTTCCAGGCCCAGGAATCTAGTGTTGACCTAGTGCTTAACTTCAAAATTTTTCCATAAAATATTCTAAAGTCTTACAAGGAAAAAATAGAGTCATCACATTCTCCTTGTATTCAAGGATTTTCACCTTTAAAAGCACAAGCTATATAGAAAGGTGATGGTAATGAGCCCGCATCTTGCTGTCATTATCCTAGGAGCTCTCCAACATGATCCTGTGTTTCCAAAGCACACAAACCAAAGGGATGGTCCATCTATGCATGATCCTCTCCTAGTTATCCTCAATAAACACTAGGTACTCTATGAAAGTAGCTTCATCCTCTATGTCTAATTCATCCCGATTAATAACATGCATCAGTTCATGCATGTATCTCCTCAACTGAGATGCATGGAATATGTCATGCACTTAGTCCAACCATGGGGGAATGTTAATCGGTATGTAACCTCACTAACCATTCAAAGGATTTGGAATAGGTTGATAAACATATAGTATATATTGTTTCTCTGGACAAACCTCCACAATACTCATCATGGGGATAATCCCAAGAAAACATGATCTCCCTTCATTTTCTCTAAAGGCCCATGAAATCAATCCATGTAAGATTTTTATATGATCTGTTCTATATTTATATGCTCATGGATCACTTGAACTTTCTCAATCATCTCCTACACCATATTTGGCCTAACAAGACATGTATCACCAATATAATTCCAATATAAGGGTGACCTACTCAGACTTGAAAGGTTTCATGCTGATAGTAGAGTGATAGCTGTAATTATATGAAAAATATTCCAATGGAAATTGATCCTACCTTCCCCGGACAAAATCTAACATCTGAGCTCTTAATATATCCTCCAATATGTGGATAATCCACTCGGTCTTCCCATTTTCTTGGGGGTGAAATTTTGTACTCATCCTCAACATGGTCCCAAATTCCTTCTATAATTATCTCCACAACTATGACATGAACTAAACATCACGATCAGATATAATCCTTGAGGGTACCCCATGAAACTAGATCGTCTCCCTCATGTACAACTATCCCAAACTCTTAACCAAATTCTTCACCCTAATGGCATGAAATTGCATTGAATTGGAAATTTGATAAATAATCACCCAGATATAATCATGGAAAATTGTTATATATAAAATCCTTATAAAAAAGTCCACATATATTATAATAAACCTGGTCTTTACATACATTAACATAGAATCACTTTTGGGGAATACTTAAAACATTATAAAAACAAATGCCCAAAGTTCATAGTAGTCTACTGCCTTTGGAAACATGTAAACATAAACACTGGCACATAAAGAAGCTACATCATATCCCACTAGGTTCTTCATGACTATCATCCTTCTTATAAAAATAAACCACAATATATATCTTGATAACCTGGGGAAGAAAACATAAAAAGGGGTGATCTCATATGCTTAGTAAGGGTAAAAAATGGATACATGTAAGCATAAACATGATCATAGTGTATAATAACATGATCATGAAAATAAGAGATCATACCCTGCATGTCAAAGATCATAACAATGAATCATGGAATAAATATTATCAGTTTATATGATATGAATCATAAGGGAACAAAGAAAATAATCCATGAAATTATAACATAGGAATAAAACATGGAATCATGGAAAGCACATAAGCATATAATACTATTTCTGTAGTATCCATGACATCGCTACTAAGATCATATTAGTGGAAAAGTTCATTTACTGAACTAGGTACACCCCCGTTCTATCCCTGTATTACTGAACAAGGTAAACCCCTATTCTAGACCTATATTACTGAACCAGGTAAACCCCATTTTTAGCTCTATATTATTAAATTGAGTTTATTTCATATTTCATCCATGTCTATCTTATGAGATATAAATCTTTACCCAATACATTAGAGTTAGATATAGGTCCCACCCATCTCATAGTGAAATCATCCATACATGTTCCACAAGATCATAAATAATCATATTATAACCCATGTATTGAAATTTTTATTACAAAAATTTAAACATATTATAACTTATGAAAAAAGAGAAAGTTTTAATAATCATTTCATAAAAATAGTAACCCATGAAAGAGAAATGGATTTCGAAAACATATAACCAGTGAAAGTGAAATGGATTTCATAAAAATATTACCCATGAAATAGAAATAGATTTCATAAACATATAAGAGAAATGGATTTAATAAATATATAACCCATGCAAGAGAAATAGATTTCATAAACATATAACCCATGGCACAGAAACAGGTTTCATAAATACCATGACATTAATCACAACCCATTCATATATAGGATATGCATGGAACCTTTAGATCATTTCATATAAGGGAATGAGTAACATCAACGAATGTATTCTTAGGTGGAAAATAATTTTGAAATAACATTCAAAATTAATTTCTTGAGGAAAATATCCTATATTCTTTGAAAAATTCTCTTAAAACATATAAATCCATTGAAAATAATTTTCTTGAATATAACCTTTAAATATTATAAAGAAATATTTGAAAAAAAATTGGAAACCTTTTTATTTTAAAACATATAAAGAGAGCTAAAAAACGTTTCGAAATTTTTTTTCATTTAAAACTAATAAAAGAAGATTGAAAACATTTTGAAATAAATTTATTTGAAAATGATTTTAATAATTATAAATAAATCTTTAAATTTTTTTGATAACCTTTTTACATGAAAACATTTTAATGAAGTTTAAAAATGTTTTAAAAATGATTTATTTGAAAATATTTTGAAAACATGTAAATAATGATTGAAAACATTTTGAAAACAATTTCCATGAAAATTACTTTTAAAAATATTTCTTAAATATAAAACTTTTAAAAATTAAAATGAATCTTCAAAGAAATGATGGAGGGTAAATTCATACATGTCATACACAGTAAATAGAACATTACTTTTTTTTATGAAAAAAGGTTTAAAAAATGCCTTGTTCAGAAAGCAACAAGAATATTCCTTTGAAAAAATAGGTAAAATAAAAAAGGGTTAAAATTTATTTTAAATATTACATGATAATGGTACAATATTCTTGGAACCCTTTTTAGAAAATATAGATTTCTGACTGAAGAGAGGGTAAGGTCAATCTTTCAAAAAAACACTTTCATAACTATATTATATACCAAAGTGTAGAAATATGGTATACATGAATGAATATATAATAAATAAATAGAGGGGAATAAATTTCATGAATTTATTTAGATATTGATCATAATATTTCATTAAAGTAATTACAATCATAAACAATCTTGAAAAGAGATGATATTGTTTCAATAAACTATTATCACTTGCTAACATGGAATCATAATCTCCATTTAAGAAAATAAAATTACAAAAAGATTAAAATATCATGAAAAGACATAGATTCATGATAAAACATGTAAAATAGAAGTATATAAACATCTAATAATAATTTAGGTGCATAACAAAACATGAGTATCAAAGAAGGCAAATTGAGTCAAAACTATTTAACCAATTTGGTGACTTTTGAAACTTAATCCCCATGAAATAAAGATCATAAAATGGACATGTGAATAACCATAATTTTAAGTATAATATACATGGAATAACATCATGGTAAGTTAATACACCATAGAAAAAGGAAGATTGGCCAGCATAGTTTGTATCTCACAAAAATAAAAAGTGAGATGGAATCCCCTTACATTGTGTCTTGACTCACATCGTAATAATTAAAACCACATGTATAATAAATATATATTTATTTTAAATGTTATATAGAACCATATTATTATATATTATACCATATTTGTTTTGATTATGGTCTTATATTACCCACTTGTTAACCATCCAATGTTAAGGTTTCACTTTAGATAATATTCTCTTTGTTTTTTACATGTGTCTTAATTTGTTATATCGTTGGTCATTATACTTATATCATGATTAAAAAATGTAAACCATGATATAAATATAATTTATTTATAGTATATTTATATTATACTAATCCATAGAGTATAGAAGTATGAAACGTAATACACTGTTCACGGGGACGGCAAGCCGTATGTATGCATGAACGCCATTTCCGTTTAATTGTAGTGTTAAATAAAAGAAAGTAAAATTCATATATATGTATATATATGTATATATATCATTATTAAATTAAATTTATTATTTCATATATATCATATATATTTACTAAACCCATCCTTATTACATTCCTTGTAGTGTATGAACGAATCACATCACTTTGAGGGGGAGGTAGTCCACACTTCCTCAAACAAAATTATCGTATTAACACCAAATGAAAAGTATAAAGATATGTGTTTTAAAATAATTAAAGAATCTAAAATACATAATAAATATTATATATAAAATATATAAACAATATGTCTATCAGAATTTCCACCACAAGAGGCGGTAAAGGAGAATTGAACAATCATTGTTTAGCGAGGTGGTAGTCTGGCTACACGTAAACAATATGTTCGTCACCCATTAGATGGATGTGTGTGTAAGTGTATGTTGAAATATTAACATAAAAAATCATAGTATATTTAGGATACTGAAATTTTTATATTATCATGGAATAATAATATTTTAGGGAGTGAAGAAAGGAAATAAAATAAAGGATTTTTAGGGAGGGTGTTATCTCTTAATCTGGTAACTCTTTTTGGTTTGAGCCAACATGATCCCTTTTATTTATTTCTACCAAAGGGGAGGATTAAAGGTCTAATGGAGGGATTTTGGGGAGCTATTTGGGTATATTTTTTTAGAACCTAAGTGGCTTGAGAGGTGTGAGGGAGTGGAATTGAAGGATGCCTTTTATAAAGGAGGAGTGGAATCTCTTGTAATATTTTAAAAGAAAGGAACCCAACCAACATTTTTTTATTGAAAGTAGATAAATAATGGTCAAAATATGATTAAAGGGAGTATATAATATAAATATGGACATAAAATGGATTTATAACAAGTTTATAGGTCGTTTTGGGCCTTAATTGTATGGTTTAGTATAATATTATGCTTAATTTAACCTTAATCGTTGTAATTAATTTCAATTACTTCAAAAATATTTTTTGTAAAAAACTAAATCACAATTATTAGAAAATATAAATTATGATGATTCAAAATATTTAATCCATTTTTCCAAATTAAAAACAAATAATTGGTAGAAATTATTTTAAATTTAATCTCGCAGTCGGGTCGTTAATATGGGTTTCTGATGTAAAAACGTTCACAAGTTTGCTATTTTTTTTACAGTAAATTTAAAAATAAAATTTATTCCAATGGAATAAATTGGATTTATTGATAAAAATATTATATAATTAACCTTTTAAACCAATTAAAAATATAATTTAAACTTATCAATAAATTAGATGAAAAAGCAGTTTTGAATTAAAATCCAGTATTTTTAACTATTTATTAAAAATTTAAACCTTATAAGAAAATACCAATAATTTATAATAAGCTAATTTTTATGTTTAAAATTTAAATATTAATTTTATTTTGACATATTAAACATATAAAAGTTTAAAAAATTGGATTTAAAATGGATCCTCCTTTAAAAGGTGGTAAAACTAAATTTATAAAAATATAGGTTCTTAAGAATAAAATTGGGTTTGTTCTTATCTTATGCATATTAAATATGTTGGATGAATATAAAAAATATTTTATTGAATATATATTGTATATATTGGATTTATATCACTCACTAATTGTAAGTAATTTAATTTATTAGGATAAAATATCTTTGTGAGTATAAAAATAGTTTTCTATAAAAATACTCCCTTTATTTTCAATTTGATTCTTATATTTATTTATAAATAATTAATTCATCTTATATTTTGTGAAAAAAATATATTTAAATAATTTAGTTAATAATATTCATAAAATATAATTTAATGGCTAGGTTATATATTATTAATATTATATTATTATTATTATTTTAATAATATATTATTTTTTGGTAAAACTTGGTCATGTGTGTTACACATGCCATCAAGGAAAGTCATTATTGCATGTAACACAAGATATCATCAATTTTATGTATAGAGTAAGATAAAATTTATTTTGTGTGTAGTGAAAGTCTTCCAAACATAGTGATTTTATATAAAATAGACTATTTTCAGTGTTGTGTTAAATGAAAAATATCAAAATGATTAAATTAATTCTAAAAAAATAATTCACAAAATCTCAGGGTGTTATATTCTACCCCCTTAAAATGAATTTGACCTTTTAAGTTCATCTGGGTTATAAAAGGTTCAATACTTGAAAGTTTCATTCATAGATACCCACATCATAAAAATGAATACTAAAACTTCCCTTAAAAAGGGAAAGTTAGAACCATAATGGTTACCCAAAGTAACACATAATTGGGTTTCAACATAGGATAACATAGGTTGGGAGTGAATATTGGACATGGAGGAAAAGAATAAATATTTATAGGGAGTTATTGGGTTTATTAGTAAAAAGCAAGTGAATGATCAAAGTAAAGTTGAGGGCCTCAAATTCATAAATCTATGATTATTTAAAAGTCCATCGGCTCAAAAAAAAATTAAGGTATTAGGGAAATATTTTTTTGATCATTTACCTAACTTTGAGTAATTATTTTATTGACCAAGAATATAAGGAAATAAATATAAATAAAATTTTATTATTTTTTTGCGCTTTTATCAATTTATAATTTCATCAATTACTTCAAGGAATTAATTTACCAAAATTAACATTGATGCATAAATCACTAAAATACACTTTTAACCGATCTTAAAGCCCATAAATGAATGAAAATTCTAACTATTTGTCTCTTCAAAAATCAATATAACTTAATATATAAACATAAAAAGTAAAACTACTAATTTATCATTAATATTTATTCACAAAAAAACTATACATTAACCAGGACATCGAGCAGGCCAATGGTAGGAATGAAACCCTTATCATCCTTTGGTCATGGGTTCAAGACCCGTAGCCTTACTGGACTTGATTGGTTGTCACCTGACATACATGATGTCATTTTCTAAAACCACACTAATTTAATTTCCAAAATAAATATGATGGACATCCTTGAAATATAGTTAATCAATAAATAGCCTTTTAACCATGGTTATCAATAAATATGTCCTCTGAAGTTTAACTTAAACTTTTTATGATTGGTTAACCATATAACCCTTCTGAAAAATGTAAATCCAAAGTTTTAGAAAGTATTAAATTCAACTTAACATTGATCCCCCATATATCTCAAAGTACCACTTGTTTTTCATATTCCCAACATATAAATATCATCATCGTATATTCTCTTTCAATATGTTAATAACCTTAACAACCATAAATCCTTTTAGAAAACATGCATGGTTCCTTAATCAAATGATTACTAGATACATTATTTAAATCCAAGAAGTTTTATACTCCATCCTTGATGAAATAGACCACATTGTCAATAATCAGTTCTAGGGTAATCTATACTATCCAATTTACTTATTCATATATAGAATATCTCAATCAAAAAAACATTATCTCAATGGAAGGCCATAATTAAGGGTTATTTTCCCTTAATCAAAATACCACCTTTACATGAAATAATGTGTCTTTATCACCATTAAAAATGTCTTTTTCAATCCTTAATGATAATTTATACGTAAAATACTCATATAATTCATTATATTTTAATTCCAAAATATAAATACTTTATTCATACAACCTTATTCTTAAACCAATACTCAGGCTTCATTAACTTATTCCTTAATACCTCTTTCCTAGAATATGAAATATTAATCATGTCTTAAGTTTCCTCAACCTCAATATGATCATTCTTCTTATGGTTAAGGTAAACAACACTATAAGAACATCACATACCTTTCACATGTTGTTTGTGATCTCATATTCTTTAGAAGTATAACCAATACTCATACCACCTTCTTTATTCTTTTTATGATATTTCCACTTGGGAAATTAATTTTCATAGTGCCCATAATATACAAATCTAAAACACTAAATTTTAACAAAGTTACTTCTAGTTTTCTCCATTTAATTAAACTAGAAATCACATGGTGAGTAACACATATCATAGAATAAAACCACATAATCATTAAAAGTTACTTATAGGATGTCTAAATCACGACCCCGACATTTTAATAGACGAAAACTTAGGATTATCCTAGGTTATTAATAGTCATCCTATATTCAAATTATTCATAATGTTTAGTTAATTGATTGTGAACTTCCAAAGAATATCCCCCAGGAGTGTCAAACCAAGTGCACAATAAGGCATGTTATTGTGTACCAGATTGCCTAAGTCTGATCAGAATCATCTTGTTGGAGTTGTCACTCCTAGGTACATATGTGCCAGAGCCACATATACTTTTTGAATCCAGACAGGGATGTACTACTAGGAAAACACTCACTCTATCCTTTACCAAAATTCTAGGAAATTTTCCTAAATGTTAACCCATACTTATAATTATCCTTAGAGACATCCCTAGACATATCCATAGAAAAATACCTACAGATCCGACTAAAATTATTTCATCCTAGTTTCCAAAGGTTAACTATAACTTTATAATGATACTAACTATAATGAACCTGATCTTGACATACATTAACATCACATCACTTTTTATAAATAATTAAAACATTATACAAACAAAACACCAAAAAAACCATACTAGTATAGCACCTTTAGAAACATGGAAACATAAACAATGTTCCATAAAGGAGTTACATCTTCTCCCCTAGGTTCTTCATGACTATCACCCTTCTTAAACACATCAAACAAAATAAATATCTTCATAAACCAGGGAAGGAGTCATAAGAAGGGGTGAGATCATATGCTCAGTAAGGTTAAACAAGGGAGACATGTAAGTATAAACATGATCATAGGGTATAATAACATGATCATGAAAATAAGAGATCATACCCTACATATCAATGATCATAATCATGAACCATGGAATAAATATTGGAAGTTTATAAGAAATAAATCATAAAGAAATAAAGAACATGATCTATAAAAGCATAAAATAGGAATAAAACATGGAATTGTGGAAAGCACATAAGCATATAATATGTTTTCCATAGTATCCATGGAATCACTGCCAAGACTATCATAGTGGACAAGTCCCACTACTGAACCGAGTACACCCCTATTCCAGCCCTGTATTACTAAACTAGGTAAAACCCCATTCTAACCCTATATTACTAAACTGGTTAAACTCCCATTCCAACCCTATATTACTAAACCGGGTAAACCCCCCTTCCAGCCCTTTATTACTGACTGAGTTCAATTTATGTTTCATCCATGCATATCTGATAAGATATAAATCTTTACCCAATTCATTTTAGGAATATATATGTCACGACCCGTCCTTGGGGCCCATGCCGTGACTACCCCAAGCCCACCTTCCATAGGCCAGGGGCTGGCGACTAGCACTAAGGCGTATTTCCCGGTAAAAAGGGAAGGCATTGCCTTTGTAAAGTAAATAAACACCACAGAGCAAGCAAGCAGTAGAAGTAAACACTAAGTAAAAACTGAGTACAACAGTAAGTGCGAAAAAGTAAGTGGGCCAGTATACAAACCCAAACTGAAAGTAAAGTAAAAATGGAAAGGGAAAACAACAACTGTAAAGTAAAGCCACAACGTCGAGCTGTCCACTGGAAATCCCACCTGAAGGGTGAGTACAGATAGCCTCCACAGCTCCTCGGGTCCAGCCGTCCGCTCTGAGTATGTTCGCCTAGTGGTCCACCTCCAGGTACTGTCCTGCTCCACAAGCCTCAACCACGATCAGCGCTGTCCGTCGTCTGCAACCAACACAACGTAGTGCGGGCATAGCCCGTGCAGGGGTGAGTATAAGCTACTCAGTAGGGACCCCGAGACCCCCGAAGGTCTCCCAAAATCCACAAAGGATAATCCAAAAAGGAAAGATGCAATCGCAAAGTAATATCCGACACTGCTTAGGTATATTCCCATACATATACCTAAGTCATCAATTCTTGTTCGGCTCCAACATCCGAGCCCAAGTACAACCCAGTCCACACAGGAAAGAAAAACGTAAATCCACACAGGATAGCACAACACAATCCACATAGGAAAGAAAAACAGGATTCAGCTCACACAGGTATACTTCTTCGTATGATGATAGAGATGATCAGATGTTTCCATTGATTCATCTAAGCCGTCGGATCCACAAAGGATCGATAGGTACTAACCCCCGCAATGACCCACAAAGGATCTGGCCCACAAAGGATCGATAGGTAACTAACCCCCACAATGACCCACAAAGGATCTGACCCATACAGGATCGATAGGTAACTAACCCCTGTAATTACCCACAAAGGATCTGACCCACACAGGATCGATAGGTAACTAACCCCCGCAATGACACACAAAGGATCTGATCCACACATGATTGATAGGTAACTAACCCCCGCAAATACCCACACAGGATCAGACCCACACAGGATCTGTAGGCGCTGGCCCACACAGGACCGCTGAGCGCTGACCCACATAGGATCAGACCCACACAGGATCGGTAGCACTGATCCACACAGGATCGCTGAGTGCTGAAGTCGTCGCCGTCGAATCCACTGAGGATCTCTGCACAGTCGTCGTTGTAGTCGCAGTCGCAGCCAGCTCTAGGGTTCCCGCACACAGCAAGCTCATTCGGGAGGGTCCGCTCCACGAGCCGAGAGGCTGATACATCAACTGACACATAGTCCGGAGTTGATGTATCCAAAAGTTCCGTATCGTCAACAGGAACTCAACGTTGCAGACCGCGCGTCAATCGGACGCCCGGTCTGAGAGTTATTGGCCTTTTCGTTCCAGGGCCCCGGTTGGTTTTTAAGGCAAAAAAAAACGGAACGTTCTTCAACTACGTCTAAACCTCGAGCAGAGTAATCCGAAAGATCCTTCTCACTTAGAGTAATCCAACAAAGTCGACGGCACGTCAATCGGATGTCCGGAGCTCAAGTTATGAGCGTTTCCACTCTGAGGGCCCGGTTGGTTTCGTGTACAAACCAAAACGGCCGAACCCAAAGTATTCCGAAACCTTGAGTGAAATATACCGAAACGACTGTCTCGATCCAAGGATCGCATCGCAACTGACGGTGCGTCGATCAGAGGCCCGTAGCTCAGGTTATGAGCAAAATACCAAAAAGGGTCCGAAAACAGGGGGTCTGGGCTCGGACCGACCCGGCCCAACCCCCCTGGGTCGGCCCGAACCGGGTCGACCCGACCCGAGTCTGGGTCCAACCCGGCCGGCATGGCCCGGCCTGGCCTGGATGGCCCGGCCCAGCCTGGGTGCGACCCGGCCCGGCCGGCGCGGGCGCGACCCGGTCGTCAGGCGGGTCAGCTCGGCCGGTTACGACCGAGCGGAGCGGGGGGCGTGCTGCCCCCGCGTGATGGAGCCGCGGCCCCGCGTGGGGCCGACCTTGCCAGCGGACACGGCTTGCTGCCACGTCCCATTCTTCGCCAGTCCCGCGCGGTCGCGGGACGGCCGGCCCGCCGCCGCCGCCGTGCCGGCAGGGCACTTCGGCGGGTTGCTCCGCGGACCATCAGATGAGTTCCGGTAGTTGGAAATTCACGCTGTCTTCGCCAAAGGCCCTCCCGGGGTCCGTCCTTCACTATGAGGACCTCACATCGCCCGTGCGGCTAGTTTTGTCGACGTCCGCCATTTCGCACACCAAGAACGAAAGGGGTGGTGAGTTCGGACTTGTTCATTGGTCCACACCCATCGCGTTAGCGATTTTAAAAGTCTCACAACAAATATTAAATCATATGCCATGAGTATAAATCACAAAGATTTAAATGAATCAAACCCCTACCTCAACATTGTCTTTGAGCGTGAGTTCGTCGCGGAATTGACCGTCGCGGAAGAAGAGGATCGTCGCGTCACGGAAGGAGCGTCGCTGTCTTCGCGGTACACGGCGTCGCGTCGACGATCTCCGAGGGTTAAAAACACACAGATTTAATTGCACCAATTAAACCCATGTTGAGGATATAATTCACAAAGGAATTAAAGAACCAAAACCCCCTACCTCAATCGGTTGATGATTGAAGATTGTCACGGGGAAGGATCGTCGCGGGAGAAACCTCGCAGAAGAAGAATCGTCGGCGTCGATCTCCGAGGGTTCGGCGTTCTTCACGTTCTTCGCGTTCTTCGCGAAGGAGGATAAAGAACTTAGAGTTTCTCCAAATCCTCTCAACAACCAACCCACATGTGTTGGTCTTATTTTATTTTTATGCCAACAAACGAAAAACAAAGTTAAGAAACAAACCATTAATTCGGTGAATTAATGGTAACGACTTAACTGCCCAATTAATAGGGGCGTTAAGAATTTAAGAAAATGCACCAGTTGACTTTTATTTAAAAGGGGTTTTCGCAGGTGCGTTACTTAGAGGAAAAGAAACGGTGGGGCTCGTGCGGGCCCCACCTCACAAATATCCTACCAAGTGGGTAGGATATTTTGGGTTCCACCCTATCCGCTTAACTTAGCAGAAGTGGCTTTAAGTGGCTTAAAGTGAAATAAAATAAAGTTGCCGCACCACTTTATTTTATTTCTTAATTTAACCCAAACAAAATTAAAAACCACACCCGAGAAAACGCAACTATGGAAAAGGCGTTTCTAAGAAAATACCGGTGCTGTGATTCCATCGGTGCCATCGGAATTCGATTCCGAGCACCGGTTCAAAAGTTAGTAAAACCCACTCGTTCGTTCACTGAACGTACCCGAGCCAAACTTCGGAAAATGATTCCGGGCACACCGGGCCTCGGAATCAGGTGCCGTCAGAAACTGCGTTCTTGTAAAATTTCAAAAAAATTAAGAAAAAAATTTCCTTAAATTTTACGGGTCTTTTCAATATAGGTATAACCCATAACATAGTGAAATCATAAAAACATGTTTCTGAAGATCATTAATAATCATATCATAACCCATGAAATTAAAGGAGTATTATAAACATGTAAACATAACATAACTTGTGAAAAAAGATATAGGTTTCATAATCATTTCATAAAAAGAATAACCCATGAAATAGAAATGTATTTCATAAACATATAACCCATGAAAGAGAAATGGATTTCATAAACATATAACCCTTGAAATAGAAATGTATTTCATAAACATATAACCCATGGAATAGAAACAAATTTCAGAAATATACAACTCGAGAAAGAGAAATAGATTTCATAAACCTATAACCCATGTAAGAGAAACATGTTTCATAAAGACCATGAAATTAAGCACAAACCATTAATAGAATGGATATGAATCGAACCTTTAGATAATTTCCTATAAGGTCATGCGTAAGATCAACAAATTTTATCTTAGGTGGAAAATAAATTTGGAATATCTTTCAAAAACAATTTATTGAGGAAAATATCCTTTCTTCTTTGAGAAATCCTATTTAAAACATAAAAACCCTTTGAAAACCATTTATTTTGATATAAACTTGTAATCTTATAAATAAACATTTTATTTTTTTTGGAAATCTTCTTCATTGAAAACCTATAAAGAGAGATTGAAAACGTTATAAAAACCTTTTTCCTTTAAAACTAATAAAAGAAGTCTGAAAACATTTTTAAAATGGTTTTCCATGAAAATAAATTGAAAACATAAAAATAAATTTTGAAATTTTTGTGAAAACCATTTCATTGAAAATACATTGAATACTTATAAAGAAATCTTAAAAAGTTTCTGAAAACCTTTTTACATGAAAACTTTTTAAAGAAGATTAAAAATATTTTAAAAATAATTTGTTTGAAAATATTTTGAAAACTTGTAAATAAGGATTGAAAAAATTTTGAAAAAAAAATCCTTGAAAATTAATTTTAAAAACATTTTTTTAAATATTAACCTTTTAAAAATTCAAAGGAATATTCAAAGAAATGGTAGAAGGTAAATTTCTACATGTTGTACGAGGTAATAAGAAAATTCCTTTTTTCATGGTAAAAGGGATAGAAAAATGACTTGTTCAAAAATAGAAAAGAATATTTATTTGATGAGATTGGTAAAAGAAAAAAACAGGTTTATTTTTTTTAAATATTACAGGATAATGGTATAATATTCGTGTAACCCATTTTAGAAAACATAGATTTCCGATTGAAGAGAGGGTATTGTCGGGATCTCTAGAAACAAATCTTAACTATATTATGTAAAAAAGTGTAGAAATATAGTAAAAATGAATGAATATATCATGAATAACCATATGGTAATAAAATTCATGAATTTATTGAGATATGGATCATAATATATCATTAAAGGAAGCATAAGCATAAATAATATTGAAAATCAATGATATTGTTCAATAAAATCTTATCACTTGGTAACCTGGGATAATACTATTCATGTAAGAAAAGGAAATTACATGAAGCTTAAGGTATCATTAAAAGATTTATATTCATGATATAAAATGTAAAATGTAAGTATATACACGTTGAAGAACAATTTAGGTGCATAACAAAACATGAGGCTTAAAAAAGGGAAATTGAGACAAAACTATATAACCAATTTGGTAGCTTTTGAAACCTAATCCCCATGAAATAAAGATAATAAAATGGAAATTTGAATAACCATAAATTTATGTATATGATATATGGAATACCATCTTGTTAAGTATATACACCACAAAAAAGGTAAGAGTGGTGAACATATCATGTTTCTCACGAAAATAAAAAGTGAGATGGAATCCCCTAACCTTGTATCTTAACACTTATTGTACTCATTAAAAACACTTGTAAAATAAGTATATATTTATTATAAATATTTCAAATAACAATATTATTATATCTTATTCCATATATTGTTTTATTATGACCTTATACTACCCACTTGTTAATAATCCTATGTTAAGGTTTCACTTCAGATAATATTTGGTTTAATTTTTTACACGTGTCTTAATTTGTTATATCATTGGTCCTTATACTTATATCAATATTCCAGAATATAAAACATTATATAAATATGATTTATATCTATTATATGTGTATTATAATAATCCATAGAATATATAAGTATGAAATGGAATACAATGTTCATGGGGACGACAAGCCGCACGTACGCATGCACACCATTTCTGTTTAATTGTTGTGTTGAAGGAAAGAAAGTAAAAGAAACATATATATATTTATAATTATTAAAGTATTTTTATTATATCATATATATAATATATATATACTATACCAATCCTTAGTACTTTCCATATAGTGTATGAACAAATCACATCGCTTTTTGGTGGGTAGTCCACAATTCCTCAAACGAAATTATCATATTAACACCAAATGAAAAGTATAAAGATACATGTCGTGAAACAATTAAATAAACTTAAATAAATAATAAATATTATATATAAAATAGATAAATTTTTTTTTCATCACAATGGCCACCACGAGAGGCAGTAATGGAGAATTGAACAATCATCGTTTAGCGAGGCGGTAGTTCGCCTACACATAAATAATATGTTCGTTACCCATTAGATGGGTGCATGTAAGTAAAAGTAGAAATATTAACATAAAAACATCCTAGTATATTGAGTATACTGGTATTTTTATATTATCATGGAATAATAAGATTTTAGGGAGTTTATAAAGGAAATAAAATAAAGGAGTTTGAGGGATGGTGTTACCTCTTAATCGGGTAACTCCTTTTGGTTTGAGCCAAAAGTATCCCTTGAATTGATTTCTTCCAAAGGAGAGGATTAAAGGTAGAAGTTAGAGAATTTGGGGAGATATTTGGGTAGATTTTGGATGAAAATCAGTTGCTTGAGTGGTGTGAGGAAGTGGAAGTGAAGGAGGCCTTTTATAATGGAGGATGAAATCTCTTGTAATATTTTAAAAGAAAGGAACCCACCAACCATTGTGTTTATTAAAAGTGGATAAAAAATGATCACAATTTAATAAAAGAGAGTATATGATCTATATATAACTATAAAATGGATTTAGGACAGGTGTATAGGTCGTTTTGTACCTTAATGTTGTGCTTTAGTTCCTTATTATGCTTAATTTAACCTTAATTGTTGTAATTAATTTTAATTACTTCACAAATATTTCAAGTCAAAAACAAATATGAACTTATTAGAAATTATAAATTATTCTGATTCAAAATATGGAATCCAATTTTTCAATTTAAAAACACATAAGTGGTAAAAATTAATTTAAATTTAATCCCTCTGTCGGGTCTCCAATGTGGGTTTCTAATGTAAAAATGTTCAAAAGATTGCTCTGTTTTATATTCAATTTCAAAATAAAATTAATTACACTGACCTAAATTGGATTTTTTTTGATAAAACTATTATCTAATTAAACTTTTAAACCAATTAAAATTATAATTTAACCTTATTAGTAAATTAGATGAAAAATCATTTTTGAATTAAAATCCAGTATTTTTAACTATTTGTTAAAAAATGAAACCTTAGAGAAAAATACCAAAACGTTATAATAATCTAATTTTTATGTTTATATTTAAATTATAAAGTTTATTTTTACATATTAAATCTATAAAAGTTCCAAAAATGGTATTTAAAATGGGATTACCATTAAAAGGTGGTAAAACTACATTTATAAAAAATATATGTTTTACGCATAAAATTGGGTTCATTCTTATATTATGCCTATAGAATCTATTGGATGAATATAAAAAAATATTTTATTGAATATATATTATATATATTATATTTATATCACTCACTATTTGTAATTAATTTAATTTATTAGGACAAAATAACTTTGTGAGCATAAAAATATTTTTCTATAAAAATACTCCCTTTATTTTAAATTTAAATATTATATTTATTTATAAATAAATAATTAATATTATATTTGTAAAAACCATGTATTTACATATGTTAGTTAATAATATTTATAAAATATAATTTAATATCTTGGTTATATTATTATTATTATTATATTATTATTATTATTTTAATAATATATCATTGTTCGATAACACTTGGTCATGTGTGTTATGAAAGCCATCAAAGAAAGTCATCGTTTCATGTAAGGAAAGATATCCTCGGTGTTATATGTAGAGAAAGATAAAATTTATGTTGTCTGTAGTGAACGTAATACAAACATAGTTCTTTAATATAAAATATACTATTTTCAGTGTTGTGTAAAATGAAAAATATCACAAAGATTAAATTTATTCATAAAATAATAATTCACAAAATATTAGGGTGTTACATATATTCCATCCCACTTCCACTCTGAGATACCAAGAGGCTATTTAAAACCATCTAGGACCTAATTTTTGGCCTTTACTCACTAACATGTGAGAATCTAAGAGACAAACTCAACATCACTTCATCTCATGATAACCCACCAAAACTACCATTAAAGTCCCTTATCTATATTTTTTCACACCAAGACATAAAAATAACGAGGAAGTGTGAAACTCCCTCATCAACTCATCTCATAATGTGACTGAAACCACTATCCATCATTGGAAAAGGATGACATGCTCCCTTTATTCAGAAAACCCATCTAGTAAATATCCTACAGTTATCTGGTCATGTATAACCTCACAGTTAATGTATCCCAATGGAACCTATCTCACATGATGAATAAGTGGTGTATTACCCACCCTTAACTATAGATAAGCCTCAACCCTATCCTCCATGAAGGTCAGTTGTAACAAATCTGAATTCACAGACACCTCCTATACCAAGAAAAACAAGACTTTTTTACTTTGGTAATCTTCCACCACATTTCCCTTCCCAATACTATAGACTATATCAAAGTCATAATACTCCAAGAAATATAAAAAACAACTCTATATCAGTGTAATATATTGAGACTTTTATGGTTAAAGTAAATAACAAAATGATCTCCCAGAAGATAGAGCCTCCACATCTTCAGAGCGAAGACTACCATTGCCAACTATAGGTTATGAGTCACCTAGTTTTTCTCACAGGTTCTCAACTAAATAAACCCATAAGTGATTAGTTACTACCACTGCATGAACAAGAAACGAATCCCAGCTACATAGGAATCCCAAAACACAATGTACTCAATTCCTTCCTCTTGTAACCTCAATACAAGGGCACTAGTCAACCTCAGCCTCAACTCCTCAAAAGATCTTTGAAAAAACTCAATCTGGGTAAACTGATGGCATTTATAAGTCAAGATAGTCAAAGGGGCTACTATCATTGAAAATTATTCCATGAACCTCTTATAGTAACCCAACAAGCCAAGAAAACTCCAAACCTCCATCATGTTCTTGGGTGGATCCCAAGAGATCACTACATAAATCATCTCTGAATCCATAGATAAACCATGCTCCGAGATGAATTTCCCCAAAAACTGAACCCATCTAATCCAAAATTTGAACTTTAAGAGCTTACCATAAAGATGGTCCCCTGAAGTAAGTCTAGGACCATCCTCAAATGATTTTCATTCTCTTCCTCTAAGGCATAGAAAATGAGTATGTCATCAATGAATACAACTTACAATCATTCAAAGTATGAATATAATATCTTGTTCATAAGATCCATGAACATAGTGGTTGAATGCATCACACTGAAAGACATCACCAAGAACTCATATTGTCTATATCGATATCATAATTTCTTCTTCAAAATATCACCCTCATGAACCCTCAACTGGTGGTATCCAGATTTGATATGAATCTTTGAGAACCAATTCAAACTTCTTAACTATTTGAAGAGGGAATAAATTATAGTGACATGACACTAGAAAGCATGAATCTGTTTCCTAATACCATTACATTGGCATGATTACATAGAATCAAATACTGAAGTATTGATAAGTTTATTATTCTTGGTAAAATATATACATACAAGAGTCTTTTATTTCAAATGAGTACACTAATTACCACATAATTTTTTCCTTTCAGGGTATCTTTATTCCATCTAGTATATCATTTCATATCTTTAATAGTATGATTTTTGGATTATTGGTGATAGGAAAAAAATATGGGTGAGATCAAATGCTCTGTATGGGTAAAGTATAGCTGAAGAAATAATGAATTAATGAGAATAATAATCATGGAAAGGTAAATAAATGAACAACAATGACATGTAATAAAAAAACTGAGAAGGAAGTACATAAAAAATATGGCATGGTAATAACTAGAAATACAATTTATTAAAATAAACTATATAAGGAAAAATAAATATGGAAAGGTAAGGAACTGAAACAAATTATGTGTTTACTGGTTCTATCAATAATACTCTCAATGCTGATTCGTTATGGATTTTTTCGCACTCTTCTTTATAGAATATTAGTGTTTTCAATATCTCTGACCAAATTCTAACTTTCACTTTTAATATTGAAGGCACACACTCTTTATTCTCATTTTTTATACTAAAAATAGATATCAATAAAGAAGAACTCTTTGGAATGATCTTTCATATCTAGTCACTAACATTAATGCCCCTAGTTTCTTATTGAAGACTTTAATGCCATTCTTAACTCAAGTGAGAAAATTGGACCATCCCATGCTTCTATATCCATGAGAGAATTTAAAGCCTCAATTGAAGGCAAAAATCTCATTGAAATTAACCTCATTGGTGAGAAATACACTTGGTATAGGAGACATTATAACAAATTGGTTGCCTACAAATTGGATAGAGACTTCACGAATGTCCCTGCTTTAGATAACGAGTACAATATCTCTAGAACCACTCTTCACTGGCTTAACTCTGATCATTACCCCATCTTGGTCAATGTCTCCTCCAAAAGCCTGAAACCCAGGCTGCCTTTCAGATCTAACAATTTGTGGTTCTCTGATAATGAGGGAACCCTTATCACCTGAAACTATTTGTCCTCAATGTCTCATTACAATGATTCCTTTACCTGTAACCTCAAATTAAAACATCTCAAAAATACTCTAAAATCTTGGTGCATATCTAAAGCAAAACAATCTAACAATGACATCATGCTACTTGAGAAAGAAATCAATGATATTCAAAAAAATAACACCACTTCTGACCTTAATACCAATCCTACTTAAGAACTAAACATTGCGGTCAAACTAAACTCCTAGACCACGTTTAAAGAAAATATGAGAAAACAAGCATTTAATGCTAAATGGTTAACTGACAGTGATAGAAATACCAAATTCTATAACTCTCTTCAAAGAATTAGGAGGGCCTGTAGGACATTAAACTTTCTAAAGGATGGGGAAAACCTACTTGACAATGAAGAGGACATCACTCATCATATTGTCTCCTACTATGAATCCATCTTCAATGGACCCGATATTAACAAATACCTCATTCCCGAGGTCATTCCTTTGGTGATCACTAATGAGGACAACACCTTCCTCCTCAGCACTCCGATGGAGCATGAAATCAAAGACACTATTTTTAGTCTGAATCCTGATAGTGCTCCAAGTACAGATGGCTTCAATAATGGTTTATTTTAATATTATTGGGATGTGATTCATATCAATGTTTGTAAACTGGTAAAATATTCTTTTTATAATGGGGTGCTTCCTCATGCTCTCAATTCATAATTTCTCACATTAATCCTCGAAGTGGATAATTTTTATAAGATTCAACTGTTTAGACCTATTGAACTTATCAATACTCTTTATAAAATCATCACAAAAATCATTGCTAATAGACTTTAAAATACCATGGACAAAATTGTTTCTTGGAACAAATTTGGTTTTATAAAGCATAGAACCATTAAATACTGTATCTGTCTTGCCTCTGAGTGTGTCAATAACTTGAATAAGAAAACAGAGGAGGAAACATAGCTATTAAACTTGACATTAGAAAATCCTTTAACACCTTGGACTATATCTTTATCTTCAAGGTCCTGCAAGGTTTTGGTTTCAGTGCCTATTTCATTACTGTAATCAGAAATCTTTTCAAATAGATGTCTATCTCTATTTTGATCAATGTATCTCCCAAGGGCTACTTTAAATACACCAAATGTGTCAATCAAGGTGATACCCTTTCTACCATCCTCTTCTTAATAGCGGAGGACTATTTTAGTCATTCGATCAACCATATGGTGGTTGAGAATAAGCTTAAACTCATCCATGTATCTAGGAATGTAAATGACCATACTCAAATTTTTTATGCTAATTACATCATTATTTTCCTTCAAGGTAATAAAAGGAACATTCTTAATCTCAAAATTGCGCTCTCACACAATGAATAGGTTTCTAGAAAAACCATTAGTTGGAACAAATCCTGCATTTTCTTTGTGAAGAACTTTCCTCCCAACAGAAAATGCAACATCATCAGTGGCCTCGGTCTGAAATATGGTATGCTCCCTTTAAATTATCTTGGTGTTCCTATATTTTGGGTCATGCCCATGTCCTGTCACTTTTCAACTATTTTTGACCGAATTCTAAATTAGATTTTTTCTTGGTAAGGTAAATATCTCTCCATGGTAAGTAGGAATTGCCTTGTTAAATCTACTATTGTCTCTAAGATAGTTTATTCCATGATGGTCTATAAATGGATTGTTGGTATTATTAAAAATATGAACATCGCTATTAAGAATTTCATCTGGACTAGTAGTACTTTGGAAAGAAAACTTGTGAATATTCCCTGGTCAACCTATTGCAAGAACATTGAGAATGGTGGTATTGGTATAGAAAATTTCAAATTATTTAATGGATCCCTTCAGGATAATCTCACTTGGAACCTTCTTAATAATACCTCAATTTCTACAACCTTTCTCAAAAATAGATTCCTTGAAAAACTTAAGGTGGACAATTCAAACTACATTATCTCTTCCATTTGGCCTGCCATCAAACACTCCTTCACCAATATTATTAATAATTCTAGATGTATGGTCTCTAGAAACTCTTCCATAAAATTCTGGTTGGATAACTGGATTGGAACACCTTTAATTTCTATGATATCTTTTGATCAAACTCCTGAAAATATCAATAGCACTATCAGAGATATTTTAAACTCTCAACATGGACACCTCCCTAATAATATTATAAATGTCATTAAAAACTACTCTTTCACTTACACTAATGATTTATTAATTTGGGAACCAGATCACAATGGTATGTAACCAACATAGAGAAGATTCTAACCACCTCTTCCTTTATTTTTATATTGATTCTTCTCTTTGGAACTATATTATTGACGTTTTTAATTGCTGATGGTTGATAATTGACTCTGTCAAAACTCAACTAAATTAATGTGCAGAAATGGAAGGATCTGAAAAAATCAGGAACCTTTTCTTTACTGCAGTTTCTGAACTTAACTATGTAATATGGTATGATCAGAATGCTATTATTCACAAAAATTACTCACTCAATCTAAATGCAGGTCGAATGCGGATCCTTATTTCCATACATGACAGTGATTTGTTGCAAAAGGGACATTTCCACAACACTGTGCATGACTTTGGAATTATGAAATGTCTACAGATTAACGACAATTTCTATCAACCTCATCACACTCTGGTAGTGTTTTAGAGATCCCCTATCCATGGATGAATCAAAATCAAGATTGATGGAACCTCCAAGGGTAACCCGAGCCCTGCAGGATGTCTTCAGGAATCACCTCGATCAGATTATTGGATGTTTAATGGTTAATTGTGGCATTTCCACTACCCTTGAAGCTTAGATGTTGAGTTTGATACATGCCATTTCTGTTTCCAAGCTCTTTGGTTGGAACAAACTCTGTATTGAAAGTGACTTTACAACCATCGTTCAAGTGATTTGGAATGGCGTAACTCATCTTGCATGGACGATTACTACACGATGGATGGAATGAAATCATTCTCTTATCGATATTAACTATATCATCACACATTTTTTTCTAGAAACAAACACAGTTGCAAATGGAATGGCCAACATGGGAGTACATCAAGACATTTCCTGGTTTGTAGACCTCCCCACTGATCTCCTTTCCTTTCATAAAAATTATTTTAATATGATCCCGTATTTTCAAATCTTGTAAACTTGATTTTAATAATATTTGTGATTTTGTTGTTCTGGGCCAAGGAATCACCTTTAAAAAAAATTAAATGTGTCTATAGAAATTTTGAAAAAAAATGTCATGGATGAATAAGAACTAAAACTAAATGAGAGAAATGATTAATTATTAGATGCCAGGTATGTGGTACCTTTACCGTCAAGACCATTAATAATATGTTTTATAATGTATCAGGTAAAATATATCTAATTTGAACAACTAATTTGTCCCATGAGACTACCAAAGCATCGAGGTACTATCAATAACTGGGCCCCACCCATGTTGTACCTATCCAAAACAATCCCCATATTGAATTATCACAATAAATAATATACCTTTTAAAATATCCATATTAAATAGAAGATAATGATTTTCCAAATTTTCCCCAAATTATCAAATAACTTCCAAAGTTAACACCTTATGAAAAATGGTATATGGTTCATGCAATAATCATATCCATGAAAAATAATATGGATACTTAGGGGAAATTCAATTTCAAATGACTATAGGAAATTAAATATTTCCAGGGGACTAAAAGGGATCAATTAAGTGAATGTAAATAATATCCTTGAAAAAATCAATCATAGACTATCCAGAGGAAGGATAAAGATGGTATTAATACAAAATATCTTGAGTGTATTAGAAATTAAGGGTTGTTATCATTGATGAATAGAAATACTATAAAAGATATCTTAAAGACATTATTGAGGAAAACATCTTTTTTATTTTGAAAAATATTTTGAAAAATATTTTTTAAAATCAATTTTTAATGAAATTTTCTTTAAAAAACCCTCTAAAACATGAAGAGGAAGCTTCAAAGAAATGACAGTGGGTAAATCTATACATGTCTTACAAGATAAAAATAACATTACATTTTCACATTAAAAATGTTATAAAATTCATTATTCAAAAATAAATAAGAAGATTACTTTGAAAACATTGGTAAAAGAAAAAAAGGGTAAACATGTATTTTCTAAATCATTTTTAAAATTTTAAAACATTTTTGAAAACATTTTAATAAAACATAGTTTTTAGAAGAAAACAGGTTCTCAGACTATGGAGAGAAATAAAGTCAGGTTTTCTTAAAAACATTTTATGTACCAAAGAGTTGAAAATAGTAACATTAATTGATAAATTTAATGAATAATCAATGGAGAATAAAATTAAATGTTTTATTATAAATGATAAAAAAATTTCTTCTCATTGGAATTCAAGTGTCAACAATCCCAAAAAAATGATCTTGTGAAGTAAACCCTTGAAAAGACCATAACTTTAATGTGAGACTCAACTAATTAATTAGTTATGTGTATCAACTATAAATCCAAATAAGGGAAGTTTAAATACATAAATAGATGGTATAAGTCATTATACAAATAATCATATAATATTAATGACAATGGGAAAGTAATATAGCCTAATGAAAAAGGAATTGAATTATAAAATTTTATATAACTTGGAAACTTTTAATTAAAATGCCCATATAAAGATTGATTAAAATTGAAACATAAAATAAAATTAATATAAAATATTCCATGATATAATATATAAAAAATTTTAGTATATACACCACATAGAAGAAGAAAGTGGTGAACATGACATTTATCGCATGGATGTAAAAAGTGATATGAAAATCCCTTACCTTACATTTCCTTTTGGGCGAGAATAATTTAAATTCATATATAATGGTTTTAAAAATTCAACTAACCAATACCATAACCATAATAATATTTTTAATATCATATATTAACTTATTATAACATCTTATTACCCATTTCTTCAGTAAACATTCATTATTTTCACTATTTCAGGTGTTAATTGCCTAGTTTCTCAAGTATGTTTTGACTGGTTACCTGTTGTTCTTCTTATGTGGATCATGGTTTCATAATATCCAAGATGTAAAACATGATTTAATTATCATACATATTAATTATATAAGTATTTATACTAATCTATAATATTTGGATATAAGAAATGAAATGCACCGTTTATGGAGATGGTAGGCCGTATGTATGCATGAACGCTACTTTCTTTTCTTTGTCAAATTAAAAAAATGAAAATTATATAATAAATATGTATATTATAATTCAAGTATAATATAAATTTCATATATGTTACATATAGTTTTAAAAATCACCCTTTATACATTCCATGTATAGTGTGAACAAATCACATCGCTTTGAGCGAGCGACAATCCACACTTCCACAAAAGATGTTATCGTATTCCCACAAAATTTATTGCATAAAGTTAAGTGTTATAAAAGGATTAAAAAAGTATTAATATATTATAAATATATTATATATCATATAAAATTAGTGTGTCTATCATAATGACCACCATGAGTGTAACACCCCGAGATTTTATGAAAAATATTCTTTTTAATTTTATTGATGTCTTGTGTTGTAAGTTACAACAAAAGAGTCTTGCACAACACGAAACCCTAACTTGGCTACATTACACACAATCGTGACCTTCCTCGATAGTGTGTGTTGTACGCAATACCGAGTTTCACTAAACAACGATATGCTATTTAAATATTATTAAAATTAGCCATTATGAATAGTAATAACCACTTTTTGAAATTTTGTAAATTTCATCTTTCAAAATGAACTTCATTTTTGGATTTGGAATATCGAAATTATCCTAGGGTTAAATTTTGGTATTTTTCTGAAAACTTTCAATTTTTGATGAATAGTGAAAACACTGGGTTACTATTTAAAAATCGACTTTTTATTTAAATAATTATTTATTTTATTTAAATTTATTTTAGGTCAAAATTGACACATAATACCTATATAAGTTCAATGTAATTCATTCGAGTCATTTTATAATAATTTTAGATATATAAAATTTTTATTGAACTTTTGACCGTCTTTTACCCACCTCCTTGGAGAATTTGCAAATTTACATAAAACTTAATTTTACCACTTTTTTGAATGGAATTTCAAAAATCCAAGAGACACGGTTGATTTCAGTAAGTAAAATATGGTTCAATGAGATGAAAATAATTTTTGGTGAATAGTAACTTTTTACTTTTATTTACCACGGTTAAAAGTAAATATAGTAATTAAGGGTAAAAATGATATTATTATTACCCTAACACATGTCCTAATTCTATTTGATAAGTTTAATTTGACCAAAAACAACCTTAGGAATAAAATATGACCATTTAGGCCCACTTGGATTAGATTAGGACATTTATTATTAATTTATTTAAAGAAGGGTTAAAACAGTTAAAATCAAAGTTTAATAAGTAAATAATTTTTAATATAGGGTTATAAATAAGATAAATTAGACTATAAATATTCATTGGAAAGATACAAATAGTTCCTACATAATGGTATATTATTTGTATTTTTTAGACATTAAATAATTTAATTTATTTATGATAAAAAGATGATGCAATAATTATCTTATTAATGAAATATTGAAATAATTGATGTTATAAATACCCAAATAAATGTAATTTGAGACTTTTTATGAATTCCACTAATTTTCTAGGTTAATATTACATGTTATTATTGATTTAATTAACTTTTTTCTAACAAATCATTCTGTTATAATTTTTACAAAAATTAATTACTAAATAGTGTCAAAATTGACATAAAATAGTTTTTAAAACAAATCTTATATTATTAATTGTTATTTTATTCCTAAAAATCTATGGTTCGGAAAAATTACTTAGATAAGTTTATATATATTAATAATAAACAACTTGGGGTTCTTTTGTCTTGTTATAGTAAGTTTATTAACCTTATAGTGTAAGAACACAAAAAGACACAGTAAAAGTAAAATTATCTAACTTAAAGTTAAATCTAAATGATAAGGTTAAAATAGTAAACTAAACTTGTACAAATTCTATTGGATGAGAGGATTTATAACCATACCCACCTTAGCTTCTAAATAAATCAATTTGGAGTTATTTAAAACCGAATATGGCTTTGTAATAAAATAATAGTTTTAGTTTTTCCAAAGGTGCCCCTCTCCTCCCTTATAAAAGGGCACCTCCTCCCTCTCTTACTCACACCACTTTGAGCCTTCAAGCTCGGCCAAACCCTACAAATTTCTTCTCTCCACTTCCATAAAAACATCCTAGAGGTCCTGGTCTTCTTCAAAGACCAATTTTAGTGCCCTAAGAGGAGGTCTCAAAGAAGCGCTTCAAAGAAGAGGTAATGTCTGTTACCGATTCTTTCAACTTTATTTCTTCTTCCACTTCTTCTTATTTAGTTGTTTCATTATGAATTAATAACATAAGTATCACTCATATACTGATATGCTATTATAAGTATGAAACAAACCTATTTCACCATCTATCCATCCTACGAAAAATGAAATCACGACGCGTGCGTACGTACGGAATACCATCTCCACGCCGTGGTGTAATATATTTTCCACCAACACCTTACTTGGATGAGTATAATGGTGAAAGTATTGAATATATATGATTATTGTAAAGTTATATTGATTCTGTAATATTATACATACAATTTAATACAATTCCATGATCATGGGAATGATATCATCGCTCGTGCGTACGTACGGACTACCGTCTCCACGAACGCGATGAGATTCATTTTCCCTGATTAACCATTCAAAAACGATTATAAAGTATATATAATGAATAATAATGAAATATATGAAATAATAATGCTACTGGATTTATGTATATATATGTATGTCATCTATTTAATTTCATTCAATTCAATAAGGAAACGAAAACATCGTTCATGCGTACGTACGACCTACCGTCTCCATGAACGGTGTATTTCCTTTCCTTTTATAGATCTATAATATATATGTATATGATGAATATATATTATATAAAAATCATGTTTTACACTCTGGAATTATGTAAATCAGGATATAAGTAATAATATCAAGAATGACAAGTCGAAACACATACGATAAATGAAATGATTTTACCCAAAATGCTACTTTAACATGGAATTTACAAAAGAACGGGTAATATAAAGTCATAAGTGAAACATATATGATTTCATAACAATGAATATGATTATCTAATAAGTCAATGACATTATTTAAATCATTATATAGGAGGTTCGGATCCATACGAAGCATATCGGACCTAAGGTAAGGGATAAATTTTCAAACTCATTTTTATCCAAGATTGCTTGTACGTAAGTATTTACTGGGGTTACGTTTATCATCCATGACCATGTTTTCTAAAAATGTTTTCATAAAATGTTAACTATTCTTCCACGAATGTTTAAATTCATTTTTACCCTTTATTGACTTTTTACCACATTGTATGAATGAAATCTTTCCTTTGGTTACCATATAAGGTACTTTTTGACTTTTCCGACAAAAGTACGAGGAGAATGTTATTTTTAACTTATACGGTGTGAACGGATTTTTATGGTTTCATAACGCCTCATTTTCAAGAAGGTTCCTCTAAAATATTTCATGATTATTTTCAACAAAACCCTTTTCTTTTAAAATTTCATGGAATTTTGTGAAAAGAAAATGATTTTAAATAAGAAAGGATATTTTCCTCAAGAATTCATTTCAAGTGTTTTGTCAAAACTATTTTCCATCTAAGATGACATTATTTCATATGTGTATGTTTCAAGTAATATGTCTCTATGATTTAAATGGTTTCAATTTTATTATGATGAAATGATATCAATTTTTTATGGATTATGTTATGATGGCATGATGTTTAAGAATCCCATTTTATTACATGGGTTATGCTATGATGTATGATTTATGATTTTGTGGAACATGAAAGAATGATTTCATTATGAGATGGGTGGGACCTATATCTCCCTCCAATGCATTGGGTAAAGATTTATATCTCATGAGATAGACATTGCTGGAATGGTAAGTTAATCTAGTTCAGTGTTACAGGACTGAAACGAGGAGTGAACTCGATTCAGAAAGGGAATTTGTCCACTAAGATGGTCTTGGCAGCAATGCCTTGGCTACTATGGAAATCATAACAAGTGATGAATGGTTTCCACAATTACATGTTTTATTCCCATTCTATTTTATCATGATTTATGTTCTATTATGATCTATGCCTTATGTACTTCCATGTTTTATGTTGTTGCTAAAGATTTTGATGTTTAAACATTATGTTCATGTTTTTAAGTTCAAATGTATATGGTATGTTTTATTTTATCCATGATTACCCTTACTGAGAATTTGAGCTCACCCTTTTTATGTTTTATTTTCCCCCAGGATTAAAAGAAAGGTTTTAGGTAACGAAACAAAAGTGGAAGATCTTTATGGGAGATGTTGAATATCTTTCACCACAATTAGAAGATTACGTTCCAAGTTTCCAAAGACACTAAACTATTATGGTCCTTGTGTGTCTATATTTGTTATGTATTAAGTATTCCGCAAAAGTAATGTAATATCCATGTATTTCAAGCTTCGGGTCTCTACAATGAGAGGCGGTAAAGGAAGAACAAACAATCATCGTCTTGTGAGGTGGAAGTTCTCCATAGAAACAAATAGTAAGTTTGTTACCCATTTAAGTGAAGGTATAACCATTAAAATAATGAAATATAAGTATATATAGGATATTGGTGTTTTTATATAATCATTTGATAAGAATTATTGAAATATTATAGAAATAAATAAAACTAAAGAGCTTGAGGAAGGATGTTACTTCTTAATTGGGTAACTCATTTTGGTTTTCACCCGAATGGCCTAAAGGCCTTCATTTTTGAACAAAAGGGATTACCTGGATAGATTTATGACCAATGTGAGGGTTATAATATATGTTTAGAGTTTTTGAGGAGCTATTAAGTAAGATATGTTCCAAGATAAAGTGTCTTTATAAGTTTGAGGAAGTGGGAGGCTTGAGTGCCTTTTTATAGTGGAGGAGGAGTGACACTTGTAAATTTTTGAAAAGGGAATTGCACCCTTGTCTCCCCATTTCAAGTGGATCCAATAATAAACCAAAGTATATAAAATTCATTATAGGGTATAAATATTTAATTCCAATGACTTTTGGACAAGTTTTTAGGTCATTTTGTTCCTTAAGATTAAGGTATAGTCCCTTGTTAAGATTAATTTTACCTTAATCATTATAATTAATTTTAATTAATTTCATTTATCATTATTGAAAAAAACTAAGTTGATTTTTTTTAGAAATTATAAATTATCCAAATACCAATTATGTAATCCTTTTTTCCAAATTCCAATAATAGAAGTTCCAGAAATTAATTTAAATTTAATCCCTCAGACAGGACGACAATATTGGGTTTTAAAGTAATAACATTCAAAAGTTTGATAGGCTTTCACATCTAATTTCAATATAAAACTAATTTCAATGAAAAAAATTTGATTAATTAATAAAAAATTTATCTAATTAATCATTAAAACCAAATTCAAGTTTTATTTAACCTTATAAATAAATTAGTTGAAAAAGAAGTTTTGAATTAAAACTCAGTATTTTTCACTATTCATTAAAAATTAAACTTCATAGAAAAATACCACAAATTCACTATAAACTAATTTTTATGTTTATATTTCCAATATTAAGTTTATTTTTACAAATAATATTTATAAAAGTGAATTTTTTTTTATTTAAAATAGGTTCTCTATTAAAAGGTGGTAACATTACCTTTTAAACAAACACCAGTTTTAAGTGTAAAAGATGATTTATTCTTATATTATTCCTATCAAATATATTGTATTAATATTAAAAATATTTTATTGAATATATAAAATTATATATTTCATTAATATCATTCAATAATTTATATTAATTTAATTTATTAAGATAAAACACCTTTGTGAGTATAAAAATAGTTTTATATAAAATACTCCCTTTATTTTCAATTGGTTATTATATTCATTTCTAAATAATTTGTATCAAATGAATTAGTTTTATATTCTCATAAACCATATATATTCATAAGTTAGTTAATAATATTCATAATGACTAATTTATATCTTATTATATTAAATAATAATATATTAATAATATGTTGCTGTTTGATAAAACTCAGTCTTTCATATAATGTATGCTTTTGAAGAAAGTCATTGTTGCATGTGATGCAAGCTAACTCAATGTTGCATGAATTTAAATCTATAAAATATATTTCATTTATTTATAATATTAAATATATTATAATTTTTTTGGATATTATATTCCCTTACATGTTTGGTGATACGTGTCTTATATGCTATTGAATACAATGTTCTTAGATTAGAATTTCAGGGCGTTACATTCTCACCACTATAATTAAATTTCATCCTAGAAATTTAAACTTGATATCGTAAATATGGGGTTTTTTATTTGATAATTCCTTTATTGAAATCCCACATCGTGCGAAGGATTCATAAGAAATCTTCTAGAAAAGATAGAATGTGAAGTACAATGGTCACATGGAATAACATATAACTAGTTATCTAAGTAGGATAACATTAGCGTTATGTAGAGATACATACATAGAGGAAAAGAGTAAATATTTAGAGGGTGTGATTGAGGTCACCAATAAAAAACAATTGAATGATAAATATAAATTTTAGGTCCTAAAATTCATAAATCTATAACAATTTAGATGACCACCATTTCTACAAAAACTAGGGTATTGGGAAAACTTTTTTGTTTTTTATAACATACTTTTCCTCATGTTCAGAAATTCTTTTTCTTCCTAAGAATATAAGGAAATTTAATTACATGATATGTTTTAATTTAATATTAAAAATTCCTTATTTTTTTTGTTCTTCAATCAAATTATAATTCATCCCTTAATTCGAAAAATTCATATCCCAAAATTAAATTTGATTTTTGAAGCAAAAAAATATACTTTTAACGGATCTTAAGCCCCATAAAATATTGAAAATACTTTACCTTTTTCTCTAACTATTTTCAAAAGACAATATGGTTAATAAATTAATATCTAAAACTAAAAAGTTACACAACTGGTTCATCATTAATATTTATTCATCAAATTGTTTAACTGAAAACAATGACTTATTAACCAAGAAATTTCATAGGCTTGTGGTTGGTGTTAAACTCTTTTCTTCATTCAATCATGAGTTCAAGACCCATGGCCTTTCCATAATTGATTGGTTGTCACTAGAAATTAAATTTTTCCTTTTCTAATACCAAATTAATATAAATTTAAAAATAAACATGATGAAAATTGTTGAAATAAGGTTAATCAGTATATAGACTTTTAAATGAGGTTTTCAGTACAAACCCAATACATAAATACTTCATCCATTTATTTCTACTTAGGTACTTCATTGGTTTAGTTTTCATCCATAATATCATCTATAGGATTTATAAATATTTTCACCTCATTCTTAATCTAAAACACCTTAGGTGTAACCTAGATTATTCAATTTCATTATCTATTCAAATCATTTATAATGGTTTATAAAGGAAATTTTGAATTATTCTAAGCATATCCTCTAGGAGTGTAAAACCATGTGCGCAGTAAGTCTCATTGTCGTGTACCAGGTTATGCTGAGTTAGGTCCAACACAACTTGTAGGAGTTGTTAATATTTGGTATAACTATTCCATAATCACATCCACTTGTAGTATCTAGATAGAGATATTTTTCTTGGAAGACCCTGATAGTCTATACTTTACCAAAATTCTAGGGCATTATTCTTTACTTATCCACAAGTCCTACCTCAGGTCTATGTTCTATAATATATGTTTTCCAAAATATAGTTCCCATGGTTTCTATTAAACCTCATCTAATACTAATTATAGTGACCTGACCCCAGAAATCCCAGAGCCAGTGTCCACTACCATTATATTGACATGATTACAAGGAATCAAATCTTGAAGGACTGATTAGTTTAGTATTATTGGTGAAATATATACATATATGAGTCTTTTATTACAAATGAATACACTAATTACTACATAATTTATTTATTTCTTGGATAAATTTATTTTATCTAGTATATACCTGCATATATTTGATAGTACACTTCTTGGATTCTTGGAGAAAGGAAACAAAATAAGGGTGAGATAAAATGCTATGTAAGGGTAAAGTATAGTGGAAGTAATAATGAATTAATGTTAATAATAATTATGGAAAGGTATATAACTCAACACACATATCATGTAATCGACAAACTAAGAAGGAAGCACGTAAACAATATGGCAAGGTAATAACTGGAAACACATTCTATTCAAATAACTAGATAAGGAAAAATAAATATGGAAAGGTAATAAATTTAAATACATCCCATTTAATCAATGAAATGAGAATGAAATGTATTCACATATATACTGATGAAAAATATCATGGATGAATAATAACTGAAAATAAATTTGGGAAATACTTAATTAATGGATTCCATGTTTCCAAGGTACATAGTACATAGTACATGTACGATTAAGACCTTTCATGTGATGGTTTACAACATATCGGGTAAAACCCATCCAATTTTCACTACTAATTAATCTCATGAGACTACTGATGCATAAAGGGGGTATCTATAACTAGACCCCACTCGTGTCATACCTTTCCAAAGTATTCCTCATATTGAATAATCAAAATAAATAATATGCCTTGTCAAATTTTCGTATTGAATAGAAGATACAAATTTATCAATATTTACCCAAATAATAAAATATATTTCAAAGTGAACACCATATGAAAAATTTTATATGGTTAAATCAATAATCATATCCATGAAAAATGATATGGATAATTAAGATAAATTCAATGTCAAATGATAATAGGAAATTGAATATTTCATGGGGAATAAAAGGAATAAAGGAAGTGAATGAGAATACCATCATTGTCCAAATAAATAATAGACTATCTAGAGGAAGAATAAGGATGGTATCTGTACAATATATCCTAAGTGGAGTATAAATAAAGGGTTTTTTTCATTGATGAATAAAAATACTATAAAATATATCTTAAAAACATTATTAAGGAAAATATCCATTTAAATTTGAAAAATATTTTGAGAATAATTTTCTATTAAAATAAATTTTTTAAAACATTTTCCTTAAAAAGAAACCTTTAGAACAAGAATAAGAAAATTTGAAGAAATGACTGTAGGTAAATCCATACATTCCATACGAGGTTAAAATAAAATTCCCTTTTCATGGTAAAAAGGTTAGAAAATGACTTGTTTGGAAAATCAAATGAAGATTTTGTTGAAAAATTTTTTAAAAGAAAAAAAGGTTACAATTTTATTTACCAAATCATCTTGAAAAAGTTAAAAACAATTTTGAAATTAGTTTAATAAAATTTGGGTTTTATAAGAAAATAGGTTCTCTAACTAAGAAGATAAATGATATCGGGTTTTATTAAAAATATTTTATTAAACATTTTAAGTACCAAAGAGTAGAAAAATGGTATTATTACTCAATAAAGGTCGTGAATAATCATATGATAATAAAATTAATTATTTTATTAGACAATGATAAAATAATTTCATTTGATGGAAATTCATGTATAAGTAATCCCGTACAAAATGATATTGTGAAGTAAACCCTTGTAAATACCATAACGTTGAAGTGATACTCCAAAAATTAATTTATTATCTGTATCAATTGTAAATAAATACAAGTTAAGTGTAAGTAAATCAATAGATATTCTAATTCATTATACACATAATCATAAAATTTTAACGACAATGAGGAAGTAATATAACCCAATGAAAAAGGAATTGGGGTTATGAAATTTTATACAACTTGGTAAATTTTAATTCAAATACATATAGAAGTAATAATTCAAATTTAAATATAAAATAACATGAATATAAAATAATTCATGATTTAATATATCAAAATGGGCAGTATATACACCACACACAAAAAGTAAGTGGTGAACATGACATTTATCTCACTGATGTAAAAAGTGAGATGAAAATCCCTTACCTTGCGTTTCTTTTTGGGTGAACATCCTTAATCGTAATTTATAATGGTTTTAAACATGTCAATAACTAATACCATAACCATAATCATATTTATAATATCTTATATTAATTTCTTATAATATATTATTTCCCATTTGTTAGTAAACATTAATTATTTTAACTATTTCATGTGTTAATTGTCTAGTTTCTCAAGTATGTTTTGACTTGTTACTTGTGGTTATTATTATGAATATCATGGTTTCACCATATCTAGAATGTAAAAAATTGATTTAATTATCATATATATTAAGTATATATTTATTTTGAATAATCTATAATATTTGGAGATAAGAAATGAAATACACTGTTAATGGAGACTATAGGTCATACGTATGAATGAACACTACTTTCATTTCTTTCTCATATTAAAAGAATGGAAATTAAATAATAAATATTTACACTATAATCCCATTATCATATAAATTTAATAAATTTTTATTGGTTTATTAAAACCATCCTTTATACATTCCATGTATAGTGGGAGAGAATCACATCACTCTGAGGGTGCGATTGTCCACACTTCCACAAATGATGTTATCATATTTACAAAAAATGGAGTTCATAATGGTATGTGTTATAAAATAATTAAATAAGTATAATGAAATTATAAATATCATATATAAATATATTTTCCATCATAATGACCACCATGAGAGGCGGTAAAGGAAGAATGAAACAATTATCATTTTGTAAGGTGGAAGTTCACTATACACACAAATGGTAACTTTGTTACCCATTAGATGGATGTGTGTTTAAGTGTAGGTTGAACCCTAAAAATAAAAACATATCAATTTATTTAATATTTTAGTTTTTTATATAATAATGGAATAAGAAAAATTTAAATAGGATAGAAAGAAACAAAACTAAAGAGCTTGAGGAAGGACGATACCTTTTAACCTGGTAACTCCTTTTGGTTTGAAACAAAGGGATTCATTGGATGGATTTCTGACTAAGGTGAGGATTATATAATTAGGGGAGGTATTTTGAGGATATATTTGGGTAGATATTGGTTGATCCAATGTGGGTTGATAGGTGTGAGGAAGTGGGAGGCTTGAGTGCCTTTTTATAGTGGAGGAGAAGTGTAACTCTTGTAAATTTTGGAAAAGGGAATCCCACCAATGTTTTCCCATTGAAAGTGGATAAAATAATGGTAAAAAGTCAAAAAGGGGAGGATAGGGTATAAATATTTCCATAAAATTATTTTGGACAAGTTTCTAGGTCATTTGGTTCTTAAGATTAAGGTTTATTACCTTGTTAATATTATTTTCACCTTAATCGTTGTAATTAATTTTAATTAATTTCACTAATATTTTTTTTTGTAAAAAACTAAGTTGAAATTATTTGAAATTATAAATTATACTTATTACAAATATGTAATCTATTTTTCCAAATTAAAATTACATAAGTGTATGAAATTAATTTAAATTTAATCCCACAGACGGGACGACAATGCATGGTTTCAAAGTAAAAACGTTCAAAAGTATGCTAGGTTTTCATATCCAATGACAATATAGAATTGATTAAAATGAGATAAATTGGATTAATTAAGAAAAAAATTATCTAATTAAAATTAAAACTAATATAAAATATTATTTATCCTTATAAATAAATTAGAAGAAAAAGTAGTTTTGAATTAAAATTCAGTATTTTCCCCATTAATTAAAAACTAAAACTTCATAGAAAAATACAAAAAATTCACCATAATTAAAATTTTATTTTCCTATTTCAAATATTATGTTTTTTTTCACATATAATATTTATAAAAGTTAAAAAATGGATTTAAAATAGGTTTACCATTAAAAGGCGGTAAACTTACATTTTTAGAAAAATACCATTTTAAGCATGAAAATTGATTTATTCTTATCTTATACCTATCAGATCTATTGTATTAATATAAAAAATATTTTATTTAATATATAAAATATATATTTAATTAATATCATTCACTGATTTTAAATAATTTAATTTATTAAGAAAAAACACCTTTGTGAGCATAAAAATATTTTTTCATAAAATATTCCCTTTATTTTCAACTTGTTCTTATTCATTTATTATTAATTTATGACCAATTATTTAGTTTTATATTTGTGTAAACCATATATTTTAACAATTAAGTTAATATTATTCATAAAAACTAGTTTATATCTTATTATATTAAATAATAATATTTTAATAATATATTATAGTTCGGTAAAACTCGGTCTTGTGTGTAATGTATGCTTTAGAAGAAAGTTGTTGTTACATGTGGAACACGACAAATAAATGTTGTGTGCATTATAAGCTATCAAATATATTAAATTTATTTAAAATAGTACATATATTATAATGTCTTAATATATTATTTTCCCTTACGCTCTTGGTGTTGTGTGTCATACATGATATTGAATATAATGTTATTACTTTAGAATTTAAGGGCGTTACATAAATAAAAAAGGGCCACTTATTTTTATCATTACCTAATCTAGGTGATTATAATCCCCACATATACTAAAACCCACATTCACCTTTTCACAAATAGAAATAGAGTTTCTTAGGGGGCTCACTAGGTCTAATGAAACCTTTCTCTAGAAGGTGATCAAATAACACCCTTAGCTCCCAAATCTCATAGGGGGCCATCCAATATACTGTAGAAGATATCATTGAATTAATAGGATGAAATTCAATAAAAAAATTCAATCTCCCACATCAAAGGTATTTCCAAGACATATTTAAGAAAAACATCCATGTAATCCCCCATTACTATAAGAGGGTAGATTCAGGAAGAGACCAATTCACTAAGGGATAAGATTTCTAGTTGAAGGGTGATGGGTTGAAGTTTTCTAATCTTGATCCCCACTCTCTCTTCCATGACATATATATCTCCTAGGAAGGAGGAACTCATCCCATATTTCCAAAGGCATATAGCTCTCATATAATGATAGTCTATCGGGGAACACACCATAGAAAACCAATCCAACCCCAGATGATGTGATAAATTTTTATCACGATGACCAAGAGGTCTAATGGGAAACTCTATCCATTGAATACATGCTCACACTATCAAAAGATGTGTGATATTGAAAAATTGATCCCCATTGAAACCATTATACATAATTTTTGGGTTAAAGTCTCAATGGGTAGATCTGGATCTCACACAAGTGATATGGAAATGAAATAGTGACTCATTATATTGAATACAATTACTTGAGTAAGAGTATAAAAGACACATATCATACCTCATATCGTCACATATTCAACTTGGTCATAACCCCCCATATCCTGAAAATGTCCATGAACCTGACTGCTAGATCCATGAACCTGGAATGATATACTTGGTGATGGTGGTGGGAGTAGCTTGTATCATCATTCTCCACCAATATCACCGCCCTATGAAGCTCCAACTACTCATATTCTATCATCACCTACCTTGGGGACTCCTTGGACATGCTTAGAAGATCCATGATCATGATGTTTACTCTTGTGGAAGTCCATCCACTATATTTCTACCATCCTTAGTACACCAGGTTGGGTAATCATGAGCCATGTAACCTCACCCATTACAAGAATAAAATCACCCCTCTCTTGGATGGCCAGATCCCCTATGTGAACCACGCACTACAGATCCAAATTTATAACACCCATCATGGGGAGGTATCCTATAGTGAGACCCTATTGAATTATTCCTTCTAGTGGTTAAAAATGACTTAGACCCATGATGGTCATTAATGGATCTAGCCGTTAAGTGTTCCTCTTATAGGAAAATCTCAGTGACCAGATCCCACTCCATCACTCCAACAGAAGTAGGAATACATAAGAAGAATACGTTAGAACTAATGTCTCTATGAAGACCCCAATCCTGATTCCATGCTTGAAAGAAGCCATATCACACCATATTAAGGGAGTAACACATGGGGTTGGTGAACCTTGCGGTGTACTCCTCAATTGCTAGATCAACCTACTGAAGATGAAAAAGTTTCTTAATCCACACGATGTTCGATCACAAATGTTAATACTCATCACAGAAAAACTACTAGAAGTATGTCTATGAGAGTTTCATATCATCATGAGTCTACAAAATTAGACTCCACCAGTTCTCTACTACTCCATGAAAAATGATAGCTGTAAGAGAAACCATATTATCGATTGAGGTTTGAACAAGCCTGAAATATCATACCATAGACTCATGCCAATCCTCCACTGCTTGAGGGTTTGGATCACTATGAAACCTTAGAATGATCTATTGCTAGAAATCATGTAGAATGATAATCCTAAATGTGTCATTATCTTATTCTTCAGGGACAATCTCCTACTCAAAAGGTTGTATAATTTCTCTATACCCACCTGGAGGAAACACCTCATGAGAAGGTCCATGAATGTAGGTCTCATAACTCAACTGATTGTCATCACGATATAATATTTTCATCATAGCTATCCATATTCATGGAGGTATCCTAAAATTTATCAAGATATACCATAGTAAGATGAGAATATATGGGGAGCTAACTCAAGAAGTACATGAAAGTCAAAATAACTAATCATATATGATTCATGTACCATTTTTCCTTAAAATCAATGTCTCTTTATGATGAGATGAAAAACTGGTTTTTAGAGTCCTTGTGAGTGGATTCATTGGCTACCGCACTAACACTGGGTTCCCTAGCCTAAAATCCATAGTCAAGACACTCCAACAATATTTACCTATGGTTTGCAACCAATCATCACCATGCATTCGACTCTAACTCCAAACTGAGGATGAACCAGCTCTGATACCAATTTCTAATGACCCGAACCAATGGGGACCACCTGGATGGTGACAAGCTGAGTGTGACACCCCAATCCCGTCTTTAATAAACTAAGGGTTAGTAAAAATCACCAAGATGGAATAAAATAAAATGAGAGGCCTTATCCTTATGTACCCCCCCACACAACCATATCCATGTAATAATGCAGAGGTAATATAAAGGAATGCATAATTTAGAGTATAACCATGTATGGAATAATCTTCAGGGAATATATTAGAGTACTAAAAAAACAAAATCATAAAGATAAAAAATACATGCCCAACCAGAAATGAGGTCTCAACCTGAAAATAACTGTAAAAAGGGAAAACTAAAGAGATCCCCTCTCCTGATCTCCTAGCCTAACCACCAAACTCGACCAATGCACTTACGTATCACTATGATACACCAAAGTCACCATCGATCTACCTTCCACAGATTCATAAGACACAAAACATTTCAGAGAATCCAATTCATGTGTGAGTATATACGTACCTAGTATGACGCCCTAAAAACCACAATGGGAGAAATAAAAATATTTAAAAGTACTCATCTCAATCTATAATCCATAGGGAAACATAAGACCCATATATAAGCTCATAAATAAACCCAAGTGAGAGAGAAAGAGAATATCCATATCTATAACCCAACTAAAAATGATGAGTCTTTATATAGATCCAAAATTCTATATACAATTCCCAATATCATGCACAACCACATAAGGGTCCATGTGGAGGACCCACACCTCACCACTATGTTCTATAGTCTAGGGGGAACTGTCTCCAATGGAGAAAACCCTCCCTTTAGAGCTCATAGATGGGTTGGGAACCCCATAGATAGAGAACCCACTCCTTTTATAATAAGGGGGTTTTTAACCCTAGATATGTAAAGAGTATTATGAAACAAGTCCCTAGTGTGATAGGGGGTTTCCAACACTGATGCCTCTCTAATAAACTAGCCCAATCACCACCATAGAACAAGATTCATTGAAATAAGATTCATGCTCATAACACCTCATGTCATATTTATGATGATAAAATGAAGGAATACATCATGTTCTACATAGAAAAATGCTCAGGATACACCACTTATTGGCCTAAATTCAAGACTCAAAGAAAGAGATACACATGGTGGAAGATCCGGAAGGAGGTACATGACATGTACCTTGGGTTACGCGGTGTGTGACCTCACGTGTACATATAGATGTATCCTCTAATGTACATGGATTAGATGCCCATTTCGGACTAAATGGTGTGTATAGAGGGCACATTATGTTTCTTTTTCACCTGGGGACTACCTGTGTCCATCGGTCCTCTGCCTGAGTACACTGGACATGCCCATTTACACTGGTTGTGTCCTGGTACCCTAGCCATGTCCAAGTACATGACCGTCCCTATTCACTCTGGCTATGCTTATGTACCTGGTCGTGTCAGGTACTTTATACCCCTATAATACCCTCTGAGCCACTAGAACTAGATAACATGGCATGTATGGGTAATGCACGGTGTGTGATACTTATCTACACCCAAAACACTAGGTTCCACAACCAGGGGACTACACGACATGTGTCTCTAGACTACAGACTGTGCAAGTTGCGATATTCTAGAAACTGAATAAGAATTCATATTAATTTCCCATCCTGTCATCATTTCTACATTGATTCACACTAAGGAACCTATATGTAGGTCTGAGTGTGCCTAACCCATCACTGGAGGCTAGATTCTAGCTACCCGAACCATGTGTGGTTCTTCCCATCACACCTCACCTCTCCCATGGATGAAGTAAGAATAATTTCAATCTTATCCCTATACCCATCACCCCAAACCCTCATTTCACCATTATATGTCCAAAAAAATGTTCTACACATATTATATTCATCCACCAGGAATCTAGGTGTTTGATCACACTCAAATATAACTCGAAAATATCGAACTGTGACCCCATGGGACAATAATGAAAAACGTGAAGAATGTAGAAGGAAATACACAAGAACAAATTGAATCCATCATTAGACAATACAATCATCTCCATAAATCAGAAAGTAAAATACCATTGGTGGAATCAAGGAATAACATATATAAACTAGGTTCAAAAACTAAATTCATATGTAAGCTCATACAAATAATGGTTAATCACATACCAATCAAAGAAGATAATAAAATTTATACTTATCAACTAATTGAAAGGGTGGAAAAATTTAACAACCATCCCTACCTCGATATTGAATAGATCATTCACTACTACAAAAACAGGAAAGGGAAGCACCACCTTTTATCAGCACTAAGAAAAAAGTGATGATAAAGGTAATTATTTATCATTATTAATTAAAAGTGCTGATAAAGGTTCACTTTATCAGTGCTTTTCTAGTGCTGATAAAGTATACCCTTTATCAGTGCTAAAAGAGCGCTGATAAAGGGCCCCTTTTTCAGTGCTAAATTTTTAGAACTGATAAAGAATACCTCTATCAGTGCTCTTCTAGGGATGATAAAACCATAGTACCATTTTATAAAATGGGGTGCACAGTGCCCTCTGTTTATTGCGCGCGTCCTCAAGCTCTCATGGTACTGTACCTCTGTAACAACTCCCCTCCCCCGGATCTTCTCTTTGCCAGACCACCGCTGCTAGCCCTACTCCGCCGCTACCCCTACTCTACCGTGAAGCCTACTCCTTATCCTCCCCCTCAAACCCCTTCCATGGATCCTCCTACCTATGAACACTACTTCTCCTCCTCCCTATTGGACCCTACTCCCCGTAAACCCTACTTCAAGTGTTTTGGATTCCTTTCAATGAGGTTTGATTCTCGGCTTCCCATCTTTGATCTTTGGTGATTTCTCCTATCATCCTCATCCCTTTCCTTTTTTTTCTTATTCTAATATTCACTATGGTGGTTTAGTTTGGTTTGGGTTGTGTTGTGTATTCGGGATATGTTTTGATTATTTTTTGGTTCAGTAGGTTTTTTAGTGGTTTCTCATGGCGCGGTTGTGGTTGGAGGACATTTCTTCTTCACTTTGTGGTGTTCAATGAGTTGTAAAGCTTCATTGATGTATGGAATCCATCATTTTTCTTTATTGTGTATCATTTAAGAGAGGTTTCTTCTCATGTTAATCTATAAAATATGGTTGTGATGGCTTAATAAAATATAAGGAATTTAAAAATTGAAATTAAAAGGTATAGGGGTTTTGTTTTCATGTTTTTATAGCCTTATTATTATTTATGATATTATGATTGCACAAGATAGATGCTCCATTGAAAATTATGGCCATTGGGGTCTTTATTTACACTCAATGATATGCTACGTGATTTATTCTTTTGTTGTAATTATTGTGATATCACCCTAACATGGAAATTAGCTAACCACTTACATTTGGATAATAAATTGGTTTCCATTGGATTATTGTTTTTTTGATAAATCCATTAAAAAATAAAGTGGAATGTGATCAAATACCCTTTGTAAATCTATAAAAGGATATTGATTTATTGTGATGTGTGGCCATTCTTGTGGGGTGGAAATGTGTGGTTGAAAAATGTTTTGATGATGGTTGTTGGCTGTGATTTTGGGGCAACAATGTGGTTTTTGGAGTTCTTTTCAGGTAGTGAGGTGGTTTGTTTGGACGTGCTTTTTGAGGTGGTGAGGTGATGGTTTATTTTTGCTAAATGACTGGGTAGTGATGGAATTAATAATTTTTTAATAATGATTTAAATGGAATGGGTTGTTTTGGTTAATGGGACAGAATCAAATGATAATTAATTAAATGTTGGGTTGTGTGGTTAAATTTGTTTGATGTTAAATAATGAATTTAATTGTTTGGATAATGTAATTTTTTTGGAAATGTGAAATGAGGATTTTGGATTATTGTGTAGTGTTATGAATTTAGAGGTGGAAACAATAGTGGAAATGTTGTGAGTTGATTAGAGTTTGGTTGTAAACCCATAGGTTGGGCTTGTGTGTGTGGCTATATGTATATAGTTTTATATTATTCATGATTTATGTATACACCCTACCCACATAAAACACTATGTTTTAAAACCAAAATAGTCACGTGACCGGTGTTTTTTCTAACATCCAGTGAGGAGGACATATGTTTGATTTACTTGGTTTGCATTATTTTGTGACTATGACTTGGTGAGTTTTGGGGTGGATAGTAGACCTATTTAGGTGTTGTTGGTTATATTATTTTTCATGCCAATGTGTTTGAAATGAATTTTAATAAAGGAATTGGTTATGTTTTGTGTGTGTTGCAATTTATTACTTCTTAGAAAGGGTATTATGGATTTTTTGAAAGGGGTGAAATATTTTTTCAAAGGAACTATAGGTGTGAATGGGTTTCGGTGTAGGTTTTAAAAAGAAAACATAATAATTTAGCATGTTTGGCTTGTTGTGAATTTTTAAATATGATTTGTAAGTTGCTCAAATTATGAAAGGAATGTTTTGAAATTATTCTTGGTTATGTTTGATTTTTCAAAGTGGGATCAACCCATGAAGCTGGTTTATTAACTGTATGATCTTCTTCTGTTTCATAAAAATGTAATTTTTCAAATGTGTGGGTAATGGAGAATGTATTTGAAAGGGGTTTTGGTGTGAGTAAAAATAGACAATGGGTTTTTATGGAAAATGGAGATTTACTTGAAATTATAGACATTGTTTTGTGGAGGAGTAGGGTTCATGGAGCCTTCTTTGGATTGTTTAATATTTCAATGAGAAAGGAAAATTATTTAAATGATGTCTTGGAAATGTTTTTATGGTATGATTGTGATTATAATAAATTTTTAATTTATATTAAGTGAGGATTTATGAAGTGTGAACTGGATTGGAATTCTATTCTATTGTTTATGGTAAATGTCAAGATTACACTTTATATAGTGTATCTTTTAAATCTTGTTTGGCCCTCTTGATTTACCATTGAACAATTGACCCCTTTGTGAAGAATGTTTTATCACTATTTGACACTTTTATCCCCTCATGTGTGAGTTTTTTAACACTAAGGGATTGTTGTTTATCCCTTTGTATGGGAATGTTCTTTTTTATAGTATAGATGTATGATGTGTCTGTTTAATGTGATTATTTTATTATGAATGAGGTGACTGGTAGGGGTGGTTAAAATATGTTTAATGTTTTTCTGTAAGGGTGGTGGGTGCTAGAACTATTGGTAAGGGGGCTGGAAAGTGTGTTGATTTTGATGTGGGGTCTATCCTGGTTATGTTGATTTCAAAATCTTTTTTGGAAATGGTTAGGCTCTATTAATATTTATTTTTATAAGGATTTGGTTCTATTTTACTGTATTTGGAAGTCTTTTTCTGTGTATTTGAATCATAAATAATAATATTTGAGATTCAAATAGGATGGAGATGAATAAATATTGGATGGTTTCTAATCATTTGACAATAGAGTATGAGAATGGAGTGGAAGAGTTCATCAAGTTTTCAAAGGATCATGCAAAGGATCCTTCTAAAATCTTTTGTCCGTGTTTATGTTGTTGTTATTCTAGACTAATTACTCTAGAGGAGTTAGAAGAACATTTTATATGTCAGGGAATAGATCAGAGTTATAAATGATGGAATAAACACGGAGAAAAAGAGAATCTAGCTACTAGATGGGATAAAAATGAATTTTATGGATCATCAGATATAATTACAAATATGGATAATAAAGAAGACCATATGGAGGATGTGATTACATATGTTAATGATGATGGAGATCATATTGAGTAAATGACAAGGAAAATTTAAGATGAACTCTGTGATTGCCTAATTTTTTTGAGAAGTTAAAGATTTGTGCAAGGACGTCATTTTATACCGGTTGCACTAAATATATAACATTTTTAGCTATACTAAAGTTGTATAAATTGAAAGTAGGCAATGGATGGAGTGATGTCAGTTTTATAGAACTACTTGCTCTCTTGAATGACATGCTCCCAGAAGACAATGAGGTCCCAAGCTAGACATATGAATCTAAACGAATGATTCGCTTGATGGGTATGGTTTTTGAAAGAATAGATTCTTGCCTGAAAGACTGTATATTGTTCCTCAAGGAGAACAAATCACTTATAGAATAAAAAAATTGTGGTACTTCTCGATACAAGAAAGATGAATCCAGCCCTATGAAAGTTGTATGGTACTTTCCAATCATTCCAAGGTTTAGGCGTCTATATGGAAGTGAAGAAACTATAAGAAAATTATCGTGGCATGTAGATAAAAGAAATAAATATGGGAAATTATGTTACTCAGCTGATTCTCCTCAATGGCAGAGAACTAACCATGAGTATCCCGAATTTTGAAATGAGTCGAGAAACCTTCGTCATGCGTTATCTACAGATGGAGTGAATCCTTTTGGTTTTCAAACCAGCACTCACAGTACATGGACTATTATGTTGGTAAATTATAACTTGCCACCCTGGTTATATATGAAGAGGAAATTCATCATGTTATCAATGCTTATATTAGGAACAAAACAACCAGTTAATGATATTGATGTTTATTTGTCTCATTTGATCAAGGATGTGAAGTTATTGTGGTATTCATGTGGTATGTTGTATGATGTTTATAAAATTGAATACTTCACGTTGAGAGTGATGTTGTATGGTATGATAAGTGATTTCCCTACTTATGGAAATTTTTTAGGCTATAACATTAAAGGAACTCAAGGGTGTCCCATGTGCGAAGAAGATACATAATCAATTAGGTTGAAACATTCATCAAAATCTGTGTTTCTAGGACATCGTATATTTCTACCCCGTCGGAATAAGTACTGATCTTCGATGAAATCATTCAATGGAAGTTCAGAACAATGCACAACACCATCTCCACTAACAGGTGATCAGCTGTTTGAGAAAGTAAAAGATGTGAACACTACTTTTGGTAAACCATTTTTGAAAAACCTTATGAAAATCAGTTGGAAAAAGAGATCAGTTTTTTTTGAATTACCATACTGGAATTGACTATATGTCAAACATTTTCTTGATGTTATTCATGTGGAAAAAAATATATGTGACAGTGTTATCGGAACATTACGAAATTCCCCTGGCATAACAAAGATAGAATTAAGGCAAGGTTGGACATGGTTGACATGTGAATACAAGAAGAGTTAGCTCCTGTGAAGGGTGAAAATCGAATATTTCTTCCTCCAGCTGCTTACACTCTTTCCTGGGAGGAGATATATTAGTTTTTCAACCTCTTCGATGATGTAAAGGTTCTATAGGGGTATTCATCAAATATCAATAACATTATTTCAATGAATGATTTGAAGTTAAAATGTTTGAAATCACCTGACTTCAATGTTTTGATACAATATTTAATTCCTATAGCTTTACGTGGTATTTTTCCATGTTTGATGATGTTAGCCAAAGTTCTTAAGGTAAAAAGCAAAGACATGAAATTTTATGTTAGATGGAATGCATGATGCCAACATGTGAATCCCAACAAGGAAATGATTAATAGTTACATTGTAATTATCACTCAGCAACATGTGTCGATTGACATAGATTTATGGTACCATGTTGTTTCCGGGCTGAAGGTTGTGATCTGGGAAGAAATTACGGTAACATTATGATATTATTTCTTTAATTTACTAGAAAATAAAATAATAAAACAATGTCTTACTCTTCTCAATCCCTTAAAATGTACATTTATAGTAGATGATTCACACAAGAATTATGTACTAAAGATTTCAGGAAGGATTCGTCAAGGTTTTCACACTATTTTAACAAAATGTCACCTGAAAGATTATAAAGGTAAAATAAACTCACACCCACCCCTTGTCTATGCTCACCTGATATCCCAAGACGCATGGGATGCATTTATTGGCCGCCATGGGGATAAGAAGTTTCAGGTACATTGTGGATGATAATACGTTGTCTAAGGATACGTGTATTCATCACTTTGATTATCAATATTTCATTTATGAAATAATAACTCAGTATTGAAAATAAGGAACTTTCATAAAAAAAAATATACACCTATCATAAAGCAAGGATGGGGTACACTTCACTAGAAAAGGAAATGGTATATATTTTAAATTTATAGTAATATTGTTATGTTCCAAGAAACAACATCATAATTATCTTTATATATTTATATGTAGATTGATGAGTCTAAATCCAAATACACTTCCATCCTACGTCATGTGCTATAGAAGGAGGAACGTGTGAATAAGGAAGGGAAACTAGTAGATAAAAACACACAAAAAGTGTGGGAAATATGTGTAAGTATGACATGATAAAAAGTTTTGATTTAAATTTCTATTACATAATAATAATTAATTATTTTACTATATTTGACAGCCACCGAAATCAGATACTCCTATAGTGGATGCAGACCTATTATCGATGACTTTGAAGTAGCCAAAACAATCCAGTCATGTCAGATGTGCAGTTATTATGTTTGTAAATTTACAATATAGATTGTTTTCCATCAACAAACTAGCATCCCTAAAGAGTTATTTTAAAAAAAAACTGCTATTTCATTTAAATTATTTATTAATTATTTATTTATATATTTTTCAGTACTAATCTAACTGTAAAAAAAACTCATATTCACAAGACTATATATATTTGTTAAGAAATGAGTGGGCTACATACCAGATGGAAGATTGTACACAAATAGCATGAATATCTTACTTGGGTACGTGTACAATTGGAAGACAATTTTGAAAGGGGTTCACAGAGATAAAATGATGAAAAATTGTTTTATTTAAATATTTCATGGAAAATTTTAATTGTTATTAAATAAAAAATCATTTCTCTAATGAGTCATTCATCCATTTTAACTGATGAAATGCACCAACAACATGCAAGAATGATGAACCACTTTTCTTTGGGCTCTGGATAAGAAAATCCAGTCAAATCTCCAAAATATCTTCATATCACGCATGCCCACTCAAATTCAAAGAAAATTTGAGTAAACATCTAAACCATAAATTGATTTCAGTATGATCATAGAGATTCCAAATGGATTCCCATGCATTGAACATTTTCATTGGTAGAAATTGTATGTTTTCTGATTATCCATAATAAGAAAATCAACATTGTTGGAACCTCCTTCCTCTACAGGGTTTCCCCCAACAAATCTATGTTTTAAATTTAGAAAAATGATACATGTGTCATTTGGGACATGTAAAAGTCAACCTCACCTCAATCCGAGGCACGATGTGGCCGATATCACTCAAAGTGTCTCTCTTTTTCTTAAAATGGACAGAATTTTAAGCAAAAACAACAGCTGACATACGGAAAACTGACCAAACGCATTCAGATTGTGTTGATAATTTAGTAAAATGATACATGGGTCAGGTGTGACATTTATAAGTCAACCCTACCTCAATCTGAGACACAATGTGTCCGGTATCACTCAAAGTGTCTCTCTTTTGTTTAAAATGGACATAATTTTAAGTGAAAACAACAACTGACATACAAAAAACTGACCAAACACATTCATATTGTGTTGATACTTTAGGAAAATGATCCATGGGTCATGTGTGAGGTGTAAAAGTCAACCCCACCTCAATATCAGGCATGATGTGGCTGATATCACTCAAAGTGTCTCTCTTTTGTTTGAAATGGACATAATTTTTAAGTAAAAACAACAACTGACGTACAAAAAACCAACCAAAAATAGTAATATTGTGTTTATACTTTAATAAAAATATCCATGGGTCATGTGTGACATATAAGAGTCAACCATGCCTCAATACAAGGCACGATGTTACCGGTATCACTCAAAGTGTCTCTGTTTTGTTTAAAATGGACATAATTTTAAGTGAAAACAACAACTGACATATGGAAAACTGACCAAATGCCTTTGGATTGTATTGATACTTTAGGATAATGATTCATGGGTCATTTTTGACATGTAAGAGTCAAATCCACCTCAATATAAGGCACTATGTGACTAGTATCTCTCAAAGTGTCTTTCTTTTGTTTAAAATGGACATAATTTTAAGTGAAAACAACAACTGACACACAGAAAACTGAATAAATGAATTCAGATTGTTTTGATACTTTAGAAAAACTCTCCATGGGTCATTTTGGACGTGTATGAGTCAACCCCACCTCAATCTGAGACATGGTGTGGCCAGTATCACTCAAAGTGTCTCTCTTTTATTTAAAATAGACAGACTTTTAAGTGAAAACAACAACTAACGTATAAAAAATAAACCAAACGTATTCTTAATGTGTTTATACTTTATTCTAATGATACATTGGTCATTGGTGATGAGTATGAGTCAATATTTCCTCAATATGAGGTACGATGTGGCCGATATCACTCAAAGTGTCTCTCTTTTGTTTAAATTGGACAAATTTTTAAGTGAAAACAATAACTGACATATGGAAAACTAAACAAACGCATTAATATTGTGTTTATACTTTAAGAAAATGATCCATGGGTCATGTGTGATGTGTAATAGTTAACCCTGCCTCAATCTGAGGCATAGTGTGTCCGGTATCACTCAAAGTGTCTCTCTTTTGTTTAAAATGGACATAATTTTTAAGTGAAAACAACAACTGACATACGAAAAACTAACCAAACACATTAAGATTGTGTTGATACTTTAGAAAAATGATACATGGGTCATTTTTGACATTTAAGAGTCAACCCCACCTCAATATGAGGTATGGTGTAACCGGTATCACTCAACGTGTCTTTCTTTTGTTTAAAATTGATATAATTTTAAGTGAAAACAACAACTGACATACGGTAAACTAACCAAATGAATTTATATTGTGTTGATACTTTAGGATAATGATACATGGGTCATTTTTAACATGTTATAGTCAACCCCACATCAATCCGAGGCACGGTGTGACCTGTATCACTCAAAGTGTGTCTCTTTTGTTTAAAATGGACAAAATTTTAAGTGAAAACAACAACTAACATACAGAAAACCAACCAAAAACATTTGTATTGTGTTGATACTTTAGGAAAAAGATCCATAAGTCATGTGTGACATGTATGAGTCAACCATTCCTCAATCCGAAGCATGGTGTGGCCGGTATCACTCAAATTGTCTCTCTTTTGTTTTAAATGGATAAATTTTTAAGTGAAAACAACAACTGACATATGGAAAACCAACAAAACACATTCATATTGTGTTAATACTTTAGGACAATGATCCATGTGTCAGTTTTGATGTGTAAGAGTCAACCCCTACTCAATCCAAGGCACTGTGTGGCCGGTATCACTCAAAGTGTCTATCTTTTGTTTAAAATGGATAGAATTTTCAGTGAAAACAAAATCTGACATATGAAAAACCAACCAAACACATTTGGATTGTGTTGATAATTTAGGCCAATGATTCATGCATCATGTGTGATGTATAAGAGTTAACCCAGCCTCTATCTGAGGCACATTGTGTCCGGTATCACTCAAAGTGTCTCTCTTTTGTTTAAAATGGGCATAATTTTTAAGTGAAAACGACAACTGACATATGGAAAAGTGACCAAACGCTTTAGGATTGTGTTGATACTTTATTAGAACGATCTATGGGTCATTTTTGATGTGTAAGAGTCAACTATGCCTCAATATGAGGCACGATGTGACCGGTATCACTCAAAGTGTGTCTCTTTTGTTTAAAATGGACATAATATTTTAGTGAAAACAACAACTGACGTACGGAAAACAATCCAAAAGTCATTATCTATGAAATAAGACACTTATAAAAGCCTCATAGAGTCCTAAGTAGTCCTTATACAATAGAACCCCATTAATAATTCATCACACACCTTAAATATAAACCTTTAGCCCTAGAGTTCATAGTGAGGGATGAAAACAAAGAGGAAAGAGAGAGGGAGAAGAACGAAAGGGAAATAAAAAAGAATAGAGGATTTAAATTGGATAAATTTTCAAGATAAAGGGCCTTAGAATATGTTTCGGGAAGGGGAAAGGAGGAAATAGGTTGAAATCCCTTAAATTATTCCATATCATATGCAACTTTCATGGTCTGGTTGGGCAGTTTTCGAAACTGTTCACCAACCTTTTGGGAGCTGTTGGATAAGAAACCATGTTCTACAGGGTTTAGACAAATAGTTAACTAACCATGTTCCAATAATTCAAAATGACTTAGTTAAACTATATATCCATACCACATGGTTTTTCCTAACCGTTAACAACTCATGTTCCTAACAAATCCCTCAAAAAGGTAAGTTGTGTGGTTTTTACTTGGAGTCATACAACCCATCCTTTTTATATGTATATAAAACAATAAAAGTTAAAAATTAATAGGAAAATAATTCACCATGAAAGTGTACCCACATGGGTTCTTCTAAATTGTGTCCCCAAATAAAAGCACTACATGACTACTAATCAAGAGTCTAGGACATACAAAGAATAATCATATATCTCCCCACCATTTATAAATTATATAAATGGCGTGAAAAGAAGACAACACACCATAAGATAAAGGCATCAACCAAAAGAACACATTTACTTAAGTGTCCCAAGAATCACCCAAATCCTTATACAATGAGGAATATATAGGGGAAACTCTCTAAGTCCTAAGGAAACATATCCCAAAAAGAACTCAAAATCTATAAAAAATTCCATATCCAATCTTGACATAAATCTTAACCACAAAAAACATGAAGAATAACTTGCATGAATGCCTTAATCAAATTTTTATTAAGGTTATAACACTGAAATGTCTCTATATATTTTATCTGAGGAAATGTAAGATATCATTTATAGGATATAGTATTTAATGTAACCTTTTTATAATCATAATGAATATTTAGTACATCACATTATGTATAGATCTTTTCCCATCATTTGATCCCAAATTGACTACCACTGCATATTTTATCTGTGTGAACTGCTTGTTTGATATGCCGATTTTTTGCAGGTCTTGTTTGGGTGTGTTGCTGCATAATTTCATGTTACAGTAGGCAGGGCATTTATTAGCGCTAAAAAAACGTTGATAAAGGGCTCTTTTATCATCGCTAAAAATGCACTGACAAATTATCCCATTGTCAGCACATTTTTAGCACTGATAAAATATCCCTTTATCATCACTGAGATTTACAGTGCTTTTTTAGCGCCGTTAAAGCCTATTTTGAGAATTGATAAAGCCCATTTTTGTAGTAGTTATTGGTGAATAACACATTCTATAGAAATGGAGAAGATGATCCACTGTGTTCATTATTCACCTCACGATTCATCTCAATCCATTTTTCATGATTCTTTGATCCTGATTTTCCAATGAGGAACACTTCCATATCCTCTATAATCTACAATGGTTATTTGGATAACCATAGATACTTCATATACAAAAATTTATATAGGAGGTATTAGTTTAGGTTATAAAAAAAAATTAGAATAATTAATTAATTTACTTAATGTACCCTCCAATGACAGTCTTCCCTTGAACTCCTGAAACTGACAGACTTTATGTTGTCCATAGGATAAAACCCACATTATGGAAACAACCATGGTCTTGGATTTTCCATATAAGGTCCCAAAAAATAGGAAAACCAATAATTTTGAAAATATGTGTGTGCATGGAATAATATATTTAATATTTTTAATGTATCAATACCAAGCCCCTCTGTGCCACGAAATCTCATGTCGACTCAATGCTTAGCTTCAAAAATATTACTTAAAACATTCCAAATTCTTACAAGGTAAATAATAATCCATTAAAATTAATCCCAAAAAAATTAAAATTAAAATTCCCTATTTACTTAGGGAATCAACTTCATGATCACTCTAAAGTATAGGATTGTATTAGCACTCAAAATATGTAGTTTTTAAATTCAGTGAAGGAAAACAAGAAAGAAAGTTATTTAATGAAACAATAATATTAAATAACTAATGGATGGTTTAGAAAACATAAAATAACATAAAATAAATCCCATAAACTCCATAAAATAAACCAAGAAGAGGGTTATCCATCCATTGATGAAAATATCTCAATGGAAGATAGAATTTGAGTCATTGAATTGAGATTAAGGAAGATACAAAAAATGAAAAAAATGAAAAATTATGTTGTTGTGTTCATGGATTCACACCAAGAAATAATTTTTTTCATAGTAATTTATATGATAAAATAAGAATAATAGAATAACTAAGAATATTTATTTGAAACATTATAAAAGTTTGTGCAATTTAATAGTGAATAAAAAGATTACAAAAAAAATTATAGCATACCATTACAAAGAAAGACAAGAAACTAAGAACTCCCATTTACTCCCCCAAATCTACATTAATTGGATATTTGGAGGCCCTTTGGGGGATAACATGGATATAAAGTGATCCTGTAATGACCTGAACTTTTGAATAATATTTTTTTCTTGAAAATGTATGTTTTACTGTATCCCATTAATTAAAACAATATAAGTATAAATTGAAATGTAACTATCAGTTTTCAATCGTTATATTACCATTGGTCAATTATGACTAAAGATAAATATGACCATTGGAAATAATAATAATTTTAACATTATAATTATTGTTTATAAATAGAAATGATAGTGTAAAAATTAATTCAAAAAGAAAAGTTGATGGCCTCTACCAATAGAATTATGCCATATGAAGCCCATTTGTCGGAGATTAAGAAGTAGGTATCATCACTAGGATTCACTATGGAACAATCCCAATCCAATATTAAATATTTAAAGCTTGAAAAAAATATCATACATGAGAAGTTCAATCTCATCAAGATCACGACCCAAACCATGTTCACTGAATGACCCCCTAAAAGCCCCACCGTCGCACACCTTACACTTAGAAAATATATTGGTGTAATAAATGGATATGTATAAATACCATAACATTATGATTATGTACATTATTTTTTTATATAATAATGAACATACTTTCATTCTATTAACATTACTTTAAAAATTATTTTTAAAGCATAAATAGTATTTTTTGTTAATATTCAAATTCAATTAGAAAATATATTATGGTGAATTAATGTATTTTTGAAATAAATATTATTTTAATAAAATATTATTATTAAATTAATTCTATTAAATATGAATAATCCTATAATTTTTATGATGTCAATTGTAATTTTTATTAAGGTTTGAAAACTGTTTTCTTCAAAACCCTTTAATTTTCAATAAATGACGGTTTTTATTTTAAAAGTGAAAATTAACATATTTATAAAATTATTTAGATAAAATAATTATTATTGTTTGAATCAGGATGTAAAAATTATCCAATGGTGAAATTTACATAATTTTCTGAGACAATCAAATTTTTGTGTAGAAATTAAATACCAAATAAATATATAATGTATTTTATGACATTATAATGAGAAAATAGTGATGTAATAAAATAATATAAAAGGTATATTTGTCTAATATATGTTTTAACTTTAAAATATTATTATTATAGATTTGTTTTATTAATTTTATAATTCCTTAGTGTACCCTTCAAGACTTATAAATTATTTTAACATTTTAAAATGATTTCCTTGAGAGTATAACCCACCTCCACATAAGAAAGCCTAATATTTTAATATTTTCGGACCTTGTAAATATAAAATATTGTATAAAACTCCCCTTTTGACGAAACCATGGGAAAAAACTAGGGTATGGTCTGTGGTTTTGATTAGTTTAATGTGTGGTGTCCAATACCAAAATAATAAAGAATTCCCTCTCCTTTCCCATATAAACCCACTCAATCTCCCATTCCTCTTCACTAAAACCATTTGGAGCTCAAACAACCTATGAAATCCTATATATATAATCCTACCAAGGTTCCTTAATCTCCTATTAAGCCTCTCTCAATCCTCTTACAAGCCTTTGGGATCACACTTCCTTGTAAGGGATCATCACTTTCCTCTCATCCTTTCAAATTAAAGCATCTTATTTGAAAGTAGTTTTTGTAGTTTAGAATGGTTGTAATGTAATTATTTTATAGTCATTATATTAATATATATTTTATGTT